>JAHLJS010000006.1:25528998-26128998 GCA_038502445.1 Eremochloa ophiuroides | reverse complement strand
TTAGGCCTCAAGAGGAAGGCTCCTAGTAGTAGCGGGCTTAGCAAACGTGCTGCCATGATGCCCTCTACCTCCAGTTTACCTTCCTTGTCGTCTCCCGCTAAAGATAGTCGCTCTTACACCATTAGGGGAGTGCGCAAACCCGATGGAGGGTTCGCTAAAGGTCTTTTCCGCAAGGGTGAAACACCTTCTAGCATTCCTATACCCTCTGCCGAAAAACGCAAGGTATTTAGAAAAGTTATTAGAGGGCAGCCTAAGGGATTCCTTAGCGACAGTGGGGATGAGAAGCCTTCCAAAGACCCAACCATCGCCTCACTAAATGTTAGCATCAAGAGCACGCGCCTAAATGTTGAAAGGCACAAACCCGCATAGCCGAGGCTCATCTTAGCGTAAAAGGACTTAGGGATGAATTAGATGAGATGCGCCGCGGCTACGGAGAGCAGCTGCGTAGGATCGCTAAGGCAGCAGGAGTTAAGCACGTTCTCTAAATATCTTTAGAACGCTCCTGCTACATAAATAGGCACATATTTTCGTGACCACAATCTTTTAATTCCCAATCATATTTCCCTTCAATGTAATGTGCCTATTTGATCTATCAATGAAATAAAAAGTTTCTATCTTTGAATATTTTGTGCACTTGTTTTCTATATATATATATATATATATATATATATATATATATATATATATATATATATATATATATTGTGACTAACCAAGACAGGAAAGAAAACAAGTGTGGGGGAAGGACTCTTCAAATTTAAACTGCACAAGAACAAAAATCAAATTCGGTTTGTGCAAACATCTCCCCTCTCTCTCCCTAACTAAAAAGTTTTAAAAATAAAGTTTAAAGAATGATGTCCCCTTCATACTCCATCAAACATGTCTTCCTATGTTCAGAATGTTTGCATACTTTTTATTCCTTACTAATATTCCTACAAGATTTATGAACACGGATCAGGGACCCCTTTTTATCTAAGTAATTGACAAATGAGATATATGTTGGTGCTTCTTAGCGTCAGCAGAAAAGTCTGCAAGCGCACGGAAGTACCGTTGTAGCCTTCACCCGGAAGTATTCAGGGTATCGTAATTTCCCAGAGGAACGGTCTTTGTACTTAGTCTCTTAAACTAGTTTACTCAGAAGAGACGGAAGGGATAGCTTGGGTAGAGAGGTTCTTCTAAGGTCAAACACATATAAGCGATGGAAACTTCCCCACTACTTGCTTGCTTCAGGCCCACTGACGCACCTGGTCTTCCAGGCGATACCAGTATCAGCGCTATTCCGCGTCCGAATGTGGGGGGATGCTGGTACGAGTGGACAGGGCTGTCACCACCTGCCACCTACCCCTCTGCCCGTGGGCACGCGCAACATACGAAGGTAGACTCCGACCTAGACACCACGTCTACGAAGGCGACTACTACTCTAGCGGCGTACAGGAACATCCGTCTCTATCAGGAGTCCTCTTACTAGAGCATCCGTCCAAAGGACGAACGACGATCCCACAAACAAGTAGCTTTATGGAAGTAACATGCTTAATGAATCAAACCAAAGTTGAACACGAACTCCTTACTTCAAGTAGCAAGACGATCGTAGAGGTACAAGTTGGATCGAGAGCCGACAAGCCCGGCACTTCGTCCACCCGGAGGCAGAACTGCTTCGACTCCGCTCTTTCTCCAGTTCTTGTCCCTCTCTCACTCCCTATACTAAATTAGCTATAAGCTAAAGGAATGGAGCTTGCTCTTCCTCTCTACATTGTGACTTCTTGTGTTAGTGAATCCATTGATGAATAGGTGTAGAGAGGAGGCCTCCTTTTATAGCTTGAGAGGAGGGGGTTCTATGTAAAAGGATCATCCCCACATGGAAGGACCCAAACCGACCGCCAAAGGGAGGTTTCCACTTGCCATCTGTGTTGATCGTAGGTGGGACCATCCTTGGAGAACCGCCCTACACCTGTCAGAAGAAAACTGGGCCCGAGAGGCCCCACCAGGGGGGCGGCCGGTCCCAGGGGTGGCCGGTCCCCTAGCTGGGCCTTCTGGCCACCGCCTTTTGGAAGCATGTGGGCCTCGTCGATAGCTTCGTTTTGACTGGTGATTCAGCCCAATCGGAGTTTGGACGAGTGAGTTATGGCCAAAATACTCAAGCCTACTCGTGGAGTCCTAAATTGGATTCGAACTTATATATCTTTTTATTGGGAACTCCAAATAATGCAAATAATATATGCATTTTGATCAGCACGACGAGCTCTCCGCAATGGTGTATTCCATTTTATTATTTGAGATACTTTTATGTTGTGAAAACTCGGATATTCCTGCAACATGGTGGAAAACACCAAAACTCGTGGAACTTATTAATTAAAGAATATTTTTCTATGATGTTCCATGGATTTATATTATTATTGGTGGTATAAAATGTGACTTAAGGACCGCCAATAGGACCCTCACACTTAGTCCTTTGCTCGTCCTTGAGTAAAGGTTTAAAGGACTAAGATGGGTCATCTCCTTGATATATAACCTGCATACAAGATATTCCAAGCTTCACCTGCACTTGTGAACTTCAAAGTGTCTACCACATTTTCATGGGTAATTGAATAATGGAACAATATGGATTCAAATCTCCTTGCATCAGTTAGTTCAGAAACTTGGGTTTTTATAAGATTTTTAAAAAAGCAAAGATAGCCTTGCTCCTCAAATGATACTCTCAAATCGCTCATATATGTGTCTGGTTCCTCACCAAGGCATTTTGGAATTCCCTTCTTTCATAACCCATCTCTAAAGATTTTGAGTGGAGTTTTGGGTAGTTATGAAAGTGGGCATACTTGCATCACATATATTGTCAAGTCAAAAACCGAACCACACGGAAATACAAGTGATAAACTAGATTGAGATGTGCAAGTGTGTGGCATGAAAGATGGTTCCTAATACTAACCGTTTTTGGTACTCCATGCATCATAACTCTCTTTATTGGATAGATGGATGATTCTTTGAAAAGTATGGGCTATAAAAGGAAATATTCATTTATGTATTTTTTTCTTGAACGGGGCTTTGGACTTTCCCATTTGTTTATTGCTAAAAAATTTTTCTCTCTTTTCGTGCCCCTTGGCATGTGTATATATATTTTTTTCTCTTTTTTTGTGCCCCTTGGCATACTTTTTTTAAAATATAGCCCATATCTCTTCTTAATGCAACCTTTGAATGGAGAGATATCATGATGGAATACGAGGAGTAATTATATGGTGGAGGATGAATGCGCGACTCTTAGGGTAAGAGTCGGCATTTTTATTTGGTGGATAACAAATGCGCGGCTCTTAGGGTAAGAGTCGGCATTTTTATTTGGTGGAAGAGTGTACAACTCTTAGGGTAAGAGTTGACGTTTTTGGTGGATGACAGGGTGCATGTTGTGCGCAACTCTTAGTGTAAGAGTCGATATTTTATTGGTGGGTGCGTGTGAATCTCAATCATGGGTGCATGACCATAATCTCACATAGGTCACAACAATTTGACAAAACTCAATGATCCGACAAGCAGCATATGACTAAAGGTTTGCAGAAGTTAAACATGTCATATGGCCTTAGTGGGAAATTCATTATCATTGAGGAGCATGCCATCTCATTTTGATTTTGTAAAATAAATCTCAAGTCCATCATAAAAAGAATAAGGTTCAAATCATCCAGCTATATCACATACTCTAATTACTTAGACAACATGGGGTCCCTATGATAGTTGTTCACAAGTTATATGAATGTTAACGAGGAATAAGGAGTATGCAAATTTTATCAAAGGATAGCATGGAGATGGCATGTCAGAAGTTTTGCATTGTTAGATTATCAGATTTAAAACTTCAGAACTTAGGGAGATGTGAGGGTAGAGGTGTACAAACCACCATTGAAGATGAAGGAGGTTTATAGAAGTCATGTGTCCTGTCCTTGTTGCGTGATGAGTCACTCGGTGTTGTGCAATGTGCAGGGGAGATCTTGAAGGTGTGTTAGGTATGCTTGAGAGATCTCCCCCACACTTATTCTTGTACCTGCTTTATTTTGATAAAAAGAAAACAAAACAAGAGCAACAACAACAAGCAAGGACTCTATTGGCTATAAGATCAGAGAGCAAGAAAGATACTATTATTATTTCTTTTTTATTGAAAACTTGTTCACTCAACTTTTTATAAACAAGGCCAAGATAAAGATGCAGAGAAAGATATGCCATGGTTTATCTCCATATCAGATTACTTTCATTGATTATGTCAACAACTCAAAGTTCATTGATCAAATTTCAACACCATGTCAAATTTTGATCAAAGAAGGCCATTTTAACCTAAGCACCATGCTTAATTTAAAAAAAGACCTAAGGATGTACCTTATAAGACTACACCCAAACCAGAGTTTATAACATAAGCAAAGGAAGCATGAATTTGTATGATCAAATGAAGACAATTATAAGAAGTTGGTGAACATTTATTTACCTTCGCATACCTGAGTATATGTACCGGCAACATATGTGTATGAGGCATTGAAGTTGTTGTTGCAGCTAGCATGATGGTTCTGCTCAGGTGATCTCCAAAGCCAGGCCACACATACCTCAATGAGCATGGGCCATGGGCCTTGATGATACTAGCAAAGGTTCAGAAGAGGGTGACTCCCAGTCTTTTTTTATTTCTCTTTCTTTTTTTTCTTTTTTTAGTCTCCCTTATCTCTCTTATTTTTTTCTTTCATTCATTTTTTCTTCTGTTTTTTATATCATCTCTCTCTCTCTTTTCAATATATATATATACATTTTTTAACTCTCTTCCTTTTTTTTGCAAGGCGAGGCTGACATCTTCATCATCATTTTTTGAATGACCCTTTGGTGTGCATGGAACTTGGGTTTCTCACCGTCCTCGCTGTCCTGATAACAGAGTCCTAGTGAAAGTTGCATGGAACTTGGGTCTACGTCAGCATGTATAAATATTGTAAACCTGGCCTAGGCTGTACCTATGGACTTCTTCTCTTTTTGCTCAAAATCGAGGTTTGCCTTTGGTAGAGCGGCAATACGAGACATGGGTAAGAATGCAAGATAAAACTTGATCTTAAGTTCATCCCATTCTCTATTCGCACTTTCTACGGCATCAGTGTACCATTGTTTTGCCTCCCCTTGAGGGAGAACAGAAACAACTTTCACTTAAGAATTTCTTGTGTCATGTCAGGAATGCTTAGGCATGAACACAATTCCTCGAATTTTTGCAAGTGGTCAAAAGAATTTTCATTGTCATGACCAAAGAAGGGTTTTGTCCGAACCATAGCTTTGAATCTTGGGTGGAGTTCATAATTGGATGAAAATTTTGGTTTTGAAAAAGAATGTGGTTCAAAGAACTCCCCCCTTTGAAGCAGAAGAATTTTGAATTTGGAGCTGGCTTCATGGTGAAGGGATCGAATAAAAAGGAATATTTTGTTTTTATAAAAAGAAAAGATAAAAGATTTTTTTGATAAAACACAAGGATACACGGGTGAACTAGGTTCGCAGATAAATACGACAACCGTTCCCCGGCAACAGTGCCAGAAAGCTTGTTGGCTCTTCTTAGCATCAGCAGAAAAGTCCGCAAACGCACGGAAGTACCGTTGTAGCCTTCACCCGGAAGTATTCAGGGTATCGTAATTTCCCAGAGGGACGGTCTTTGTACTTAGTCTCTTAAACTAGTTTAATCAGAAGAGACGGAAGGGATAGCTTGGGTAGAGAGGTTCTTCTAAGGTCAAACGCATATAAGCGATGGAAACTTCACTACTACTTGCTTGCTTCAGGCCCACTGACGCACCTGGTCTGCCAGGCGATACCAGTATCAGCGCTATTCCGCGTCCGAATGTGGGGGGATGCTGGTACGAGTGGACAGGGCTGTCACCACCTGCCACCTACCCCTCTGCCCGTGGGCACGCGCAACATACGAAGGTAGACTCCGACCTAGACACCACGTCTACGAAGGCGACTACTACTCTAGCGGCGTACAGGAACATCCGTCTCTATCAGGAGTCCTCTTACTAGAGCATCCGTCCAAAGGACGAACGACGATCCCACAAACAAGTAGCTTTATGGAAGTAACATGCTTAATGAATCAAACCAAAGTTGAACACGAACTCCTTACTTCAAGTAGCAAGACGATCGTAGAGGTACAAGTTGGATCGAGAGCCGACAAGCCCGGCACTTCGTCCACCCGGAGGCAGAACTGCTTCGACTCCACTCTTTCTCCAGTTCTTGTCCCTCTCTCACTCCCTATACTAAATTAGCTATAAGCTAAGGAATGGAGCTTGCTCTTCCTCTCTACATTGTGACTTCTTGTGTTAGTGAATCCATTGATGAATAGGTGTAGAGAGGAGGCCTCCTTTTATAGCTTGAGAGGAGGGGGTTCTATGTAAAAGGATCATCCCCACATGGAAGGACCCAAACCGACCGCCAAAGGGAGGTTTCCACTTGCCATCTGTGTTGATCGTAGGTGGGACCATCCTTGGGGAACCGTCCTACACCTGTCAGAAGAAAACTGGGCCCGAGAGGACCCCACCAGGGGGGCGGCCGGTCCCAGGGGTGGCCGGTCCCCTAGCTGGGCCTTCTGGCCACCGCCTTTTGGAAGCATGTGGGCCTCGTCGATAGCTTCGTTTTGACTGGTGATTCAGCCCAATCGGAGTTTGGACGAGTGAGTTATGGCCAAAATACTCAAGCCTACTCGTGGAGTCCTAAATTGGATTCGAACTTATATATCTTTTTATTGGGAACTCCAAATAATGCAAATAATATATGCATTTTGATCAGCGCGACGAGCTCTCCACAATGGTGTATTCCATTTTATTATTTGAGATACTTTTATGTTGTGAAAACTTGGATATTCCTGCAACTATGGTGGAAAACACCAAAACTCGTGGAACTTATTAATTAAAGAATATTTTTCTATGATGTTCCATGGATTTATATTATTATTGGTGGTATAAAATGTGACTTAAGGACCGCCAACAATATAGTCGGATGACATGATGCTTACTCGTTCTTGTAAAGTACTTGGGATTGATTTTTACAAAGCAAAAATTCAATTAGCATGTTCCTTGAAAGATTAACAAATTCCTACCAAGGCCAAATATGATTCTCTATAATAAAGCCTTCCACCTATGCTACTTACCTTGTGATGAGTCTAGTCAAAATTCGTGACCACTGTTGAGAGATGTTTCATGCTTTCAAGATCAGAATTCACATGCACCCACCAAACTAAGCCAACTCTCACCCTGTGAGTTGCGCAAAACACGCATCCATCCATCCACAAAAAAAAAATATGCCAACTCTAACATTAGGAGTTGCGCAGTTTTCCTCCACCAAATAAAAGTGTTGTTTTTATCCAAAAAAACACGCACCCTTGATGCAAAACTTTACTAATCCATCATGATATCTCCTCATTCAAAATATGTCATATGCCAATAAAAGATATGGGGCTATGCTAAAAAAAATGCAAAAGAGAGAAACTGTGCCAAGGGGCATCAGAAAATAAACGGGAAAGAAAGATTCCAAATACCCGTTCAAAAATATATATATATATATAATTTAAATAGTGATGAAGTTCCTATAGCCCATGTCTTGTCTTTTTTCAAAAAGGAGAATCATGATGCATAGAGTATCAAAAAGATTAAGAATTAGGTTTTCACCTTCATATTCTCCACACACATGCACATTCTGATATAGGAGTATGACGCACTCCCTCCGGTACGATCTGGGGTTTGACTCGACAACATATGCAGGGTAAGTGTGCCTCATCATTTTTATTCCTACCTAAAACTCCAGATAAGCCTTTTTAGAGGTAGAATGACCATGTGAAGGCATTATTTTTATGCCTTGGTGAGGAACCACTTGCATATATGAGCGGTTTGAGAGAATCATTCAAGGAACATAAGCTATTCTTATGATTTTCAAAATCTTGCAAAAACCCAAATTTCTACGCATGGACAAACTAAGCAGATTTGAATCCAGACTATTCCATTTTGCAACTACTCAAGATAATTTGGTAGACACATTGAAGTTCATAAATCCAGGTGAAGTTTGGAATAAACTGTATGCAGATCTTTATGAATAAGGAAAATAAACCCATTTGGTCCTTAGCACTTTACTCGAGGACGAGTAAAGGACCAAGTATGGGGGAGTTCTTGGCGGTCCTTAACAACCAAAATATAACATCATTCTAATGCTAAAATAAATAGAAGGTAGGGCTTTTTATCTAACCATTCCACGAGTTTTGTTGCACATGTGACTTGCAGGTCGAACACGTGGAAATGCATAAAAATCACCGGAAAGCGCACTTCCAGAAAACATATTCAGAAAAGGCGCAAATCAAGAATGAAAGAGAAAAGCCCATCAAACCATCAAACGGGATCCATCCGTAACCGCGGGGGAGGCCCAGGCCCAGGGAGCAACCGACCACCCGAAGGCGGTGGCCAGTTGCCGCTTCCCAGGGACCGACCGCCCCCGGGTGCGGCCGCCCCCTAGTTAACGCTTCTCGGGCCCAGTTTTCAGTGACAGTGCTCATGGCGGTTCCCTGAAGGTGGCTTCACCTCCTTCCATACTTAGCTACGCCGAAACCATCCTATGGAGCTATAAAATGAGGCCCTCACCCCCTCCATCAAAGAACAACTTGATACAAGAGAGAAGAAGAAGGGAGTGCCACCATTTTTCCATTAGTTTAGCTTCTAGCTAGGCTAGTATAGGGTTAGAGAGAGATAGAAGCTTGAGAAGTGAGAGCGGGGTCGAAGCAGTTCTACTCTCGGGTGGACGAAGTGCCGGACTTGTCGGCTCTCGCATCCAACTTGTACCTCTACAACCATCTTGCTACTTGAAGTAAGAGGTTTGTGATACATTCTAAGTTTCGATTCATTAAGTAAGTAATTTTCATAAAACTACTTGTTTGTGGGATCGTCGCTCGTCCGTTGGACGGGTGCTCTAGTTAGAGGACTCTTGATAAAGACGGAAGTTCCTGGCCATCGCTAGAGTAGTAGTCGCCGTCGTAGACGTGGTGTCTAAGTCGGGGTCTACCTTCGTATGTTGCGCGTGCCCACAGGCAGAGGGGTAGGTGGCAGGTGGTGACAACCCTATTCACTCGTATCTGAATTCCCCCACGTTCGGCTGCGGAGTAGCGCTGATACTGGTATCGGCTGGCAGACCAGCTGCGTCAGTGGGCATGAAGCAGACAAGTAGTGGGGAAGTTATCTTCACTTAGTGTTTCCAGCCTTAGTGTATCCTCTCTACCCAAATTATCCCCTCTACCTTTTTCTAGGGTAAACTAGCTAAGAGCCTATAAACATAAGCCGTTCCTTTGGGAAATTATAATACGATACCCTGAATACTTCCGGGTGAAGTGCTACAACGGTACTTCCGTACGCTTGCGGACTTTTCTGCTGATGCTAAGAAGCGCCAACAGTCCACAAACAGTCACCTTCCGAGGATTCCATGATGCATATAAGGCCAGTTTGGATTATTGTAGACTCACTACCACCGGGTGATCAATAGGAGGCCCGTCGTCCCGTGACTGGTAGGTGCACTTACAACAGAACCACGTTGCGTGTATGTTACACTGTTCCTTCTAACAATTGTCACTCTTACTACAGCCCTGCCTCCGTATCGAATCCGATACACACTGTACCCACGCATGGATCGCAGAGGTGCGGGAACTTCTGAACATGGAGGTGCACAAGGAACAGGTCATCGGCAAGCAGGCACAGGTACAAACAGTTCATACATAGGTTTACATACAGTGGGTTTATATATATAAAAAAACCTGAATTACGGGATGCACAGGTTACTTAATTGAGGGACCCTGCGATTCTTCATCAGAAGAAGATTCGCCTGCACGCACTACAAGGGAAGCACCGGGAGACACCATAGAAGTTCTAGAGACGTCACCTTCTTCAGAAGATGGTTCACCGCTTTTGGAACCAGGGTGTTGGATCACAGGAAGCAGCACCACAGGGTGACCTTCGAAGGTTCAACCCAACCACTTTCACGAGAATGGTATATTTATAAGTTCAGCTACAATTGTTATTTATGCGACTGGTAAATTATACATGTAAATTATACCTAACACAACTCATTTAAATATGTAGGTACGAAGAATACTGAATCAAAGGATACTTCATCCTAAGGATGACGAGGCACATGTGGCAAAGAAAGCGCGAACCACTGAATCCAAGAATACTTCATCCAAGGATGACGGTGCTTGATGCATATGTGATCCTCCGTTCAATTTGTTGTGAAACTTAATTATTATTCTGAATTATGGTTGTCAAATTTGTGAACTTTGTGTGTATTTGAACTTGTTGTGAACTTGTATTTGTGAACTCATGAATTTTGATGAACATTTTGTAAACTCATCAGTGAACTTGCTGTGGTATTTATGAACCTCTTTTGTTCTGAGTTATGGGTCTGTGAACTCAGTTGTTGCGGTTGCATGGACGGAAACCGAACTTTTGTAGGGCGCCAAAATCGACTTTAGTCCCGGTCCCATCTAGGAACCAGGATTAAAGACAACCTTTAGTCCCGGTTTGTAGTGTGAACCGCGACTAAAGTTGGCCTTTAGCCCGGCCCCGACTACAATCCAGGACTAAAGGTAACTTTTAGTCCCGGTTCGTAGTTAGGACCGGGACTAATATCGCACGCGTATATATTGGGACCGGACCGGTTTCGTTTCATTTCAATCGTCGCTCGCCGCCGCCGCTTCGCGCTTGCGCTCGCTGCGTCCTTGCCTCCGGCCATGACCTCGCCGCCGTCTCCGACCTTTGTATCGTGTCCGCGCCCGCCCGCGCTCGGCCACGGCCTCGGCCGCCTTCTCCTCGGACCCCGCCGCTCCCTTCTCCGACTGCAACCCACCGGCAGCGCCCGTCTCCGACCTCTGTACCGTGTCCGCGCCCACCCACGCCCGGCCACGGCCCGGCCGCCTTCTCCTCGGACCCCGCCGCTCCCTTCTCCGTCTCCGACCCCGGCCGCAACGTTCCTCGCTGCGTCCTGGTGATTTACATTAATTGTTTACATTTTACCTACGGCTTTACTGATCATGTCTGGGAGATCTTTAAACATATTTTAGTGGATTCGGATGAATAGGTCAAGAAATTATATATTTTGACATGAAGTTTTTGAACAGTTTATTTAGGGTTCTAGATATGTTTTAGGGTTCCAGATATATTGTTGGCCAACAACCAACTTATATGGATTTTGATGTATCATATATATGTATAAATTAGAGATGGCTGGACGTTGTCTCACTGAACCAGAAAGGATTGGCCACAGCGGCTATATAAATGCTTTTGAATTCGATCCAGAGGTTGTTAAAGCAAATTGGCCCTATCCAACCATTGTAAAGCAATTGAATAAGTTTGTGTAATTGTATTGTCCAATATGTGTATACTGTTTATAATGTAATGATTAACACCTATTAATTGTAGGTAATTGATCTAATTATTTGGCTGAAAGAAACACTATCCAAATTTGGTGTTCGGACAGTTAATGTTGAAACCTTTTAAGTAGATAATGGCCAATTAACACAATGTCGGATTGGCTTTTCCATCACCGCCAGGAAGTAGAGGAGTTGTACAAATCTCAGAGGTTGGTTCGAATGGCACCCCAAGTCGAGCGTTGCACAAAAATATGCGACTATGGCATATGTGACTAAACTTGCGAACATTGGGTATACCTTACCTACACTATGCTCGTTGCTCGTACAATGTATGAATGCAAACATGAGTCATGACCCGCAGAGGTTTTGTGCAAGGATCGCCGCAGCCAATCGAAATGATGTGGTAAGTCAAATTTAAATTCTTTATACCTAACTCATATATAGTATATAATATACATTAATTTGTGAACAATTACAGGTTCGGGACTATAACTTAACATACACAGGGTGCAGTTTTGAAGCCATCCTAAACCAGACAATGTATTAATTGGGGTATGAATGGGACTACGCTCATGCAAGGCCAACACGTAGAAGCGAAGGGTTCCAGAACAAGCTGATTGCGAATAAGAGACCAGGATGTCGTCCTGCTCGAGCACCGTTTACTGTGATCAGTAGAACCTTGTGCTCGTAGTTGTGAAATAAGGGAGAGTGCACTGCTCAATGGTTTACTATACATCAATGAAATATGCCTATACCACATCGGCAATCTACACTTCACTCAGCTACTTGTGGCACATAATGAACATTTCCGAAATTTATAGGTAGTAGTTGTGTCTTATATCGTTTATTTGAGAGCACTTGAACATGTTATGTGTGTAATAACTTCTAAATCGTTATATGTTCCCATGTATATCAAGATTTACTAGAACATGTGGTTTAAATTGTATGTTTAAGTTTCATATATACTTTAATTTTGTTATTTATGTTTTGAAACTATACTTTTGACACGCGTACATATTCATATATATATATAGTAGCGTAGAACGTATTCAAAAATCTAATTTCGAACATCGACAACAAAAGAACAGAAAAGAACCAAAATAAGAAAAGAAACACTTTAGTCCCGATCTAAAATACAAACTGGGATTAAATACTGCAGGCCCGTGACTCGGCTGGCCAGCCTTTTAGTCCCGGTTGGTATTACGGACCGGGACTAAAGATCCCTTTTTAGTCCCGCATCCGCCGTTCCTGGTTGAGAAACCGGGAGCAAAAGGGTTTCCCAACCGGGATAAAATCCCTACTCTGTACTAGTGACACACTTTATTTTTATTCCTTGCCTCTCTGTGTCATTTACATTCTCGCGATTATGTGCAACAGTAACCAGACCAGGTTAAGACGTTTCTTGGGCACATTTGGTTGCCTTGATACCAATGCGGTCAGGCTCCACAGATGCAGGCGAGCTCTATTTGGTTGCTTGTACATGTACTCGGATCCCAGCACATGCAGCGAAAGGACGAAAATAGAATGGAAATATCCCGAACCGATGGCTTTTGTTTTCTATATTATGATTCCATTTTTAAATATAAAAAATTAGTCAGTTTCAATCAGTTTTACAACTATTTTCAATATTTTTTATACTTTTTAATTGCTAAAATATAAAAAAGTACCGAACTACTAGATTTCGTTTTCTATTTTTTAAGTCCATTTTCGACCATTTTCATCGTCCCGAAGCCTGGCTCACAGGGATATATACCCCCAACATTTGAGGAGACAATAAGTCCACTTCAATAGTTTGCCGGTGTCAAGCCCTTGGGCCGCCGCTGCTTGCCACCGTCGCCGCCACCTCCTCCGTTCACCAACGTTGGTCCCCCTCCCTTCACCTCCGGCATCTCACCGGGAGTTGAAGAGAGTAGGGATCTATTGTTTTTTATACGTTTTCTTTAATAGATTGAGTTATTAGGATTTGTGTCGCTCCATGCTAAAGTTTTTGGTATTGGAGTTTTATCTCCTCCTTCTCCTCCTCTCCGGTGACGGTGTTAGGGAAGGGTGGAATCGTCTTCTCCATGGCGGTTTCGTCGAAGATGAGAGCGGCAACTACGGCGTCAGCATCTTCATCAACGTGATGACATGGAGACTTTTGTTTCCAGACGGCGACATCAAGGCGGAGATGATGTCGTCGCCATGGAATAATTTTCTCCGGTCTCTTCTCCGTTTTGTTATGGTTAAATCTGGCCATAGTGAAGGAATAGGGAGAATAAATTTCAGATCAGTCTTCCTCATTCTTCGGTGGCAGAAAGAAGAAGTTCCTCAATTCCGCCTACAGGAATGTTGCCCGTCGTTCGTTGGGCATTTGTTCTCAGGGCGTTTGCCGAGTGTTTGCCTGTGCGGTCATCCACACTGCAAAGCTTTAAACAGGTTAGGTTTTGAGTTGTACTATTCATGACGTGGGTACTTTTTTATAATTCAGAGTACTTGTAATGTGTTGATGTACCCGGCCATCATATAATACAATTCTTCTTTCGTCAAAAAAAAAAAAAAGCCTGGCTCACAGGAAACTGCCGGGCCTGGCTGGTGCAGGGCAGCGTGCGTACGCGCATGAATAGGCGCATGCACAAGGCCGGAATTGAACAAGCCAATCAAACAACTCATGTGAGCGTCTGCATGCAACTCAAAACAAACGACCGAGGCTGCATGCACAAAGATCCTGGCTCACGGGCGCCTGGCGCCCTGGCTATCCAGAGTTGAGAACCAAACGCTAACCGACTAAATCTTCGTTCCCCATCCACAGGCCAGCCGCCGCCGCCGCCGCTCCAGATCCATCATCCATTCGCATCTCTCGTCATGCCGTCGATGGCGTCCATGATCCTGAGGCAGCTCGCGCCGCCCGCTCAGCTGCGTCGGCTGCATCTCGCTGTGCGGCGGCGGCGGCGTTGGCTCGCTCAGGTTCAGGCGGTGTGCCGGCCTCAGGTCCGCTCATGCGCGGTTCCTCCACTGCACCACCCATCTGGAGCAACCACTAACCATGCGCACCAAAGGTAACCCAATACCCTCCCTCCTGTCTCATCATTTTTAACTGATCAAAGGCCAGATGTTAGGGCTAGCTGCAGGTAACTAAATCTACACTGTTATCCTGTACTAATTTCGTTTTTCGAACCTGAATCAATCATTATGGATGATTTAATTTATAACAAGAAGGAACAAAAAAAAAAAAAAAAGATGGCACATTTCTTCTACTGGATATCTCTTTCTGCTTTACATCCGATCCACACACTTGTGTCTGTAGGTAGGCCAGAATTTGTGGCAGATGAGAAGGACCTCGAGTCAGATGAAGCTCTATGGGCCTTGTATGAACGCTGGTGCAAAAAATTTGACCAGCAGCGTGACCGCGATGAGATGACTCAGAGGTTCAGCAAGTTCAAGGATACCGTGCTGGCGGTGCAGGAAAACAAGAAAGCTCGACTGCCCTATACACTTGAGATAAACATGGTCGCTGATGGGAAGCTAATGGAGCTCTGTCTCTCTAAAGTGCCTATTATAGAGTATGTTAGGACGATGCCTCATTCTGATTCAGTGATATATGGGAGAGCACCAGACTACCGGTTCACGGAGAATCTCAAGACAAGAAAACTGCGGAAATCTCGAATCAATCTGCATGAAGAATCTCAAGACTCCATGAATAACTGAACCTGTTCAGGATGAAGCCCAAGGGACGTAACTGTGGAAATCTCAAATCAATCTGCATGAAGGATCTACAAGACTCCATGAATAACTGAACCTGTAGTAAGTTATGCTTATGTCGAATCAATATCTAAGCCTACCAGCTTGTGATTCAGAACCAACGGCATGCATATATGTCTACTAAGCTTGTATATGCTTCCGTAAGCCATGCTGGTTTTAACTAAGTTATGTCTTTGTAAGATAATATTTGCACTTTTAAGGCCATCTCTAAGGAAGGGGGCCCTGACATGTGTGATGATATAAGAGTTCCGTTTTTATCCACCTCGGCAATTTGTGCATCTTACTTCACGGTTTACCTGAGAAAGACTGCATACTCTGTGGCTTTGCTGACATCTTGTGTGAACAGAGAATTCAGTAGTCACTAATTATGTGCGCCCACCTAATTTGGTTTTTGTGAGAATCGTGTAGCTAATCACAAAATATTCATACCGTTATAACAGAAGAGTAGGCAGCAACTAAAACTACACTAGAAACAATTGCGCGGGTTTGCCGCGCACTCCTTGGATGGGCCTGTAGTATACAAAGTTTGGTACAATGATACCCTGTTCCTACTTTTCAATTTGTTTGATGGAGCAACGGTTTGACCTATGAAGCACTATGAATGAAGCATTGCTGGCCCATAACCCTACAGTATTAGTGTTAGGGCCCTTTTTTAATTAAATTTTCTGCAGTAATTAAATATGCAACAATACACACCTGGATACCTGGTAGAAAAGGTTCAGAATGCCAGCAACGATAACAAATTATATATATATTTTATTTGTAGATATAGGGCATCGGTAAGTATGCTCTCTAACAGAAGGAACCAACAGTTTTTGAGAGTTTTGGAACTTGACGGAGTTTGTACTTGTGTGGGTCATCAGAGAGGCCTACAACAGGTATAGAATAGCACTCACAAGGGAAGATTATCAGATCCTATAAGTTTTGATATCATATACTTGTCCCATTCCCTCTCTCTAAATTTCTTTGATACTTCAAGCCAAGCCTCCTTTTTTTTTCATCCTAACAGAACTGGAGGAAGGAGTGGAGGTTCACTTGGATGTATCTTCTCTTCTGCAATTGAGATAGAAAAAAAAATCGGAAGTGTGGAGGTTCACTTGGATGTATCTTCTGCTCTGCAATTGAGATAGAAAAAAAAAAACATAATCAGTTAGATGGAGATGTAAGGATGGCATGCCAAGATAACGCCAAAAATCTGCTTTGATTACTAATATCATGCTTATAAATCTTCTACAAACTGGCCCAAGTCTTCATGAAGACATTATATGGCTCTCAATCTGTACAATAATGCTCAGAGTGCTTGCACTTAGTGACTTGGATTTCCACTCAAAGCAAATGGCAGTGAATAAAACGGTGAGAGGTCTTTCATTTTTAGGTTGATCCGCATTCAACAGAATCGCTTTTTTCATGCAGTATAACAACTATTGGGCTTCTGAAACATCTAGTCTTAGATATATGTTGGCATGCATATCAGAAAATACGACATGTCTCTTCATATTCAGATTTAATTTCATCTTGCTATTAGTTGTCCAATACTCATATTTGAATTTGTACAATAATAATTCAGACCATATCAGTGACCACGATGATTTGATGCTAGAAAATTTGTTTCAATTTGAATGTGATGTTGGAGCTCATTGGAAAATAAAAACAAGACAAGAACCAAGATAAATACGAAAGATGAAATATTAAGAACCAAATATGCGATATGTGTATTGTTCAAAACAACGCATACCATAAGGCATAAGCTCCTTAAGCAGGTTCTCCCGCACCTATAAAAGACGACGCCGGGCAGCTCTCCCATCACTCCGAGCCCGCTGAGCCGTCCCGCTCTGCTGCTCATCTTTTTCCTTTGCAAATCAAGCTGCGCGCCGTCGATCTCCCTCCCTATGCTGTTTGCTGTAATCGACTGAGGTAGCTTCCTGCAAGAATTCCTTCATTCTCCTTCTCCATTATCCACTTGACCCGCGGTCTTCTCCATTAATTCCTTAGACCAAAGACCCACTCAAAGTCCAAGTCCATCACGAGAAATCCATCAGCCCAATCCATAAGTTGAAGTACCAAGGGCCACCCAAGTCAATCACGTGAAATCCAAACATGTGACCAGCTAGCCATATGCCACTAATCACTCCCCTAGATGACCCTCCACGTGATTAATTAGCGGTCACTCTACAAAATCAATATCTCTTTCATCCAAGCTCCGGTCCCATTCTTTCTTCCCCCTAAATTTATTTAAAATCATGCCCTATCTGCTAGTACACCTTGTTCTCATAGTTGTATAATAGTTTTAGGAGTTCTCTGATTAAATTAAAATGCTTAATATTGATAAGATATAAACTTGTAAGAATTTTTGTAGTACATCGGTGAATGCTTTAGATCTTAAAATTTCACTGTAGCTTCATTGTATTATCATATGCCCTCTATAATTTTTATAGCCCTAAGTTTGACTATTAAATATGGGAGATAAATAACATTAAATTAATATGAATAAGAGCATAACAATGATTTAAAAAAACTAACACTAGTAGAGAAAAGACCTTTGATGCACATCAAGTTTTGTCTTTAGTCTTAATGTTTATTTGTGTTCAGGACTAAAAGGTCAACATTAGTCCCGATTCATATTACCAACTGGGACTAAAGGCTTAGACCTTTTAGTCCAAACCTTATTAATATTTTCTTCTGTCATTGAAAGTGTCCAACATGTTTTTGTCAGAAACATTAGAGTTGAATAGTATAGTTTCTTGATTGATAGTGTCCAGCATGTTTCCAAATTTGTTAGCTGCTGATCATGATGTTCTTCTAGGTTTCACAGGTGATTATTGGATGTTTCCCTATGTCGAGAGATCGATCTAAAAGGTATTGATCTGTCCCTCCAAATCACAAACCTTGTAGTTTTCACTGTTTACTTGGTCTTCACGCATGTTAACTGAATAATTCTCTTAGATATGGAGTATAGAATTGTCCATGTCTACCTATATTGTACAAAAAAATATGTGCAAATATACAGCTATCAGGCCTTTTGGATCACTACTTAAGGTTCATGCCTTGCCAAAAAATGGCAGCAGTAAGAAATTTAAAAGCTGAAGTCCAAACCTGAAATTTAGAAATTGCTAACAGTAAGGCATTGAGTAGACTTATACTTCAAAGGGGTGTACTTAGCTTACGTTTCACAATTGTGTTGTTGTCCACATATCCTTTTTGGTAATTGTACTACACGATCATATTATACAGGAAGCTCCATCATCCTTCGAACCTGCTCTCTTGGCAAGATTAGATTCATACCTGAATCCACAGTTTGACACTAATTACTTAAAAGTAATAGTGGAGTAATGTTTTTTTCTTTGGTCTCTCGGCCTTTGCATGGCAGTGTTCCTGTCATTGATGGCCATGGAAATGTTGTCATACAAGCACATCTCCAATTTCAGATTACAGAGAATTACAGACAAGAGTCTCTTGTCTGGTGTCATCTGTGCATAGTATGGTCCCATCTTGAGATCATTTTCTTAGTTACTTCATGTTATTCAGAACTCATGGCACCAATTATTTTAGCATGTATACATTAATGAGTAATTTTTTAGATGATACATTGATGACTCATTTTTTAAATGACGGCTTTTGTTTCTTCAATTCTTTGGATACCTATAGTATGACAACTACATTCACTTCCTTTCTCTAATCTTGCTTCCCTGCGACGATCAAAAACATTTTGAACGTTTTGCCTGTCTATATACCTAACACGTTATCCCCGTCTTCAGAAACTAGCCTGTGCCCATCGACGACGCGCGCAAGGGCGCGCGCCTTGTACTAGAATAAAAAACATATGACCCCATTGCAACGACTAATTGACTGCTGGTGCTTGTCATGATCAAATCCTGCACTGTAGGCGTGTACAGACATATATGTCTCTACTGCAATGACTACTTGACTGCGGGTACTTGCTGTGATCAAATATATCGTCGTAGACGTATACACCAATTTATAATCCCGATGGAACGTAAGGACATTTATCTATGCTATAAAATTTTACTTAGGAGAGGATATCTTTCAATCAGCCTAGCTCAAGTGATGAAGTCCTCAGCGCGTGCTTATAGTAAAAGGAACACATCATCACGGATTGACGAATGGTGGCGACTAGCGTGACATTTCACACAGAAAGCAAGGACGCTGTTTGACTCCAGAGCTGACCCACCTTCCTCGGCCGCATCCATCTGCAAACGGTAGAGCCGGCCAGCCCGAGTCCCACCCTCAGACCTCAGCCCTCAGCCAGGCCGCAAGCGTTTGAGCGTTCTGCTCTTCTCGTTAACAGGAAAACCCCGCGAGCCTCGACCAATAGGAAGCCGAGGTCCAACCGTTGTGACGTCGATTTCGATTAACCCGAGCGGCGCAAATCCGGTGTCACCCGGGTCTCATCCCTCCGCTCCAGATCTGCACGCCGCCACCGGATCCGCAGCCAGCGCCAGCGCGGCCGGCATGGAGGAGACGCCGCCGCCGGCGCACGCGTCTCCTCCGTTCGCCCCGGCGCCCTTCGCCACGCCGCCGCGCGTCTTCTCGCCAGGCCTCGCCTGCCGCGCGGGGCACGCCCAGCCCCGGCTCGGGGCCCGGCCACCACGGGCCGGCGCACCTCAGCACGCCACCCGGCCCGCCCGTCTTCTCCTCGCCGCTGCGCCCCGCCGCCGTGCCCTTCCGCGCCACCCCGGCCTCGCCCCACCCCGTGCCCTTCGCCGCCTCGGGGGGCTACTCCTCTTCCTCCTCCGCCACCACCGCCTCCCTCCCCACCTCGTCGGCGCCGCACTTCCTCAACGGCGCTGCCACGCCTTATGGGGACCACGCCCCCGCGCCGCCACCGCTCCAGGGGGACGGCCTCGACAACCCCTATGTACAGTTCTCCGCAAACAAGGTACGGTTAGCCCCGATGCAGCCATGACGACTTATTTTGGCTGCGGCTCCTTTATTTTGAGAGGAAAATACTGTTACATCGCTGAAAGTAGCTCAAACGAACACAAATAAACACAGTACCATTTGGATCGAATCACAAATCGAACACAAATAAACACAGTACCATTTGGATCGAATCACAAATCTCCGTTCATGAATACAAAGCATGCCTCCACTCGCACACCTTATTCACAAGGTTTTGAAAGCTTGAACTGATTCTGGTTTGCCTTTTGCTATTGTAGGTGTTGAGGCAGAAGAAGCTGCTCAATGCCCCTAGCTTGGGGTTCGGAGCTCTGGTTTCTCCAGGGAAGGAGGTGTCACCTGGGCCAGAGGTTGTGGAGCGTGATCCACGGCGTTGCCTGAACTGTGGGGCCTATGTGAACTTGTACTGTGATATCCAGGTCAGCTCCGGGCAGTGGCAGTGTGTCATTTGCAAGAAGCTCAATGGCAGTGAGGGGGAATTCGTGGTCTCCAGCAAGCAGGACCTGCTTCAGTGGCCAGAGCTCGCGTCCACGACTGTGGATTATGTGCAGGTGGGGAACAGGCGGCCAGGCTTTGTCCCAATGTCTGACTCGAGGGTGTCCGGTCCCATTTTTATCCTCATAGATGAATGCCTCGATGAGGCACACCTGCAGCATCTCCAGGGCTCCTTGCATGCCTTTGTGGATTCGCTCCCTCCTACCGCGAAGATAGGAGTAATCACCTATGGGAGAACTGTCTCAGTGTACGATTTCTCAGAGGGGGCAGCAGTGTCAGCGGATGTGCTACCTGGAAACAAGTCGCCTACCCATGAGTCTTTGAAGGCTCTAATCTATGGGACAGGTGTTTACCTGTCTCCTATGCATGCTTCACTACCTGTTGCACACACAATATTCTCATCTCTGAGACCCTATCAACTGAGTGTGCCAGAAGTGTCAAGGGATCGGTGCATTGGAGCAGCAGTAGAGGTTGCCCTTGGTATCATTCAAGGGCCATCAGTGGAGTTGTCTCGTGGAATCATCAAGAGATCAGGTGGCAACTGCAGGATCTTGGTTTGTGCTGGTGGCCCTAGCACCTTTGGACCTGGATCAGTGCCTCATTCGGTTAAACATCCGAACTATGCTTATCTGGAGAAGACAGCTATGAAGTGGATGGAGAGTCTTGGTCATGAAGCACAGAGACACAGTACCTGTCGTTGATATCTTTTGTGCTGGACAATGTCCTGTGAGGGTTCCTGTTCTGCAACCATTGGCAAAGTGCTCTGGAGGTGTGCTCTTAGTTCATGATGACTTTGGAGAGGCCTTTGGGGTCAATTTGCAAAGGGCATCAACTAGAGCAGCTGGTTCTCATGGTTTATTTGAGATAAGGTGTTCAGATAACATGCTTGTTACTCAAGTTATTGGCCCTGGTGAAGAGGCGTCTCCTGATTCTCATGAAACATTCAAGCATGATAGTTCTTTTTGTATCCAGATGCATAGTGTTGAAGAGACACAGAGTTTTTCTGTATCTATGGAGACAAAGGGTGATATCAAAAGTGATTTTGTTTTCTTTCAGTTTGCAGTCCATTATTCCAATATATTTCAAACAGAAATCACTCGGGTGATCTCTATAAGGCTGCAGACTGTTGATGGTATGTCTGCATATCTGGCAAGTGTGCAGGAGGATGTTGCGTCAGTTATCATTGGTAAAAGAACTGTATTGCGTGCCAGGACTGCCTCTGATGCTATTGATATGAGGCTCTCAATTGATGAAAGAGTAAAGGACATAGCTCTCAAATTTGGTACTCAGGCCCCAAAATCAAAGCTTTACCGCTTCCCAAAAGAACTAGCATCACTCCCAGAGTGCTTGTTTCATCTGAAAAGGGGACCACTTTTAGGTAGCATAATCGGACACGAAGATGAAAGATCTGTACTTAGAAATTTGTTCTTGAATGCTACGTTTGATCTTTCACTCCGTATGCTGGCACCTCGATGCATAATGCATCGAGAAGGTGGTACATTCGAGGAGTTGCCAGCATATGATCTTGTCATGCAATCTAATGCTGCAGTAGTACTGGACCATGGAACAGATATTTTCATTTGGTTGGTATGTTTCTTCTTTCACATTTGACTTCAACTCTTTGACATAGTTACCTTTTATGAATCTCGATCCTCATTTTTTCCTGCATGTACTGTCTCCGGTAAGATGAACAAAAATGAAAGTGGGAACTTGCATCAGGGTTGTGTGGTTTATTAGTACTTAAGAATCTTTAGTTCTGAACCACAGTGTATGAATGTAATGTAAAAATGAATGAACTGAAATTAATGACTGTATCACTGATAGATAACCAAAAAATAGGAAACTAGTTAATACTTTTAAGGTTATAAAAAAATGTATATGGGTATATCTGGGACTTGGAGTTACCAAATATTTACTTTTGAATCATTTCAGACATTTCCCTTGTAGTTGGTTTGTTTATTGCCAAAGAACAATATTTTTAACCACAGTGTGTGAATGTAATGTAAAAATGAATGAACTGAAATTAATGACGTATCACTGATAGATAACCAAAAAATAGGGAACTAGTTAATACTTTTAAGGTTATAAAAAAATGTATATGGGTATATCTGGGACTTGGAGTTACCAAATATTTACTTTTGAATCATTTCAGACATTTCCCTTGTAGTTGGTTTGTTTATTGCCAAAGAACAATATTTTTATATAAGCACCATTGCTATGTCTTTTCAGGGTGCTGAGCTGGTTTGTTTATTGCCAAAGAACAGTATTTTTATATAAGCACCATTGCTATGTCTTTTCAGGGTGCTGAGCTAGCAACCAAAGAAGGACAAAGTGCAGCTGCTTTAGCAGCATGCCGCACTCTGGCTGAAGAGCTAAGCGAGCAACGGCTTTCCAGCTCCCAGGATACTTTCATTCAAGGTCAGTTTGCTTGTTCTCATTCTTTACTGTTACTTCCAGGTTCTAGCTATTTTTCTCATGATATCTTGGCAAATTTGGATATGAGCAGAACACGCTTTATAGTTCCATATACCAGAATTCATCTGATATCTACTATTTCAACAATAGATTCATTGTCTGAACTAGTTTAGGCCATGCCTAGTGGATTGCAAAATTATAAATTTTGGTACTAGACTATCGCCACATATGTTCACTTCCATTTGTAGTGCTTAATAGTTTTGCTTTGAAGTGCTTAATAGTTTATATGACATTTGACTAGAGATAACTGTGGCATGGATGTCACTTCCACAATTTGAAAAATTCTTTCAAATTCTTTAGTCTTTTAATACTTTACCAATCAAGTTAACTAGAGTGAAAGATCACTTGCACGGAGTGCAGCATGCTTTTCTTTTATAATTGACTGTTTTTTCTTATATTTCGGCACAGCAAGGAAGCTCTCAGGCTAGATATTTTGTCTCACGCCTGATCCCAGCGCACAAGGACCCTACATATGAGCAGGTATTTTCCTTCATGTGGACCTTACGATTTGGTTAATCTGAATTTATCGCACCTATGTGTTCTAAATGAAAATGGGTTGCCCAGCAGCACAGTTTGTTAACAAAAGTACTTTTGTGTGTTTCAGGAATCAAGGTTTCCGCAATTACGGACGCTCACTCCTGAGCAAAGGGCTAGGCTAAAGAGCAGCTTCATCCAGTTCGACGACCATAGTTTTTGCGAGTGGATGCGCAGCCTCAAATTGGTCCCGCCAGAACCAAGCTAACACAAGTAGTATGTGCCGTACACTTTTGACGGTTGATAGCAACAGATGCTATGGCGTGATAATAGAGGTTTGCCCAAACGATAGCTGATCTTTGTGAGCCAAATTGTGTTATCGCCAGACATGCCCGAGCTGATCACACATTTGGCTTGGTGAACAGCCATTTAGGTGCGGTGGAATTGTATGATTTTGCATAATTCTTTTTTTTTCCCTTCTCCTTTTGACCGTGGTAGAGTAATTTCATAAACAGTCCCTTGTCAATTGTTATACAGGCGGAGAAATTTACAAAATAAGATTGCCCCAGATGTTACATGTATACAACCTTTTTTGCAGAAGTCTCCTTATATATATTATTTGAAATTCATTCATTCTCAGGGTTAGCCGCAGCCCTTGTCTTCCTGGGAGCATCAAAGCCTTTGCAGTATCTTGTAAAAAATAAAATAAAAGGCCCTTTGCAGTATAACTCTTCCATTAGTGTTTACACCGTTACATGCTAGATCAATTCCATTCTCTTTGTGAACAGATGCTATAGCTGTACGATGATGAGATGCCTTAAGAACAATGTTCATTCTGTTTCCCTTTTTGAAACAAGGGGCAGTTTTGCTTGATCCGTTCATCCAATTTTTGAAACGAGCCTTTTCGAGAAAAAAAAAAATCTTTTTGAAACGAGCCCATAGTTAAGCTCTGCCTGGCGCGGCCCACCCCTTATCCATCGTCTCCACCCAGCCACGCCACGCCACGCCACAGCCGTTGCTCGCCACCCAGAGCACGCGGCGGCTTGTCGCCGTGCGCGCCGCCACCACCACCACACGAGGCGCCGGAGGACCGTCAAGCGCACGCCCATGGCTATGGCGCCTCACGCCTCGGCAGCCACCGCAGCCGCTACCCCCGCGCTGCGCTTTCCCCACACCTTGTACGCCACGGGCCTCTCCTCGTCGCCTCTCGCTGGGAGCTGCGGCGGCTGCCGGGTTCGGTTCCGCCCCAGCCGGCGCGGCCCCGGTATGCAGGAGCGGCGAGAAGGTGGCTCTCACGTGGCGCGCGTGGGGGGCCTGCTGGGCAGCGTATTCGGCGGGGGCCGCCGCGACGACGGGGAGGCCACGCGGAAGAAGTACGCCGACACCGTGGCGCGCATCAACTCCATGGAGCCCGAGGTCTCCGCGCTCTCAGACGCCGACTTAAGAGCACGCACCGCCGCGCTCCAGGACCGTGCTCGCTCCGGGGAATCCCTGGATTCCCTTCTCCCCGTACGTACCAAAATATAACGGGCACTCGTCTCCTTTCAGTACAATAGGTCGAATCTCGAATCTAAAATGGACTTTACTAGTGACTACGCTAAAATATTACAGTCTGTGATCACGAGAATGACGTTCCGAGGAAGAACTAGGAAAACCATAGCCTTGTATTAACAGCATTTTAATTTGATTATCTGAATGACTAGAGTATATTAGTATCAAAACAACTTCACCTTCAATTTTTTCTTGGATCAGATTGCAGATATTAGGAACAAGGCTGTAAACATTCCATTTTGCATTTGGATAACGCTTAACATGTATAATTTTGGAGCTTCATCTGAGAAGAATCAATTCACTGAACCAAGCAAGAATTGAAATCCTTCATCAAAATTATGAAAGAAATCTATGACATACCAAGAGACAAACAAATTGACCAACTCATTGTTCCTTTTCATTGGCCACTTTAAGATTATCTAAGATATGTTAAATCATGACTCCTGTAGAATGATATCTCAGCTTCTCAGGTGGAATCTTTGTCATCATTCGTGCAGGAAGCATTTGCTGTTGTGAGGGAGGCTTCCAAGAGAGTTCTAGGCCTCCGTCCCTTTGATGTGCAGTTGATTGGTGGCATGGTTCTGCACAAGGGGGAGATTGCAGAAATGAAGACTGGAGAGGGGAAGACTCTTGTGGCCATTCTGCCAGCATACTTAAATGCTTTGAGTGGGAAAGGAGTGCACGTTGTCACTGTAAATGATTATCTTGCAAGACGTGATTGTGAGTGGGTTGGTCAAGTTCCCCGTTTTCTAGGACTGCAGGTTGGCTTAATTCAACGTATGTCATCACATCACATTATTCATTCCTGTTGGTTGTGCCGTCTCTAGTTGCACATATTCTTCAGTTTCCACATTAATATAAAAAATATTAATTGGTCCCTTATTTACCGATTTAAACTCTAGCACCTACACTTGAATGATTCATGAAAGTACTGATATGTATCTGAAAATAATGTTACATAAGCCTAAGAGGATGGCTTGCTGAGCTACTGAACCATGGATAAACTGACAGCTGGAATGTTTAGCTAGGCCATTACCATTCTGAGTTATATCATATGCTGTCTTATCACGTCGCAGCTTCATGTGTCCTAACAGTCCTAGCCCAACTAGTTGATTATTTTTTCCTTTGTGCAGGTATTATTTATAGGTTCTGTTTATTTGTTGCTAGTGAGAGTTTGTTAAACAGAGTTTTTATTTTCACAGAGAACATGACACCTGAGCAAAGGAGGGAAAATTACTCTTGCGATATTACTTATGTCACAAACAGTGAGCTTGGTTTTGATTATCTAAGAGATAACCTTGCAATGGTATGCATTTCTTATGTTGGAAATATTTTGTTATTAGTTACTCCCTCCGTTCCAAATTGTAAGTCGTTCTGGCTTTCTATATACATTATGTCTAGATACATAATAAAAGTTATGAATCTAGAAATCCAGAACGTCTTACATTTAGAATGGAGGGAGTAATATCCAAGTGTTATTTTTTCTCTACATGGATCATTGCATCTCCTGCAATCGACTGCCTTCATTATTGCAGACTGTAGATGAACTTGTCTTGAGGAACTTCAATTACTGTGTGATAGATGAAGTTGATTCAATCCTTATTGATGAAGCAAGAACACCTCTTATAATATCAGGCCTAGCTGAGAAGCCAAGCGACCGGTATTACAAAGCAGCAAAAATAGCTGATGCTTTTGAGCGAGACATTCATTACACGGTGAGCAATAAGCTTCTGTATGGATATTTGATCTGTTATTATGGGTTGATTATACACTAAAATATCCCCTCACGCTCAATGTATTCTAGCCTCCTGATTCCTGAAATTTTTATTCGCACTTCTGTTTCGAGATAAAAAATTGCATGTCAAATATTCTATTACCATTTTCTAGAAATATAAAAGATATAATAGTATAGAACTTATATGTGTCTATCACCTAGCTGTAATTTGTGTTTATTTGTTTCTTCAACTAACTTAATATAAATTGCCATCTAAAAGTGACTATTTCTTCAGGTGGATGAAAAACAAAGAAATGTTTTACTTACAGAAGAAGGTTATGCTGATGCTGAAGAAATACTGGACATCAAAGATCTATACGATCCTCGTGAACAGTGGGCTTCGTATGTTCTAAATGCAATCAAGGCTAAGGAGCTCTTCCTTAAAGATGTTAATTACATTGTTCGTAGCAAGGAAGTCCTTATTGTAGATGAGTTTACTGGCAGAGTTATGCCGGTGAGTATATTTTATCATTATTCTGATTAGCACCAGACATGTTACTGTCCGTAGGATCTAAAATCCTAAAACAGTTAGTACATACATTTGCCTTGTAGTAAATGGATGACACTATGCTCAGTGATACATGTAAGGTAATAGTTTTCTGGTTGGTTTTATGGCAAACCTTGACTTGTATACTTGAAATAATATTGCATCATGCAAGTGCACTCTGACCAAGGTTCACATATACCAAGTTTCTGCATAGGCATATGTGTAATAACAAACTCGCAGTTCATATAGTTAACATTCATATATGGCATATGAACATAAGGAATGAAAGTAAGAGGGGGAGAGGCACATGATGACTCTTTAAATGCCATCCTGTTGTATGCCCTGGATGGCCGGGCTTTTCTGTCCACATCATTTTTTGTAGCATGAACATGAAGACAGATGTTTGAGTAGGAATCTCATTATTCTAGTTTTCACATTTGAGGTTTTGATGCTTTTGGCAGGGCAGGCGATGGAGTGATGGTCTCCATCAAGCAATTGAAGCAAAAGAAGGTGTAACTATACAAAATGAAACCATAACTCTAGCATCAATAAGTTACCAAAACTTCTTTCTTCAGGCAAGTGCCAAACTCTTCTGTCTGGAGCTTCTGATGCTTAAAAATGACTGGAAGACAGACTAATCCACCAACGAAACCATTTCTGGTGCTTTTTAATGCTAATGGCCAGTAACTCTTGTTGAGCATTTTGGTTGATAGTGGTAGAGACTAATGAATAAATAAATGGCTCAGTGTGCTGGATGAACAGCTTCCTCCTAATCTTATCTTTGTTCTGTGTTCAATCTATTACTTTGTGAAGAAATTAACGGACTCTTGTGACAGTTTCCCAAACTCTGTGGCATGACTGGAACTGCAGCTACGGAGACCCAAGAGTTTGAGAGCATATACAAACTTAAAGTTACTGTTGTTCCAACAAACAAGCCAATGATACGGAAGGTACCTGCACTCTGTTGTAACTGTGAAAGATCTGTCCTCCTATTTAATTCCATTTTCTGCCCAAAATTTGATTTTGCTTCTTTCTTTGCAGGATGAGTCGGATGTTGTTTTTCGAGCAACAAATGGAAAATGGCGTGCTGTTCTTGTGGAGATATCAAGAATGAATAAAGTTGGTCGTCCTGTGCTTGTTGGTACCACCAGTGTTGAGCAAAGTGAATCTTTATCAGAGCAATTGCGTGAAGCTGGGATTCCTCACGAGGTATTCCTGATAGTTTTTCATTAAGAATAGTAAATCCTCCCTTTTCCACTCAGGAATGCTGTTATTTGTGCTCAGTGCTCACAGAGAAAAATGTTGATACTTGAACAAAATCCTGTTCTAGCAGTGAAATGATTATATATCATTCTGTAGATATTTTTATGTACATAAGGCAACACAACAGAATTAACTCAGTAACATTTGTCTCCTGAACAAATTTCTGTGATTCTTGACTCCACGGATAGTTTATTACCATTCAGCGCGATTCTCTATTCTGCACTTGTACCTATGTAATTTATTTTTATGGCTGCTTGAAGCTACCGCTTTTTTGCTGAGGGTAACTTTTATGCCCATCAAATCTTTGGCTTATGTTTTTGAATAAATTACTTTTCATTCTTTCACAGAAAGGAGCCAACGAAAATAATGGAAAATTTTGAAATAAACTATTTGAAAGGAATCTAGCTGTGGCCTACTAACATGTGTGGAAGTTGCAACATCGTTTCTCATTTCTAAGGTGCCAAAACTGTCTAACTTTTATTGTAAGTTCTATTGAAGGTCCTGAATGCTAAGCCAGAGAATGTTGAGAGGGAGGCAGAGATCGTAGCTCAGAGTGGACGCCTTGGTGCTGTGACAATTGCAACCAATATGGCAGGACGTGGAACTGATATTATCCTTGGTGGCAATGCAGAATTCATGGCCAGGTTGAAGTTGCGTGAGATCCTTATGCCAAGGTACTAATTTTCCTTATCAGAATTCTAAATAATATTTTACAGTGCTTTGAATACATGGTTGTAGTTTTGGGGGAAAAACGCATGTTTGATTCATTAACTGGTTCCACTGACGCCTCTCTATGGGGCACAGTTTTGTTTGAAGAGGTGCTAACTTCATCCCCACACGTACCCCCTCCCCCCTCTTCCGCTCCATATCCATGCATATATTCAAACCTACACACTACACAGTAAACACAGTTAGGATTGTGTACCTAGTGACAATGACAGAGCAGCAAGGCTCCTCAAGCGAATGGGCATGTCACATTCCCCTTGTTCTTCACACATGAGAGGCAATATATAAAATTTATTTGTGGGCAACCCCTGGTGAGACGCTCAAGCCTGGGGCTTAACCGCTCACCGGCAGGATCTCAAAGCTTGGGGCATCAAATGCTCATGGCAGTGAATGTTGAGCCTGGGCCCTGAACGCTCTTTGGCAGGACATTGTACCACTGTGATTTCTCATTAGCTGGTTGTTCATGTGCCTGTTATGTGCAATGAATTAGAAGTTAAATTAGAGTCGACTGGCATGAGCAGCAGTTCGGTTCTGTATCCACATTGCTGTATCAACAATCCTAAAATTTTAGTTTATGCCTATTTCAGAATAAGTTAGTTTTTACATTTGTTGATAAAGATTGAGTTGTGATCTACATCCTTGATCTTAGAGATAGTGATTTTTAAGAGGAGGGGGCTGTTTCTCTTTAAATGAGAATCTTCATTATCTTGAATAAATAATAAGTCGCAATGGAACTACCTTGTATTTGCAACAGACTTCTATGGGAGTCCTAAGATGCCGAAAGTGACCATTCTTCCCCAGTGTATATGTAGCATAAATGCTGTTCAGCTGTTCTTATAGGCTCTTTTGATTCTGAATGATGCAGAGTCGTCAATCCAATAGACGGCGTTATTGTATCCAAAAAGCAGATGCCACCAAGAAAGACATGGAAGGTACATAACTGGCTATAAGCTGTATTGATATGATCAACAACTGATGGTGTCGAGATTCTGGGACTTTTGCATCGGGTAGATGTATTATGATTTAACTTGTGATATAAGTTTATCTAATGGCTTACTGCACTTATTTTGCCTTCAGACGAATGAAAGTTTGTTCCCATGTGAACTTTCAAAAGAAACATTATCATCCGTCAAGGATACAGTTGAAATGGCTGTTAAAGAATGGGGAGAGAAATCGTTAACTGAACTGGAAGCAGAAGAGCGGTTGTCCTACTCATGTGAGAAGGTAGGCCTATTTCAGCAACCATGAGAGCTCAAATATTAGTTTTCGTGTGGGTGAGACAACTATGCAACTTCAGGGACTCCTGGTGCTCCACATTGCAGTCTGAATATTCTGTTAAAAGTTCTTCAGGACTTAAATTATATTTCTTTATATTTCAGGGACCAACACGTGATGAAGTAATAGCAAATTTGAGAAATGCATTTATGAAGATAGCAGACAAATATAAAGTTTACACAGAGGAGGAAAAGAAGAAGGTTATATTGCATATAAAAGAAACATTGATAGCTCTATCTGTTGCTATTTAGTGTAGGCTAATATTCACGTGATCAATTTTATTCAGGTCATTACAGCAGGTGGGCTTCACGTAGTAGGGACAGAGCGCCATGAATCGCGCAGAATTGACAATCAGGTAATATACTATTGAAGTTATGGCTGTTAATACTTAATATGCAGGGGTGAACCCAAGATATCTTTAATGCTTGCTGCATGGGTGAATTGCTAGTTTGTGCCAAACTAAATTTAACAAGTTTAGCCTTAGAAAAATGTTGTTTTATGCCAAAGTTCATGGTACATGTTTTGAGTGTGCATTCTTTAAAGCCAACGGTGAAGTAGTTAGCACATATCTTTTTTACATTTTTTTTTTTGGAAAACGCAGGAGAGCTGCGTTTCATTGTATTATAGAAGAAAGGTTGGGTCCCCAACAGGATCCTCACTCATACGGGGACCATATATGAGTGAGGCGATTACACAGAGACAAGGCTTACAACCATATCGAAAAAACCCACCACGACCTAAGCTAGAAGGACCTAGTCTGGGAGCCTTAGAGCTAACCCCTGAAGCTTCTCTGCCCCAGCCATACACCAGAGACTGTGCTCGTTCTTTAGCTCGCTCCAAAGCAAGCTAAACGAAGGAGATATCCCCTCAAAAACACAGGCATCTTTTTTACTTTGATCATGACAGAGGATGATTATAACTGAATTGGTTTCTCTTTCTGGTTTAGCTCCGTGGTCGAAGTGGGAGGCAAGGGGATCCTGGAAGCTCTCGCTTCTTTCTTAGTCTCGAGGATAATATTTTCCGGATCTTTGGAGGTGACAGGATACAGGTTTGTATTATTTTCTCTAGTTCTATAACTATTTACATAAGAAATGATACCAATGGCTTCACTACGTAAATGCAATGCATTACATTAAAACACACCTTCTTTTAGTATCTCCATCATTTTAATTATATGACTTATGGATTGTACCTTACTAAATGCCTCTGATGAAGTTGGATGTCGATCTCAAGTTGCGTGTCACATTTTGAAATAATGGCAGATACTTTGTTCATAATAGTGAAATAGAATGTACTCAAATCCATTCACTGCCAATTTTTTTTTTTTAAGGACAGAATGTGATGCTCCCATCATTATTACTGGTGAGCCCAAGCACGTTGAACCATATCCTGCCAAGGTTATTAAGGCGTCGCTTAGGCGCCAAGGCGCTGCACGCATGACGCCTTGGCAGACGACTCGCATCAGTTTCGTGTGGCGTGCCCCTTAGAGCCAAGGCGTCCAAAAAACGTTGCTTTGGCGTCCAAATCGCGCATGGCGGGCGCCATACGAGGAAGCCTCTGCTCTGGGCGGTGGGAAAACTCGGGTGAATCGGCGCAAAGAAACGAAATAGAGCGAGTGCACGGAAGCGGAGAGAGAGAGAGAGAGAGAGAGAGAGAGAGAGAGAGAGAGAGAGAGAGAGAGAGAGAGAGGAAGAGAAGCCGCAGCTCACCCGCGCCGCCTCCTTCACGCCCGCTGCCGGGGGGAAGCTGCCGCCCAGCCACCCGCAGCCGAGCCATGCAGCCACGCCCTCCCCCTCAGGAAGCCATGTAGCCACACCCACATCCGAAAGGGAGAGGGAGGGAAGAGACAGAGAGAGGGGCAGCGGCCAGAGGTCAGGTGGAGATGTGGGTGCGGCGGCGGCGATGTATTCTGGCGAATGGATTTGGGAGCAGGGAGAGATGAGGACGTGCCCTGATTTGGGAGCACATGGGCTGCTTGATGGGCTGGGCCAGACCACTTCTTACTCCTCCTTTCTTTTTCTTCATCATCTATTGCTCTAAGCTGCAATTTTAAGTTTTTTAAAAAATACATAAGGCGTCGCCTCGCCTTACGCCTTGCTCGCTTAGGCGTATGGCAGTACTCACTCGCCACGCCTCGCCTTACCGCCTTAATAACCACGTATCCTGCTACTAGCTAAGTAGCTACAAACTAGAAATGTTTATGTAGCAAAACTTTTGAGACCCAAGTGATAGTTTGGTTGGTAGAGCTTCCAAGAAAAGTCACCCACCTGGGATCAAACACAGGTGCTTGCAGGTTGTTTGCATACATCCCTAAAGGGTTCGGTACTCCCCTCTCACAAAACAAAGCTAGGGATGTCTTCTCCCTTTGGTAGAGTTCTTTTTTTATCAAAATACCTGTTACAATTATTGTAATACACTTGTGTAAGCATACCTGCAGGATTGTTTCTGTAAAATTACTGCTTCACTTATACTAATATATCCTTGCTTGTCTTATCCATATGATTTCAACATTTTTGACAGACAAGAACAAATCTGGAACTAATAGCATTTGGTTTATTGTCTAGGGTCTGATGCAAGCATTCCGAGTTGAAGATCTTCCTATTGAATCGAAAATGCTAACGAGGGCTCTAGATGAAGCGCAACGAAAAGTTGAGAACTACTTTTTTGACATCAGGAAGCAGTTGTTTGAGTATGATGAGGTATTGAATAGCCAGAGAGATCGTGTATATGCAGAAAGAAGACGTGCTCTTGCATCTGACAGTCTTCAATCACTTATTGTGGAATACGCTGAATTAACAATGGACGACATATTAGAGGTTGGTTATGGTGACCATCTGACAGCGGCGCTTTAATACTAAAACTGAACAGAAAGCTCTGAAGTCCTGAACTCCTGATGCTATAATATTCTTCTCTGGCAGGCTAACATAGCACCTGATACTCCAAAGGAAAATTGGGACCTGAACAAACTTATAGCTAAGCTGCAACAGTAAGTTTTCAGATTGTACCTATACATGTGTATTTGGTCAATTGAATTTCTGGGGATCTGTTTACTGATCTAATGTCACCAAAATCATAACGTTTCTGCTTCTTTTCCACTAGGTATTGCTATCTGTTGGATGACTTGACACCAGAATTGTTGGAGGGCAAAAGCTCAAGCTATGAGGATTTGCGGGAGTACCTCCGAAAGCGAGGGCGTGAAGCTTACTTCCAAAAAACTGTTAGTTATTTCTCCTTTTGCACATGGTTCAAAGTTTAATCCAAATATGTCTTACAACAAAGAGAGTCGGAGTAGGTATTTCTCAATTTAAGAACTACAACTTTCTTGTCTCTGGTTCTTAGTAGGGGTAAAACCAAATCCGAGCTGAAGGCAAAGCTAGATCTTAGCAGTAGATCATAGACAACTTGGGGTTTGTGAGCCAAGATAAGACCGGCTCGGGATCATGGGACCCTTTTCTATCAGATAGGAATCTTGGCAGGAGCTATGAGCCTATGACGAAAAAAGGTCTTCTGATTGAAATGTATATTCTTGTTTATAACAAGTGCATCTTATGAGCAAGACAAATCTGAATATAATAATTCATACCTTTTTCTTACAATTAAGAGCAATCCATTCATGTGTTTGGATGCCCAAATGCATTTCCTGGTTTTAAACTGTGTAGAACCAATCAGGTAAAGTATCAGAAGCTATTTTTCTTGACAATGATATTTCAGACTAGAACAGTACAATAGCTTTGATAAACTATTAAACAAATATCAGGAGCACCAGAAATAGTGAGATGTACTTCCTCACTCATAACTTCTATACTTGTGTGTCAGGAAATTGTGGAGAAGCAAGCTCCAGGATTGATGAAGGAAGCTGAGCGGTTTCTAATTCTCAGCAATATTGATAGGCTGTGGAAAGAACACCTGCAAGCACTAAAGTTTGTCCAACAAGCTGTTGGTTTAAGGGGTTATGCCCAACGAGATCCCCTTATTGAGTATAAACTTGAGGGATATAATCTTTTCTTAGATATGATGGCTCAAATCAGAAGGAATGTTATTTATGCTGTATATCAGGTAAGTCCATCCACGTGTCCTAAAAAAAGTCTTCTCTTTAATGCTAAATTTTCATTTTAATTAACATTTGAACCACTGAGTTTGGAGTGATGTAACTGTGACTTCTTTGAAAGATAGGTCTTATGTTTAATCAGCAGACAGTTCCCCTTTGTGTAGTTCATGCATTATGCGAAGACTTGGTATGAACATATTTGGATAAAGAAGACCTACATAATAAATAACTTGAGGTTTTAGCTATCGGACTATGTTGCACCGTGAACTGGTGAAGCATCGTGGCCCTGACTCCTGAGTGGTCACATGCTTTTTAACACGAGTATCTTAGTTTACATTAAATGCATATATTTGGTATTACTTAGCACTGGTGTCATCTGTTGTCCTTCAGTTCATATATATTCTGATTCTTCTAAAATCATTCTTTCTTTTTCAACAGTTCAAACCAGTAGTGAAGAACCAAGAAGAGGAAGCATCCCAAAAGAAGGTGTCAAAAAAGAAACTGGACAAAGGAGCTAATAAACTTGGTGCTGCCCAAGCTGCGTCATGATCTTCTTGTGAGAAATGTTGCTGGCGCTTTTAGTTGCAGTGGTTGCAGTCTCCACGTGTACAAAGATGGTCAATACTTGACACCGTATGATAAATGTACCTCAACTCTTCAAGATACGAGTCAGCTGATTTTGGTAGCTTCATACTGGGGACACAGCCTTCCAGTATTTTTTTTTTCTTTAGCTATTGATGTTATAGCAGATCATGTGCCTCAGCATATCGTTGAATGCATAGCATCAATTTTACTATTTTACAGAAATAGAACATGCTCAATGAAAGAGTTTTTGCTGAACCCATATTTTTGTATGATGATGTTATTCGTTCTTGTCGGCACTGATTACCGAGAGCCCCACTTCTTCAGTTTTTGCAGGATTAGCATGAGCAGGTACGCAGAATTCTAAATGTATTTCTAGAAAATATTTGCTGGTAGTAGTACCAACTGACTAGAATTATAGATAGCTATTCCATTGAATAGGTCACATGCTAAACAACAGCTGTGGAATCACATGCTATTCCATTGTGTTGGTGTTTCTTTAATGGCTGTATTCGATTGCATTCCCAAATCAATATGATGTACACTTTGTTGAGAAAGCTTATGTTCTTCACTATGCAAAAATAAAAACTTGGATCTTCTCATATGATATGGTGGCAAGTGTTGTCGCAGGGATAGCGGCAGTCGATCGCCTTCACTTGAGCTCGATCGAAGTACCAGTCACCAACGGATTTCGCAATCCCCTGTGCATGAATGAACATCAAAATACAGGAATATCCAAAAATTCCATCACAGAAACAGAAATTCTTTTTTTTTTGGTGGTATCTGGGAATACCTATATGGTGTATTGTGGATTGTTACCTTGTTTTGAATGGTGGGGGAGCCACCTGGTTTAGTGTTCCAGGTTCCCAGCTGCTCGGACTGACAGTGTGCGAAGCAGGAGCTTATGAAGAGCCCGTTGCTCCTGAAACTGGAGAAGCCTTTGACGGACGCTACCATCTGGTCCCTGAAATCTGCACTTGTACGCATATGTTTTAGTCGTCATTTGGATCGTAATTTCCTGATGAAGATGAACTTGATACATATATGGATACCCAGTTTAACCTTGCAGGAAGCTCATCTGGGATGCACTGCAGGCTGTGCGGTTGGACTTGCAGGCTCGCCAAGCGCCGCTCGGGTCAGCTCTGTCGGGCACCAGGCTGAGCACAATCTGACGGATCAATGCAGGTAAGTAGATGCCATGGGTAATACATTTGCTATTTTGGGTTACAGCGAAATGGATGTTCACCTGAATGAAGTCGTATGCGGCATTTAGCAGGAACAGTGGGGTCTTAATGCCATCGATTATATTTTGCGGGAAGAAGCACTGCACCCCACATGAGAATGAGATTTCAGAATCAAGGCAAGCATCACACTTCATCAGAAAACTAGTCAACTATATTGACAACGTGTGCGTGGCCGTTTCCCATCAACCTTGTCTTTATTTATGTGCAGGGACACAATAACACGCGACTGTGAAGTGAAAAAAAAGAAGGATATCGAGGTGCGAAAGCACGCACTGAGGTGGCGTCGAGACGGGCGGTGCAAGCCGGCGGCAGGTTCTGAGCTATTCCTTGCATAGCCACGATGTCGCCGAAGTAGGATCTCAGGCTGCGGCCCCCGGAGACATCCACGCTGCATGCGAGACAGTCATGTTATGGCAAACCTGGTGTCAGTCCAGTTGCCTCTGGTGTGTGATATGCAGAGCACGGACGGAATTGAAGGAAGGTTAAAAGCACAGCACAGGGCCGTACGCGTCGAGGTAGAGGCCGCCATCGGAGATGCACTTGACGACGGTGGCACCGGACGGGAAGAAGGCGCGGAGCTGGTCGCAGTGCAGTATCACCGCCAGACCACCTGAGGAGCAGCCGGTGAGCAGCACCTGATCGATTAGCATGAGCAGAGTGAACAAGGCAAGAAGACACCCGCATGCAAATGCAATGCAGTCGGTTGGTACTTGGCAAATAAACTAAGAAAGGAAAGCAGGTCGCCGATACCTCATACCTGATCAGCAGAGGCCATCCCAATGGAGAGGAGGTGCCGGATGACCGCGTTCCAGATGCGCTGCCCACGGAAATAAATCCCGGTGTCCTACAGTTAAGTCATAGAAGATGGCAAAATAAAATGTCTGCAAACTACTACACTGATTCGAAAAAATATATATTATCACAAACTACACTTTTAAGAATCATTTTTTCACAAAGCTATGCATCTACCGACTGTGAGTAGCCGGTAGCGTGATCTTCTTTGGGTATGTATGCACCTTATTGAAGGCCTCGCCGGCAAAAGATCCACCGTCGCAGTAGCGAATCTTTACCCGGTTCCAGTTGTAGAAATCTGCACATGTGCATGGCGTTTATTATCAGCATCGGAGATGATGAGAAGAGTAATGCACATGAACTGTGGATGGACAAGGGCAGCAGACCAGGATTGACAGCGCGGCTGCTGCTCATGATGCCGGTGAAGGGGATCTCTTTGTCCATGTGGTCCGACGAGCCACGCCCGGAGCTCTTGGTAAGCAGGCATGTCTTGGCGCTGTTGCACCATGCACCTCCCTGCATGCATCGCCCATGGCCAGCATATGTATATTATAATGTAAATAACATAAGGACAGCATGAATGATTAATCATAGCAGTTCAAGCAAGGGCGAAGATAAAAAGTGGGAGTCCTTACATTAGGAGTACTAATTAATTTGATTTCAAATGGTATGTACATATAGTAACTAACCTCTAAGTTCACAATCCAGCTTCTGCTGCCCTGCTTCGGAGCCAGGATCCAAGTTGTAAGCAGGTGGCGTTCCATCCATGCACACTGCGTATATATGGGTATATCTTTAGTTCTTAATTTAAATGCTCTTTGTTTGTTAATTTGGGCAAAGCTAACGGTACCGTCTGCTCCAGCACTAGCTTTACATAAAATTCATAATTCATCAGTTCCCATATATCTACTGGTAATTCCTTGATTAATTCCTGAGACATTGTTTCACCAGATACGTAGGAAATTGACCAATGAACACCAGTAGCAATACTGAGCGTCCGAAACCTTAAACTACCAATTAGAGAAGCAGTCTTCAGAGCATTTACAATTAGCACAAGAAAACAGCTTAATCTGGACAGTAACTAGTAATAACTAGCAAAAGCTGTAGCTTGTCACAATAACTGTGACTAGCTATTGCGCGCCTTGATTCCCCCAAAAAAATATAATGTGATTCGTCAAAAAAAAAAGAAAAAAAAGTGGATCGCAATCGCATCCGGCGTGGCACGCACCGCACTACAACAACCGAAATGGCAGCAGTTTGACATGATCTCAATCCAGACCTCTATCTGTCGATCACCAAGATGAGACGAACGACATGCAGCAGCAGTAGCAGCATACATACCGGCTCCGTCGCTGACTGCGGACTTGAGGATGGTGATGGGCACCATCACCGACGCCGCGCGCCGCCGCATCGTCCGACCGCCGGCTCCACCGCGCAGCTCATCTTCCACCGCCGGGGAGGCCAAGCTCTCCACGCAGCAGTAGCGGCCCATAAGAACGGCGAGAGCAACAAGAGCCGGAAGCGACGGCCGATCCGTCATCTCGGTACGCGGCCGCACCTGCAGCTGCAGTCAAGCATGAAACAGAGCGCACGCGAAGAGATGGATGGGGCATGTCAGCATGTGCGTGCCTAGTACTCCACTCCACCCATTACAGAGCACTAGCCAGGGAATCAGAGGAGAGAAGTCAATACCACGCTTCGTGACCTGCGCAAAAACCCAGCAAAAATATTGATATTTGCATCGCAGCACATGAAGTGATGAAGGTGCATGTAGACCGTCTCAGTTTGCCAGTGAGGAGAGCAGTGCAGCAGGTTAAACAAAAGTGTTCTTCTGTCCCACTGTGCGCGGCCCTCCGCCCAACGACCCATCCGCCTTGCCACTGTTGGGCCAGCTCATCCGCAGGGATTTAGGGGACGAAGAGAGATGACAAGGTTGAGATGCGTGTTCCCACTACGTAAAAAGTTGTAATATCCGCCAGCGTCCCCTACAGACGCTATACAGACGTTGTACGAACAAGCTCATTAGACGAGTGACTGTCATTGGTAATAAGCGTTGGAAGGTGATCTCGAGCTAAGCCAAGATCAATTACGAAATTAATTAAGAAATACTTGAGCGTTAAGTTTTTGTCCACTAGCCATATTTACAAGATCAGATCTGCCGTGATCAGCGGCAACACTTAGGTATTCTAGGGTTCGGCCTCTGACCCACAACACGTCTATATATAAATAAGAGGAGACGCATATTCACATAACTGGTCAAAAAATAGATGTTGGAGGGTTTAGGAAGGTCATCTACCCACGTCAGAAGGCCGCGGCCACCCAAGTGTGATCCTCTGCTCATCGAAAGAGGGCATGCGTGCCCTCACCCGGTGAATCTACGTCATCTACATCAGCACAGACACCCAAGAGGCTCTAATGGAAGAACCCAACTCAGGTGTGTCATTAGTATAAGTCTTCCGCACTTAACATGTTTTATTAATTCATGATCATGATTTTTCATCTATGATTAAGATCCCCTGCAGTTTAAGTTGTTTTGGCTTACTGCTAACTGGAGGTGAAGTGGCGGCGATGCAATTGTGTCTCTTACTTGTGTTTGTGCAGCCATTGGAGAGATTTTGATGACCGATGGCGACGGTGAGTGTCAAGTAAGGTTTGTGATGTTCCCCATGGAGGTGAATGGCAACCAAGAGGGCTTGGAGGGAGGGACTAAGGCCTAGAGAGAACCACGGATGATCAACACCACAAGAACGACAAGAGACCGGAGACGTCATTGACTAAGGTCAAGGCGTGATCAAGACCCGAGTTAAGCGCGGCTCGTGATTCATGAAGGGCATGGAGACCACCGGGTAGAGACCAAAGTCTACACACATTGGCCAATGATAGAAGGTGGATTGCTATCCCGTCGGGCCTTGCTTGAACTAGAGAGCTCGAGGGACTCCTGCACCGCCCTATTCTCACTGGATGTGAGAGGGGGGTGTTACCCTACTACGACTCGATATAGTATCACGGTAGAATTTGTGGACACAAGGTCTCTAACTCTGAAAATCGTTGTGTTCACCGCCGCCGCCTATCTCAGGCTCGGTTCTATCCAATGACCAACTTCAAGTTCGCTTCCTCTCTCTCAACGATACAAGGAGTGCACCGGGCTTCCTCCTTTTTTGGGCCACGTGCAGGGTCCATGTTCAGTTTACCCTATTCTGGTGTTAGCCCTTCGATGCCTGGAAGCCCCATCATACCTGATAGTCATAGTTGTTTTGTTGGTGTGCTTCCTAGCGAAAGCAGATAAATTCGCAAATGCACAGAAATATCATTGTAGCACTTCACCCAATGGTAAGTAAGGTATCATATTTTCTCAAGGAACAGAAGTGTAGGGGGTCTTCTAAGCTAGTTCTCCCAAAGAACAAGAAGAAGGATAACTTGGGTAGCAAGGATTTCTAAGGGCAGAAACCTTAAGAGAAGATAGCTTTGCCTCTACAACCTTACTTCGGGCATCTGTCTGCCAAGTGATGCCGGCCTATACCTCTATGTCGAATCTGAACATGGAGGATTGCAAGGGACGAAAAGTGCTATCACCACCTGTGTCTACCTCTCAACCGTGGGGAATGAGGCAAACGAAGATAACTGCTAGCTCAAACACCAAATCTACGCTATCGGTTACGGTTCTAGTATTGGCCATGAACTTCCATCTTTATCAGGAGTCATCTAATAAAACCTCCGCCACAAAGACGGACTTAAGAGAATCAAATCAATAGAATAACACAAAATTCTTACCCTAATTAGTAAGACGATCGTTGAGGTAGGGAAACTAAGCAAATTTTATTTTGGGGCCAAAAAACAAAGTTCGATTAAACAGGGTCAAGAAACTAAGCCACATTTCTTTTAGGGCTAAGGAACTAATTCTCTCATTTACTTAACAAGTTTCACTGTCACTTAATTATAAGCCGAGTCTATGTAAGAACATCCGGTTCATATTTGACTCTGTCTTGTATTACTATCCTTTACTCGTTTGCTTAATTTCTCTGTGTGTTCACAAATTGATATGGTGTGATGTGATGTACAAGTCTCTCGATCGAGGATGTGTGTGCAGCGCACAAAACCACAAGGTAAGCAGGAACGTGTCATATGATGTTGCGGCATGTTCCGTCGCAGGGGTATGCGCAGTCGATCGCTTTCACTTGAGCTCGACCAAAGTACCAGTCGCCCACTGACCTGGCAATCCCCTGCACAAACAACAAGCAGGCTCAAACCCCCCCGTGTGCAAACTTTTTCTTTTTATTATGTATGGCATTAATTAACGGTGAGGGGTTAATTTTTACCCTGCTTTGAATGGCCGGGGAGGCACCACCTGCGGGGTCGCTCCAGGTCCCCGGCAGCTCGGACTGGCAGTGCGCGAAGCAGGAGTTGATGAAGAGCCCGTTGCTCCAGGATCCCGCGGAGCCGCTCACGGATGCTACCATCTGGTCTCTGAAATCTGATCGATCCATCCAGTGTAGGTAGAAATTAACAAACCATGAGAGCAGTGTTTGGCGGCAGTCCCGCCTCCCCTCCGTCAGGGCATATGCATTGGATTATGAACGTGTATAAGAATTGAATTAACCTTGGAGGAATTCCATCTGGGACGCGTTGCAGGCGTTATGGTTGGACCTGCAGGCTCGCCAGGATCCGCTGGGGTCAGCTCCGGCGGGTGCCAGGCTCTCCTGTATCTGATCTTACGTTGTCGATGGGTCGATTACAATAATGTCGTATGTATATATGATTAAGGACATTGACATATATATACCCGGATCCGTTATTACCTGCCAGGCGTCGTATGCTGCGTTTAGCAGGAAGATGGGGGTGTTGATGCCATCGATTACGTTCTGAGGGAAGAAGCACTGCAATTTTGCCATTTTGGTACTGGAACTACACTGCAGGTGGAAAGGAAAAACCGATAGGAGCAACACGCAAGGCGACGCACCGAGGTGGTGTCCAAACGGGCAGTGCAGGCCGGCGGCAGGTTGGGAGCCACGCCGTGTATGGCCACGATGTCGGAATAGTAGGACCGAAGGCTGCGCCCGCCGGAGACGTCGGAGCTGCAAGGAATGCACTACAGGTGCTCAAGATGAATTAAGGAATTATATATATTGAAGCAGCACCAGATATATAGATCGAGAAACAAATAAATAAATAATAGAAAAGGCTGATTATTACTACGGTACGGTGGTGGCACGTACGCGTCGAGGAAGAGGCCAGCGTCGGCGAGGCACTTGACGGTGGTGGTGCCGCCGCCGGTGTCGGAGCGAGGGAAGAAGGCCTGGAACTGGTCGCAGTGTAGTATGACGGCCAGGCCGCCGGCGGAGCAGCCGGTGAGCAGCACTTGATCTGCAGAGGCCATCCCGATGGAGAGGAGGTGCCGGATGACCGCGTTCCAGATGCGCTGCCCGCGGAAGTAGAACCCATTCTCCTGCAATAATCATGTGATAGGAGTAGTATTAATTTATCTGCTCAGTTGTTTCACCAAAATAGATAATATATATAGATACTCACTCCGTTCTAAAATAAGTGTTAACTTTTTAAAATCGACGTTTGATCATTCGTCTTATTCAAAAATTTATAAAAATATAAAAATAAACAAATCAAGGCTAAACTACTTCTAATAGTGAATCATTACATAATAAAATAATTAATTTTCTCACAAAATTTTTGAATGAGACGAATAATTAAAAGGAGATAGTTAGAATTCTAAAACAACATTTATTTTAGGACGGACGGAGTATATGAACTGAATGCGTTGTGCCTTGTCGGAAGCCTTCGCCGGCGAAGGAGGCGCCGTCGCAGTAGCGGATCTTCACCCGGTTCCAGTTGTAGAAATCTGTAAATCATGGTGTGCTTGTGTGTGAGAGAGGGATTATATTGAAGTTAAAAGGTGAAACGACGACGTACACAGAGCTAGGGATCACGGACAGACCAGGGTTGTCGACAGGGCTGCTGCTCATGATGCCGCCGAAGGGGATCTCCTTCTCCATGAGGTCCGACGAGCCGCGGCGGCTGGCCTTGCGGAACTGGCACGCCCTCACGTTGTTGCACCAACCGCCGCCCTGCCACAATACATGTATGTAATCGTAGTTGATGAGCAATCAGCAGGCAAGCATGGATCAACCACGAGTGCGTGGATGCATGTTAACTAATGAAATAATAATCGGATTGAGTAGTTTTACACTGCTGCTGCTGATGACTGACCTCCAGGTTGACGATCCAGCTATTGTTCCCTGCCCCGGAGCCAGGATGCAGGTGGTAAGCAGGCGGTGTTCCGTCCATGCACACTGCCCAAACAGGTAGCTAGCACACCGTTATTACATCGTATTACTAACAATTTTCTACTACTAGCTGCAGCAGCAGAAAACATGGCGCTTGTTTGAAGGTGACAAAAAACACAGGAGGATGATATCAGTAAGAGTGACAAGCATATGTATATTTCAATCCGGCGCTACCGAGATTGTAGGATCACCACTCGAGCCGATGCTCGTTGTATTGTATAAATTCAGACTCTTAAGATTAGAGGGTCTGTCTATATAATATCCGTGTGTTTTACAGAATATATTCCCTCCATATCGGTAAAAGATGACGTTTTGAAAAAGGTCTTGGTCAAACATTGAGAATATAAATCATGAATAACTTTTAAATTATTAGGTTTGAAAATATGAAAATTATATAAATAGATTTATCTTCAAATATATTTTCATAAAAGTATACATATATCATTTTTCAATAAATATGTTTATAGAAATATGAAGTTAAAATCATGCGTTGAATACCGTATCAGTTGTCCTAAATATCATCTTTTACCAATACGGAGGGAGTACTAGCACACGGTTGTTATATGCATGTAAAACACACGATTTTCAAAGGGCACAAAATCAGTTATTTTAGATAACAGTAGCACACAAATTCTACCACCATTAGATTGAAATCCAACAATCACCATGTGCAGCTTAGTTTAGATGATGGTTATTGCACATATTTTATACTAATATTACAATTTTAGTTCATTGCAATTTCTGTAGACATGATGTGCCGTTTTCGAATTCGGTAATAAAAAAACCCAATAGACAAAACTACAAACTTGAAAAAAAATCTAATATATGTCGACACAAAGACAATTAACAAGTCATGATTTTTTATTCTATAGTTAGACAAGGGGAAAAAATAATGTATCTATTGACACAAAGACAATTAACAATTAACAATTTATTTTCTATAGTTAGACAAGGACAAAATGGTAATATACATGTTGACACAGACAATTAACAAGTCACAATCTTTTTTGTATAGTTAGACAAGGACAAAAAATAATAATAAATATGTTGACATAAAGATGATTAACAAGAAGCAATTTTTTCTATAGTTAGACAAAGACAAAAAAAATAGTACATCAATATTTTAAATTTATGAATCGTAATGTATTTTTGCATTAGTGAGTAGTGATCTAATAATAGAAATGAATTATGTGGCAACATGCGTCACGTGGCACGTAAAGGCAGCTAGGCATCGTAGCCTCCAGATCTTAATTGGCACAACATGACACGTAAATAGGCGCAATCCACAGAATCAAACACCAAAATAGGCAGTAACATGGCACGAGCGGGTGCCGCAACACCACCGTGGATGAAAATGGTACGGATATTTATCCGATCGTCCATTCGACTGAATCCGTTTAGAAGTGTTCAGATCTATCCGTATCCAAATTTGGATATTTAATATCCGATACCGTATCCGTATCCGAATACTCAAATGGTATATTTATGATGTCGACATCCAATCGTATTCTATCCGGTATTACCGACACTATCCGTATTCGAATCTGAATCCGACCAGAAATATGAAAACAAATGTAATATCAGTGATATCCGTTTGTATCCGATCCGTTTTCATCCCTAGTCTTAGTCATGGAAAATCAAATCAAATCCGCTCACCCGAGTGCATCATCCGACGGTCACAAAAAATCGAGTGTTGGCAGATAAGAAAATACTCGAGTGCCTTCTAGCTTTCTTGTAAGATTAACACAGATACGGTTGATCACGTCTCCTCGTTCATGGTATCAGTCACCGGTGAAATCTTCGTGAACCCTTTCGCCACATAGCTTCCGCAGACACCGCACCCATGGCTCCCTCTTCCAGCCACTCTGACTCCTCCGACGATCTCGAAACTCCCATCCCTTCTGCCGCCGCTGTTCTTGACAACGTCGACATCCGCGCCCATGTTCTCGTGACCCTCCATCTTGACGAGGGAAACTACTCGCAGTGGCGCTCCTTCTTCAACTTTGTCCTCGGCAAGTTCGGGCTGACGACGCACGCCTGCTTGCCCACCCCCTCCACCGAGCGCGACACTGAATAGTAGTTGACGGATCCTTGCATCGTCAATTGGATTCTCACGCTATCGTCCGCAGTTGCATCTCACTGCTTTCTCCCTATAGAACGAGGGGCATCTCACTGCTCCGCCGCACCTACTAGGGCAACATGTCCATCAATGACTACTACACCATGTTGAAACGCCTCACCGACCAGCTACACTACATCAACCATCCCGTCTCCGAGCCTAGTCAGGTTCTCAACCTTCTAAAAGCCCTAGTTTGGTTTTGATAATTGATGACAACCTAAGGAGTAACCTACTTGCTAAGTGATGGCTAGGTGTATGTAGTCCTATTCATGGAGTAAGGAGCCAAGTGATTGATGGTGATGATCAAGGAAGGCTCAACTATGGATCAAGGATGGTGGATCAAGTGGAGATGATCAAGATCAAAAGAAAAGGCTTGAAGGCAAAGGTATAACTCCATTAGGGTTTTTCTTTTGGTGATCAAGACACCAAGTGGGTGTGATCACATTTAGAATAGATAGCCGACTATAAAGGAGAGAACTAAGTGATTGGATTACCTTCAAGTGCTCTAGGTTGCATTTCATGTGCATTGACTAACCCAACTTTAAGATCAACTTAGAAAACCCTTGAAAATTGTTTTGAAAATGCTAACACATTGTGCATGTTAGCACATAGAAGCAAAGGGTGTGAAAACTAACTTGAAAGAGATGTTTTCAGAGCGTCGGACGCTGGGATCTCCGGGCGTCGGACCATTGCCGTGCGTCCGACGGCCCCCCCAACACTGTTGTTTAACTGTCAAAAGGCGCCGGACGTTGCTTTTGGTCCGACGGTGAGCGTCGGACAGCGTCCGAGCATTTCAGTTGCTCTCGGTGTAGATTTGCGCTGCGTCGGACTCTAGAGTTTGTTAGCCCGACGCACCGTTGAGAGAGCGTCCGACGGTGACTCAGTGTCCTTGCCCGGCTAAGAGAGTCGGACAGTCCGACGGTCTGAGTAGGGAGCGCGTCGGACCATTCCCTCTGAGTCCGACGCCGTAACGTGGCGAGTTCACGCTCTGGCTGAGTGCGCGGCGAGTTGTGTTCGAGGCGTCGGACGGTGAAGCTTGGTCCGACGGTAGGCCTCGGACAAAGTCCGACGTTTAATTTCTTCTTTGCATAGTTTCTGGAAGCGTCGGACGGCTGGTTGCTTTGGTTTGACGCTAGCTTGTCCGACGGTCAGGGCGATGGCGCGATCAGTTAGCCGTTGAGATCCAGCGGCCGTGGTTAAACTGAGCTGACACGTGGCGAGCATCGGAGCGTCGGACGCTAACGTTTGGTCCGGCATTCGTCCGACGGTAGCGTCCGACGGGTAAAAATCGTGTCTAACGGCTGTTTTTCAGTGGGTAACGGCTAGAAATGCACTTAGGGGTATTTATACTCCTTCCCTGGTCACTTGGTGACTCTCTTGCACATTTGATTCATTATCATACACTTGTGATCACTCTCTAGCCTTCCACTCACTCACTTGTTCATCTTTTGATCATCTTTGTGAGTTGAGCGATCCTCAAGTGCATCATTACTAGTGATTTGCATTCTAGAGCACTTGAGAGCAAGCCATCGCTGAGTTCTTATTCTCTTGGGGCATTGCCGTGTCCCTAGCGGCTTGGAGGTATTTCCGGTGTTGAGGTTGATTGGCGATTGTTCAAGCCCACATCGAAGGTTTGTTGTGAGGGGTTCTTGCTGTTATTCCCCGGCGGAGTGCCAAAACCAACTCTACTGGATTGTTCGTGGTTGGTAGCCACTTCTCTTGTGTTGGTGAGCGGCTCCCCGTGAGGGATTGGAGTGTGAAGCCAGTTATTCCCCGGCGGAGTGTCAAAACCAACTCTAGTGGATTGTTCGTGGTTGGTAGCCACTTCTCTTGTGTTGGTGAGCGGCTCCCCGTGAGGGATTGAAGTGTGAAGCCTAGCTCGTAATCCACCAAGGAAGATCGGTTCCACAACGAGGAGTAGCGTGACGGCGATCACGTGAACCTCGGTAAAAAATTGAGTGTTCTCTCTTCTCCACCATCGAGTGGTTGTTTGGCTTTTCGGTGTTCATTTGGTGATTGATCTTCATTATGATCATATTGGTTGTCTCTTGGTGATTGGAGCTACACGGCATTTGGACTTCACTTTATCAAGCCCCTCGGTATAGCTTCCTCGATCATTTACTCCTCACGCTCTATTACTTGTTTAGGTGCTCTCTCCTTAGGTTTCGAAGGAGTGAATTTCTTGCGTTTGAGTGCATATATTTGTGAGTAGTATATTGTGCTAGGTGGCTTGCATAGGGTAGCATAGAGCTAGTGCATAGCAATAGCCTTGTTATTTACTAACTTGTGTTCAAGTACTTTGTAGAAATATTTATAGGCTATTCACCCTCCCTCTAGCCTATCGGGACCTTTCACCTTCTCTGTGGCCTGAATACTCGCTATAATCTCAAACATATGATCACCGCCAAATTTCCACCTCACACCTTCTGGAGCGCTCTGTCATTCCTCATCCAGGAGGAACTCAGTGAAAAGCACGATGCCAAGGCCAAGACCAATCAGGCACTCACCACTGAGCATGGCTCCAACTCCTCCAGCGCCAGCTGGCTCGCTATGCTCGAACAGCTCCAATGACAACACCTCTGGCACTGGGAACTCCTGCAACTACAACCGCAACCCCAAGACGAACAAGTGGCGTGGTCATGGGCCGCAAGGCAACAATGGTGGTGCTGGCTAATGCCAAGGTGCGGCCAGGCTAAAATCCAAGGATGGGCCACTCCAAGCCTGGCCAGCACCATTCTGGCACCCATAGCCATGTTCTGGGCCGTCGCCCACCATTCTAGCCTTAAAAAACCTATATATCATGGTGGTCCAGGCTCCTCCACATGGCGGCTCTACCAGCACTTCGGATTCGAGTCGCCTCTACAAGGCGTTGTCTACACCCGGTGTGCCCACATAGTCTTCGAGCACCGTTGATTGGTAGTTGGACACCGGAATGACCACTTACATGTCCTCGTTGCCTGGTAGTTTTCCTTCTTCCCACCTCAAACCCTCCACTTCCATTATCACTATTTAGAATGATGCATATTTACCTATTGCTTATCAGACATTCAGTTCAATTCCTACAACATCCTCCCCTCTTCGTTTACACAATGTTCTTGTCGCCCCATATTTGATTAAGAACTTAATTTCTGATCACAGTCTTATTCGAGATAATAATGTGTCCATCAAGTTTGACCCCTCTGGTTTCTCCATTAAGGATCTTCCAAATGCGGGCGGAGATGCTCCGATGTGATAGTCATGGTGAACTCTATCCACTTCGTCTACCGTCTTATCAGGCTCTTGCAGGCACCAACGCTTTGGCCATCTAGGGCATCATGTTCTTTCTGAAGTTCTAGATGGTTTCGGTTTCAGTTGTAATAAATTAGTAGAATACTTGTGTTCCTCCTATCGTTTAGGAAAGCATACTCAAGTTCCTTTTAGTTCTTCCTTTACACAAACTCATTTTCTGTTTCAATTAATACATTCTGATGTTTGGACATTTCCTATATTGAGCCATACAGGTTACGAATACTATGTTTCTTTGCTTGAAGATTACACTCATTATCTGTGGACTTTCCCTTTACGGCAAAAGTCTGAAGTTCTACGTGTCATACGCGCCTTTCTTGCTTATGTTCAGACCCAGTTCCACCATCCTGTCCTCACCCTACAGACAAACAATGACAATATTAATTGATTCCACGGCCGTCCGCCTACTTCTTGTTGAACACAACATCCAATTCCGCCTCTTATGTCCCTACACATCTCAGCAAAACAAGAAGACTGAGCGTGTGCTCTGCACGTTGAACAACTGCGTTTGAACCATGCTGCTCCATAACACAACCTGGCTAACATTCTAGGACAAGGCGCTGCCGACGGCAATGTATCTCATCAACTAGCGTCTGTGTCGTGCCACTAGCGCAACCACATTGTACGCACTCCTCCTTGGCATCGAACCCACCTACAACAAGATTCACGTGTTTGGTTGTCGTAGTTCCCCAATCTTACAGCCACCACATCACACAAGCTCGTGCCCCGATCAACAACCTACATCTTCATGGGCTACCCCAGGATCATCGTGGGCTCGAGTATAGCTGCCTTTACCTTGACACACGCATGGTTATTATTTCACGCCATTTCATATTTGATGAGCAGGTTTTGTGTTTCGTGACTAACATGGCGGCCAGAAGATACCACGATCTGAACCTATGCACACTGATCCTCTACCTCATTGTCACCCACAGGTTCAGCTGCAGACTCCAACCATGACATCGACACAGCAAACTGCTGCTCTACCTCATCATTCGACATGCTGGGAGCCTGCTCCTCACGCACCGACAAGAGCTCTCATCAGTGCCATGGATTCACCGACATCGGCTACCCCACGTTGACAACGTAGCTACAATACCTTCGTCACCGGAAGCAACACCGGCATCTCAACGGCCAGCTCCCCAAAACCGCTTCCAGAGCCGACTTTGCCACCACAACCACCACCACATCATCACTTGGTGACATGAGCTCGGGATGGCATTTTCAATTCAAACTCGAGGTATGATCTACAGGCGGAGACAACATCACCATCGCCAATCCCCTCTTTGGTTCAAGCAGCTCTCTATGACTCCAATTGGAGAGTGGTGATGCTGCTTGAATTTGATGCCCTCTCAGCCAACAACACCTGGACGCTCCAAGACAAGTTGAAGCCTAATGGTACACTAGAGAGGTACAAGGCTGATGGGTCATCCGCTGGCTTCTACTAGCGCCTCGGGGTTGACTTCGGTGAGATGTTCTCGCTGGTTGTCAAGCTGGCAACAATTCAAACAGTGGTCACCTTGGTGGCATCCAAAAATATCCTGATGCACCACCTGGACGTCTCCAACACTTTCTTGCATGGAAATCTCTAGAAAATAGTATACTGCAGCCAGCCCACCGGCATCGAAGATCCTCGTCGACCTGATGATGTGTGCCTGCTTTCATAGTCTCTCTGACAGTGGTTTCTTCGCTTCGTCGCCTATGTCAGCAGCCTTGGATTCACTCAGTCCTAGGCCGACACGAGCATCTTCATGCTCCGCCAGGGCAATAACACCGCCTACCAACTCCTCTACGTCGATGACATGATCTTGTCCGCCTCATCCGCCTAGCTTCTTCAACACATCGTGAACCAGCTACGAGCCGCGTTCACCATCAAGGACATGGGACCTCTATGGTTCTTCCTCAGGCATCGACATTCATCGTGATCATTGTGGCTTTTTCCTTTCACAGGAGAAGTACGCCACGGAGCTCCTGCTTACAGGTCAAGGCGACGACCAGACTAGGGAACATGAAGCTATCTAGAACCCTGGTGGCTGTGGTAGCAGATGCTGGAGTTGCAGAGATGGAGGTTCCATGAACTCGCAGCGACAGATGCAGAGAAGATGCACATCTGCTAAAGCATACCCCCTTTCTAGTGTTAGCTGTGATTGGTCCTATACCGGCTGGTTTAGTTGTCTGCTTCTATGTTGTGGACTGGTTAAAGGACGATGGTGTACTGTTGTTTGTTTCTAGTCCAAATGAAAGCATTTGTACTGCTGCTCCCATGGGAAACGAAGTTGGACACAAGGGGCGGTATTCTAGAGGCGTGTTTAGGGAGACCTAAATCCTGATCGACATGGCCGCACAAACTAGGGAGACCTTCGTGGCAGCACCGTGGGAATGAGTGGCACGATGGAGCAACAGACAAGACTTAAGACCAAAAAACTTAGAAGTGGATAACAACATAGAGTTGTGGCTGGTGGGCGTGACATCCACTAGATATGAACGATGCCTTACTACTGATGGTGGTAGATGAATGCATAATGTGAAAGCTAGCAGGGACAAAAGCGTCTAAATCTTCAGAGTTTTTTACTTCTTAGCAAGTAATGCACCAGGATGTAATCGTCATCTCAGCAGCCTGCTGACTGAGGACCTAAAAAACTGCTTCCTGCTTACTGTATTAAATACATGCCGACTTGGTGAGATCTTTCAAAAAATAATATTTGCCAAACAATAATAAAATCACATATTATCTAATGATTACCAAAAACAAATCAGGCAACGAAGATATAGGAGTAATGGACAAATTAAGATGTTCCTGGCTTTGGGGAGGGGGACTGCCTGCCTGTTCCGCGGGTCACGGCTCGCATTTCGTATAGATGCAGGGTGCATGCTGCAACGTTCTGCCCAGTGCTCACCAATGCATGCTAGTGATCGATGCGAACACAAGCAGGCGCCCGTGAAGCCAAGATGAGAACACAAGCAGGCGCACACAAGCAGGCGCCCGTGAAGCCAAGATGAGAACACAACCAGGCGCCAGTGAAGCAAAGATTTTCTTTGTGTTGTTCGCTTATGCAATCAGCCAAAATTATTAGCCTTTTCTATTGAACAGTATTTTTCTTGTATAGCAAATCAATATCATCTGAAGTCAGCGTTTCTTTTAAACAAGGATCCAACGATGATAGGAGCGGTCAGCCAGCCGGCCAACTGCAGGCAGCGGTACGGTAGTAGGTGCAACCTGCAGTACATGCTCCCTCCAGTACTTAAAAAAAGAGGATTATTGTTTTTTACTTTCAGTCACCATTCATTTTATTTAAAAATTTTATATAAATTAATAAATAATAAATTATTATTAAATTATCTCTAGTGATTTTTTACGACAATTATCTGTAGTGATAAAATAAATCATACAAGATAAATAATATTTATAAATTTGTTAAGATAAGATGGACGGTTAAATAAGATGTCAGAAATTGTAAAACGGTAAATAATATTTAGCTCGTGGCCACGACAGCCGAGGCGTTGTTTGGGAAGCACATGTACGCGATTCGGGCGTATCATATGGTCCACGCGCGGGCCAAACTACCCAAATGGCAAGGAGCGATAGTAACACAGCACCGTGCGCGCATGGCGACAAACGGCGCATGGCAGTGGCAGTGATCGGATGCAGCAGGCAGCAGGGGACGAGATGTGAGCCAAGTCCATAACCAAAAGCCAGCTCTAGTCCTCTTTATCTCGTGCGTGGAAATGGGTGGTGCTCCGTGAACAAATTAATCCGCCGCCGGGACGCCATAAAAATAAGAAGATGGATCGAAAAGATTCGCAACTGTGTTAATACTTACATGAACAATCCAACAACCTATAGCTAGCTAGCGCATGCTAGATACGAAGATCGTGTAGCTAGTCTTGTGCATTTTTAACAATACTGCTGTGCTAGCTGCATGCATGACCACAAGGAAGGAAGGAAGGAAGGAATTGAAGAAGGAGCGAGAAGAAGCATATACTGTATGCATGCATACCGGCTCCCGAGTCGACGGCGGACTTGAGGATGGTGATGGGCACCATGACGAGGGGCGCGGTCGTCGCCGCCGCGGCCCGCCTCCTGCTCCTGCTTCTTCTCCGGCTGCCACCAGCCGCCTTACTATTGTTGCTCATCTGCTCGTCGTCTGCATCAGCGGCGGAGCAGCAGCTTCCTATGAGGACGACGAATACAACGACGACGAGGAGAAGCCGCTTGCTGATGGTGAAGCGTTCGTTGGCAACATGCACCCCCATCGTCTATGGACGACCCTCTCTCTTGCTCGTCGTCTGTCCTGTCGTCTCTACTCTCTATAGATGCCAATCGATCGGAAAGGCCTGCGGGCATAAAGAAAGCAGAAGCCGTCAAAGGAGCTTAAGCCAGCAGCAACCCTTTATATATATATATTTGATTTGACGCGCGCATAGCAAGGGGATGACACACCTAGCTAGCAGCATACTGTATATATCTTGCTAGCCACAGCAAAGAACAACCGTACCATCGTGTATATATATATATATATATAGCACGCTAGCTGCGCTACGACAACAGCCAAGAAATCCACGACGTGTAATTAAACTAGCTAGTTGAGCTAAATATTGTGAGCTTCTTCCATATATCGATCATGCATGTGTGAGAAAATATACAGCATATTGTGTGTGTTCAGTGTTTTCAGCTAGCTAGGCACTGCTACATGCACACAACACAAAATCTGAGCTAAGTACAAATTAGCCTAAATTAGTTAGCTACTTGGTAGACAACTAGTTCAAGACTTGTCTTAAAAATTAATGAGCGCACCAATTAGCTCCATGTTTGGATGGTTAGAGCTAATAATTTAGACTAATATTTAGCTGGGTAGTAATTAGCTTTGGGATCCAATAATAACAGGACCTTAATGGTGTATGTTGACGTACAATGATTTCCACATTATCTCGATCGCCAAATTCAATTCGCCAGCTGACTCATTTAAATCTATTCAGGCAAATCAAACAAAGCAAAGACGCATGCTTGCTGGTGGGCTTCGCATCGCTTGGTTCAAGTATATATTATGGCGCTGTTTGGATCCAGGGGCTATACCAATTTTGATCTAGTTTGAATTCAACTAACCCAAAAATATTCAAACAGGAGGGTTAGAAGTGGGTTATTTATAACTAGCCAACCCAAAAAACTATCCCCTCCAAGAGGTGATTATTTGGGCTAGTTCAGGTAGAGACCATGCTTTCTCCTCACATCTAGCCACATTATGGCCCACAGCAAATGATTAGAAAAGTATTTTTTCTATCAATCTAACCCTTACATCCAAACAACAATTGAGGTAGAGCTAGTTAAGAGTTAGTTTGCAGTTAAAAACTAACTCTAATCTCTAGCACAGCTAGAGGATCCAGGGCCAAGTATACTAGGATGCTCCATCATGCAACTAACCATCGATTTGGACAGCCCACTCATCGTGTCTCACCAGTATCATTCAAAGCCATGAATAATACAGCACGTTCAAATAATTTGTTTCATCAAAAGGCTAAATAAATGAGACAACTCTGCGATCTCGACCTCTCACTAGCTGCCTGATATACTCTCTCCATATAAGAAAAGAATGTCGTTTTAGAAAAAGATTTAGTCGACCAATAGTACAAAAAAGCTCTATCTTGACGTCTAGATTTTTTTACAATCAGTTTTGCTTGACGGCCGCCACTAGAAATCAGTGCTATTTTTACAGACGGTCTCTTAAAAAAACCGCCACTAGAAATAGACCCGCATATAGAAATAATCTGAAATTTATTTTTTGAGTTTTTCAAATGACCTTGTATGAAAAAACTGTCTAAATAAAACTTGTAGATCTCAAAAGGTTATAAAACTTTGTAGTTGACAACTTTTCATTTGAAATCATCTTGCCAGCAAAAAATACATTTGAATTTGTCAAATTTGAAATTTAAATTTTATAAACGACCTCGGATGGAGAAACTTCCAACCTAAAAGTTATAGATCTCGAAAAGTTATGCAACTTTGTAGTTGATAATTTTTTCATTTGACTTTGTTTAGAGCCTCAAACAGCCAAATTTCTATCGATTTATAACAATATGTGATGAACCTAATTCAATTAAGACACATGTGAATGTTGTGTGGAGTGGTTAAAAGAGATTATGTACGAGGGTGAGGTTGCAGGTTCGAATCCCCGTGACCGCGTAGCGCTCAAAACATGCCTGAAGTTGCGACTTTCTAGATTTAATTTTGTTTGTTTTGCTATTTTTAAAACCTGATTTTGGCAAAAAGATTAGTACATGCGGTTTCTTAAGTGAACCACCAGCATACAACCGCCGGTGAAAAACGCTGGTTTCTACAGGCCTCTAGCGCTAGTAGAAATGCCTTTAGAACTGCCACTACTGAGCTCGGCTGTACTAGTGGTCAAACATTAAGAATATAATTGATGAATAACTTTTAAATTGTTGAGTTTAGAAATATGAAATCTATACAAATAGATTTATCTTCAAATATATTTTCATAAAAGTAGAGTCTGTCTACCAACAATCAGTTGTTTCAATTCTTTCAAACAACGGGTTGTTTTTGACCAATGAAACAACCGGTTGTTCAAAGAGCAGCAAAAATAACCGGTTGTTTTTTACCACCAAAACAATCACTTTTTCCTGAAACAAAAAAATATTTCTATTTAACATTCGGTTATTACAGTATATAACCAACATTCGGTTATTTCAATGAAACGAAACAACCAGATTCTCTCAATCTCACTCAAACTACGTACACCTGCTGTTGTCTGAGACAACATTTGCTGGATTTCGTGAGCTTGCATTAGCTCAGAGCCTAGCTCAGACCATGGTGATGTTGTACGTGCTGCTGCGTCTGCATGCGTTCGCTGTTACAAGCGCATACAGTACTCCTACTAGTAATATGTGGTTTACATGAAACAGTGGATAGATGCAGCCATAATGTACACTACTGTGTCGGCCGGCCAACGAGCACGATCTGTCAGTCTCTAGGTACTATTAGTACCCTACTGCGCGCGCTGGCCTCCGAGCTGCTACCTGCTAGTACTAGCTAGGTGGAGACGGCGAGACAAGCACGAGCACGTATTTTTTCTAAATTGAATCAAACTTGTGACATGAAAATCCAAAACGTCATTAAATTTAGGATGGAGTAGTACAAAACAATCACTTTTTGCAAACAAAAATACTCCATATCGTACCCGATCTGCTCTTAGTAAGGACTGTCTACAGGACGTTCGGTTGTTTAGTAGTCTTACCGGCAACCGGGCATTTACAAACAAACGACGCCGCACCTATCAAATAGTCGAAAGTTTAAACAACTATCAGCACACGATTTTTACACCATCATATTTTGACCTGACATCTTTTAATTTTTTAAAATTTATAGAAATAATAAAACATAATAAAACATAAATAAATACAGACACGACACACACGATACACACGAGACACACACGGTACACACACGACACACAGAGAACTGAGGCAGCGGGAAACAAATCGCCGGCCACAGAGCACCAAATGCCAGATCAGACGCTCCAGGACAGCTCCTTGATAGCGCTAGTACTCACTCCAATCCATTTTGTAAGGCTGCGTTTAGTTTGAAAAATTTCTTTCTCTCTCCCTATCATATCGATTGTACTTTCTATCTGTATGGAACACTAAATAAAGTAGTACCTGTTGCATGTTTGTACTTTTTATTTGTCTATCTCGAGATGAATCTTTTGAGTCTACTTGGATCATGATTGGACAAAAGTTACCAAATACAAATGAAAGTGCTATAGTTGCAAAATTTTGCAAACTTTCTCAACTAAACGCAGCCTAAGCCATGAGACGGCTGATTCCTGCAGATACCAAGGAGGAAATTAATCCAATCCCGTGATTTCGTTTCGTAATTTGCGTGGCGTTGCAGGGACGTTTTCCTGATTAGTAGAATGCAGCTGGCCGATGCCTCCGTAGTATACGTGGAGGACTTCAGGCAAGTAAAGGTTTGCATGCAACGCTAGGTTATAAAAAATTAAGTAGTGCACGTGTTAAATCACCATTACGTACTAACATCGCTTCAACTTCAGAGGACAGACGTCTTGGAATATCCATGCAACTTACATACCGTCCACAACGCAGCGCCGTGCCAGCAGAGGCCAAAACTGCACGACGCTCCCCAACTCGACCGTGCGTTCGCGGTGCGCCCACACAGGAGGCAGCACTGGATCTAGTCCAGACTACAGGCGGGCGGCGATTCCCCGGAGCCTGCTGACAAGAGGGAGCTCGAGAGGGACCGGACGAGTGGAGTTAACCGGTAGCTCGAGAGAGTCCAGACGAGCGGAGTCAACGGGTGGACGAACTAGCCGAATAGGCGAAGATTAATTGTTTTTTCTTATATATATAATCCAATTTTATCCCGGGCCGGAAGCTTTCATGACCTGATATTGTAACAATACCGATACAGTTACTTTGGAAATATAATCCAATTTTTCTTTTAGCCAGATCTATTGTTGAGTGATTAATTGTATCCATCTCAGCTTGGCCGAACTTTTTGAAAATAAAAATGCTTCAGACTTTTGTTGATTCCAAGTTAGTCTACGCATTAGTTTTATGGTAACATAAAAGTTAGTATCAGCTTGTATTTAGTCAACAAATAAGGTATCATTAGCCTCAGGAGCATGCGTATGGGCCATTTTACACTCGGCATATAGTATTAGGGTAATAATAAGGATTGTCAAACACTCTCGGTTGTTTAGGTAGCTGATTTTTTAAATCGCGGTTTATCAGAAAATCTTGATTTACATTAAAATTGATCCTCAGACAAGCGGTTCCAAAATAGTCCAGACACCCCATATGACTATTTAACATTTGTTCATTTCAAAAACAAAAGACAATTAAATAGAGACTTTGATTTTTATCCAGTTTCATTAGACTTAAATACCTCTCCGTATAGGAAAAGGAAGTCGTTTTGGACAAAGTTTGAAGTCAAACCTTAGGAATATAAATCATATATAACTCTCAAGTTGTTGAGTTTGAAAATGTGAAAATTATATGAATAGATTTATCTTGAAAAATACTTTCATAAAAGTATAAATATTTCACTTTTCGATAAAAATTTTTATAGAGAAAAGAATTTAAAGTTGTGTTTTGCAGACCGTGTCGTTGTGCAAAACGACTTTCTTTTTCTACATGGAGGGAGTAATCAGGAATCCTATGGTTTTTCATCCTCGTGCATAAACTTTCTTCTATCACACCTCCATATATGCCCAACATGGCAACATGTGCTTAACTGAAACATTAGCTTTGGCTATGTCAACTGTTGTTGCCCCTACATGTGGCAAGTTATATAAGAAATTTCTTTTCGACATATTAAATTGAGACACTAGCTTGTTTTACTTCTTATATGCTTAACCAATATCTAGATCTTATTATCTACCACTGTGGATCGCTATACGTACGGTGACATATGAGTTTTCTTGGTGACATATAAAAATATTATCTCGAGGATGGTAGAAATGGGCAATTCGGAAACAATTAGATTCAATGGCCATGCATTATTGACATTCACAGTTGAGCATAAAGTTGATGTCTAGGATTCCTTTTTTTTAGAACTTCGAAAATCTACTACATCGATGGTCACAATTACATTTCTTTTGGAACTTATAGAATTTATCTATTTTTATATCACATATCATAAATATTGACATGGAAACTTTTAAAGAATTTTCTAGTTATTAGTAGTATAGGAAGATGCCCGTACAATTCGCCAATGCTCTAAAGTCTACTTCCTTCGTCCAAGCAAACATGCAATTCTAGCACCATAACATGTTTTAATGTATCAAATTTGACCAATTATAAATAAAAAACTATAAATATTATAATGTTAAACAAACACCGTTAGATTAATTATGAATGTATTTTTATATTAAATTAATTTAGAGCCATAAGTATGAATAGTATTAGCAAGAAATTTGGTCAAATATGAAATATTTTATCTGGCACGCAACTCCTAGTTACGTTCTTTCTTGGACGGAGATAATATATGTTTCTACTAATAGTTTGATCGGATTCTCATTTTCATCGTCAACAAATGTGCGCACTCTCTGTCTGTCTGTCTCTCTGTCTATCGAAAGCTAACACACACACACACAAAATATATAAATTAAGTATTGCAAAATGTTCTCTTGAGAAAATCAGAATAAGATATTTGCAGCACAGGCAACGTCCTGAGATCCATACTAAGTTAATTGGAGTGGAAGTATTTATGTAAGAAGTGGCTAATATAGTCTAGCGATCTCAAGAAATAAAAAAAGCAACTCTAAAATCAGAATAAGATATTTGCAGCACAGGCAACCTCCTGAGGTCCATACTAAATTTTTTTCTTTGCAATGGAAGTATTTATGCAAGAAGTGGGCAAAATATTCTAGCAATCTCAAAAGAAAAAACAGCAACTCTACAGAACATATAAAACCAAAATTAGAGAAATGAATCTAGCCAAGAGCGTTGGGTTTCTATCTTTAAATAAAATAGAGAATAAAAGAATAGGATGTTTGTGGCTGCTGGGATTCGAGCCCAGGTCTCCACGGCCACAACGTGGAATTCTTACCACTAAACTACAGCCACAACTTGTGACTTGCGTGCCTATCAATTCTATTTAATCAGAAGGTCTACATAGGACATTATATCAATCCATATGAAAACGCATTTATTTCCAATAATACAGCAAGGCTGTCAATGTTCGTGAAGTCATCGGCTCAACATACCATGCGACTGAACTCATCGATTCTATAACTATTTTTACCAACCAATTTGTCAAGTATTATAAACAGCCACAAAGTTCCCAGATCAACGGCATAGAAAAATGGGGTCAAACAGAGTCACAAAGTTCCCAGATCAACGGGGCAGAAAAATGGGGTCAAGAGATGTAGTACACTACTTGTAAGAGGGTTTTACATGGTCACGTAGTACGCTGTTTTATTCCTCCACTAAAAACATGTGCAAATAATACCACCACTATTGACTATCCAAACCCAGAATAAGGTGTTCTACATTCTTTTGACACCAATTACGAATGAGAAGTGACTGCCAAGCTCTCGGAAAAATGAGCTGCAGCCGACAAGGAACTATTTCAGTTACAGAAGACATCAAATATGATGATTTTTTTTATGCTACTATCCAGCACTATCTGAATGGTCGTCACTGAAATTATATTGCTCGTAAACTTGGAACAGGATCTCTCTGCAGGGTACAACTGCCCCAATCTTGATGCAGGCAAGGAATGCACCTGACAGCTTTCTATGGAGGCTGTACACTTCATCCGGCGGTGGGGTCAGTCTGTGCTTTAACATGGTAGCCCCCAGATTGGACATACTATGTGTGATATTATTCGCTCGAAAGTCGTGACCGCCTGGCTTTGAGAACGGCACACCAACAATGAATGCTGCTTGGACATGAGCATCCAGCATGACTTCTGGTTCCTCGCCAGTAAGGAATCCGAGCCTATGGGACATCTCTAAGACACCGGTCCGATCTCTATTTGCACAGGCAACTACCTGAGAAACAATAGAATAAATCAGAGACCAAACCTCTTTTTTAAAACAATTAATATGGCAAAATTGTGATAATGGACTCTGAGACAATCGAAGTGTGCAGTAATTGTCATTTTGTACCATTCGTAGATAATCATCTACAAAGTGTTTTGGAAATTCACGGGCTGCTCCAAAGTCAATCAGATTGAATTTCCTTGTAGCATCATCATACAGAAAATTACTCCAATTTGGATCAGTCTGCACCAAAGTAGTAGTAATTAAAGATTTTCAGTGTTGTCAATGAGCACCACAAATTATCAATTGAAGGAATTTTAGCATGATGCTAAATTGCTAATTATACAACCAGCCAACTCTAACTACTAGTTATAGGGATATTTCGTGGTGGAAAAAAAAGGAATTTAGCAGATGGGATGAGAGCCACCACATGCCTGCATGAATCTGAAGACAAACAACTCCTTTATTGTAAGCTCAAGCAGTTTACAACCAACATAATTCCGGGTTTCCTGGCTTAACTGACCCACCTTATCGATAGGAACCCCTGAACCAGCAAGTAGATGAAGTTGTTAGGATCTCCAGAAAACTTATACTGATTCAATTGACAAAAAAACTGCTAGTATGAATTACAAAGTACAGCAGCAAATATATGTTTGAATCCATACTGCAAAATAATCCAAGCTCATAAACTCCATAATAAACATCTTCACCTCTCTCTTTGGCTATACAGTTAGTGTTCGCAATGGAAGAGGTAGGAAAACACTCACACTCACACACACTCATGCCAACACTTCATGCTCAACGTTTAAACAAGGAAGTTGAAATGGATAAGCCACGTTGACAAGGATCCCATTCAAATTTCTGGGATTATTACAATTAACAGTTGAGCAGAGCTCAGCAAATTCTCACCAATATTAACCGGTAAACTCAAATTAAATACAAGGAAAAAAATCGTCATTATTGCTCAAAAGTAGAAATACCTGGAACAAACTCTGAGGTCAGCAGTTTCTTGCTAGACAATTGGTCAATGACATTTGGGACATAATAGCCATCACTATCACATAGCAATTCTTTGTAACGCTTCTGGTTACTTGCTTCTAGCACATAATCACACTCCCTTGCTAGCTCCTCCTTTGCCACCTGAGATGTATAACATGAATATATCAAAGAGCTTATTTCTTTATGTTTATAAATTTAAATCAATGTGATGTTTACTCTATTCCCAGAATAGAACACAGAAGATATCAATTCATGATCAGTATGTGTGGTTAAAAAGCTATAGAATTTATCAACAGAGATCGTAAAGACGGCAACTTTCTTGATGTGACTATGAAAATTTCATTAAACTTTTTTTTCATTTGTATATTAAGTAAAGACCAACTATTGTTCATTTCATACAGAAAAGAGCTTGGCGTACTCATAAGGCAGAACTTCACAGCAAAATCTGGTCTCTATGTTTGCACAAAAAATATAATTTTGACAGAATAAAAAACCAAAAGTGTGCTGAGACAGCAGACAGAAATAAGATGAGGAAAAAAACAGAATGAATAATCCATATTTCTATCAAAATAATAAAGAAAAAGATTTACCTTCATAGCTCTATCAAGAAAAAGTCCTTTAGGAATGAGATTTGTGTAAGTTAGAAGTAGCCTAACATTCTCAATATCACTTTCTATACTATCTGCAACCCCAGGGTATTGTATTTTCATGACAACACCTGATCCATCCTTCAAAACCGCTTGATGGACCTGGTTGAAAAAAAAATGATATATAAACAAAGGGCTTAACAGTGACAGCAGCATCCAACAAGATATTTCGTATAATACAGTGCTGAGGTGAATGCTGAAATTTCAGAATTGGCGAACATTTTAGCAAACATAGGACATCTTTCTCTGCTGAACCAACCTGGCCGATACTAGCAGCAGCTAGCGGCTCATAATCGAAACTCCTCAACTTGGAGGACCAGTCAGGACCAAGCTCGGCATCAAGGACTGAATTTAGCTGCTTCCTTGGCATAACATCAGCACCTTGACGAACAATATCAAGAGCTGCCAACACCTACATTCAGGTGGTCAAAGATCAGTTTGAATACAATTCGCAAATGAAGCACTAAACAAAAGGATGGACCAAAACTGCGACATCAGAATCGACATCCTACCGGCGGAGGTACAAGGGATTCGTCCTGGATGCTCAGCATCTGCCCCACCTTGAGCGCTGCTCCCCTCATCCTGCAGAGCGCAAGTGCAACACGCTCGGCATTCTGATCAGACAAGAATGGGGAGAGCGCTGACTGCTTGCCCTCTGTGTCCACCGGGGTGCCATACATCACCCGACGGGCCGACTCCTGAAGAGTGCCCCACGCTAGCCCGGCGCCCAGTCCTGCAAACCTTAATTGTCCCGGCATCACCAACAAACAACACAACTCATTCACCATCTCTCCAATTCATACGTGCATTAATTTACATTTCAATTGAGATGGAGATGAGTTCGATAGCTTACCCGAGTGCTCTGGTAAAGGGCGTGGATGGAACCTTCCGTTCCCGCAGCCGCCTCCTCTTCTCCCCAGGCGCCATTGAGGGCAAAGGGGGAGCCTGGTTGGGCGAAGGCGAGGGCTCCGGAGGAGGTGCCGCAAGTTCGATCCTATCAACCGCGACGGCAGCAGGTTCAGCTGCAACGGCGGCGGTTGTACCAGTTCCGACGGTCTCCTGCGTCCGCGCGGGTTGCGGGGCCTCTTGCGCCGGCGGAGGCCGCTCCAGCTCATGATCTTGCGGTGACGCGGTGGCTTCGTCGTGGGTGAAGTACACGACGGAGGAGGGGTGGGAGGATTCGGTGGCGGGCAGCGGCCCTGCGCCTCCTGGAGGGGGCGGCGGGCGGCGCGGGGTGCCCCTGGTGAGGCCGGCGAGGTCGGTGGCGGCAAGAAGCGCGGACCTGAAGACGTCGCGCGGGGAGACGCCCCGCGTGGCCTCGCGGGCGACGAGGGCAGCACCGTCGAGCAGGCGCCGGAGATCCCTGGACGCCATGGGAAGGGAAGGCGTGGAAGGCCCCTGGACCAGGAAGAGAGGGGAGTTGCGTGGAGGCGGCGGCAGGCGCGGCGAGACACACACGGGCACGGCACCCCTTGGTGTTGGGCCCCTCGTGAATTTCACTTTATCATGGGCCGCCTACGTGGCTTGTTAGATAGGCCGAAGCCCACCAGTGGTCTAGTTGCCTCCACGACGAGGTGTACACTATACAGTGAGCTGGCTAAATAACGATCAACGAGGAGCAGTGAGTAAATAAAGTGAGCTGGATAATAATTAATGAGCAACGAAATGAAATGACAGTGTCAAACATGGGGGGACTAAAAGAGAGACCGGTAGACCCAACATGACACCACATGCTGCCCCTCAGGCCCTCACTCTATCCTCGTTACTGTGTCGGGACTAGGAGAAGAAAGGTATTTTAGTCTTTGTTTAGCAGCTGCAATGTCCTTTAGGCCTCGTTCGGCACCACAGGAACGGCCCGGAATGCGGCCTGTTCCGGCCGGATTGGCCTGGAACCAAAACAGGCCAATTCGGGCCTTTTTTCCCTCTCCTTGGCCCGGAATGGAGACGGAGCTAAGAAGGCCTGGAACTTATCCAGCTAGGAACGAGTGACACACCTGGATTTACTGTATCCGGGCCTGGAAAGATTCAGGGAGAGGAATGGAACCCAAGCAAACGAATAAGGCCTTAGCCTCTCTAGTCCTAGGATTCATGTTTTAGTCTCTAGTCCCTTGAACCATACAGGTCCTACTACATCATTCTACTCAATCAACTAGACCGACATATTGTACTCGCCCTAATCCAAATTTGGAGACATAACTTTGGATCTATTGTTTGTAGCAAATTCCCAAATAAATTAGCTGCATTATGTGGCATTGATATCTTGATCTTTTTGCTTGACGGATGACTAGAATCCTTAGGACAAGAGAAAACATTGAATTTTTTATGTCTCCTGTGGCAACACATAGGTATGGACCAAGTATGATTTAACAATAATTTTGATACTCTAAATGCATGACTCCTCGTGTATTCATTAGTACCTTGGCAAGTACTTGCTTCTTCATCTTAGCCATGGTACCTTGATCGCCAAGACTTTATTCTCCCCCTCACCTTTGCTTAGTACCTCAAAGCCATTTCCTTGCTACCTTCACCCTATCTAGCCATCATCAAGTCACACCTCGACTCGTATCAATAATAAGCATTCATTTAATAGCCATTAATCACTTTTATAGCTATAAAATCGAATATCAATTTTCGTCATTCGCCAAGCCCTTTGTGTGAGACCAACACTTATGTGATTATTTATGTCCCTTTCTTCCTTCAATTATGCTTGCCATTTTGATTAACCATGAAATCACTGAATTAGGTGATGCCCACCAAGGGCACGGAGAAAAAGGCTAGCATGAACCCTTTATAACGTGTTCAAAGAGCAGGTGGCCACCGCATTTCTCTAGTAGTAGTCTCCATGGAGCTCCAGAGAAAAGTCTCCCTCAACTGGCTATTTGTGATACAATGTCAGTGACCGCTTATAACTGTTGGGGGCTTTCTTTAGTGACCACCATAGTTTTCATTGGTCACGCAAACTTCCCACGAAAGGGGTATAATGGCTAGTTTCTTGTTGGCTTTATAAAAAGAGGTGTGATCGACCATTTTAACTTTCTTAGCACCCTAGGATGATTTCCATACGTACTTAAAGCTCAAGAACATACTCCACTCACATAAGGACATTAGAGATTACATTTGGGTGAGATAAGGAGTGAACTAGTGCATTGCTTTGAGTTAGCATATCGTTTCACTAGACCATCATTGTTGTTGTGATTTTCTCATACTCTTGGTGGTTGCTACAACCTAGATAATTTGGAGGCTGCGAGATCCATTGAGTATCACTTGGTGATTTTGTCGGAGTTCTAAATGGTGAATTTGCAATAGGATCTATGCTCATCCTCGCAAAGACCATGAAGAGCAACTCTAGTAGAATCGAGACTTGTTGGAGTGCCTTTTTAATTGACGGCTCATGGGCAAGCAGTCCAAGTACCTGCCTCAACGGGGAGTAGGTTTTCAAGCAACCAAACCTTAGGGGGAAAAAATCATTGTGTCATCTTTCTCTTCCTCATGGTTTGCTTCCTACTCAAGATCTCTACTTGTGCATTTGATTGCTTTTGTAGTTGCTAGAGTAGTCAGCTAATTGAGTAATGTGATTAGCGCAGATGCTTAAGTCTTGGTCTGTAGTGCTTATTAAGATCAACTTTGTTACTAATATCATGGCTTGTTTTGTTTGTGTCATTTGAAGGAATAGGCTATTCACCCCCTCTAGCCATCCTAGTGGTTCTTTTTTAGGCTTCATTGTTGCCACACTTGCTCAACGGCTAAGACTTAAATGTCGGTATTTTTTTGCCATGACTTAGTGTAGCCCTTATAGGATCTATAGTGGATCAATTGTGCCCTAGTTTCTTATGGGCGCTACTGGAAGATATCAGTGGCCACTAGCTAGCCATTACTCATGGTGCTCAGTCATGTTACATTGTCTACTATGGTACCGTTTGGACCAGAGCATGTCAAGAGCGAGTCACATCTTGAGTTCATGATGGCCTAACCATCATTAATTTAGATTGGTAACAAAAAGTATTAATTAGACATGCAATGTTTGATGTTGCCAGTTTGGGTTTTTATTATCTTCTGAGAATGACCTCGGAAGTGGTGTACCACATGGAATAGAGAGTGAGGAAAGGAAGTTTTAGTTTTGTAGATGATAATGTAAAACAATATATAACTACATGCAAAATAGAGAGCGTGAAACAATGAAACTGCCTCTTGTTGCATGCACATTAGACACCCTGTCAATCGCCCTACCCAACATGGGCCCATAAACATACTCCTCTTGGCCACGATGAGGGGTGTATATATGTACATGGTAGGGGTGGATGACCATGATGAAAATGATGGAACATCTTGCCTTGTCACTTAACAACAACTTATAGATGGTGAAGTTGATGATGTAGAGGTAGGTGGAATTTGAAACTTTGGCATCGACAGTTGTTCATATGCTTGAAGAATCAAAGTGGCACTTGATGTGTAGGTATGGCTACATATAGTTGATTAGTCTACCAAAACATTGTTGGATCAATATATGTCAAGATTAAGTACGCAATGACATGAAGTCATGATGACCTAGTCCTCTTTGTTAGTGCACCTAGTAAGGGATATGGTCAATTATTATCAAGTGTAGGTGGATAATAAAGAGTATTGATTAGATGAGCACATTTGATGTTGTCGATATGGGTTTGGATTATCTACTGAAGGTGGCCTTAGAAGAGGCATATCTTGTAGATGTGGGAAGTGCGAAAGGAAAATTTTAATCTTGTGAATGACAATGTGAAATAAGGAAACAATATTTAATTAGATGCAAAATCACGAGCATGAAAGAAGAAAACGACCTCTTGTATTACACATGTTGGACACCATGTCAATTGTCGTGTCCAATATGGACTTATAAACATACTTCTCCAAGCTGTGACAAGGGAGTTCACGGAGGTACCTAATAGAACTGCACAACCACAATCCTAGTCACTTAACCGACTTCTTGTAGATGGAGAAAAGTGGAGGATGTAGGGGCAGGCATGCTTTGCAATCTTTGGCATCAATGTTGTCCATACGTGTAGCCATGGCATTTGATGCATGGCTAGACGTAGTGGCTTACCTAGGCTTTGCTATTGTCGTAGTGCTTCCGTAAAGTCGACATCTCTGGTGTTATCATCATATGATCGATGGCTTAGGCTTCGCTGTTGTCCTCTTGACCATAACCTAGTGTAAGTATGTAAACCTTCTTGGACGTGTAGAGGATAACTCATGCCCCCTAATCGTTTTTGTGGTGCCACTGCTTGAAAACACTGATGGCCGACCTTTGGCTAGACATTGGTCAAGACGATTGTCACCTTACATAGTTTGATCTGTACATGCCAAGAGAGAATAGTGGCTCAAGGCTTGCTAGGGCCTAGTCCTCTCCGTCCTTGCACCCAAGGGCACTGGCGAACCTATCACTGGGACCTAGGGCTATGGCCCTAGTCTTAGCCCTTAATGACAGTGGACATATTATCATTTTTTCTATAGGCAAGCACAGTCAACACTAATGCCTAATGTAATGGCCCTAGTATTTGGCCAATCTTGGGTCTGCCCTTGCCCAAGGATAACTGAGATAAGTAGTTGGACATGTAGGTTTGATGACAATGGTACGAGTTTAGATCCTCTTGGGAGAGCAGCCTCGAAGGTGAGCTTAGCATGTCAAGATGGAGAACGCCAAAGGGAAGTTTTAGTCTCATGGCTAATATCGTGAAACAAAGAATAATACTCCCTCCATACCATAAAACATGTCGTTTAGAACAACGACACGGTCTGCAAAACATGACTTTGACTTCTATATCTATAAAAATATTTATTGAAAAGCGATATATGTATACTTTTACGAAAGTATATTTAAAGATGAATCTATTTATATAGTTTTCACATTTATAAACTCAACAAATTAGAAGTTATTCATGATTTATATTCCCAATGTTTGACTAAAATCTTGTGCAAAATGACATTTGGTATGGAGGGAGCATCTAGTTGCATCGCATGCAAAATCTGTGAAAGAATGAAACAAAGAATAATATCTTTTAGATTCTAGTCCAAATTTAAAAATCAACACATATATAGGATTGAGTAATTATGCATTTATATCAATTTAATAATTTAATATCCCTTTTGTATATGCCGATTTAAATATCAGTATAATGTCTAAAATTAAGTTGGAGTGAGATCGACATGTGGATTGAAAGAAAGTCGACACTATATTATAGACTTGACTTTTTAGGAATATATTTAAAATTGGATGTAATAAATAAGTATATCAATTTCTCAAAACCATGATTCGAATATTAAATACTGTCAAATAATAACTAATCGTATCGAAGGCTCCTCTCCTATCAATAGCCCTGGGCGTTCGGTAAATACCGAACCGATCGGTTCGGTACTTCGGTTCCTCGGTAAATTTGGTTCCCGAAAAATTGGTACCGATCGGTTCCTAAAAAAATCGGTTCGGTTCGGTATCGGTATCGGTAAATTCGGTTCGGTTTCGGTATTTACCGAACAGTACCGAACAGCCCACGCATAAGATGTAATAGCATGTTCAAAAACTAATTTTGACTTGATTTCATAGATAATAATAGTGTAAAATACATATACATATAAAAATTCACAAGACTATAAGTGTGAGTGCCAAAAATACATAATATAATAGTCTACAATAGTACAATCAATAACATAATAACACTCAAACTTATCACATTTTAAGTAAGTTCGGTAAATTTAGTTCGGTTTCGGTATTTACCTCGGTAATTCGGTTCCTGAGAATTAGGAACCGAACAAGGAACCGAATTTTTCGGTTTTGGTAAATTCGGTTCAGTTCTCGGTAAATTCGGTTCGGTATTCGGTACTCGGTATTTTGTGCCCAGGGCTACCTATCAACCATGCAGAGCTGCCATTGGAGGATGGCGCCTGAGCCGCTGTTGCTTGTGCTGGAAAAATGTCCATTGCTCGCCGTCGCAACCCTGTCCATTATTCCTCTACAGCAGCCTTGCAGGCACGTGCCCATATGTCCGTGACTTTCGATGCGAAGGATGTTTGGTTGCGATTCGCGACGGAGTATCACTGTCTCGCAGCTAACGTTTCTCAAAGTTCCTGTGCGTGCAGCTGTACCACCGTCGTCTCCACGGGGAACAAAGAAGAGCTTTTTACCTTATACCATTATAAAAGTTTAAAATAATCTACGTACCACTGAATTAAAAAAAAATTCTTTGTATCCTCGTATAAAATTTTCTTTACCTACATACCACTTCCGTCAATAACTCATTTTTCAAAAAATCATAACTTCACCATACAATATCGGATGAAAACGATTTTTATATGAAAATTATAGAGCTCGATGAGATCTACAACTTTCTAGTTTTGAGTTTTTTCATTTGAGAACGTTAACATGCTCAAAAAATTTAATTTAAACTTTCAGCACTAAAATTAATTTTGAGCATCTTAACGTTCTCAAATGAAAAAACTCAAAACTAAAAAGTTGTAGATCTCGTCGAGCTCTACAATTTTTATATACAGCTTGTTCTTTTGACCAATTAGCACTTATTTTTAGCCACGAAACAGTATTTTTCTTTCACAACAAATCAGCACGAGCCGAAATTAGCGTTTATTTTTCAGCCAAAAGAACAGACTGATAAAAATCATCTTCATCCGATGTCAGCCAAAAGAACATACTGATAAAAATCATCTTCATCCGATGTTATATGGAGAAGTTATGATTTTTTAAAAATTAAATCATTGACGAAAGTGATATGTAGGTAAAGAAAATTTTTATCGAGGATATAGAGGAATTTTTTTCAACTTAATGGTACGTAGATTATTTTGAATTTTTATAATGACATACAAATAAAAAGCTCAACAAAGAAGCAAGCAACATCGAGTACTCCCTCCCTTTCCCTTTCATAAAAACTGTAGTTTTACACTTTTGAGAAATTGCGTTTGATCGTCTGTCTTATTTAAAAATTTTGTATAGAATATAAAATTAATAAATAATTATTAAAGTATCTCTAAGAATATAACAAATTATAAAAAATAAATAATATTTATATAAATTTTTTAAATAAGATGAATGGTCAAATATGATGTCTGAAAAATTAAAACGAGTCTTTTTGAACGGAGAGAGTAGAGTACAACGGCTGCGTTCGGTTGAGGGTATAAGCGCTTATAAGCGCTTATTTTTTAGCACTTCAGCAGTATTTTTCTCTCACAAGATTTCAGCACTTCTACAGCACTTCAACGCTTATCTACAACACTTCAGCTTCACCGAACACAGCCAACAAGCAGAAACATCGATTAGTGTTCAACCCCATGCATTAGAGTTGATTCGATGTGACAACCCCCCCGTAACCAAACACTCCTATGAACATGCGACACTGAAACCCTGACATGGACTAGAATCAAAAACCTTGAAACTTGAGCACTACTACTGTCCTTTTGTCCTAGAGTACTGCTGACTGCTGTTACTAATGATAGAAGTGAGGCTTTTCCTTTGTAAAAAAAGAAAAAAGAAAAAGAACAGCTACCGACCGCTACCGATAATGGAATGGAATGGAAAGGCACGCACGAGTCACGACAGCTAGTGTGGGTGGCCGGCGATGGACGGGCTGGGGCTGGACGCAACCGGCTGCTGGTGTGCTGCGAGCGGCGACGCGGCGGGGTTGTGGTCGACGGAGGAAGAGTTGGCCTCGGCCATGTCGAGCTCGATGTCCTTGTGGCGGAGCATGAGCAGCACGCGGCGGCTCTCGATGCGGTGGCGGTCGTTGAGCAGGCGCGCGCGCTCCATCTCGCGCTCCCTCTCGGCGCGGAACTTCTCCCACTTCATCCGCCGCTGCTCCTGCTGGACCGCCTGGGACTCCAGGAGGATCTGCTGCTCTTCCACCTCCACCGCGCGGCGGCGCATCCAGCACCTGGCCTGCTGCGGGTCCATCGCCGCGGTGGCGCCGGCCTCCAGCTCGCTCTTCAGTTGCCGCAGCATCGCCGATGGGTCGGGTGCCGGTGCCGGTGCCGGTGCTGGTGCCCGTGCCCGCCCCCGTGCCGGCTCCCTCCTCGCGCGTGGTCTCCCGCCGCCGTGCGCCTCGTCGTCGTGGTCCTCGGCCGCCGCGGCGCCGGCGCCGGCGCCACCATCCTCGCCACGCCCGCGCTTGCCGTGCCCGCCGCTGGGCTGCTGACGACCGGGGCTCCCGGTGCGGAACAGGTACATGGGCATGTGGCCGTCCTCCTCCTCGACGTAGTCGTCCTCGTCCTCGTCCCCATCGTCGCTGACGGCGTCGTCGCTGTCGTCGTCGTCGTCGTCGTCGTCCGCGACGTCGGCGGAGGAGTCCTTCATCCCCGGCGGGGACGGAGCCGCATGCTGCTGCAGCGCGCGGGCTTGGCGAGCGGCAGACGAGGCGGCCACGGGCGCCGGCGCCGGGTGGTGGAGGCAGGCTGCGTCGCCGGCGCCGGCGTGCGGTGGCAGGTGCGAGCCCCCGGCGTTGTTGTTGTTGTGGTAGGCGCACATCTCGGGGAAGAAGAGGTGCTTGGAGCTGAGCAGCTTGCGCGCCTCGTCCTTGGCCTTGGGCGTGAGGTCGTCGAGGGTGTCGAGCAGCGCGTGGTTCTCGACGACGCGGCAGGCGCGGCCGCGGCCCAGCAGGTCCACCACGCGCTTGTACCTCTTGTTGAGGTCGTTGAACTTGTCCTCGCACTGCTGCGGCGACACCAGGAAGCCATTGTCCATCATGGCCTGCGACACCGATTTCCACTTGCCCTTCTTCTGCTGCTGCTGCGCCGCCGCCGCCGCGTGGCCGTGGCCCGACGAGCCCGCCCTGCCCGCCTTGCCTCCCCCCGGCGCCACGCCCTCCCCGTCGTCCCCGACGCTGTGCACGACATTGATGAGCAGGCGCACCATGGCGTCCGTCCACTTCATCCTCGTCCAGGGGCACCCCGCCGACGCCATCTGCTGCTGCTGCTGCTGCACCACGGCTCCTCCCTTCCCGCCGTTGCCCACCATGTCGTCGACGTCGTTCCCCACCGCCGCCGCGCCAACCACCACGCCCCTGGACGACGACGTGTTGGAGTAGGGCGAGAACGACGGCGGCACCGGCGGCTGCTGCCTCACCGCCACCGGCTGCTGCAGCTGGAACCCACCGTGGCGCGGGTCCTGCTGGTGCTGGAACGCGGCGACCGGGTTCATCTGCTGCGGCGCGACGCACATGTCCAGCCCCAGCATTGCCGCCGACCCCACCACGCCGCCGCCCCGCGGCGCCATCCCTCCTCCCCCGTCGCCCCTCTCCATCGTCGGCAAGCCGCCAATCTCTACCACTACGAAACCACTTGGCACTCCTCTCGTTCTCGGGTTGTGTACGATCGATGCGCTGTGGGAAAGCAGCGAGGTGGGTGTTTTTATGGGCGGGGGCCGTGTGGGCGAACGCCGCGGGTTTCGCCCCGTGCTGGCTGCGCCGCCTTCGGGCGCGCCTGCGGTGGGAGCCCACAGACCCGCAAAACCGCCTGGGATCCCCTGCGCGGCGGCGCTCCCGGCTTTGGCTATGTTCGTTTGTGCTGAAAACAGCTGAAGGTACTGTAGAAGTGCTGAAATTTTGTGAGAGAAAAGTACTGTTGAAGTGCTGAAAAATAAGCGCTTATAAGCACAAACGAACAGAGCCTTTTACGGTTGGTTGGGGGGTGTCAGCTGTGCACAGAAGATCCGATACTGCCTGTGAAGGACTGGACTGGGAAAACCGCTGCCCTGGAGGGCTACGCCCCTGTTTTGGTTTTACTACCGGACGCCCTCTCACTTTCTTTTGACAACGCGATTACAAAAAAGACCTCACTGTTGGATGGACCTTACTGTGGCTGTGTGGTTGTGGTGTCTATTGCCCCGTTTAGATTCCAGTTGCAGTTACAATTCTACACTATACCACGTTCGTTTGTATTTGATAACTTTTGTCTAATCATGGCCCAAGTAGACTTAAAAGATTTGTCTCGTGATGTACATAAAAAAGTACAAACATGCAAACATTTCGTCTACATTTAATATTCCATACATGTGCCGCAACGTTGATGTGACTAATTACAATTGTAATTTTCAGTGAATCTAAACAGGCCTATTTTTTATGCAGTGGTCAACCTGCAAGTGACAGTCACGTTGACCTTGTCAACTGTCTGTACTCCCTGCGCAGATTAAAAGAACCAAATACTTTAAAGTTTCACTAGATTTTTTTAAAAGGTATACATATTTACACAGAGTAGAGATTATTAAATTAATTATGAAATATACTTTGGTGTAAACTGATTTGAAGACCTAAATTTGAACACAATCCACTGTAGACTTAGTTAAACTTGGACTACTTTAATGGACCTGGTTATCATAGTCAGTTGCTTCACAAGCTGTACTCTTTCAGTTCGCTATCGCATCCGTCTCAACGTCTTTTGATACCATGATGGGTATATGAATACATTTGGGCTGACAAAAAAAACTCTGCCCATTTTTCTTGAACGCATTTTGCCATTTATTTTAAGTTGTGGTGGTACTGTCTTGTCTTTGTACTTAGATGAGGCAGGTAGGCTATCTCCAACGGAGTTGGCATACCGCGATGCAAACGTAAAATGCCTTCCGCACAGTACTTTTAGGTGTGAAAAACGCGGTTCAACAGAACACACAAACCGGGGAGACATTTTGCCTACGCACCGAACCGAGAGGCAAAAATGCATCACCTCTATCGGACGACGCAATCGATGGAACTATGGCAGTGGTGGGCCTGTGCTGTTCGGCGGCGGCGGGGCGGGGCGCGGTGGCGGGCGAGGCGAGCCCACGGCGGCGCGCCCTGGCGGCGCGGCCTGGGGCTCCGTGGCGAGATGGCCTGGCGGGACCACGGCAGCGCGGAGGCAGATGGTGAAGTGGCGGACGGCTCGGAGGAGGACGGCACGGAGGCGGACGGCGAGGTGGAGGATGGCGCGGAGGAGGACGGCGAGGTGGAGGATGGCGCGGAGGAGGACGGCGAGGTGGAGGTAGTGGAGGACCGCGCGCGAGGCCAGCCCACGGCGGCGCGTCCAGGCGGGTCCGCGGCAAGGCGCGACCGCGCGATGAGAAGAGCCAGCGGCGGCGCGGCCTGGCGGACGGTGAGGTGGAGGCGCGGAGGAGGACGACGAGGTGGAGGCGGAGGCACGAAGGACGATGGGGGAGAAGAAATGGGTCTCGCCTGTTGGAGGACAGTAGTTTTGGGTGAGTTCATTGTTGACTGTGTGTGACCCAAATCGATGAATGGGTAGTGTATTTGCATCGTCACCGTTGGAGACAGTCTAACTTCACAGGCTTGGCAGTGCACATCATGGTTATGTGAAGTTTCATATGTGAAGTTTCATATTACCTCCAGCTAGATAAGCTTGACGCTATGACCGACAATTGATTATTAAGAATGTATATTATTTTTGAAGCATCTAGGCCCTAGTGGTTTCGGTGATTAATGACAACAAGACGGTTATTATGACTAACGTGTGTTTTGCAGGATAACCTAGAGGTTAGGTCACAAAACATGTAGGTTCAAGCCCCTAGCGATGGAATTCGACTCGGTTTTCAAAGGATGGAACACAAGACGGTGATAGGCTAGTGCCAAGTGTCGTTTAGAGTTGAGAGACACTTGGAGTAGTCTTATATTTTGTTTTTCTCTTTGACCGTACTATTAAGAGGGGTTTGGACGGGTAGCTTGACTTAGAGCAAGATTAGAGAGTGTAGATGTGATGCACACTTGTCCAACATAGCTCTAAACAGCCCAGTGAGACTCTTGAGAGAGAGAGAGAGAGAGAGAGAGGATCAGACTTCGTTCTGGAAAGTTTTCGATTCGGCGAAGTTTTGATCAAATTAGAGGCGTCGGACTCTACCTAGTATGGGCGTCGGACCAATAGTTAGAGTCCGACGACACGTGGCAGCCCCTGGACGATTGTTAGCGAGCCAGGGAGCGTCGGACCCTGACTGGATGGTCGTCGGACCATTGGCCAAAGTCCGACGGAGCCTCTGGGTGTTCAGCGAGCGTCGGGCCTTCGAGAGAGTGAGCGTCGGACTAATGTTTCTTAGCGTCCGACGCTTTCAGAGGGGTTCTCGCAGAGAAAAAGAGTGTCGGACCTGGTCCAACGGTGTGAATCGGACCATTGATCCGTGTTATAGCCGTTGAGAGGCACTGTGCCTGCTGTTCAAAAGCGTCGGACTGAGGAGCGTCGGACCGAGCGTCGGACCATCGAGTTCGGTCCGACACCCCTCTGGCACAGGACTGAGCACAGTGCGACTGTGAGAGTCGGACCGTGGTGAATGGTCCGACGGTCGAGCCTCGGAAGCCTCCGACGGTTCGCAGGAAAGTGAGAAACGGCTAGTTTTGGAGAGGGTGAGTATTTATATTCCACCAAAACCTCCATTCTATCCCTCTTGCCACTTCTAACAGCTGAAGGAACCCTTGTTGATCTTGTGAGAGAGCAAGAGCCCTAGGGGGCATTGAGTGAACTCCATTGCTTGTGAGCTTCTTCCCTAGAGAGATCAAGAGTGACTTTTGTGCATCCATCACCCTCTTTGGCCTTGTTCTTGGTCAAGTGAGAGTCTAGGCTTGTTACTCTTGGTGATCGGCATCACCTAGACGGTTTGGTGGCGATTGGTGGCTTGGTGACCGTTTGGAGAGCTTGTGGGCGGCCCAAGTTGAAGTTGTGAGCGGTTGTGGGCGATCCATGCGCCGGAGAGGCAAAGGATCAGCCCGTAGAGAGCACTTGGTCTTTGCGAAGATCAAGGGGGAGCTACACCCTTGCGCGGGTGCTCCAACGAGGACTAGTGGGGAGTGCCGACTCTCCGATACCTCGGGAAAAACCAGATTTGTCTTTCTAACTCTTTACATTCCCGCATTTCCCTTGTGTTCTCTACTTTCCTAGAGTAGTATACTTGTGATAGGACTTGGCTCTAGGTTGCATAACTTGTTTTAGGAATAGAATTGACACAAGCACTTGTGGGGTGACATTGGGCAAATTGCGATAGGTTGAATTGATTTGCGAAAAATTTATTAGTTGCCCAATTCACCCCCTCTTGGGCATTCTTGATCCTTTCAATTGGTATCGGAGCCTTGTTGCTCATTATTTTGGCTTAACCACCAAGAGAAAGGATGTCCGGTGGTCACATGGTCCCCCTCCCATCTTTGACGGTAACGATTTTCCTTATTGGAAGATTCGTATGGAGGCATATCTTGAGGCGGTGGACCTTGATGTTCACAAAGCCGCCACACAAGGGTACTCCACTCGCAAAACCGGCGCAACCCTCACACCCGTTGAGGAAGAGCACGAGAAGTGGAATGTTAAGGCTCAAAACATCATCTTTAGAGGCCTTAGCAAAGAGGTGTTCAACCGTGTGAGAAACCACAAAAACGCCCATGTACTATGGTCGGACATTTGTGCGCTCCATGAGGGAACTAAGAATGAGCGAGAGGAACGATATTATCTTATCATTGACATGCTCAATTCTTTCAAAACGCTCTCTAATGAAAGTGCTAATGACATGTATTCTCGCATGAATATCATTGTAGAGGAAGTAAATGGCCTTGGACTCACTCAAATCTCACCAGCCGAGGTTGCAAGAAGAATTCTCAATGCTCTTCCAATTGAGAGTATGGTCACATTGTAACCGTACTTCATCAAACGGATCTCTCCAATGCAACCCCCACTCAAATATCAGGGAATATCAATGCTCATGAGATGTACATGAAGATCACTCCTCAAGATGGATCATCATCCAAGAAAGAAGAGAAGAAAGACTTGGCACTCAAGGCCGACAAGAAAGGCAAAGCTCAAGTCAAGTACACTCCTCTTGACTCCACAAGTGAAGATGATGATGAAGATGTGGAGATTGCTCTCATGGTGAGGAAGACCACCAAGATGCTCAAGAAGCTCAACAACAAGGGAATCAAATTTGATTCCAACAAGAAGAAGTTCTTCACTAGTAGCAAAAGAAAGACCATCTCCGAGATGGATTGCTACAATTGTGGAGAGCTTGGGCATCTTACTCATCAATGCCCAAAGCCCAAGAAAGACAAGTTCAAAAACAAGAACAAGGGCAAAAGGCAAGATTCAAGTGATGAAAGTGAAGATGAGAAGAAGAAGATCAAGCCATTCAAGAAGAAAGAGTTCAAGAAGAAGCAATTTCACAAAAGCAAGAAGAGTGGCAAGGCTTACATTGTCGGTGATTGGCTCACCGACATTGAATCTTCTAGTGGCTCCTCCGGTGAAGAAAGTGATGATGAAAAGGAGAAGGTGGCCGCTCTTGTGATTGGGACTTCACTTCCTCCACCGCCATCACTGCCCTCATCTCCAACACACCTTTGCCTTATGGCTAAGGACAAGAAGGTACAAAGTGATGATGAGAGTAGTGATAGTGACAATGAATATGATTCACCCACTTATGATGAACTTGCTAACTTACTTAATGACTATACCAAAGTTATAAGAAAGCTAACAAGGAAAAATGAAAATCTAAAACTTGAGAATGGCAACCTCTTAGCACAAAATGAACAATTCGCTAAAGCTAGTGATCAGCTTAGAGTTGAAAATCAAAATGTGTCATCCAAGCTCAAGGAGCTCAAAGCCAACATAAAAGAGCTCAAAGAAAAACATGATAAACTTGAGAGGATACACATTGAGCTCACCACTAGTTATAACAAGCTAAAAGAGGACTACACTCAAGTGAAAGTGAATCATGACAACCTTGCTATGGCTTATGACTTGCTCTCAAATGAAACACATGATGCTCCTAACCTTGTTGTTAAGTGTGATATAGCTACATCATGTGATGACTTGATTGATGAGATCATTAAGTAAGGTGCTAGTAGCAAAGGCAAGAAAGTGGTGGTGGCCGATTGCCATGATGACTATTTGAAGCTCAAGATTGAAAATGAGAACTTGAAGAAAGAGCTTGAGAAGCAATCAACCACCAACACCATTGTCATTGAAACGGTGCAACAAGATGATGAAGTTGAGGTGCTTAGAAAAGAAAACAAGATCCTCAAGAATGAGAAGTGTCACCTTGCAAGCTTATTGGAAGAAAACAAGAAGTTGAAGCAAGAAAAGAGTCATCTCACCGTGGGCTTGCAAAAATTCACAAGAGGCCAATATGTCCAAAGTGATCTCCTCATGAACACTGTGATGAAGTTTGATAGAAGTGGGATTGGCTACATGGGTGAGAAGGTGCAAAACATTAGAGCTCAAAATCACCGCAACAAAGCAAAGAACAAGCCCAAACCCAAGTCTAAGAGATGCTTTGAATGTGGACAAGAAGGTCACCTTGCTCATGAGTGCACCGCTAGCACAACCTTTACCCAAGCATGCTAGGCCCTTTGCTTTTGATGCTCACTACATGCTTAGAAAAGATTCAAAGGGCAAAGTGAAAGTCAGGTTTTTAGGTCCTCCTAACAAGAATAGGCCTAAGCAACTATGGGTGGCAAAAGCTTTGGTTGAGAAAGTCCGGAGCCCTTCTCATGTATGGGTTCCTAAACATCAAGCTTGATTTGTTGTGTGTAGGTGAACTACAAGACCGGTGGCTCTCATTGGGTAATTGATAGTGGATGTACTCAACATATGACCGGTGATGCTCGTATGTTCACCTCTCTTGAAGAGAATGTAGAAGACCAAGGAAAGATAACATTTGGTGATAATTCCAAGAGCAAAGTGCAAGGGCTTGGCAAAATGGCTATATCTAATGATCATTCCATATCAAATGTGCTTCTAGTTACTTCTTTGAGCTTCAACTTGCTATCCGTTCGTCAATTGTGTGATCTTGGCTTCCAATGCCTATTTACAAGTGAAGAAGTGGTTGTTTCCAAGAAAGATGACAATGAAGTGATATTCAAGGGCTTCCGGTACAATCACCTCTATCTAGTGGATTTCAACTCGGAAGATGCAAATTTGAAGACTTGTCTATTCACCAAACAATCTCTTGGGTGGCTTTGGCATAGAAGGCTTGCACATGTTGGGATGAGTACACTCAAGAAGCTATTGAAGAAGGAGATGGTAAGAGGATTGAAAGATGTATTTGAAAAGGACAAATTGTGTAGTGCTTGCCAAGTTGGGAAGCAAGTGGCAAATACACATCCATCCAGGGCATTTGTGTCAACTTCAAGACTATTATACCTACTTCACATGGACTTATTTGGGCCAACAACTTATGCAAGCATCAGTGGCAAGCTCTATTGCTTAGTGATAGTTGATGACTTTTCAAGATATACTTGGGTGTTCTTTCTTCATGACAAGACCGAAGTTGCCCAATCTTTCAAGAAGTTTGCCAAAAGAGCACAAAATGAATTTTAAGTGAAGATCAAGAAGATTAGAAGTGACAATGGGAAAGAGTTTAACAACACAAACATTGAAGTATATTGTGATGAAGTTGGAATCAAGCATGAAGTCTTATCCTCCTATACCCCTCAACAAAGTGTAGTTGAAAGGAAGAACCAGACTTTGATCACCCTTGCAAGGACTATGCTTGATGAGTACAACACACCGGAGAGGTTTTGGACGGAGGCAATCAACACAGCATGCTATGCATCCAACCGCCTATTCCCTCACAGGTTGCTAAAGAAGATCCCCTATGAGCTACTCATTGGCAAGAAGCCGGACGTCTCCTACTTCCGGGTGTTTGGTTGCAAATGCTACATCTACAAGAAGCGGCAACACCTAGGGAAGTTCCAAAGACATTGTGATATTGGTTTTCTTGTTGGTTACTCATTAAAGTCCAAAGCATATAGAGTATTCAACAATGCCACCGGCCTTGTTGAAGAAACATATGATGTGGAATTTGATGAATCTAACGGCTCTCAAGGAGAGCATGAAAATCTTGATGATGTAGGTGATGAACCACTAAGGAAGGCTATGAAGAACATGCCAACCGGAGACATCATGCCTAAAGATGATGAAGATGATAGTGATGATGTGCAAGTGATCAATCAACTATCTTCATCAAATGTACCTCAAGATGATGAAGATAAAGATGGGGTGGATCCACATGAAGACACCCACGTCACATAAGAAGAAGTTGAGGCACAAGCACACGATGTTGATGCTCCACAACCTCCTCCTCAAGTGGTTGATAGAAGAACTACTCCACTCCTACAATCACATCCTCAAGATCTCATAATAGGGAGTCCTTCAAGGGGGGTAATGACTCGTTCACAAAGGCATGCTCAATTCATTGAACATCACTCGTTTGTCTCTTGCATTGAGCCTAGAAGCATAGAAGAAGCTCTTCAAGATCCAGATTGGGTGAATGCCATGCATGAAGAACTCAACAACTTCACCCACAATCAAGTGTGGACACTTGAAGAGAAGTCAAAAGGAGCAAGAGTCATAGGCACCAAGTGGGTGTTCCGCAACAAGCAAGACGACAAGGGCAACATTGTGAGAAACAAGGCAAGGCTTATGGCAAAAGGGTTCTCCCAAGTTGAAGACTTAAATTTTGGGGAGACTTTTGCCCCGGTTGCAAGACTTGAGGCCATCCGTATCCTACTTGCATATGCATCTAATCACAACCTAAAACTCTTTCAAATGGATGTGAAAAGTGCATTTTTAAATGGCTTCATAAATGAACTTGTCTGTGTTTCGCAACCACTGGGTTTTGAAGACCCTAGATATCCAAACTATGTTTATAGGTTGTTCAAGGCGCTATATGGCTTGAAGCAAGCCCCAAGGGCTTGGTATGAGCGCCTTCGCGACTTCCTCATCAACAAGGGTTTCAAAATCGGCTTGGTTGATACCACACTATTCACCAAGAAGCACAAAGGGCATATCTTCATTTGTCAAGTTTATGTTGATGATATTATTTTTGGTTCGACTATTGAAGATTTTTGCAAGGAATTTGGTGATATGATGTCTAAGGAGTTTGAGATGTCCATGATTGGTGAGCTCACATTCTTTCTCGGCTTTCAAGTCAAGCAAATAAGGGAGGGGACGTTCGTGTCGCAAGAAAAGTACACGAAGGATCTCCTCAAGCACTTCAAGATGGAAGAATGCAAACCCATCAAGACCCCCATGCTTACCAATGGACATCTCGACCTTGATGAGGGAGGTAAATCGGTTGACCAAACTCTCTATCGTTCTATGATCGGTAGTTTGTTGACCGCATCTAGGCCCGACATCATGTTTAGTGTGTGTATGTGTGCGCGCTTTTAAGCTAACCCTAAGGAATCTCACTTAGTTGCGGTAAAAAGAATCCTTAGGTACATAAAGCACACCCCAAACATTGGCCTTTGGTATCCCAAAGGAGCTAACTTTACTCTTGTCAGCTATTCCGATTCGGATTATGCCGGTTGCAAGATTGACCGGAAAAGCACATCCGGAGGGTGCCATTTGCTTGGAAGATCACTAGTTTCTTGGTCCTCCAAGAAACAAAATAGTGTTGCCTTGTCAACAACCGAAGCGGAATACATTGCCGCGGGTGCTTGTTGTGCACAAATTCTTTACATGAAAGAAACTCTACTTGATTATGGAATCAACTTAAAAAGGGTGCCTTTGTTGTGTGACAATGAGAGTGCGGTAAAACTTGCCAACAACCCGATTCAACACTCCCGCACAAAGCGCATTGACATCCGTCATCACTTCCTTAGAGATCACGTTGCCAAGGGTGACATTTTCTTTGAGGGAGTGAGAACAGATGATAACTTGGCGGACATTTTCACTAAACCATTGGATGAGGCACGCTTTTGCACTCTAAGGAATGAACTTAATTGCCTTGATCTAAGCAACTTCACTAAAAGATGATCTTGTGTTGTCATGTGCATTGCATTGTAACATAAAACATGTCTAACATTGAATTGCACGTAGGGTTTGTCCAACTCGGTTAAGATAACCGCCTAAAAGCGTGTGAAGAAGCTTACCCAAAGACAAACTTGACAAGCAACTAATTTAATTTACGTGAATTTGCATTGCATATTGCATGGTTGTTGTTTTGTCGTTTCGTTCTTGGATTTCATTGCCTATTTTCATAAAATTCACATATGCCTAAGGCAAAATATTTGAAAAAATTGAGAGTTTGAGAGAGGACATCTCATACTAGTTCCAACTGGTGTTTATTTGAATCTTATTGGGGTTGGAACTTAGTTGGGAAAAATCGGCGCGAAGAAATTTGGAAGAAAACAGGTTTTAGAGTGTCGGAATGAGGCGTCGAACGCTGGTTTTCCCAGCGTCGGACCAATTGCCTCAGTCCGACGGTCCCTGATCCTGTTGAAGGAGGCGTCGGACGCAGCGTCGGACCAAGATTTTTTGGGCGTCGGACTATTGAAAAAGGGAGTTCACGCCGCGTCGCGCCGCGTTCACGGCGTCGGACCGAAGATTTTAGTCCGACGAGGAGCGTCGGACTAAGTCTGACGGGCACTGGATCTTACTGGAAGCGTCGGACCCTGCAGAGCATTGGTCCGACGCCTGCAACAGTAACCGTCCGACGGTCAGTTTGAAGGCGCGATTCAGTTCAAATTCTCTCTCTGTCGCGTGGGGCCCATCTGCCAGTTCGTTCTATCATCTTCGTCCTCGCCCGAGCCGCTCGCCGCGCTGCGCCCGTACGCCCTAACCCTAGCTCACCGCCGCCGCTCCGCGCCCCAGTCTTCACCGGCGACCTCGCCGCCGGCCGCCGTTTCTTCCCCACGCGTGCGCGCCCTCCTCCTGCGCATGCCCGTGAGCTGCTGCAGAGCAGCGCCACCGCCATGCCCAGTTCGCCGCCGCCGTGTCAAGCGCCGCCGTCATGGTTTTTTGCACCGCCGGAGGTGCTCATCCTCCACGAGGACACCCCCTCTCCTCGTCTGCGCCAGCATCTCCTACAGAGTGGTGGTGAGATTTAATCTTCTTTGTTTAAATCCCTTTACTCATCACCTCGCACTTAAACTGTTCGGTGAAATGCCCTAACCAGCATTCCTCGCGTTCCTCGCAGTTCTATTGAAGCTTGGCTCTACTCTCGGGCTTCTAGGGTTTGTGGAGGTGATTTTCACCTTGTGGTAATCCTCTTTTGCCTCCACACCTTAATTACCTCCCTAATCGTTGCATATCCATGTCAGTTGCTCTAGTCATTGACTTGTGCCCTATATCATGCAGTGATCTTGTTTTGTCCCTTGTGTGGTGCCTCGTGTCGACAGAGATTCTCACCTCTTCGCAGGTCTTCCCTCAGGTTGCTTTGCTTCTCCTCTCTTATCCCATATGCTTGCTTCTTTAGGCTCTCTCATCTCTAGCTTATATATGCTTATGTATACCTTTTCTATCTCTCTATTGCAGCTATCGTGGTCAGAGTGTTTGGCAGTGGGTCAGTGAATCCGGGGCCAAGCCCGCGGATACGAAACGAGGCCAAGCCTCTGAGTGTCAGTGGCAGTTGTCAGTTTTTGAAAGACAGTGACAGTTGGCAGAGATGGTGAGGTGCAAGCAGGCCAGTCGCAGTGAGGGAGGCACAGGTAGAGATGAGAGGCCTCCTCCTCGTCCACCTTTGGACAAGGGGAAGGCCCCTCTTGTCGAGAGCAGCAAGAAAAGGAAGAGACTTTCAGCTGAGCAGAGGCAGGCTATCAGGGTAGCACAGGCTGCAGAGGAGGCAGAGCGTGGCAGAGGTATACATATTGGAGGTATCTCTGTCAGCTTGTCAGGCAGAGATGAGTCCGAGGAGCAGCCACAGCCTCAGAGACAGCCGGAGACTGAGTCAGCACAGCCAGAGGCAGAGCCGAGGCAGCCAGAGCAGCAGGAGGCAGCTACTCAGGGGGAGCGGGCCCAGGCTCCACCTCTTCGTCGCTCGGGCCGCACTCGACCTTCGGTGCCACCCCGGCCCGCTGGTCAGAGGCGCAGAGACCGAGTCCCCAGGACGCCTGTTCCCTTCGAGCCTCAGCCGAAGTCTGAGCCGGACGTTCACTTGGACCTGCAGAGGATCTCTGCTGCCCGAGTCAGAGAGCTCCGGCTGATGTCGCTTGCCAGTTGGTTTCCGGATCAGAGAGATCCCAGAGCTTCTGAGGGCTGGTACACTACTCTTCACGAGGACTTCTTCACCGCCCTCATGGCCATGGGAGTTGGACTGCGTCAGCACAGGGTATGTCCCCTAGAGGACATAGTCCAGGCAGCAGGAGAGGAGATCAGGCCGTACTTGACTTACCTGCCTGGTCTAGCAGAGCTTCTTGGCCGTTCAGGCCGGTACGTGGAGTCGTGGGTGAGAGAGTTCTATGCTTCACTTTGGATCGACCCCGACCACGAGTACCTGCAGTACACCTTCGACGGAGAGCCATACCGGCTCTACGCGAAGGCTCTGCGAGAGCTGCTTGGAGTGCCAGAGTCAGCTACCAGGTTGCACAGTATTTGCTATGCCACGACAGACCTGCCGAGGAGGGCTCACGGAGGACTGGCACCTGGTACTGCTCATATAGCAGCGTGTTTTCGACCGCCGTACGGAGACGGCTCCCGCAGGACACCTTCGGAGCTTTGTCCCGTCATTCGTCTCTTGAACGATGTGATGAGGCGTACACTTTTACCGTGGGAGGGGTACAAGGAGGGTCTTACTCACTTACAGCTGTGGCTCTTTAGTGCCCTGGTCCAGCAGTCAGAGTTTGACGTGGCAAACTTGATCATCAGTGAGATGGAGGACACCATCGCAGAGGGCGTCTGGTCTAGGCGACAGCTCCCCCTACGCTCACTGGATCTCTCACATCCTTGAGCGGAGGTTGCACCGGATTTGGACAGGTATCTCCTGTGAGCTACGCCAGACTGAGACAGAGTTTCCAGTCTATAGGATGACCTCTCTGATTGACGGACGCCGTGGCAGCAAAGCTTTAGACCGAGTACAGCGCCGTCAGACTTCAGGAGCAGACGTGGCAGAGGTACAGCAGCAGGACGAGGCTATGAGGCACGTTGCCCATAGCGAGCTTGAGCAGTTAGTTGCAGACGACGACCCCGTCGACACCTCCTCGTTCAGCTCTAACAGTGACTACCGGCACATCCCTTCACGTCCACGAGCTCACGACTCGGAGGCCGGTGGGTCCAGCTCCGCTCCACAGACCTCACAGACTGACCCTGCACTGCTTGCCATTCTTCAGAGCTTACAGCAAACACAGCAGAGACAGGCAGAGGAGCAGACCCGGTTTGCCAGGGAGCAGGCTGCAGCTCTCACTCAGATTCAGCTAAGGCAGGATCAGTTCCAGCAGCAGATGCTCCAGATGTAGCTCCAGAGCCAGCAGATACAGCTACAGACCTTTGGGTTCATGGAGCACATCATCAGGCACACCGGAGCCCCACCGTACCTAGCCACTGCCTCTCCAGTCCAGCAGGTTGGACCGGCAGCCACTGCAGCCCAGGTGACTCCAGCGATACAGTCCGGTGGACTTCAGAGTCAGGGCACAGCTTCTCTCCAGAGTCAGTTCGTCATGCCGACTCAGCAGACTCAGCAGTGGTTTGCCACACCAGGCACTCAGGGGTTCACTCTGATCCACACTGGTTTCACACCTGACCTAGGTGGCCCCTCAGTGACCATGTCACTTGGTTACGCTCTTGTCTTAGCTTCCGCACTTCACTCCGATCTTGAGCGTATTTGTTTGGTACTTATGCTTATTTCATATCTTATGTGTACCTTGTGGTCTTGATTTGTATAAGCATGCCTAACCCCTTTGCTCTTATTGTCACATGCTTATATGAATCAAGCCTTTAAAAACCTCACTCTTTCTAAATCTATTGTAGGTTGTTGTCATCAATCACCAAAAAGGGGAGATTGAAGCATCTAGGCCCTAGTGGTTTCGGTGATTAATGACAACAAGACGGTTATTATGACTAACGTGTGTTTTGCAGGATAACCTAGAGGTTAGGTCATAATAACATGTAGGTTCAAGCCTCTAGCGATGGAATTCGATTCGGTTTTCAAAGGATGGAAGACAAGACGGTGATAGGCTAGTGCCAAGTGTCATTTGGAGTTGAGAGACACTTGGCGTAGTCTTACGTTTTGTTTTTCTCTTTGACCGTACTATTAAGAGGGGTTTGGATGGGTAGCTTGACTTAGAGCAAGATTAGAGAGTGTAGATGTGATGCACACTTGTCCAACATAGCTCTAGACAGCCCAGGGAGACTCTTGAGAGAGAGAGAGGATCAAACTTCGTTTTAGAAAGTTTTCGATTCGGCGAAGTTTTGATCAAATTAGAGGCGTCGGACTCTACCTAGTATGGGCGTCAGACCAATAGTTAGAGTCCGACGACATATGACAGCCCCTGGACGATTGTCAGCGAGCCAGAGAGCGTCGGACCGTGGCTGGATGGTCGTCGGACCATTGGCCAGAGTCCGACGGAGCCTCTGGGTGTTCAGCGAGCGTCGGACCTTCGAGAAAGTGAGCGTCGGACTAATGTTTCTTAGCGTCCGACACTTCCAGAGAGGTTCCCGCAGAGAAAAAGAGCATCGGACTTGGTCCGACGGTGTGCGTCGGACCATTGATCCGTGTTATAGCCGTTGAGAGGCACTGTGCCAGCTGTTCAAAAGCGTCGGACTGAGGAGCGTCGGACCATCGAGTTCGGTCCGACGCCCCTCTGGCACAGGACTGAGCACAGTGCGACTGTGAGAGTCGGACCGTGGTGAATGGTCCGACGGTCAAGCCTCGGAAGCATCCGATGGTTCGCAGGAAAGTGAGAAACGGCTAGTTTTGGAGAGGGTGAGTATTTATACTCCACCAAAGCCTCCATTCTATCCCTCTTGCCACTTCTAACAGCTGAAGGAACCCTTGTTGATCTTGTGAAAGAGCAAGAGCCCTAGGGGCATTGAGTGAACTCCATTGCTTGTGAACTTCTTCCCTAGAGAGATCAAGAGTGACTTGTGTGCATCCATCACCCTCTTTGGCCTTGTTTTTGGTCAAGTGAGAGTCTAGGCTTGTTACTCTTGGTGATCGGCATCACCTAGACGGTTTGGTGGCGATTGGTGGCTTGGTGACCGCTTGGAGAGCTTGTGGACGGCCCAAGTTGAAGTTGTGAGCGGTTGTGGGCGATCCACCGCGCCGGAGAGGCAAAGGATCAGCCCGTAGAGAGCACTTGGTCTTTGCGAAGATCAAGGGGGAGCTACACCCTTGCGCGGGTGCTCCAACGAGGACTAGTGGGGAGTGCCGACTCTCCGATACCTCGGGGAAAACCGGATTTGTCTTTCTAACTCTTTACATTCCCGCATTTCCCTTGTGTTCTCTACTTTCCTAGAGTAGTATACTTGTGATAGGACATGGCTCTAGGTTGCATAACTTGTTTTAGGAATAGAATTGACACAAGCACTTGTGGGGTGATATTGGGCAAATTGCGATAGGTTGAATTGATTTGCGAAAAATTTATTAGTTGCCCAATTCACCCCCCTCTTGGGCATCCTTGATCCTTTCAATTTTCTTTTGTAGAAATGGCGTGCTTATTCAAGTAAGGCCCCGTTTAGATACTTTTTGTTTTGCAAATTTGATCAGAGAATTTTTTGCAATAAGTGTCTAATCATAACCTAAGTAGGCTTAAAAGATTCGTCTCGTGATTTACATCCAAACTGTACAAATATGTAAATAATCCATCTACATTTAATACTCCATGCATGTGCCACAACATTCGATGTGACGGGAATCTTGGAATTTTGAAGTGTAACTAAACATGGCCTAAATAGGGGTTGAAAACACCTAATATAACTTCATCAAATATTGCAGAAACATCTAATGTGATAGCGATTGAAAACACCTACTATCACATTTTGCTACTATATCATTTATGATGGCTGCAAATAATTAAGGCATTGTTCCGTTAGGTAGCGTTTGGTTGGGTGTCAATGTGAAATGGAATGGTCCCGTCTCTGGTTTTTGGGACATGACTAAGACGAGACAACTTCAGTTTATGTTTGGTTGAAAAGGAATGGGACCAATCCATTTTCCGTTTAGTTTGGCAACATCAGAAATGGAATCACCCCTGCCACGTGGGGTCTATTTATCAGATTTTTATCTATTTTTCTCTGTCTTATCCTTATCTTCATCCCTATCTCCAATCCTCGCACACCGCGCTTGCCCTGCCTGTGCGCATTCCCTGCCCTTTGCACGGCCCCTCGCATCACCACTACCGACACGCAGCCCCTCACGCTCCCCGCACGCGCACATGCCCCACCGAGCTCGTCTTGCCGTCGTGCATGCCCTACCGCACGCGGCCCCTCACATCGTCGCCATCGGCGCATGGCTCCTTGCGCTCACCTTACACACGCATGCCCCTCGCACCATCAACTACCGGCCCTCATGCTCACCCCCGTTTGCAGAGATGCTTGGTGGTCGTGTGCTCACATGACCGAACCTAGAGGTTGCTCGGCAGCAGCAAGCCGAACCAGATCTCCCTCGACACTCTTCTTCCTCAATTGCCGCCCCTCCTCTTCTCTTCTTCCTCCAACCACACGCACGACCATCCCACTTCATGTGACTCTATCCGCCCAATTTCTAGGGGCAGAGTCATCCCGAATCTACAAGGAATATTACCTAGCGGGATCATCCCACTTCATCTTGACTTTGAACCAAACAATCCTAAAAGTAGGATCATCTCGCCCCATCTCATATCATCCCACCAACCAAACACGCCTTTAGTGCAAAAAAAACATGAGACAAAGCATAACATGTACATATCTATTTCCTTTTCGGGATGAAACTCGAGGATCTCTAACTCTGCATGCTTTCTGCGCAGTCGCGCGACAGTCCTACTCTTCTCTATCTCATGGTTTCATTGGTTTCTTGTTTGTATATATAATTGGCGATGTACCAAATTTATTACTAGCGGCCAAGGAATCTATTCCCACATGACATGCTTTTCGCTCGTTGTGATACTTTGTTGAGATAACATTCTTCTAGCTACTCCTACTTAGGGCTGGCCATCCGCAATAGGTGATTATATACCGGTCCTATATTGAGGAAACTTGCTCCTATACAATGTGAGGGCTCTTTCTATACCTAAAAACGAAGAACCTACTCCAATATTTGGAATTGGCCCCCATAAAATAAAATATTTCTCACCATTCTTGATCATCATCTCTCCCCTATTGTTGCCACTTGTGCTTGTAGGATGAACTCCAATGGCAGTAGGCCCAACAAAATTGAGCCCAAGGCAGACCTTTTTGCCGGCAGTGTCCGGGGCAAAGAGCGAAGCGAAAATGGTCGATGAAGAAGGCACTCCTACTGGCAAGATGCAACGGTGGATGCTAGACAAATGATCATGGACAGAGCATCGACCGTTGTCCATGATTTAGGAAAGTGAGCAGGCCTTGCCGACTTTCCTAGACCTAAATTTTTCTGAAACCCCTTTTGATCTTATGCTAGATTAATTTGTTCATGTAAGCATATAAAATGACACATATGATGATTCAAAAAAAAGAAACATTCTATATCTGCTAGATAGGCCATAGCATGTAAGATCACTACATGTTTCTATATTTTAGGAAATATACCAACCTCTTCACTTCTCTCTCTCTCTCACACACACACACACACACACCCACACACACACCCTAACAACGTGTTTAGGTTTTGGATTGACCTCATATAGAATCATCTAAGCTAGCATGACTTGATTACCCGTAGGTTTGAATGACTTTTTTGTTGATGTCGTGTGATCCACAGCTACTACACTAACTCTCTAGGTTTCAGGCAAGGTTTTAAATCTCTGGCTATAGCTATTTTAAGGCTAATCTATTTGTGTTTATGTACAACTTATTATCTATAGCCCGCTATAGTTGTTCTAGAGGTCATCCACTAAATATCCTTAGCTGACGATTTAAAACCTTGGTTTTAAGAGCATTCACATTGAAGGCACGATATGCTGACAATGTTTTCCGATGGTTTTTTAGCTTGATTGTTGGTTTGATGTGTCTAGCACGATGGCTATGGATGATTATGACACGGTTTGGTTAATGCAAAGATCATGAGAAAAAGTGTAGCATGTACATATTTACTTCCTTATCATATGGAAAGAACTTTCACCATTCCATGCTCTCCAACTTGGCGTCCTTTCCGTTGCAGCTGTGTTGATGCTTCTACACTTCTATGTCTTGTGGGTTGCATTAGTTTTAATTCGTAAATATAGGGGGAAATGGCAATGCACCAAAGTTACTACTAGTGGCCAACAAATCTATTAGTTGTTGCCTCCTGCATTGCTATATACTTTAGTACCAACGTGGCATGCTTTTGCTCATCATGATATACTTTATTGAGGTAACATTCTTCTCGTTACTCCTACTTCGGCCATCCAAATGTTCATAATGGATGATCCTATACGAATCCTATATTGTTGAAACTTGCTCCTATACATTGCGAGGGTCATTCCTATACCAAAAACAAAGAGCATACTCCCATACTTGAAACTGGCTTCCAAGAAATAAATACTTCTCTTCATTATTCATCGTCATCCTCTCCCATGCCGTTTCCACTCGCTCTTCCAGGATGAACTCGAGGCACAACAAGCTTTATAAATCGAGCTCAAGGCATGGCCTTTCACTAAAACATTTGGAGACAGGGGGAGGTGAAATAGTCGATGAACAAGTCAGTCCTGGCGACGAGGATGCAACAATGAATGCTAACTAGAGGATCATGGACGGAGCTAGCGGGGGTAGCAAGGCCTTGCCCCCTTTACTATAGCTAAGATTTTTTAAAACCCCTTTTGATCTTATCTCAGATTAATCTGTTCATGTAAGCATATAAAATGACACATATGATGATCTGCTTGCATTAGAAACCTTCTATTTCTGCTAGATTATAGCATGTAAGGTCACTAAATGTTTTTATGTTTCAAGAAATATACTAGGCTTTCCACTTCTCTCTCTCTCTCACACACACACTCTCTCTCTCTCTCTCTCTAAAAATGTGTGTTTGATTTAGAGAGTGATCCTATTTGGAATCACATGGTCTCTAGCATGACTTAATTACCACCCGATTCACTGCTGTTGTACTCTCTCTAGTTTTTTTAAGAGCGCTCTCTCACAAGGCGCTATGGACAGTGTCGTCCGGTGGGTTTTAAAGGAGTGAATTTATGACCTATTGTAATGGTGGAGGGAATGGGTTGGTGACGGATCGGTCTATTTTATGCATCAAACAAAACACCACTTTTAGGGAAAATAAAGGATCAGATGGTTCCATATGGTTTGCTTTCGCAAATTAAACACATTGTAAAAGACAAAACTCATGGATAGAAAAAAAATTGGACAAATAGTCAAGGACTCCACATTTCCTTTCCTACGGGTGCTTGAAAGTGAAGATGAACAAGCAACAAGGCACAAGGGGAAAGGTGTTCCATCCATGGTTGAAGATGAGTGTTGATGGTTAGATTTATATTACATGGTTGATGTTTGTCACCTGAAAGGAAAGAGAAAATCAGGCACATATGATTTAGCAACTCCAAAAAAACTCACACATACCTATAAAGAATGGCAGACCTTATGTGCATCTAATTCATTCTCAGACGTACCGCCAAATGCCAAATGATATCATACGCCAAATTAAAGTTGTTATCATGTTGTAAATGATCTGACAAAGCATCATCGAGCATCGCATATCGAGTTCACAATTGCAACATTTATTTAGTAAATGATTTGCAACAACAAAAAAATGGTGAACACGGCTTATTAAAGCACCAAATAAAGCCATCCTCCTTTGCAAACAAATATTTTCTTTCTTATTCAATTATTTAACTGATAACAATATTGAGCTCATAGGATTGACCCCAGTAATAAAATTCCTAGATCCATCCCTAGAGGATATAGTAATAATAATTCTAACCAATCCTGAAATAGATTATGGATACTACAGAGATTAAGTCATAAGATCATATAAAAATTATTCAAACACCCAGGCATTTTAGCAATTACTCTCCCATCCCCACAAGAAGAACATTATGGGATGCGTGAAAGTAAAACTTTTTCAACTTTAACTAGATTTGTAGAAAATATATACAATATTTATCTCTTCAAATAATTTTATTATAAATATTTAATGACCTATTTAGTGATGTTAATTGTGTATTGTAAATATTTATATTTATTTATATATAATTAATTAAAGTTAAAAAATTGAATTCTTGAAAAATAAGAAAATCTTTTATTTTAGGAGAGAGGGAGTATAAAAAAAGCTAGGCTAGCTGCGTTCGTACACGCGGTGGTTCCGCGCACGTTTTGCTAGCAAAACTGTGGCTAGCTATCATCAACGGTGGGTCAACGGTAGAGAGAGAGAGAGAGAGGGGGGGGGGGGGGGGGGGGGGAGAGATGGTCCCAACGACATGCAGATGGATACGGATACGGCCTATTGAATTCGGGCATACAGACACGAGTCATCAGTCCATTCTATATGTCGCTTCTTCGTTGACAGTCAACTCTTGCCTTGAAATAAATTCGGCAGCCACTTAGAAATAATCCTAGACCAAATGATCGCAAGCCAATGAGGAATTCTTTTGACAATCCTTGTACTTTTGCAAAAGGATACAATATAATTAATTATATTTAGATCTACTAAAAATTATAAGGTCTTGATTCTCTATAGTTATTATAAAAATCTAAATTTTGCAATAAAAAATGAAGCGTATTATATAGACAACATCCAATATGTCCAAATAGTAGGATAGAGGTGTATAATTCTAATAATTTGGTGGTCGAATTGCAAGAATCCACTATTTGGATTTTATTCTCATCAATGTTATAGATCCACACAAAATCATATAGATAATATAGTGTTGACTATTTTCTCTATTATATTATGTACAGCTAGTATGGCGGCACATGTGAATAGAGTGGATAGGTAGCTTTATTATAATAATACTTATATTTTGTTGCTTAAAAAATATTTGACCTCGGGACTAAGGGGGTGAATGAGGAATTCTTTTGGTAATCCTTATATTTTGGCAAAAGGATACAATATAATTAATTCTATTTATATCTACTAAAAATTATGAGGTCTTCATTCTGGATAATTATTATAGAAATCTAAATTTTGCAATAAAAAATGAAGCGTATTTTATAGACAAGACTTATAAATGGCTAAATTTTTCCGCATCCAATATGTCCGAATAGTAGGATAGAGGTGTATAGTTCTCATAATTTGGTGGTCGAATTGCAAGAATCCACTATTTGGATTTTATTCTCATCAATGTTAGATCCAAACAAAATCATTTAGATACAATGTTGACTATAATTTCTCTATTATATTATGTACAACTAGTATGGTGGCACATGTGAATAGAGTGGATGGATTTGATTAATTTTTTTTGCTAAGTACTCTCTCCATCACATATAAGTCACTTTGATTTTTGTGGTTGATATCTAGATTTTTTTTTGTTTCGTTATGTTGCTTCTTGATGGACAGTCAACTATTGCCTTGAAATAAATTCAATAACTGCTTAGAAATGATCCTAGACCAAATGACCTCAAGACTAGGGGTGAATAAGTTATTCTTTTGACAATCCTTATATTTTTGCAAAAGGATACAATATAAGTAATTTTGTTTATATCTATTAAAAATTATGAGGTCTTGATTCTTCGTAGTTATTATAAAAATACAGATTTTGCAATAAGAAATGAAGCGTATTAGACTTGTATACATGGCTAAAGTGTTCCACATCTAATATATCCGAACAGTAGGATAGAGGTGTAGATTTCTCATAATTTTGTGGTCGAATTGCAAGAATCCACTATTTGGATTTTATTCTCATCAATGTTAGATCCAAACAAAAATCATACAGATATACTCTGTTGACTCTATAATATTATGTACAGCTAGTAGGGTGGCACATGTGAATAGAGTCGAGATGTAGCTTTATTATAAAAATATTTATATTTTATAACTGAAAAATAATTCTTTCTAAGTACTCCCTCTGTCACGTATAAGTTGCTTGATTTTTGTGATTTATATCTAGATTTTCCCTTTCTTTATGTTGCTTCTTCATGGACAGTCAACTGCTGCCTTGAAATAAATTCAATAGCCGCTTAAAAATGATCCTAGAACAAATGACCTCAAGACTAGGGGTGATGAGGAATTCTTTTGAAAATCCTTATATTTTTTGCAAAAGGATACAAAATAATTAATTTTGTTTATATCTACTGAAAATTATGAGGTCTTTATTCTTCATAGTTATTATAAAAATATAGATTTTGTAATAAAAAAAATGAAGCGTATTTGACTTATTCCACATCTAATATATCCAAATAGTAGGATAGAGGTGTATAATTCTCATAATTTGGTGGTCGAATTACAAGAATCCGCTATTTGGATTTTATTCTCATCAATGTTAGATCCAAACAAAATCATACAGATATACTTGTCTATTATTTCTCTATTATATTATGTACAGCTAGTAGGGCGGCACATGTAAATAGAGTCGATATGTAGCTTAATATAATAATATTTATATTTTCTGACTAAAAAATAACTTTTATAAGTACTCCCTCCGTCATGTATAAGTTGCTTTGATTTTATGTGGTTTATATCTAGATTTTTTTCCTTTCTTTATGTTGCTTTTTCATGGACAGTCAACTGCTGCCTTGAAATAAATTCAATAGCCGCTTAAAATGATCCTAGAACAAATGACCTCAAGACTAGGGGTGAATGAGGAATTCTTTTGACAGTCCTTATATTATTTAAAAGGATACAATGTAATTAATTCTGTTTATATCTACTAAAAATTATGAGGCCTTCATTCTTGATACTTATTATAAAATCTAGATTTTGCAATAAAAAATAAAGCGTATTTTATAAACAAGACTTATAGATGGATAAAGTGTTCGACATTCCCAATATGTCCGAATAGTAGGATAGAGGTGTATAACTCTCATAATTTGGTGGTCAAATGGACAAAATCCACTATTTGGATTTATTCTCATCAATGTTAGATCCAAACAAAATCATATAGATATAGTGTTGACTATTATTTCTCTATTATATTATGTACAGCGGGTAGGGTGGCACATGTGAATAGAGTGGATATGTAGCTTTATTATAATAATATTTATATTTTCTTACTTTTAAAAAAATCTAAGTACTCCCTCCATCACATATAAGTTGCTTTGATTTTTGTGGTTCATATCTAGATTTTTTTCCTTTTCTTTATGCTGCATCTTCATGGACAGTCAATTGTTGCCTTGAAATGAATTCAGTAGCCGCTTAGAATTGATACTAGACCAAATAACTTCAAGGCTAGGGGGTGAATGAGGAATTTTATTTTTCACAATACTTATATTTTGAAAGCGGATACACTATAAGTCTGTTTAGATCTACTAAAGATTATGATGTCTTGTTTCACGTAATGAGACGGATTTTGTGATAAAAAAAATGAAACCTATGTTATAGACATGAGTTATAGATGGTTCAAAGTGTTCCAACGAATAGTAGGGTAGAGGTGTATATAATTCTTATAATTTGGTGGTTGAATTGCAAGAAACCAACTATTTGGATTCCATTATAATCAATGTTAAGATATCCAAACAAAATCATATAGATATAGTGTTGACTATAATTTCTCTATTATATAATGTGCAACTAGTATGGTGGCACATGTGAATGGCATGGATAGGTAGCTTTTTTGCTGAGTACTGCCATAAATCACTTTTGATTTTTGTGGTACATAGATTTTTGCTATATATCTAGATTTTTTTCCTTTCTTTACACTGATTCTTCATGGATAGTCAATTGTTGCCTTGAAATAAAATCAATAGCCACTTAGAAAGGGTCCTAGACCAAATAGTTTCAAGGCTAGCGGTAAATGAGAAATTTTTTTTGACAATCCTTATATTTTGCAAAGAGATACACTATAAGCCTATTTAGATCTACTAAAGTTTATTTTTTTAGACAAAAAATATTATGAGGGTCTCAATTCTCTATAGTTATTGTAAAAATCTTGGTTTTGCAATAAAAAATGAAGCATGTTTTATAGACATGAATTATAGATTGTTCATAGTGTTTCACATCAAAGATTTCCGAATAGTAGGATAAAGGTGTGTAAATCTCATAATTTGGTAATCGAATTGCAAGAATCCAGCTACTTGGTTTATATTCTCTTCAATTGTTGGAGATCCAAACAAAATCATATAGTGTTGACTATCATTTCACTATTATATTATGTACAACTTGTGTGGTTGGCATGTGTAAACAATGACATATATAGAAAATAAATTAGGAGGGACTTATATATCTAATTATCTTCTACTTCTAACCCCTTCTTTCAAGCTTCAACAGGTACAAATTTGTAGGAAGGTCTTAGGAGGAGCTCCATGGTTCGAGTAGAGGTAGTGAAAGGCCATAATTGGCTGGAGGGGGTTAATAGCCTAATCTAAACTTCTAGAAAGCACTAGAGCAATTGGTTAGCAAATAAAACGGCGATAAGCAATAGCTCTAAGCTATTCTATGCATAAACCACCTACACAATTCTAGTAATATATGAATTCTCTGGCACACACAAAAGGCTAAGCTACTCTAAGCTAGAGAGCTCTCAAAGACTAACTTAAGAAATACACTAACCGCTTACTCAAGCAAGAAACTAGCTCTCAACTAAGGCCTACACTAAAGAGCTAGTACAACTAGAAAGTAATGTAAGTGTAGAAGGGTGTTATACCGATGAGTAGAGTACGTAGCCAATCATCGGGAGAATCAATCAATCAATAACTCGAAGATGGTGATCACAATAAATACCAAGAACACCTTGGACATAAGACATAAGACATTTTACCGAGGTTCACTTGATTTACGTCAAGCTAGTCCTCGTTATGACAATGCACTCTCTTTGAGGATCACATGCTAATTGGCATCACATGCTAAACCACAAAGGTTTCCGCACATCCAACACAAGAAGGGGATATCTAAGTCATGAATAATCCACTAGAGTACCTTTTGTGATCTCCCACGGGGACAAGGTCAAGAACCCTTTACAAATCTACCGGTGTGGTCTCGAAGAATCACCAACTCGAGCTCAACACTACCATGCTACTCCAAAACGTCTAGGAGTTGGGAATATCCCAAGAGAACAAGAAAATCTATAGCAACTCGATCCCCAAGTGCCTCTAGATGCACAAGCAAATAACACTTAGAATCACTTCTAACTCACTTGGATTCAAAAAAAGCAAGGGAGATGGCTTGGCTCACAAGAGAGTATGGGTCATCAAAATATGCAAGAGAGTCTCCCTAAACCTTCTATTTAAAAGCCACAACAACTCGAAGAGTCGTTGGCTCTGAAATTGTGTTCACCGGACACACAACATCCAGTCGTACTTTCAGCTGTCCATGCGTCCCGCGTCATTCAACCACCATCATAGATCCCAACGATCGGCAAACTACCCGCACATGTTAAGTTGGCATCGGACGCGTCCGATCAATAGTTAGACGCTCGCTCCGAGCGATTTCGGTGCAATCCATAGAGCATCTAGAGAGCTCCCAGTACCACCAGACGCGTCCACCGGACATACCTGTTGACGCAAAATCCGGTTTGCGCTCAGCACACTAGCGAAACTGGAACGATTCGCAAGTGCAAGGACCTAGCAAATCCATCTAGCTTCAACACCCGGTACTAAATCATACCGTGAACTCCAGAGTAAAGCTCATCAGTAATTTAAGGCGGAACATATCGGCATAGCCAGACAGTTCCGAATGTATGGCTCTGAGAGCCGATATGAGTGGAAATCGACTAAAAAGTCGATTCCAGCATGCATGAATCGATTGTATAAAAATATCAAGATATCCGATTAACAATTAACCGATCCAGGGGTACATGAATAATAGCAAATCATATTTGATCGAATCTCAATCGTACGTCATTTTATACATTAATGCATATTTCAATTTCTTACGTTCATTAATTAGGATCGACCGGATCGTTACAGCTAACAACGCTCGTAAATAAATCTTAATATGATTAAAGCATAAAACAACATATGAGAGAGATCGAATAAATATAACATGCAAAAGGCAAGCACAAATAGATCCGGCTAAGCAGCCGATCTGATTACAATACAGACAACATACAAGGCTATAAAATAAACAATCCCTTGACCTTCAAACCAGTATATTCAATTCATCTTTTACAACATTGGGATCGAACAGATCGAGACAGCCATAATGTAAACCATGACTTAAATCTATTAGCTATCGGATCTAGGCAATATTTATCTTATTACTTGAGTGCAACCTATATACAATCAAGATCTAAATCGATCGACTAATGATAAATAAGTCTACTCGCTTCAACGTATTATTCAATAATTACTTAATATAAAGCATGATAGAAACATAAAATTTAAGCCGATAGAAAATAGATTAAGATTAGACAGAATGGTGATTGCTTAAAATAATAAATAAAAATCAACCATCGTTGGTAACTTAATGAATCTAATTAAGATGCCAATTTAGTTAGAGCCGATAACTAATTCATGCTCATCAAATAACTTAATCTAAGTCTTCGTCCACGGATGACGTTAAACATAGATTAATCAAGAAGATAACCATGAATCGATAAATAATCTTTATTCGATCTGAGTCCCACGTCCACCGGATGACGCTAAACCCAGACCAAACAAGAATCGACCCCGATCTACTATGCTTTCATGTCCACAGGATGATATTAAAGAATCAAAACTTAACGAGACATGACGGTACTTACAAGCAAGTCTGCGTCCACCGGATGATACCCAGCCTGTTCGAAGAAACTCGCCGAGATCTACTCTACTCCTACTCCTAAGGGTTTGGCCGGATCCAAAAGTATGTTATATTGATATGATTGATAGATTTGTACAATAGCCGAGGGTTTATATTTATACCCTAGGCTGATAACTCCTGACGACTACGCACACATTCTAGCTAACAGAAAATATCCAAATAAAAGGAAGATACAAGATACGTAGACTCTATTTCCCTTTTCTTAGAGCCTTTGCCATGAAGCTTCCTCCGCCGTGCCTTGCGGCCAAATAAATCATGCGAGCTCACGTGGCTAACCAACTAATATGGTATTTCCCTAGTTTTGACGTGTGTGTCGCACAACTCCTTATTTTGGCCTTTCCAAATCCTTCACGCACGCAGGCTCAGGCAAGTCACCACATGATGCTCCTTGCACGTATATATGTATATCTTGCCTCCGATTTCTCCGTTCAGATCCCGGCACTAGCGGCGCATATCCATATATCGACTGACCTGAACAAAATATGGTCAAATATGTTGATTATCCAAATACTTGCACGAGCACCATTGACAACCGAACGTGCAAGTCCTGATGTCGTGCATATATATGCCTGTGTGCATGCATATCTCTTTCCTCCTTAACGTCAGGCCCTCTTCCAAAATACATTAAATATTAAATAATATCCTGGTGCCTTTCTCGGATGTATGTGATGCAGCTCGAGTCATTCCTTGCCAATGAAATTTTCCTGGCTGACCAAATTTCGGTGTCAACAATACCTGTATCCGGTCAATCCAAGACCCGTGCAATTACTATTGGATCGGACACGCTGCTGGCGCAATTTCGAGATCTATACCTAACAATGAAGAGGCAAAACTTAACTCTCTTTTTTGTATGTTCTTTCTTAACTTACTATTTGAATTTGAAAATGGTTTCTATAGTGCCATTTAAATATATGTTTGAGGCTTACATAGTTAGAATCCTAATTCAAATATAGATCATCCGATGAGAACTCGAATAGAAATTCTAATGTAAATGCAAAAGGTCGTAAGTTTTTTTTTTCTCTATTTTTTATTTTTCCTTGGCCAAATCATGTATCACAAATCCTAGCAGATCGCATGAAAAATCAACGGTGGTGTTGAATACTAATCCAACTAGATCTCTGATCTAACTAAAGTAGGAATCTTAATCCATGCAATGGACGATCGATAGGTACCACGTCCGTTTCCATTGTCGCTTGGAATCTTTCCTTCTTCTTTTTAGCTTCCCGTCCGTGTCCTTTCTTGTTTTTTTTTTCTGTTTCCGTTTTTCTTTTCGATGGGCTTTGGTTCCGTGACTTCATTTTACATTTTTTATATATCTCATTTTTTCTTATGCACAAACAGAAAAAAGAAATAATAATTCTACTTTTATTACAAATCATTAAATCCTTAACCCTTCTATGATAAATAAATATTTTAATTACTAATTGGTGATGTAATTTTGGTTAAATATTGGCTATTTAACATTGGATATATAATTATTGCATGTGGAGGACAACATAGGGATCGCCTCGCAGTGGCCCTATTGAAAGGTCCTAAATGGCTAGAGGGGGGGTGAATAGCCTATGAAAATCTACAAACAACACTTAACAAGCCGATTAGTAACAGTAGCAAGCTTTGCAAAGCACTAGCTCTAAACTACACTATGCAAGCCACCTAGACAAGTATACTACACTATGATCTCTAGTTCACACTCAAAGGCTATGTTACTACTTCACAATACTCTTAAGTGAGCAACTAACTAACAAGCTACACAAGAGAGAAGTACACAAATGTAAAGAGTAAAGGTGATTTCAATACCGCCGGTGAAGAGAAGATATGAAGTCCAATATAACCAATCAATCACATATAAGGGAAATCCTCGGTAGAGAGATGACACAAGATTTTTTACCGAGGTTCACTTGCTTGCCGGCAAGCTAGTCCTCGTTGTAGCGATACACCCACTTGGAGGTTCACGCGCTAATTGGCATCACACGCCAAACCCTTCTCAAGGGTGCCGCACAACCAACACAAGATGGGGATCCACCAAGCTACGAGCAATCCACTAAAGATGCCTTTCGCGATCTCCCGCGGGGATAGGCTCAAGAACCCCTCACACCTTCACCGATCGGAGGCGGAGACAATCACCAACTCCCCTCAACGATCCTCGCAGCTCCAAGCCGTCTAGGAGTCGGCAAACTCCAAGAGTAACAAGTGAAACCGCTGCGAATCACCACTACCAAGTGCCTCTAGATGATCTCTATCAATGCAATGCACTTGATGCTCTCCAAACTCACCAAATGATGATCACAATCAAGTAGGATGAGTGAGAGTGGAGTGGGAAGGCTCACAAGTATGTTATGATGTTTAGGAGTGCCAAGAGCTACCCCCAAAACCGGCCAAGTGACTATTTATAAGCCACACACAAAGAACTAGCCGTTTAGAGTTCACTGCGCACCGTCGGACTGTCCGACGGCCAGAGCATCGGACTAATCCGCACGGTCCGACGCCTCGGATGAACGCCACGTGTCACTAGCCGTTTGAAGTCGAACGTTGGATTACAACGGCTATTTCCTCGCGCCAAAACGACCGTCGGACGGACGAACGTCGGACTAAATCAACCGGTCCGACGCCCTCAGCCGACCACCGTCGGACTCAGTCAGACGGAGCCGTCAGACTAACGAACGCGGCCGTCCGACGTTTCCAGAGAGCTCCCCGAGCCCTGAAAACCGTCGGACGATGGTCCGACGCTCACCGTCGGACTAACGCCGAGAGTCCGACGCTCTCAGAGCTCGCCACGTGTTACCTCTTCGTCGCTCTGCACCGTCGGACGCTTCGGACAATAGTCCGACGCTCCGAAACTGAGCGTCCGACGCTCTCAGCAGTGTTAGCCGTCGGACTGAGGCTAATGGTCCGACGCTCTGTGACAATACGGTCCGACGCTAGTTTTTCTATTGTAACGTTTCCGAAATTCGCCGAATCCTGCCTCGCAAGCTCGGCAGGAGGAAGAGAGGACCAAACCCTCTCTAACCCTCGAACTTCACCCCGTTTCTTAAGTCACTAACACTACAAAGTGTCTCTCACTTCGGTGCACGTGTGTTAGCCTTTTCAAAGAGTTTTCTACGGGTCAAGTTAGTATCACTAGCATCTATATGCATATGCAATGATCATGAACACCTAGTGGCACTTGATAACCGTATTTCATCAACGATTTCGCCCCTCTTGATAGTACGGCTATCTATCCTAAATGTGATCACTCCCTCTATAAAGTCTTGATCACCAAAACCAAAAGAACTCCTATTGGTTATACCTTTGCCTTGAGCTCCCGGTTTCTTATCAACTTCCTTCTCATCTCTTGATGGACCTTGTGGACACCTATGATGATGGACTTATACCATTTGCATGGATGCCGTCAATAGGGCTTTCTCCTTTGTTGATGGACTTACACCATTTTCATGGACGCCGTCATTGCCCTTCACTTGTGACCTCCACCGACCCGGTCCTTTGCTCCATCTTGCCATTTTCTAATCAATTCTCATGAAACACTTAGAGCAATCGTTAGCAAACTAGGTTTCATCAATTACCCAAAACCAAACATGGGCTTTCACCTATGTCCACACACAGCTATATCATGCTACCACTCTTATCGTCCCGTTGCAACGCATAAGAACTTTGCTAGTCTAAAGAAAATATTTGCATGTGTTCATAGAGAACGTGGACATCTGCATTTGTACCAAACGGTAGGCTCACACAGTCCCTGCTGGGTCGTCATGACTCATGACGCACACTCGGGCAATTAGACATCCCTTGGACGTATTTTGGCTAAAGTTTAAATACCGGTATTTCTTATTATAATTATGTATTTTTATGGAATAGATCCACTTCTTGAAGAAACTTCAAAGCACAGCTCTGTGAGGTTCGGTTGTTAATCAGTCACTGTGGTTTGCTTTTTTTTTAAAAAACAAGTGAATGACGAGCAGGCAAAACATAATTCACGAGTCACGACTCATGAACTCCCGCCTGGATATTTGGATTTGAAAAATGGCGTTGAGAGGTTAGGACTGGGCCGCAACTGCCAACAATATAATGGATCAAACATACTCAAATAGACCAGGTCTCTCTAAGAGTCTGTTTGATCCCATGGACTAATAACTAGTTGGCTAAAGTTTAGCCCTTGAGGATCCAAACAGATGGACTAGTGGGTGGACTAACAATTAGGCCAAACCTTAACTAGTTGTTAGAGCAACTCCAACGGTTTTGTAAATGGGCTTGCCATTCTTGTTTCTAAAAAAAAGTCTAAAAATCTCCTTTCCAACGGTTTGGTAAATGGGCTTGCCATTTTTGTTAACTTGACAAAAACCTGAAATGGACTCCCATATATGCAAGCTCGCGATCGGCTTGACATCCCGTCTCACGCACTACTCCTGCGCGCGCTCTTTCCTCCCACGCCGCTGGGTTTTCTTCCCGCGAAGCCGCAAAACGACCTCGAAGGGATCGCGACCTGAAACCCATCGCTGTCTTCCTGGGCTTCTTGCAAAACATGGAACGCCAGCAGGGTCGACAGAGATCACGGCCTAGCGACGGCGCAGTGATCCTCCCGCGACGCGCGAGGAAGAAAAGGCGTGCGATAACCCTCCGCGACGCGCGAAGAAAATGGGGGCGACAACGGAAACGCGGCACGAAGTGGAAAAGATCACGGGAAAAATATATGGGTCCACAAATTTCATTTTTTGCCAAGTGAATAATACCAAACCGTTGGAGATTAACTCTTTTTACCTTTTCCATATTCATTTGCGACTTGACAAACTTCTAATTCTGCCAAACAAAATATGCAAAACCGTTGGTGTTGCTCTTAGTTCACTAATCCATACAACCTAACTATTTGGGGCTAACAACTAGTTCTAGTATATAATAATACTTGTTAGTCCCTGAATCCAAACAAGACTGAACTAATCACTAGTTAGCTAATTACTAGTCAACTAATCACTAGTCCTCCCTAATTACTAGTTCTACTTCATCCAAACAGGCCCTGACTATCTAGGAGGCCGACCGGTAATGAATTTAGGCCCTCTATTTGGGACTCCAGTCTGCTAAAGTTCGTTTTTTTTCTCCCTGAACCACAAAACCGGATAAGTCACCACCCTCAATTTTTGAAACCTTACATTTTACCCCCCTGATCCGATTATAAACGGTTTTGAAGACGATTTTTTTTTCTTTTTATTTATTTTGACTAAATCTTTAAAAATTGTGGTAAATCATAAAAAATTTATAAATAGAAAATTAAAGTTTGTTGGACTCTATATGAATAAATCTACAAGTGAACATATAATATGATATGCTTTATTATACTTTTTTAGATTTAGATTTATGCTTTTCTATAATTACTTGGAATAATTCATAACTGCAGCTTCTATGGTCCAATTGTGATGAAATTTTTATGTTGGCCTAACTATTTTATGATTGGACAATAGTTAAAATTGCATATTCATTGGATCATGTATAACTTATTTATAGATTTCTTTAGAGTTTATGTTTGTTAAATCTAAATAAATCTATAATAGATTTTAGAATCGTCATAGATTTATTTATATTTAGTTATAACTAATTTATATTTAACAAATATAAACCCTAAGAAATCTATAACTAAATTTAAAATTAGTTATAACTAAACATAAACAAACCAATTACTAAATCTAAAATTAGTTATAGTTTTATTTAGATTTAACAAACATAAACCCTAAAGGAATTTATAAATAAGTTATACATGATCCATGAGTATGAAATTTTTACTACAGTTTAAGCAATAATTGAGCCCCAATAAAAATTTCACCATAACTGAACCATAAAAGCTGGAGCTATGAACTATTCTAAATAATTATAAACAAGCATAGATCTAAATCTATAGAAAAACTTTGTACTAAACCATATCATACTATATGCTCGTAAATTTATTGACGTGGAATCCAACAAATTTGTTTTTTTCATTTTATGATTTTTGTGATTTACTATGATTTTTTTAAATATTTAGTTGAAATAAATAAAAGAGAAAAGGACAAAATCGCTTTCAAAACCACTTATAATCGGGCCAGGGACGTAAAATGCTTGGTTTCAAAAGTTGAGGGTGTTGATTTATTCAGTTTTGCGGTTTGGGGAGGAAAAACGGACTTTCAGGAAAGTTAAGGAAGGAAATGTGGATTTTTTCCCGTAACCATGGGATGGAATGCATTCATCAGTAACGGGCTCTGTTCATGGACCATTAGGAAGGCCGGTCAGGCGATCACGGAGTAAAGAAAAAGAATGTTGGGCCGGCTTAAAGTAAGACTAGGCCCACTCCTCCCACCCTCAGGGGCTACAGAGGAAGAAGTCCAATTTATCACTCCAAATAATTGTGTTCAATTTTCCTCTCTAATCTACAAAACTAGTTTTTAAACCCTTCTCATTTTTTGTTTTTCATGAAATTTTAGATATTTATAACAATATTTCTAGTCCGATTTACCACCTTAAATTTGCAATTTAGTTCGATTTACCTCCTCTAAGGTGACGCTACATCAACAACTAGTTTTCCAGAGAAAAATTCTATGACCGCAATAGTTGAGAGAGTTAAATTACACTTTTTTGTACAACAATCCTTTTTTGTGACTTTTTGTAGGAGTACAACAATCCTGAGATGGAGGCATGAAGCAGCGCAAGCACCCGCGATGCTGCCCGAGTAGGTTGGAGAGAGCGCATTCAGAAAAAAAAAAAGATACGTTGGCGAGCGCAATGGTCAGGTGGTTGCAGGCAAGGGGCAGACACCATCTTCACCTCGACTGGGAACTGTAGAAAGAGAGGAATGGGAGGTGTTTCCGTGGTAAAGATGGCAACGGGTAAAAAAAAAACCCGCGTACCCATGGGCACCTGACCCGACGGGTGAGGATACGGGCATGGATTTGTGCCCGCGGGCACGGGTGCGGGTACAAAACTGTGCCCAACGGGCAATTTTATATGGGCACAAAAATATCATACCCGCACCCGCAAACCTGCTAAACCCGCACTGACATGTGGGACCCTTATAGTAGAGGTGTATAAACTCACATTAGGGTTTCTACTCTCCTCAGTTCTCTTCCAATCCAATTCCCAATCTCCCACCCCAACCCAGCCGCTAGCCGCCCGAGCCCCAGGGGCGCATCGCCCAGCCGCACAGGGCGAGCCGCCGAGGGGTGCATCGCCCAGCAACCCGCCATAGGGGCACATCGCCGACGCCCAGCCGCACAGGGGCCGACGGGCGCATCGCCCGGCCGCCGCCGGCCGCCCACTCCGGCCGCCTGCCGGGGCAGCACACGCACGACCTCCACCGGCCCCGCCCTCCCCCGGACCCCACTCACTCCGGTCTCCGGTGACCCTGGCGGCCACAGCGGCGAGAGTCCGGCCCGGCACTCCGGCAGCAACAGCACACTCGCGGTGGACGACGCTCGCCCTGTCCGGCCACAGTAGCAGCAGGCTGTCGTCGTCTTCCACTTCCCCGTCGGGTCTGCGGGTATGCCCGCGGGCATATTTTACCCGCGGATAGCGGGTGCGGGCGCAAGGGTTTTGCCCGTCGCAGGTGGCGGGCGCGGGCACGGGTATGAAATTGATCTCGCGGGTTCGGGTTTGGGAGGCTTATACCCGCGCGGATTTTACCCGTTGCCATCTGTATTCCGTGGCGCCAATACCCAAGTGCTGGAGCTGCTAGCCGCCATCATGCATGAAGCTGAACTTCGGGTGCAAGACGTTGCTGCGAACCTGTATGTTGAAGAGCCTGTGCTTTGCAAACTTTTCCTACGTTTATATAAAAAATATGTAAATATTTTGTGTGATTAAAAAAATAGCAGCTTAACTTCAGTGTTCCTCCGGAGTGGTTAGTTGGGCTGTGAATTTTCGGTGACCCTAAAAAATTCTCTTTCTCTTAATAATTCCTAGACTAAACATGTAATTATTATATAAAAATAACTACGGGTTATTTTCCACAACTACCGCTGATCAGTGAACGGTAAGGATGGCAATGTGTGGGTCTGGACCCGAAACCCGTGGGTTTCGGACCGAGAGGAGCGGGGGCGGGTTCTGATCTCACCCAACGGGTTTATGGGTTCAGGGACCCAATATAGGGTGAGGCGGGGTGGATGTGGGTTTAGATTTCCCCTACGGATACCTATCAGGAACCCGAAATCAAGGTAAAAAAAGGTTGCCTCCATTCTGGCCCAATGGCCCAACCCATCATGCTCAAAGCCCCATTTTCTTCCCACAGCCGCCAGTCGCTGAACCGCACCCCTGCCCCACGCTCTGTCTCCACTCGATCCCACGGTCGTCAACGCATGTCCCTTGGCACGCCGCCCTTGCCAGCACCAGCACTGCCCGCCATCGATATGTGCATCCTAGCCACGTTGCCTTTTCTCGTCCTTTGCATCTTCCCTGCCGTCACCTTCTCTGCCAGTCTACCTCGCTCCCTCCCTCATGTCTCTCACCGAAGGCATCATCGTTGGTCCTGATCCAACACACGCTTCCCGTTCCCTGTGGTCCCACATGCCGCACCTGCAAGGGCATGAGGAGCACCGTTCACCCGTCCCTGCAGAGGTCGTCGTCCATCGGTAGGTTGTGCCTGTAAAGTTTGCAAGTTTTGGGGACCCGACGAGTTCGGGGCGAGGTTCGGGTTTCCTTATCGGGTCTCAGGTGCAGGTCCACAGACACTCCACCCGCCTCGAACCTGTCCCATTGATATCTCTAGTGAGTGATAGTAGACCTGCAATAAAGGCACCATATTTTGATTTGTTACTCTTCTAAGTTCCCAACTAACAACTCACGACCACGTGGATGGTAGACCATACTCCTTCTATCTCACAAAGAATAACGTTTTAACTTTGAGATTTCACGTTTAACCGTTCGTCTTATATAATTTTTTGTATTAAATAACAAAATAAATAAATTATTATTAAAGTATATCTATTGACAAAATAAGTCATAAAAAATAAATTATAATTATATAAAAAATTTTAATGAGGCGAACGGTCAGGAAAGTTTCGACGTAAAAGAATATCAGTTTTTTTTTCTACGGAGAGAGTATATTGCACCTGTTGGGTGGGGATAAGAGAGAAAAATATAAATTATTTCAATGCATTGCAATAATATAAAATTGTAAATTATTTTAGCGAACTGTAAATCTCAGAAAAATATATGGTATTATTAAAAAAATACAACATTAAAATTGGTTCCTGAGAAATATATGTCATCATGACGGCCGCCTCCGTCCGATTCGCCGTCGCCCGATCCACGGCCGTACGATTCGCGCCCAGGAAGAAGAGGAGAGGGGGATGGGGGCTCACTGGCGCAGGAAGAAGCGACGGCGGCGGCGGCGGCGGCGACTCCCCAGCCAACTCCGACGGTCCTAGAAGGAAGAGGCTCAAGAAGGCAGGCTGGTCAGACGGTGGGGAGGAGGGCAAGCGGCCTTTAGGGTCCTGGCGGCGGGGGAGGCGGCTGGGCCAGGGAGGGGCGGCGAGCTCCATGGCCGCCGCCGCCATGGAAGGAGGAGGGGGAGGAGAGGGGTGTCGCCATGGAAGAGGGGGTGTGGGGGCGGGGGAGGAGGGCGGTCGCCGCGAGCGCCCTAGGGTTCACCGGAGGGCGCCGCGGCGGGGCAGCTGGCAGCAATGGGGACGACGGGCGCGGGAGAGGTGGAGGCCGCCGGAGAGGACACTGGAGAGGAGGTCGCCGACGAGGAGGGCATCGGTAGAGGGAGACGCGAGAACAAGGAGGGGGCGCTGCCTGAGAGAGGTGCGAGGTTGCCGATGACTAATGGTTTTACAAACCGTCAGTCACTTGCTCGGGAGACACTCCCTTTTTTTTTTTTTTACTGTATGTTCTCCATCCACGCCGGCCAACTCCCCAGACCCCACGCTAGTACACCACGGTCACGGTGCCAGCCCCTCAGCTTGTAGCCTTGTGCTCGCCGGCATCCAACAATTGCACTTTGCACCTCGCGTCCTCGCCTGCCCCTAAAGCTTGAACGCAGCTCACTCCGCGTCGGATCTGGTCCCGCTACCCGCGGCCGATTTGACCACCTGGACAGACGGCGACTCGGCCGCCCCGCCTAGGAGCACCTCGCCGGCGCCGGCCACCGCTTAGCTCGAACCAACCATCCGCGCGACTCGATTCGGCCCCAAACATGATTCGGCTACTGAAGGAGACTGTCCAAGATATGAAGCTGGAGCTCGATTTGGCCGCCGCGGAGCTGGATTCGCCCGCGCGAAGGGAAGGCCGGAAGACGACCATGAGATGAGACGAACAAAACAACCGGCCCTGAATTTAAGGAACACCCCACCCAAAGCATTGAAGCAGAAACAATTTCTGTAATCAGTAGTACAATGCAAGTTTATTGCTGGACCCGAACTCGATACTCTCTAGTAGCAGCAGGAAGGAACCTTGTCATGGATGGATGATGGACCACGCGACGCGCGGTTGAAGTGGCACGCACCCACGCAGGAGGCGTGCCCAAACTACTGCTCGCCATCGCCGTGGTGCGCGGTGGAGGTGGCGGCGGCGGCGGCGGCGGCGCGTGCCTTGAGCCAGTCAATGATTTCGTCGAACACCTTCTCGACGTTCTCCTCGGGCTCGCCGATGATCTGGTGCCACATCCCGGGGTAGACGCGGAGCGTCTTGTCGGTGCTCCCGGCGCGCGCGCAGAGCTCCTGGACGCAGGCCGGGTCGCAGACGGTGTCGTCGGCGCCGTGCACGACGAGGAGCGGCAGCTGGACGTCCTCGAAGCGGCCCTGCAGCTCGCGGCAGACGCGGAGGAGCTCGAGCGCCGTGGCGGCCCTGGGCGGCGCGGTGGTGCGGCGCGGGGAGGCGAGCGCGAGCGCGCGCTTCCAGCCCACCTTGAAGGAGCGCTCGGGGATGTTCCCCCTGGTGAAGGCGACGCGCCAGGTGGGGACGACGGCGGCGGCCGCCGCCAGCAGGTGCTCGAGCGGCCACGGCGGCTTGAACCTGGGGCTGACCCCGCACATGGCGCCGTTGAGCACGGCGCCGTCCCGCCAGCGCTCCCTGTCCCGGAGGTGGAGCAGCAGCGCGATGGCGCCGCCGAGCGACTCCCCGTAGAGGAAGCAGGGGAGCGGCGGCGGGTAGTCGGCGCGGAAGGGCGCGAAGGCGGCGTCGCAGTCGTCGAGCACGGGGCCGATGTCCGGGATGTGGCCCTGCAGGCCCTCGGAGAAGCCGTGGCCCTGGTGGTCCAGCGCCGCCACGGCGAAGCCCGCGGCGGCGAGGTGCACCGCCGTCAGCTGCACCATCCAGCTCGACTCGCCCGTGAAGCCGTGCACGACGGCGACGGCGCCCAGGACGGGGGCGCCGGCGGCGGCGGCGGGCACCCAGCGCTGGGTGAAGATGCGGAGGCCCCGTGGGTTGACGAAGGAGGAGGTGGAGTGGGTCACGCCGTGCCGCGCGTAGAACTCGTCCGGGGTCAGGCGGCCGAAGGGGCTCCGCTCGTCGGCCTCCGCGATCGGGTGCACCATCTTGCTGGTTGCTGGTTGCTCTGCTGCTCGTCGGCAGCTCAGCTGCTGCTGGGTGGATGAATATAGGTAGGGAGGTGGAATGGAATGGAAACAAGGGGAGGGAGGGGGAGGCGTTGCTTGTATGGGACCGCCCGCCCGCAACCTGCCGCCTCCGCCCTCAACTGCGGGCGGGGTGGAAACGATGGGGATTACAACAAGGCAGCAGGGCGCCGGCGCCACGTTTAATTGGACTTGGACCGCCGCGGTGGCCGATGGGAATGGGCAGGTTCGCTCACCGTGTTGCTGTTTTTTCGACCTTCGTCTGGGTGGCCTGCCACTGCCAACCGACACTAGGACGGTGAGGATTTATTGGGCTTGTAAACTGTTATTATTCCGTCCGTTTAAAAAACGTTTGTACTTTTTTAGTCAAGTTTAACCATCGGGCGACGACGCCCACCGTCTGATTGGGTGTCCGCCCGGACTCCTCCCTCCGATTCGGGAAAGAAGAGGAGAGGAAGAGAGGAGAAGCAGCAGCGATGGCGGTGAACCCTAGGGTGGTGAAAGCGGGGGGGGGGGGGGGGGGGGGGGGGGCAGGGCTCACCGGTGACCGGAGATGGAGAAGAAGGCGACGACGACGATGGAGAGGAACCAGCGGCGGCGTCGGTGGCTCCCCAGCCCTAACTCCGGCGGCCTTAGAAGGAAAGGGGCTCAAGGAGGCAAGCCGGCCAGGTAGTGGGGAGGCGGGCGGATGACCTTTAGGGTCCTGACGGTGGGGGAGACGGTCGGGCCAGGGAGAGTGTGGCGAGAAAATGGCCGCTGCCACCATGGAAGAAGGACGGGGAGGAAAGAGACCGGCGGCCGCCTAGAAGAGGGGGGCGGGGGAGGAGGGTGGCCGCCGCGGCGCCCTAGGGTTCCCGGAGCTTCGGCGAGCTAGGGCTGGCAGCGGCGGGGCGAGGACAAGGAGGATGCGGTCGCCGGCGAGGACAAGGCGCGAGGAGGTGGAGGGGGCGGCGGCCGGCGAGGACGAGGCGCGAGGTTGAAGGTGCCTGATGGATAAACACTCCATCAGGCACCTGTGGAGGAGACACACCCTATTTTAAAATCTAAAGTATCACTTTTTTTATTGTGGCTTGTTTTATTAATGAATAATATTCTTTAAAATAACTTAAACTATATTTGTATACAATTTTTGAATGGCACGAGTGGTCAAACTTGAGTGGTAAAATAAAGCTAAATGTCTTATTGTTTGGAACGAAGAGATTACTTTGGTTTATCCCCAAGCTAACCATGTAGGTTGAAATTATGAAGAAATTACAGTAATCACATACCACTTCAACTGCCCCCCTACTCTTATTGAGATTAATAGATATACTATAGTATGCTAGTATTTTAGAAAAAAAAGTCAAGCTATAGAAATTTTGACTAGAATTTTCATTTAAACTACACACTTCTTGTATTCACAAATTCTGTGCATAAATCGGTATTAATTTTTTTCAACGGATGTCCATTTTGTGGCAATTTATAATACAATGGTAGAGAAACGAATGATCAAGATCCTACTCCTAATGACCTTTTTGTTCTAATACAAGTAGTATTTCGTGAATGCATGATATTTCAAGTATACAGGTACCAAATGGCTGCCATACCCGATTCAATGAATGCCTCTGTCCGTCAGCATCAGGTTTTGTTTCTCCCAACTACCCGGGGACCGGCCGGGGCCAAGAAACCCAGACTAGTAACTGTGTTGAACCTGGTACGGCCCATGATAGAGATGGGCAACGGAACTCCTACCGGAATTAATTCTGCGTTCAATTCTCCAATCCGTTTCCGGTGCCTGAAAGCAAAAGCGAACAAACATGAGGGTGGATTTCGGCTGACGTTGATTTGTGTTATATGATTTGTGTTATAATAGCTGAAAAAATTTAAAATCTTAACTGATTGGACAAGCGAACAGGTTCGAAAAGGCTAACTCCTTCTTTTGTTCGTTTAAGCTAGATTTAACTTATTTTCAGCCACAGAACAGTATTTTTCTCTCACAACAATTTAATCTTACAATTCAACCCAGCTGAATTTCAGTTCAGCCAAAAATAATTTTTTCGAGTTATGCATTGTCCAATCCAAATGTTCCAATGCTCACGTGAATGGTCAGATTAATCTAGAGGAAGGGACGCAAGGAACATTCCTATAATTAAGGCCTGTCTAACATATGTTTTGATTTCATTTCATCTAAGATTCCTACAAATGATTCATTCGACATAAACTCCATAGGAATCCAAAGACCACGATGCACTGTTTTGGTGTTTTTGGCGTCAAAGTCATGACTTGCCTTGCAACTTCAATGAAATACAGGTATAAATCCTGAAAAAAGACTCAAGCCTTGCAAATCCATCATTTACAACTTTGGAACTCTAAATATTACAATACACCACTACGTGTGAAGTGGATTGGATTGGATTGTTGGATTGTTTACACCAATAGCCCAAAAGTAATATATAATTACAAAATATAACAAAGCGAGCCGGATGTCTCACAATTTGGGTAAAACGCGACGTGTGAGTAACAAGTGTTATTTATTTGGCATCATAAATGTTAGTATTTTCTTATAAAAATTTGATCAAATTTAAATTGTTTGATTTTTTGGAAAATAAGAGTTGCATTCTTTTTGGATGAAAGGGGGAAAAAGCCATTTTGTAACGCCCAGATTTACGAAGAAATCCGAACAAGAGTATATGTGGACCCAGAAAGTCTAAAACCACGTATACCACAAATGGTTTATCATTATGCACGAACAACGAGTATAAACTTATTACATCACATGGTGTTCACATCATGGCCAACGGACGTAATACGCAGAAAGGTAAAACTCTTGCCCACGGGGACACCAACCGAGGGCACGCCTTCTTCATCAGTCTTGGATATCCTCCGAGAAGTCGACATACTCTTCATCATCTGGTACCCATCCAGAATTTCTGATGATTTGATAAATAACGACAAGCGTCAGCTTACCATGCTCAGCAAGTATATAATGGGGATGCAAGGCTCAAAGGCTGTATTTTGCTTAGCTGCAGTTTGCTTTTAGTTGGTCAGGTTTTATTAAATAGCCTAAATATTAATTTAATGAAATATCCCATCCCAAGTGATAGTTGAATCATAATCAAAATTAGACATCTCCAAGTCCACCAAATTCTCCAAATCATGGTTTCTCCAACATACAGGTTTGAACAAAAAGGATCCAGGTCGCTCGTGTCCGTGAGCACGGTTGATATATCAGATGGAAATAACTCTGCAGAGCTTGTACAACTTTACCCGTGAGTCATGAATTCCCAGATGCCCGGGGCTCATCGACCCACAAACACTGCCAAGGTGAGCGGACAGGGAACCACTACAAAGATTTTCACTAGTCACTCTGTTGTCATTTCTAACGTCATCACCAAAAGTAGAGTTAGACTCTATCCCTGGCAATGACGCCAAAAATGCTGATGGTAATAATTAAGTGTCACTTGGTAAATTACTTAGCCACCTCTTTTTAACCTATATCTTTTACAATAACTAAGTTGTCATCCCTAACATGAATATAAGAGACATGTATGGAAAACTACCCAGAATAATACTAAGCAGTTATTATAGATGCAAGTGACTAAAGAGGATATGAAATATTAAAGTATCTGCAAGCGCACAGATTAATTGTACCATTGTAGCATTTTACCCAGAAGTATTCCAGGTTATCATTTATATTTTACCACTGGGAAGGGTTGGCAATAAATGGGATGTAAGTAGATAGATAGATGTCATATGCATATGCAAATATGGAGATAACCATGCATGACCCATATTCTCAGAACAGGGGTTATGTCACAATGATAATGATATATATATGATAAGAATAATGATTAATCTAATCAGTCAATACATATAATGATCACTTAGAGCATTTCCTATCTAGGCACTAGCATGGATTAGGTTGAAGCATAAGAATATCCTAAGTCATTCTAACTATACTATTAAAGACATATTAGATTGGTGCAATTATACTAGCAATCATGGTGAAGACACTTCATATTCATACTTAAGGGAATATTACTAAGGAAGATCAAGATCATAGCTAGCCTTCTAAAGTAATAATAACTTCCTACTCTCCCTACATTCGGAGTGTGGACTATAAAGGACTCAACGGGAGTGTCACATCCGCGATCTACCACAGAACCCAGAATATAGGGTGCATTTGCAGACAAACCACATCTAAGCACCATGCTTACATGCCGTTCATCACCCACCCATGATATCAATGAATGAGCGCTATACAAACCTATGTATGAATATGAATGCATCCTAACTATGCAAAGTATACAATCTAGATAAGCAATGAATAGCATAATTAAGAACATAATCAATAGTAGAATAATGTCAATCAACTTTATCTCAAGCACTCAAGAGAGGTTTAAAATATAAGAGAGAGCTTAAAATGGCTTCGAGAAGCCTTCTAGCTCCCGACAAATCGGGAACTCGAGTAGAACTCGCTTCCTTCTACTTTTAACCTATGTAGCTATGCTCTAGATGGTGAAGCTCTAATGATTCTAGGGTTTCTGGCTCTGAACTGGTTGATGACTGAATTGATCTGATTGTGGTATGAAACTCTGGGGGGTCTGGGGTCCTTATATATACCTGTGGGATGAACCGTAGCCCTTGGATCAAACCGACTTCGATGGACGGCTAAGATTGCGTGAAATTTCGGGATGTGGGTCCACGTCGAAGCGGAAGTCGAGAAGCTTCACTGACAGGTCGGCCGACCTGGTCAGTGGGTCGGTCGACCTCTCCCAGCTGCCAAGTGGGCCCTGCTTCTGCCAGCGAGTCTCTGGTGTTCTCTAGAATATTCTTGATCTCTTTCGCGGTGGATTTCATTATTTTAAACCGACATGTGGGTCTCCCTTGATTCTTTTCTGTATAACCCCCTGCAAAACACTGATTCACAAAAACTGTGGAATTCTGTCAGTAAAAACCCTATTCTATGGTGGTGTCTGCTCTTATACCCTTATTTCATGTTTAGTTGACGGGTAAAATCATACAATAATTATCGTCAACACACTCTAACAAGTTAGTAGACGCAAGGTTTTAGCAGCTAGGCGAATGGACGCCCCCTTCAAGAATGGCACACCATGTGACCGCATGAAGCATCTAGGCCCTAGTGGTTTCGGTGATTAATGACAACAAGACGGTTATTATGACTAACGTGTGTTTTGCAGGATAACCTAGAGGTTAGGTCATAATAACATGTAGGTTCAAGCCCCTAGCGATGGAATTCGATTCGGTTTTCAAAGGATGGAAGATAAGATGGAGATAGGCTAGTGCCAAGTGTTGTTTGGAGTTGAGAGACACTTGGCGTAGTTTTACGTTTTGTTTTTCTCTTTGACCGTACTATTAAGAGGGGTTTGGATGGGTAGCTTGACTTAGAGAAAGATTAGAGAGTGTAGATGTGATGCACACTTGTCCAACATAGCTCTAGACAGCCCAGGGAGACTCTTGAGGGAGAGAGAGAGAGAGGATCAAAATATGTTTTGGAAAGTTTTCGATTCGGCGAAGTTTTGATCAAATTAGAGGCGTCAGACTCTACCTAGTATGGCCGTCGGACCAATAGTTGGAGTCCGACGACACGTGGCAGCCCCTAGATGTTTCTCAGCGTGCCAGGGAGCATCGGACCCTGGCTGGATGGTCGTCGGACCATTGGCCAGAGTCCGACGGTGCCTCTGGGTGTTCAACGAGCGTCGGACCGTCGAGAGAGTGAGCGTCGGTCTAATGTTTCTTAGCGTCCGACGCTTCCAGAGAGGTTCCCGCAGCGTAAAAGAGCGTCGGACTTGGTCCGACGGTGTGCGTCGGACCATTGGTCCGCATTATAGCCGTTGAGAGGCACTGTGCCAGCTGTTCAAAAGCGTCGGACTGAGGAGCGTCGGACCATCGAGTTCGGTCCGACGCCCCTCTGGCACAGGTCTGAGCACAGTGCGACTGTGAGAGTCGAACCGTAGTGAATGGTCCGACGGTCGAGCCTCGGCAGCGTCCGACGGTTCGCAGGAAAGTGAGAAACGGCTAGTTTTGGAGAGGGTGAGTATTTATACTCCACCAAAGCCTCCATTCTATCTCTCTTGCCACTTCTAACAGCTGAAGGAACCCTTGTTGATCTTGTGAGAGAGCAAGAGCCCTAGGGAGCATTGAGTGAACTCCATTTCTTGTTAGCTTCTTCCCTAGAGAGATCAACAGTGATTTGTGTGCATCCATCACCCTCTTTGACCTTGTTCTTGGTCAAGTCAGAGTCTAGGCTTGTTACTCTTGGTGATCGGCATCACCTAGACGGTTTGGTGGCGATCGGGGGCATGGTGACCGCTTGGAGAGCTTGTGGGCGGCCCAAGTCGAAGTTGTGAGCGGTTGTGGGCGATCCACCACGCCGGAGAGGCAAAGGATCAGCCCGTAGAGAGCACTTAGTCTTTGCAAAGATCAAGGGGGAGCTACACCCTTGCGCGGGTGCTCCAATGAGGACTAGTGGAGAGTGCCGACTCTTCGATACCTCGGGAAAAACCGGATTTGTCTTTCTAACTCTTTACATTCCCGCATTTCCTTTGTGTTCTCTACTTTCCTAGAGTAGTATACTTGTGATAGGACTTGGCTCTAGGTTGCATAACTTGTTTTAGGTATAGAATTGACACAAGCACTTGTGGGGTGACATTGGGCAAATTAGGATAGGTTGAATTGATTTGCGAAAAAATTAATAGTTGCCCAATTCACCCCCTCTTGGGCATCCTTGATCCTTTCAATTGGTATCGGAGCCTTGTTGCTCATTAATTTGGCTTAACCGCCAAGAGAAAGGATGTCCGTGGTCACGATGGTCCCCCTCCCGTCTTTGACGATAACGATTTTTCTTATTGGAAGATTCGTATGGAGGCATACCTTGAGGCGGTGGATCTTGGTGTTCACAAAGCCGCCACACAAGTGTACCCCACTCCCAAACCCGACGCAACCCTCACACCCGTTGAGAAAGTGCACGAGAAGTGGAATGCTAAGGCTCGAAACATCATCTTTAGAGGCCTTAGCAAAGAGGTGTTCAACCGTGTGAGGAACCACAAAAACGCCCATGCGCTATGGTCGGACATTTGTGCGCTCCATTAGGGAACTAAGAATGAGCGAGAGGAACGATATTATCTCATCATTGACAAGCTCAATTCTTTCAAAATGCTCTCTAATGAAAGTGCTAATTACTTGTATTCTCGCTTGAATATCATTGTAGAGGAAATAAATGGCCTTGGACTCACTCAAATCTCACCGGCCGAGGTTGCAAAGAGAATCCTCAATGCTCTTCCAATTGAGAAGTATGGTCACATTGTAACCGTACTTCATCAAACGGATCTCTCCAATGCAACCCCCACTCAAATATCAGGGAATATCAATGCTCATGAGATGTACATGAAGATCACTCCTCAAGATGGATCATCATCCAAGAAAGAAGAGAAGAAAGACTTGGCACTCAAGGCCGACAAGAAAGGCAAAGCTCAAGTCAAGTACACTCCTCTTGACTCCACAAGTGAAGATGATGATGAAGATGTGGAGATTGCTCTCATGGTGAGGAAGACCACCAAGATGCTCAAGAAGCTCAACAACAAGGGAATCAAATTTGATTCCAACAAGAAGAAGTTCTTCACTAGTAGCAAAAGAAAGCCCATCTCTGAGATGGATTGCTACAATTGTGGAGAGCTTGGGCATCTTGCTCATCAATGCCCAAAGCCCAAGAAAGACAAGTTCAAGAACAAGAACAAGGGCAAAAGGCAAGATTCAAGTGATGAAAGTGAAGATGAGAAGAAGAAGATCAAGCCATTCAAGAAGAAAGAGTTCAAGAAGAAGCAATTTCACAAAAGCAAGAAGAGTGGCAAGGCTTACATTGTTGGTGATTGGCTCACCGACATTGAATCTTCTAGTGGCTCCTCCGGTGAAGAAAGTGATGATGAAAAAGAGAAGGTGGCCGCTCTTGTGATTGGGACTTCACTTCCTCCACCGCCATCACCGCCCTCATCTCCAACACACCTTTGCCTTATGGCTAAGGACAAGAAGGTACAAAGTGATGATGAGAGTAGTGATAGTGACAATGAATATGATTCACCCACTTATGATGAACTTGCTAACTTACTTAATGACTATACCAAAGTTATAAGAAAGCTAACAAGAAAAAATAAAAATCTAAAACTTGAGAATGGCAACCTCTTAGTACAAAATGAACAATTCGCTAAAGCTAGTGATAAGCTTAGAGTTGAAAATAAAAATGTGTCATCCAAGCTCAAGGAGCTCAAAGCCAACATAAAAGAGTTCAAAGAAAAACATGATAAACTTGAGAGGATACACATTGAGCTCACCACTAGTTATAACAAGCTAAAAGAGGACTACACTCAAGTGAAAGTGAATCATGACAACCTTGCTATGGCTTATGACTTGCTCTCAAATGAAACACATGATGCTCCTAACCTTGTTGTTAAGTGTGATATAGCTACATCATGTGATGACTTGATTGATGAGATCATTAAGCAAGGTGCTAGTAGCAAAGGCAAGAAAGTGGTGGTGGCCGATTGCCATGATGACTATTTAAAGCTCAAGATTGAAAATGAAGAACTTGAAGAAAGAGCTTGAGAAGCAATCAACCACCAACACCATTGTCATTGGAATGGTGCAACAAGATGATGAAGTTGAGGTGCTTAGAAAAGAAAACAAGATCCTCAAGAATGAGAAGTGTCACCTTGCAAGCTTATTGGAAGAAAACAAGAAGTTGAAGCAAGAAAAGAGTCATCTCACCGTGGGCTTGCAAAAATTCACAAGAGGCCAATATCTCCAAAGTGATCTCCTCATGAACGCCGTGATGAAGTTTGATAGAAGTGGGATTGGCTACATGGGTGAGAAGGTGCAAAACATTAGAGCTCAAAATCGCCTCAACAAAGCAAAGAACAAGCCCAAGCCCAAGCCTAAGAGGTGCTTTGAATATGGATGAGAAGGTCACTTTGCTCATGAGTGCAAGACACCGCCACCACAACCTTTGCCCAAGCATGCTAGGCCCTTTGGTTTTGATGCTCACTACATGCTAAGAAAAGATTCAAAGGGCAAAGTGAAAGTCATGTTTCTAGGTCCTCCCAACAAAATAGGCCTAGGCAACTATGGGTGGCAAAAGTTTTGCTTGAGAAAGTCCAGAGCCCTTCTCAGGTATGGGTTCCTAAACATCAAGCTTGATTTGTTGTGTGTAGGTGAACTACAAGACCGGTGGCTCTCATTGGGTAATTGATAGTGGATGCACTCAACATATGACCGGTGATGCTCGTATGTTCACCTCTCTTGAAGAGAATGTAGAAGACCAAGGAAAGATAACATTTGGTGATAATTCAAAGAGCAAAGTGCAAGAGCTTGGCAAAGTGGCTATATCTAATGATCATTCCATATCAAATGTGCTTCTAGTTGCTTCTTTGAGCTTCAACTTGCTATCCGTTGGTCAATTGTGTAATCTTGGCTTCCAATGCCTATTTACAAGTGAAGAAGTGGTTGTTTCTAAGAAAGATGATAATGAAGTGATATTCAAGGGCTTTCGGTACAATCATCTCTATCTAGTGGACTTTAACTCAGAAGATGCAAATTTGAAGACTTGTCTATTCACCAAACAATCTCTTGGGTGGCTTTGGCATAGAAGGCTTGCACATGTTCGGATGAGCACACTCAAGAAGCTATTGAAGAAGGAGATGGTGAGAGGATTGAAAGATGTTGTATTTGAGAAGGACAAATTGTGTAGTGCTTGCCAAGCCGGGAAGCAAGTGGCAAATACACATCCATCCAAGGCATTTGTGTCAAATTCAAGACCATTAGAGCTACTTCACATGGACTTATTTGGGCCAACAACTTATGCAAGCATTGGTGGCAAGCTCTATTGCTTAGTGATAGTTGATGATTTTTCAAGATATATTTGGGTGTTCTTTCTTCATGACAAGACCAAAGTTGCCCAATCTTTCAAGAAGTTTGCCAAAGAGCACAAAATGAATTTAAAGTGAAGATCAAGAAGATTAGAAGTGACATTGGGAAAGAGTTTGACAACACAAATATTGAATTATATTGTGATAAAGTTGGGATCAAGCATGAAGTCTCATCCTCCTATACCCCTCAACAAAATGGTGTAGTTGAAAGGAAGAACCGGACTTTGATCACCCTTGCAAGGACTATGCTTGATGAGTACAACACACCAGAGAGGTTTTGGGCGGAGGCAATCAACACCGCATGCTATGCATCCAACCAGCCTATTCCCTCATCGGTTGCTAAAGAAGACCCCCTATGAGCTACTCATTGGCAAGAAGCCGGACGTCTCCTACTTCCGGGTGTTTGGTTGCAAATGCTACATCTACAAGAAGCGGCAACACCTAGGGAAGTTCCAAAGACGTTGTGATATTGGTTTTCTTGTTGGTTACTCATTAAAGTTCCAAAGCATATAGAGTATTCAATAATGCCACCGGCCTTATTAAAGAAACATATGATGTGGAATTTGATGAATCTAATGGCTCTCAAGGAGAGTATGAGAATCTTGATGATGTAGGTGATGAACCACTAAGGAAGGCTATGAAGAACATACCAACTGGAGACATCATGCCTAAAGATGATGAAGATGATAGTGATGATGTGCAAGTGATCAAACAACCATCTTCATCGAATGCCTCAAGATGATGAAGATAAAGATGGGGTGGATCCACATGAAGACATCCCACATCACACAAGAAGAAGTTGAGGCACAAGCACAAGATGTTGATGCTCCACAACCTCTTCCTCAAGTGGTTGATAGAAGAACTACTCCACTCCTACAAGCACATCCTCAAGATCTCATAATAGGGAGTCCTTCAAGGGGGTAATGACTCGCTCACAAAGGTATGCTCAATTCATTGAACATCACTCGTTTGTCTCTTGCATTGATCCCACTAGCATAGAAGAAGCTCTTCAAGATCCGGATTGGGTGAATGCCATGCATGAAGAACTCAACAACTTCACCCGCAATCAAGTGTGGACACTTGAAGAGAAGCCAAAAGGAGCAAGAGTTATAGGCACCAAGTGGGTGTTCCACAACAAGCAAGACGACAAGGGCAACATTGTGAGAAGCAAGGCAAGGCTCGTGGCAAAAGGGTTCTCCCAAGTTGAAGGCTTGGATTTTGGGGAGACTTTTGCCCCGGTTGCAAGACTTGAGGCCATCCATATCCTACTTGCATATGCATCTAATCACAATCTAAAACTCTTTCAAATGGATGTGAAAAGTGCATTTTTAAATGGCTTCATAAATGAACTTGTCTATGTTTCGCAACCACTGGGTTTTGAAGACCCTAGATATCCAAACTATGTTTATAGGTTATCCAAGGCTTGGTATGAGCGCCTCCGCGACTTCCTCATCAACAAGGGTTTCAAAATCGGCTTGGTTGATACCACACTATTCACCAAGAAGCACAAAGGGCATATCTTCATTTGTCAAGTTTATGTTGATGATATTATCTTTGGTTCGACTAATGAAGATTTTTGCAAGGAATTTGGTGATATGATGTCCAAGGAGTTTGAGATGTCCATGATTGGTGAGCTCACATTCTTCCTCGGCTTTCAAGTCAAGCAAATGAGGGAGGGGACGTTCGTGTCGCAAGAGAAATATACGAAGGATCTCCTCAAGCGCTTCAAGATGGAAGAATGCAAGCCCATCAAGACCCCCATGCCTAGTAATGGACATCTTGACCTTGATGAGGGAGGTAAATCGGTTGACCAAACTCTCTATCGTTCTATGATCGGTAGTTTGTTGTACTTGACCGCATCTAGGCCCGACATCATGTTTAGTGTATGTATATGTGCGCGCTTTCAAGCTAACCCTAAGGAACCTCACTTAATTGCGGTAAAAAGAATCCTTAAGTACATAAAGCACACCCCAAGCATTGGCCTTTGGTATCCCAAAGGAGCTAACTTCACTCTTGTCGGCTATTCCGATTCGGATTATGCCGGTGATTGACCGGAAAAGCACATCCGGATGGTGCCACTTGCTTGGAAGATCACTAGTTTCTTGGTCCTCCAAGAAACAAAATAGTGTTGCCTTGTCAACAACCGAAGCAGAATACATTGCCGCGGGTGCTTGTTGTGCACAAATTCTTTACATAAAACAAACCCTACTTGATTATGGAATCAACTTAAAAAGGGTGCCTTTGTTGTGTGACAATGAGAGTGCGGTAAAACTTGCCAACAACCCGGTTCAACACTCCCGCACAAAGCACATTGACATCCGTCATCATTCCTTAGAGATCACGTTGCCAAGGGTGAAATTTCCTTTGAGGGAGTGAGAACGGATGATAACTTGGCAAGACATTTTCACTAAACCATTGGATGAGGCACGCTTTTGTACTCTAAGGAATGAACTTAATTGCCTTGATCTAAGCAACTTTCACTAAAAGATGATCTTGTGTTGTCATGTGAATTGCAGTGTAACATAAAACATGTCTAACATTGAAATGCACGTAGGGCTTGTCTAACTCGGTTAAGATAACTGCCCAAAAGAGTGTGAAGAAGCTTACCCGTGGAAAAACTTAACAAGCAACTAGATTAATTTACGTGAATTTGTATTGCATATTGCGTGGTTGTTGTTTTGTCGTTTCGTTCTTGGATTTCATTGCCTATTTTCATAAAATTCACATATGCCTAAGGCAAAATATTTGAAAAAATTGAGGGTTTGAGAGAGGACATCTCATACTAGTTCCAACTGGTGTTTATTTGACTCTTATTGGAGTTGGAACTTAGTTGGGAAAAATCGGCGCGAAGAAATTTGGAAGAAAATAGGTTTTAGGGTGTCGGACCAAGGCGTCGGACGCTGGTTTTCCCAGTGTCGGACCAATTGCCTCAGTCCGACGGTCCCTGACCTTGTTGAAGGAGGCATCGGACGCAGCGTCGGACCGAGATTTTTTGGGCGTCGGACTATTGAAAAAGGGAGTTCACGCCACGTCGCGCCGCGTTCACGCCGCGTTCATGGCGTCGGACCGAAGATTTTAGTCCGACGAGGAGCGTCGGACTAAGTCCGACGGGCACTGGAGCTTACTGGAGGCGTCGGACCCTACAGAGCGTTGGTCCGACGCCTGCAACAGTAACCGTCCGACGGTCGGTTTGAAGGCGAAGTCTCAGTTCTTTTCTTCTTCTGTTGCATGGGGCCCATCTGCCAGTTCATTCTCTCGTCTTCGTCCTCACCCGAGCCGCTCGCCGCGCCACCGCCCGTACGTACCTAACCCTAGCCAAGCACCGCCTCCCTGCACCACTGCTCGGGTCATCCGCGCCCTCGCCGCCGGCCGCGAGCATCTTCCCGCGTGTGCTGGACCCCCTCTCCTGCGCGCGGGCGCCTGCTGCAGCCGAGCAGCGCCGCCGTGCCAAGCGTTGCCGCTCTGTACAGCCGCCGCCGTGCCTTTCTCCATCGCCTCCGAGGTGCGCGTCATCCTCGAGTCAAGTCCCCTCCATTCCTTGGCTGCTCCAGTGGTGGTCGGACTAATGTTTCTTAGCGTCCTCCTCGATTCAAACTTCCTTGTTCAAATTCCTCTTCTCTCCACCTCGCACGTAACCTGTTCGATGAAATGCCCTAACCAGCATTCTTCGTTTTCACGCAGTTCTATTTGAGCTTGGCTCTGCTCTCAGCCATTCTAGGGTTTGTGGAGGTGATTTTCACCTTGTGGTAATCACTCTTTTGCCTCCACACCTTAATTTCTTCCTCATCATTGCATTTGCCAGTCATAGTCCTCGCTTATGACTTGCATCCCCTCTACATGTAGTGATTCACCTTGACCCTATGGTGCCTCATGTCGACTAGAGATTCTTACCCCTTCACAGGTCTTCCCTCAGGTTTCTTTGCTACTCTTCTCTTATCTCATATGCTTGCTTCCTAGGTTTATTCATCTCTAGATTATATATGCTTATATATCCCTGTCTATCTCTCTCTTGCAGCTGTCATGGTCAGAGTGTTTGGTAGTGGATCAGTGAATCTGGGGCCAAGCCCGTGGATACGGAACGAGGCCAAGCCTCTGAGTGTCAGCGGCAGTTGTCAGTTTCTGAGAGACAGTGACAGTTGGCAGAGATGGTTCGGTGTAAGCAGGTCAGCCGCAGTGAGGGAGCCACAGGTGGAGACGAGAGGCCTCCTCCTCGTCCACCTTTGGACAAGGGGAAGGCCCCTCTTGTCGAGAGCAGCAAGAAAAGGAAGAGACTTTCAGCTGAGCAGAGGCAGGCTATCAGGGTAGCATAGGCTGCAGAGGAGGCAGAGCGTGGTAGAGGTATACATATTGGAGGTATCTCTGTCAGCTTGTCAGGCAAGGATGAGTCCGAGGAGCAGCCACAGCCTCAGAAATAGCCGGAGACTGAGTCAGCACAGCCAAAGGCAGAGTCGAGGCAGCCAGAGCAACAGGAGGCAGCTACTCAGGGGGAGCAGGCCCAGGCTCCACCTCTTCGTCGCTCAGGCCGCACTCGACCTTCGGTGCCACCTCGGCCCACTGGTCAGAGGCGCGGAGGCCGAGTCTCCAGGGCGCCTGCTCCCTCCGAGCCTTAGCCGAAGCCTGAGCCGGACATTCACTTGGACCGGCGGAGGATCTCTGCAGCACGAGTCAGAGAGCTCCGACTGACGTCGCTTGCCAGATGGTTTCTGGATCAGAGAGATCCCTAGAGCTTCTGAGGGCTGGTACACCACTCTTCACAAGGACTTTCTTCACCGCCCTCATGGCCACAGGAGTTGGACTGCGACAGCACAGGGTATGTCAACTAGAGGACATAGTCCAGGCAGTAGGAAAGGAGATTAGGCCATACTTGACTTACCTGCCTGAACTAGCAGAGCTTCTTGGCCGTTCAGGTCGGTACGTGGAGTCGTGGGTGAGAGAGTTCTATGCTTCACTATGGATAGACCCCGACCACGAGTACCTGCAGTACACCTTCGGCGGAGAGCCATACCGGCTCTACACGAAGGCTCTACGAGAGCTGCTTGGAGTGCCAGAGTCAGCTTCCAGGTTGCACAGTATTTGCTATGCCACGACAGACCCGCCGAGGAGGGCTCACGGAGGACTGGCACCTGGTACTGCTCACATAGTAGCGTGCTTTTTACCGCCATTCAGGAGACGGCTCCCGCAGGACACCTTCGGAGCTTCGTCCCATCGTTTGTCTCTTGAACGACGTGATGAGGCGTACACTTTTACCGCAGGGAGGGGTACAAGGAGGGTCTTACTCTCTTACAGCTGTGGCTCCATAGTGCCCTGGTCCAGCAGTCAGAGTTTGACTGTGGCAGACTTGATCATCAGTGAGATGGAGGACACCATCGCAGAGGGCATCAGGTCTAGGCGATAGCTCCCCTACGCTCACTGGATCTCTCACATCCTTGAGCAGAGGTTGCATCGGATTTGGACAAGTATCTCCCGTGAGCTGCTCCAGATTGAGACAGAGTTTCAAGTCTATCGGATGATCTCTCTGATTGACGGACGCCGTGGCAGCAGAGCCCTACACAGAGTTCAGCGCCGTCAGACTTCAGGGGCAGATATGGCAGAGGTACAGTAGCAGGACGAGGATATGAGGCACGTTGCCCATAGCGAGCTTGAGCAGTTACTTGCAGACGACGACCCCGTCGACACCTCCTCGTCCAGCTCTGACAGGAACTACCGGCCCATCCCTTCACGTCCACTCACGACTCGGAGGCCGGTAGGTCCAGCTCCGCTCCACAGACCTCACAGACAGACCCTGCACTGCTTGCCATTCTTCAGAGCTTACAGCAGACACAGCAGAGACAGGCAGAGGAGCAGGCCTGGTTTGCCAGGGAGCAGGCTGTAGCTCTCACTCAGATTCAGCTCAGGCAGGATCATTTCCAGCAACAGATGCTCCAGATGCAGCTCCAGAGTCAGCAGATATAGCTACAGACCTTTGGGTTCATGGAGCACATCATCAGACACACCGGAGCCTCACAGTACCTAGCCACTGCCCCTCCAGTCCAGCAGGTTGGACCGGCAGCCACTGCAGCCCAAGTGACTCCAGCGATACAGTCCGATGGACTTCAGAGTCAGGGCACAGCTTCTCTCCAGAGTCAATTCGTCATGCTGACTCAGCAGACTCAGCAGTGGTTTGCCACGCCAGCCACTCAGGGGTTCACTCCGATCCACACCGGTTTCACACCTGACCTAGGTGGCCCCTCAGTGTCCAGGAGCTTGGGTGCTACCTTCAGCGAGATCACAGGCTTGACCACACCTCCTGAGTTCCGACAGCTTGTTACCACCACCACAGCTCCACCTACCATCGGGACTACAAAGACACTACCGTCTTCAGTCGCCTCCTCAGAGCCTTTCCTGACTTCAGCAGGGACTGCGACTGTAGTAGTCACAGCAGCAGCTACAGAGACAGCTGAGCAGACCCGGACCGCTTCACCTTCACGTGCTTCGACAGAGGGTCAGGCAGGTCAGAGTTCAGAGTCAGACACAGACCCTTCTCAGTTTGAGCTTCGACCTCACCCCTCCAACCGCGACGCTGCAGCTTCCTCTCCTCCTCCTGAGTCTTAGGTCTTTGGTGCTTGATGCCAAAGGGGGAGAGAGCATAAATTTAGGGGGAGCGTGTGAGAGGGTTTTGGCTCTTTTTGATGTGATATTCATGCATCATGTTTATGTTTATTTTCATGCTTGAGACTTGATTGTGACATGTGCCTGAGCTTCATGTTATTTATATATCATGTCACTTGGTTACGCTCTTGTCTTAGCTTCCGCACTTCACTTCAATCTTGAGCGTATTCGTTTGGTACTTATGCTTATTTCATATCTTATATGTACCTTGTGGTCTTGATTTGTATAAGCATGCCTAACCCTTTGCTCTTATTGTCACATGCTTATATGAATCAAGCTTTTAAAAACCTCACTCTTTCTAAATCTATTTGAGGTTGTTGTCATCAATCACCAAAAAGGGGGAGATTGAAGCATCTAGGCCCTAGTGGTTTCGGTGATTAATGACAACAAGATGGTTATTATGACTAACGTGTGTTTTGCAGGATAACCTAGAGGTTAGGTCATAATAACATGTAGGTTCAAGCCCCTAGCGATGGAATTCGATTCGGTTTTCAAAGGATGGAAGACAAGACGGTGATAGGCTAGTGCCAAGTGTCGTTTGGAGTTGAGAGACACTTGGCGTAGTCTTAGGTTTTATTTTTCTCTTTGACCGTACTATTAAGAGGGGTTTGGATGGGTAGCTTGACTTAGAGCAAGATTAGAGAGTGTAGATGTGATGCACACTTGTCCAACATAGCTCTAGACAGCCCAGGGAGACTCTTGAGAGAGAGAGAGGATCAAATTTCATTTTGAAGAGTTTTCGATTCGACGAAGTTTTGATCAAATTAGAGGCGTTGGACTCTACCTAGTATGGGCATCGGACCAATAGTTAGAGTCCGACGACACGTGACAGCCCCTGGACGATTCTCAGCGTGCCAGGGAGCGTCGGACCCTGGCTGGATGGTCGTCGGACCATTGGTCAGAGTCCGACGGTGTCTCTGGGTGTTCAGCGAGCATCGGACCGTCGAGAGAGTGAGCGTCGGACTAATGTTTCTTAGCGTACGACGCTTTCAGAGAGGTTTCCCGCTGCGAAAAAGAGCGTCGGACTTGGTCCGACGGTGTGCGTCGGACCATTGATCCGTGTTATAGCCGTTGAGAGGCACTGTGCCAGCTGTTCAAAAGCGTCGGACTGAGGAGCGTCGGACCATCGAGTTTGGTTCGACGCCCCTCTGGCATAGGACTAAGCACAGTGCGACTGTGAGAGTCGGACCGTGGTGGATGGTTCGACGGTCGAGCCTCGGCAGCGTCCGACGGTTCGCAGGAAAGTGAGAAACGGCTAGTTTTGGAGAGGGCGAGTATTTATACTCCACCAAAGCCTCCATTCTATCTCTCTTGCCACTTCTAATAGCTGAAGCAACCCTTGTTGATCTTGTGAGAGAGCAAGAGCCCTAGGGAGCATTGAGTGAACTCCATTGTTTGTGAGCTTCTTCCCTAGAGAGATCAAGAGTGACTTGTGTGCATCCATCACACTCTTTGGCCTTGTTCTTGGTCAAGTGAGAGTCTAGGCTTGTTACTCTTGGTGATCGGCATCACCTAGACGGTTTGGTGGCGATCGGTGGCTTGGTGACCGCTTGGAGAGGTTGTGGGCGGCCCATGTCGAAGTTGTGAGCGGTTGTGGGCAATCCACCGCGCCGGAGAGGCAAAGGATCAGCCCGTAGAGTGCACTTGGTCTTTGCGAAGATCAAGGGGGAGCTACGCCCTTGCGTGGGTGTAACACCCCAGGTGTTACGGTTAATTAAAACCTGCCATGTCATCATCCTTAGTTGCAAATCATCCCGCATCAAATCTGATCACTGTGCATCACTAAGACAATTTTTATTTTCACATGTGAAGTGCTTAGGTACCTTTGAGTGACTTTATGATTTGAATAATTGGTTGTGTGTATGCCTCTAAATCCAAATAGAAAATAAAAAGAAAAATAATTAAAAACCGTAATCGGACCCGAAACCCTAAATCAAAAACTAAATAGAATCAAGTGTTGGGCCTTAAACAAAAATTGTAAATATTTAAAAGTTGAACAACTTCTATTTTGGGTAATTTTGAAGTTATTAAAAATAATTTCAAATAAAATCTTAATCTATGTTTTAAAGTTTAAACTTGAAATATGAATTCAAAAACTAATAGGAATCTGATGATGGTCTTTTAATAAAAGATTTAGCCCTTTCAAAATGCAGCAACTTTCATGTTTGTAGATTTTAAAGTTTACCAGAGAAAATTTAAATTAAACTCCAAATAGTGCTGGTTTATTCAAATTTAAAATGCCCTTTCAAAAATTATCAAGAATTTGGGCAAACTCCTTTAATGAAATTTGTAAGTATTTTCAAATTGAACAACTTTTATATTGGAGGATTTTGATGTTATGCAGTGAGATTTTGAATTAAACCCTAAACAGTGTTTTGAAATTTAAATTTGGAAATTCTATTTCAAATTTTATCAAGAATCTGACCAAACTCTAATAATGAAAGTTGTAGGGATTGACAAATAGAACAACTTATATTTTTATAGAAATTCAAGTTGTTTAGTAAAATTTGGAGAATTGAATTGGATTTCATTTAAATTCCAAAACCCACATTTACCTCCTTTTTCATATTTCAAAATCCATTCAAAATTTGAATGTGGTTCAAAAACCAAACTTGTTCAGCACAAAATTTACTACAACTTCTACATTGGTAATTTTTCCAGTTATTATAGAAAATAAAAATTAATTTAAGCAAATAGGGTTAGGACCTATATTTGCTACAGTGTTTGTCAGGGGGGGTCCGGTACTGGGCTCTGCCCGCGCGCCGGCCGCTGGCGATGCCCGGGGCCGGCCGGCCGCGTGTCGTCGATAGTACCAGACCCATGGGGGTCCTCTCCACACCCCGCACCACATTCCTTGTCCTATTTATAGCCGCGTCGGCCGTTGTTCCTTCACCGTTACTCCATAGTCGCCACCGACGACCTCACTGCCGCCGGCAAAATTCGCACAGCCCACAGCACCATTGTCTGATTCACTTCGCAGTTAGTTGCGCCTCCCTCTTGAGAAGCCATAGAGCCCGCTCCCATCTCTGTTTGTCCCCGGAATCGCGTGTGCGACTCGTTCTTCTCTACTGCCGGCTGGAAGCGCCGCCGTGCTCGGCCGGTCGTGGCCAGTCCGTTTCGGTGAGTCTCGTGACCTTTTGATGCTTGTTCTGGGTTCCCCTTCTCTCTATGAAGCTCTTGGTCTAGACGGTTCTCTGGTTGATGCTCAGGGCACGTTGGAACGAGGTCCTTGCCGCCGTGGCGACGCCACCGAGCCGTCCTCGCCACCAGAACCCCTGCTCCGATCTGTCTCCACCTTGACCAAGGCGAGTACCTGTGTTGCCATCATCTTTTAGTACCTTAATTTCCCTCTGTTTGGATACTACCGCTACACCCTTGCCGGAACACGTGCGGCCCGCCAAGCCAGTCACCAGCTGTCCGCCCTGGCCACCACTGCTTGGGCTGCGGTGCTTCTGGTACCGAGCTTTGGGGACTAAGTCATTTCACTCGAGGATGGGGAGGCTTGGGGGCATGCTCATCCGGGCTAGAGTGCTCGTCGCCGGCACGCTGCCGCGGTGAAAGGTCCTTGTTTGGTTTTGGTAATTGAGTGACAACTTAGGTGGACTAATATGTGTTTAAGTGTTGATTACACAGGTGATTAGTCCACAGGTACATGTGTGTGAGCATTTATGCCATGGAGGTGGAAATGGCTTGGGGATGATGCTTAGCTCGCACATATGGTATGAAGGAGCTAAACGCATGAGACATGACATGAAGTCATGTGGCTAGGTGGAGAAGATCAAGACATGACTTGGCGTCGACGGACCGGTTGCAAGTGTGAAGGGACAAGCTAATGGGCTTGGCGCCGATGGACCAACGCAACGGTAAAGAGCAAGTGAAGTCGAGGATCGATGAACCAAAAGCCACTGTGATGATATGAAGTGGATCATATCATTGTTGAGGTGTTAGTGCATGTGTTGCACCGGCATCGATAGTGTCGGAGACGGTGATGAAGACGGTGATTGGAATAGAAAGCGCAAGGCAAAGTTATAACCTAGGGAATTTCCATTTCACCGGTCTAAGGTTGAGTAGAGAAGTGCTTGACCAGATTTATGATAGATGGCCGTACTATCAAGAGGGGCAAACTTGTTTGCATATCGGTCATCTAGTGCCACTTGAGCGATCTAACTTGCATGCATTGATAGGATCGAGTGGCGTGGAAAGAAAGAGTGGAAAACCCTTTGAAAAATGTTTGTGAAAATGCTAACTCACATGCACAAGGTAGTGGAACACTTTGGAGTTGGCACATTTGCAAAAGGGTGAAAGTTTCGAGCTCGTGGAAAACTTGTTTGGATCTTGGATGGATAAACTGTTTTTATCCTTTGAGTTTTGGATCAAGAAATCATGTGGGTTTTGTAGCCCTCTGAATAAGCTTTCTAAAATGTCCAAGATCATCGAAATCGGAGTTCGGAGCTAAGAGATATCGCCGTTTTATCGAACGGGGGCAGGCGTCGGACCCTGGGAAACATTAGTCTGACGCTAAGCGTCGGACCAGTCCGACGGTTCAGTCCGACGCCCTGAAAATAGCCTGTTCGAAGGGGCTAAAGCGTCGGACCTTTGAGGTATAGTCCGACGCCCACTCCGGGATAGTCCGACGGTACAGTCCGACGCTATTTTGCTCTCGGGAAACTTCTCGGTAAACCGTCAGACCCTAAGAATTAGTCCGACGCTTCGGTCCGACGCACGGTCCGACGCTCCCAGAGAGCCGTTAGAGCGCGGTAACAGTTGGATTCAAACGACTAGTGACACGTGGCGCTTATCCAAGGCGTCGGACCGTGAGAATTAGTCCGACGGTTGCGCGGTTGAGGGTCCGACGCTCGGTCCGACGGCCGGTTTGAGTTGGTAACGGCTCCTTTGTCTTGAGGGCTATTTATAGGAGTGTGTGGCCGGCTATGTGAGATGTCTTGCACCTGGGGAATGTGTTTCCCTTGCTTGTGCATGGCTTAGTGCTCTCCAACTCACTTGTACTCATATAATTCGCATTCGAGAAGTGAGTGATCGATCGCTAGTGCATTGCATTGTGAGATTGCTTCGAGTGGCACTAGGTGATCGAGTTGCAAGCCGGTGGTGCTTGTTACTCTTGGAGGTCGCCACCTCCTAGACGGCTTGGTGGCGTGAGTCTCCGTGGAAGCAAGCTAGGAGATTGTGCTTGGCTCCGGAGCAAGATTGTGAGGGGTTGGAGCTCAGCCCGCGGGAGATCGCGAAGAGCATCGCTAGTAGAGCGAGACGTGAAGAGCGACAAGTGGTCCGGCCAAGTCAAGTGCTAGAGCTTGTGGTAAGCACTCCACGTGGGAAGAGTGTGACTTGCGGGTCACCACTAGCAAGAGGATCGGCGGCAACCTTGGAGCTTATCTCAACGGAGGACGTAGCTTGTGGCGACAAGTGAACCTCCAGGAAATAAATCACCGCGTCAACATCTTCCCATCCTTCACGGTGGTTTGCTCCCTTCTACACAAGTTATTTATTTTGTACATTACTTTAGTTGTGTAGTTGTAGTTGCTCTTGTGAGACCGGTTAGCTTGTGTAGCTTGCCACTCACATTCTTATCTTGTGTAGCTTAGAACTAGTGTCTTGCTTAGCTTGTGTAGCTAAGTAAGTTGCGCTCCTTGATTAGGATTGTGTATCCTTGTCATTGAGCACGTAGTGAGCTTACGTGCTTAGTGCGCTTTTACTTGCTAGTTGGTAGGAGTTTCCCCCGTGCTTAAAGTACTAGTACTTAGGTTTGTGTGATCTTGTGCTAGAACGGTTTAGGGAAGCTCAAGCTAGGCTTGCACCTTTGTTTTTGTTAGGATCTTTTACAAGGTGCATAGAGTTATAGTTAGAGGGGTGAATTGTTGCTAGAATCGAATAGGTTTTATTCCGCTGCGATTAGTTGTTAAAAAGGACTATTCACCCCCCTCTAGTCCGCCATCTCGACCCTACACGCGGCCGAGGCGGCGCGCACGCGGTGCCGACGAGAGAGGAGGAGCTGGGAGGGAGAAGCAGGCCGAGCAGGCCACGCTCGGGCCGCGTTGGGCAGGCCCAGTAGAGCGGGTGAGCGCGGGAGTGCGGTAGGCCGAGCTGGGCCGCCGAGTGGGTCGGCCCAGTAACACTAAAATATGTGAGAAATGGATTTTTGTCATTTCTGCAGAAAATAAATGGGGTTGAGACTTGGTTATTTTGTGGTAATTTCTGTAGAGCTCCTAAAATCATGAAAATATTCCTTTAACATCTATGTAATATTCTTAACCTGGGAAAAATATGAAATAAAGATTTATGACACTTTTTGTGTACTATAAAAATGTACCTTTTAAATGGAAAAAGAGACTTCTAGGATTTTTGTAGGCTAAGATAATTGCCCAAAAATTATGAAATTTATTTTTACACTGTTTTATGCTTAGAGTGAGCTTCACAAAAAAATTTAGGTTTACTTGATGATGTTTAAGTATACCCTTAATTATATAATTTAATATTTAGTTGATAATTATCAAAAAGAGGAGCATAAATATAAGAATGACTTTGGGTGAATTCTTGGGGTTGATTGGGGGACCTTGGGACACCTTTATCACTGCTGTTCCATGGGGTACAGTTGTAGGTTTAATATGCTCATGGTGAATTGAAGATAGTAAGAAACTAAAATACCTTTATACTTCATAAAACTTTCTGCTGGTTAATGCATGTGGGTGATCTGGATTGTTTCTTAGATGCAACTTCTTGAGTAAAAAGGAGTAATCAAGTATGTTCCTATGTTAGGATTTTAATAGTCCTCTCGTAAGTGAACATGGAATGACTTGCTTGGTAAACAATTAAATGCTAAAGCAAAACCCTAGTCGAAAATCGATAGTTGATTTTGTTGGCTTGCAACTGTATCGTGAAGGCAAGTTGTACTCAACTTTCAAATTAAGTTTACTTCCTATTGATCAGTGATTTAGTGCATCTCCTGCATCATGGCATACATATCATCATGTTAAGCATTGCATTATTATTTCGTGTAGTGAACGCACGGTGATTATTATCGGAAGCAAGTCCCGAGTAAGGTCTTCACTCGGTGGACGTGGACCCTTCTCGGTGATTGACTTCAGGGTTCTATCTACTTCAAGCAACAGGCAAGCCTCGGTGCATTTGCCCTTCCTCGTTATTTAAAAATATTTATCACTTGAGTTAATCTACTGCATTAGGTTAATAGGAGTTGAGTGATAACCCATTAATGCATTACCTTTCCTTGACCACATATTATACCTGAGACCCTGATTTATTTAAAAGTATTAAAAATGCTTAGTCATGCTTAATGATAGAGTTGCAAAAATGCTATTTTGAAAACTGTGATGATATGAAACAAATGAATCAGTTTATGAGATTGGTATTGTCCTCGTTTGGTGATGGTGTACTTGGCCAGTCCATTATCATCAACGTGGATGGGTTTTCCGTTTGGTTGACCATCTGTTTGGGTTAGAGTCCCAACGATCCTCGCCATCGGAAAAGGGATGCGAAAACCGGGTGGTCTCCAGTGTACTTGGGTTAGAGTCCCAATGCATGGTGTCCAACGGAAAAATATTTAGGGACCATTCGTTGTCGGCCTGCTGTTAGCATGACTTTGCAACTAGCCACATACTACGGAAAGCCTCTGACTCCGGTGGCTCTACTGCTGGAACTGACAATCACGCACTGGGAGTGGAGAGATGGCGAGAGTAGTGTGTACCTTCGTGGCCGTCGTGCCTGGAGACGAGAGGGGTACTGTGCTCTCGGGTGGCGCAGGACCGGTTTCGGGGTATAAAAAGCCGTGGTAGGCGGGGTTGGCATATGCAAGCTTAAGTGCTACATATGCAGTGTGGATAGGGATCCCCAGCTGGGTACTTCTGGATTCGAATCGACGTTGCTCCTCAGGTTAATGGAGACATGATCCTCACCCCTACAGCGAAGAGTGGTTCGAAACTAGGTGTTTTCGAGAATAAAAAAGGAAATTGAAAGTACATGATATATGAGAATTGATATTGAAATCATGGATAAGAATAAAATAATATTGAGATCAAATAATGAAACAGGATAGTGTTGCTTTTCTGCAAAATACTTTGATTCTTGCTCAAGCCTTACCTTGACTCCCCTCAGCCTACATTCCTGAGTCTAATTTTACACCTTTAGTCAGGTAAGTCTTGCGGAGTACCCCATGTACTCAGGGTTTGTTAACCCCTGTTGCAGGTAAACTGAGTGTGCAGTTCTGCGTGGGACCGTGCTGGTCAGCGGATCGTGCATGTATGAAAAGTATATGATTTAATCCCTTGGGCAGGGTGTAAAGTTGTAGACTGCTACTCCACTACGAAACTCTGGTTTGGAATAATGTAATTTATATTTGCAACTCTAAGTTTATGTAAAACTTTCGCACTCTCTACTCTGATTTATCTCATTTGTGTAAACTGTTGTAATACTTGTAAGGTTTTTACAATGAGATCCTCGGGTAAATTAGGGTTTCTTAGGAGACCCGGTAGGCCACCTAAGTCAAGGGACACTTGTGCAGGCTAGTCAAAGTTCCTTAGGGACGATGACGGGGTATGTGGGCCCTATGATTAAGGCGGTTCTGTCACAGTGGGTGCTCCAACGAGGACTAGTGGGGAGTGCCGACTCTCCGATACCTCGAGAAAAATCGAATTTGTCTTTCTAACCCTTTACATTCCCGCATTTGCATTGTGTTCTCTACTTTCCTAGAGTAGTATACTTGTGATAGGACTTGGCTCTAGGTTGCATAACTTGCTTTAGGAATAGAATTGACACAAGCACTTGTGGGGTGACATTGGGCAAATTGTGATGGTTGGATTGTGTTTGCGAAAAATTTATTAGTTGCCCAATTCACCCCCCTCTTGGGCATCCTTGATCCTTTCACCGCAGCCCAACTAAAAGGTCCTAAATGGCTAGAGGGGGGTGAATAGCCTATAAAAATTCTACAAACACACTTAACCAAAGTGGTTAGACAAATAAGCAGGGAAGCGAATTTTGCTCTAGCCTACTCAAAAGTGCAAGCCACCTAACCGTTCTAGGCTATTGTCTCTAGTTCACTCAACAACAAGTCTAACTCACTACACTACTCTACTCCTAGGTGATCAACTACACTAGTAAGCTACACAAAGGTAAGTGCAAGAAAGTAAAGGAGAGAGGGTGATTTTTACACCGGCGATGAAGAGTATATAAATAAATCAATCAACATAAATGAAATCTTTGGCAAGAGAGTTGACACAATGATTTTTGCCGATGTTCACTTGCTTGCCGGCAAGCTACGTCCTCGTTGTAGCAATACACCCACTTGGAGGTTCACGCGCTAATTGGCATCACACGCCAAACCCTTCTCAAGGGTGCCACACAACCAACACAAGATGGGGATCCACAAGCCACGCACAATCCACTAGAGTAGCCAATTGCGATCTCCCGTGGAGAAGGCTCAAGAACCCCTTACAAATTCATCGATCGGAGGCGGAGACAATCACCAACTCCCCTCAATGATCCTCGCAGCTCCAAGCCGTCTAGGAGTCGGCAAACTCCAAGAGTAACAAGAGAATCCGCTACGAAATCCAATCACCAAGTGCCTCTAGATGATCACAAGCATGCAATGCACCTGATGCTCTCCAATCTCACCAAATGATGATCTCAATCAAGTGAAATGTGTGAGAGAGGAGTGGAGAGGCTCACTACCTTGCTATGTCAATGAAAATGTCCAAGAGAGAGAGCACAAGCCGACCACTCCACTACTTATAGCCCCCACTCAAAGATTCAACCGTTACTAAATGTTTTTGGGAGCACCGGACGCTCCTTTAGTTCACACCGAACGCGTCCGGTGCGGCGTCCGGTGTATCACCCAGCGACACGTGTACTAGCCGTTTGAATTCGCCCGCTGGGCGAGCTCACACCGGACGCGCGGCCGTCACACCGGACGCTCCTCACCGGATGCGTTCGGTGCAGGGTCACCGGACGCTCCTCGGCGTCCATTGCGCCAACGATCAACTGCTGCTCGCCACGTCAGAGAAACTGGACGCTGGAACAGTGTTCCCAGCGCGTCCGGTGAAGATTTTCGCGCGTCCGGTGAAAACTTCACCGAACCGACCCGAGAGCACAGGGTTCACACCGGACGCGTCCAGTGCTACCCCCCGGTGCACACGTTTTTGCACCTTTTCAAGGAGTTAGCCACCGGACAACTTCGACAAGTTTCCGGTGCACTTTTCTATATTGTGAAATCACCGAAAAGCGCTGAATCCTGCCACACAAGCTCGGTAGGAGGGAAAGAGGACTCAAACCCCTCTCTACCACTCAAACATTACCCTGTTTCCAAATGCGCTAACACTCCAAAGTGTCTCTCACTTTAGTGCAAGTGTGTTAGCAATTTTTCAAAGAGTTTTCAACGGGTTTTGTTAGTGTCACTAGCATCTACATGCATATGCAATGAATATGAACACCTAGTGGCACTTTGATAACCGCATTTCACAAACGATTTCTTCCCTCTTGATAGTACGGCTATCTATCCTAAATGTGATCACTCTCCCTATAGAGTCTTGATCACCAAAAGCAAAAGAACTCCTATTGGTTATACCTTTCCCTTGAGCTCATACCTTTTCACCGTCTTCCTTCTCATCTCTTGATGAAGCTTGTGGACACCTTTTGATGATGGACTTATACCATTTTCATGAGTGCCGTCATTAGGGCTTTCTCCTCTTGTTGACGGGTTTACACCATTTGCATGGATGCCATAATTGCCCTTCACTCGTGGCCTCCACCGACCCGGTCCTTTGCTCCATCTTGTTGTTTGCTAATTAATCTCATGAAACACTTAGAGCAAACATTAGCAAACTAGGTTTCATCAATTACCCAAAACCAAACATGGACTTTCAATCTCCCTCTTTTTGGTAATTGATGACAACCTTCACAAAGATATGAAATAAATCCAAGTTTGCACTTTGGTAGTATTAGCTCCCCCTAGATATGTGGTTCCTTGTGTTTGGTTCAATTTTTCACATATGCATGGATTTTAAAATGTGGGTGAGCTACCACTACCAAACATGGGCTTTCACCAGCACACATGTTGACAGGCTCGGAACCCATTCTTAAACCTAGGCCCCCCTCTAGCGCCTTTCGGTAACTACTAACGAGCTAGAGAAGATCTAGTTACTTATCTAAGATCAGAGCCATGTAATCCTCAAGGTTGTACGGAAAATCCTGGGTGGCCGCTTTAAGTGAAACCATTATGGAGAGTGACTAGAGCTCCAAATGTTCTTTGCTCCTGTCTCCTGAACCATGTTGCTAAAAACTCATTTTATCTCATGTTGCAATAGTAGTAATTAAACCAAATTAACATAGGCCTTTGTTGAGCAAAGCATAGCACGATATTCTAATGCAAAAACCCCCATAGGTGACAAGGAATAAAGAATAAGTAATCCTAGGTAAAAACTTAGGGTTTATCAATTTGGACTTATGTGCATGAATTTAAATGATTGCATCATTGATAGGTAACAAGGAGACCATATATATACTTGCCTTGAAAATCCGCTTGGTCCTGGAACTGCTCACAATCGTTCTCCTCGAAGAACTCATCCTCTAATACCACAAACATCACAAATCAAGCATCATACCAGTCATTACATGCATAGAAACATATAAAATACTATTAGAACATTACACCATGCATCAAAAGATAGAAATAAAGAGTTAAAACTATTCTACACGTCCCTACGATCACATGGATATGCGGATCACTGAAAACGGAGTTAAAATGAGAAAGATATAAGCAAAAACATATTTCAGGGGCTAAACTATAAATAAAAATATTATTTTGAAGTCCCTTTTATTTAAACCGATGCTACTATCGTAAATAAACCTAAAACAGAGGGGTTCCGAAGCAAAAACACAAGATATGGACCTCGGGGGTGAGATCCAGGGAGTTCAGGGGTCAAACTGCTTAAAACAGGACCCAAAAACAATTAGTTTTGAACTAAACTAGACTACGGGTTAAAAAGGATAAAACGCAAGGGCCAAAACGCAAAACAGTCGGCGGTGTCGCGCACGTGGCCGACATTTTGCCTCGTGTCACGCGCGGGTTGGCGGGTCCACCGGCCACTGCTGTGGACCGGGTGCGCGGCGCGGCTGCCTCGGTCCACCATGGACCGAGCGCGCGGGGAAGGCAGGGACGTGGCCGCCGGGGCGCCTCCGGCGCGGTGGCACGCCATCGACGGTGAGCCCGAGCTCAACGGCGACGGCGGAGCAGTGCTCTGGTGCTCCAAACGCAACTCGAAGAGCACCAGCGGTTTGCGGCAGCGATGGTGAGTGACATAGCGGGGTCATGGAGGCCTCTGGACGGCCCGTGGCATGGCGGCACCATGGCTGGACCTTCCGAGCACCCCGGCGCACGCACGGAAGAGGTTCCCGGCATCGAAACGCGAGGGGAAAGGTCGGGGAATGCAGAAGGGGTCACGACGAGCTCAACTGGGGGCTCGGCCTCGCCGGAGAGACTCACAGAGGCGAGGAACGACGGCGGTGGTGCGGCGGTAAAAGCGAGTAGCGGGGCGGACGGTAAAGGAGGGGCTCGGGGGTCTCGGGCTCGGCTTTATAGGCTTGGGCGAGGGCGGCAAAGGGTCACGGCCGTTCCGGTTGCCCAGAGTGATGGCTGGGTGGCCATCAAGGCCACCGCGGCGGCCGTTTCGGTAGTGGAGGCGACGGTGGCGCGGCGGTTCGGCCGGAGGTAGGGGAAGGGGCGCGGGCCACTGACGGGTGGGCTCGGCCGGTCAGCCAGAGAGGGAGAGGAGGGAGGCGCGTGGAGCGCTACGGGCCGCTGCATGCGAGTTGGGCCGGGGCGCGGCCCAACGCGCCTGCACGCGCGCGGGGAGAGGGGAGGCAAGGCTGGGCCGGCTGCTGCTGCGGGCCAAAAGAGGGGGAAGGGAGAGAGAGGAAAAGAAAACTCTTTTCTTTTTCCTGATTTTCTTAAACTTACACATTTTGAATTTGAAATTTTAAAAACCTCTCAACCAACCTATCCTGCACTCACTCAAAAACAAAGTGCACCAGCATGAATGCAGCAAGAAATTAAAAAGCTTATTTTCTCCCATTTAATATTTATAAAAATATCTTTTGCCTACTCTATGCTTGGGAAATATACAATTAATATCTCAATTTAATTACCATTTCAAAAAGGGAATTTTTAGGGTGCTACACGTTTCATTCCTTTACCATTTTTTTGTCTCGGGTTTTTTTTTTTCACTTCTTCCTTCGATGCAAAGATGATTCCAGCAAGGCGTGCAGTGCCGTGCGACGTGAAGGCAGGTACGTGAGCAGGCGTCCTCTACCTGCTCCAGTACTGCAATTACTACTAGCAGTTTTTCCCAAATGGAGAAATGCCATTTCCCCATGCATCAACCACAAGGTCACATGGAGAAATGCCATCCGTCAGGCATGCAGAATCTACAGAGGATACTCATAAAACTTCAGTGTCCCATTTTTTAAATTTCCGTCGCTTGGAAATCCCACTTCCTGTAGTCAACCGGTGTGATCCGATTTGGAACTTGGAAAATGGATTTTCTTCCTAATCCAAAACATAGCCTGTCAGTTCCTCGGCTTCAAGGCAGTAGGTTCAGATCGACAATCCACCCACAGCTACGAACTCCATCACTGGCGAGTTCAGATCGCATCGATTGTCTGAAAGGAGAAAATTCAATAGCCTATATACTAGATATAATAGTAAATGTGATAAAGAGAACAGTTGGCGTTCCAAACATGGCCACCATATACTGGCAGTCGCATCTTTACTTGGCCCATTCCCATATACAGTACGAGTACATAACTGCAAGATTACAGCTTCGTCCATCAATCACTGCATCATACAGTACGTGGGACATTGCTATCATACAGACGTGGGACATTGCTGTCTACTAGTGTGTAGCAGCCATCCTTTCTCAGCCTGTTGTAACAGCAGCCTGGCTGGCACAGTATCACAAGAGGATATGGCCAATGTCTGATCAGGAGAAATGGTGCGGGCTCAGAGTTCACATGGCCAAGGTGGACATGGGCTTTGTTCGTTTGAACTTAAAACCGTTTATTTTTCAGTCCTTCTACAGTATTTTTCTCTCACAAAAAATTAATATTAGCGTTTATTTTCAGCGGTTTTCAGCTTCAGCGAACAGAGCCATGGTTAGGGGTCCAAGGACATGGTTAGGTGCATCAGAGTCCTTGTTTTCGTTAATGGAGCGCCAGTATTCAGTTTCAGTGTTCCTCATGAGTCTCACGATCCACCACTGCTGCACCGTCACACAAGCAATAGCGCAATAGCAAGCTCAGCCTGGCAACGTACGAGCCATGCCTCTCTGTTTCAGTCTTCCACGAGACCACTGCTGCTAATGCTTTCAAGGTTAAATCGCATAAGGCTGTTTAGCTGCAAAAACGAACCACACCAAAATACTATCAAGTTAAAGGCACAGAGACGCGAAATGTCAAGTTGCAGTTGCATGGCATATTTTTCTCCTTTTTTTTTCCTTTTCCTTTTCGACATAACAGTAACACAGCATGTCATTGTTAATCTGGTACCACAGAAGAGAAGGGTTAAGAACAACCAACCAACAAATCTATAATATGGGTGAGACTTTCTTCCACCTAGACAGAGCTGATATATGTACACTAAAGTCTAATTTATGCGGCGACCCAGGAACTTTCTATGTTGATATGGCCACCGATTTCGGTGGCCAGACTACAAGATACATACACATCAGAGAGCCTAATACGTTTCTCTCTGCTTCTTCATTCAGCAAAAACTTTGGGCTTACGGACCCTTTGGCTCCTCCTGCTATTTACAGCGACCAGCACAGCCTTCTCAACCTGCAGCTTCAGGGGGACACTCGCGGCCTCTAGCTTCTTCTCTGTGGAGGATGAGCTTTCAGTCTCCCGCTTCTTTGTTACTGAGGATGCATTTTCCTTTGCAGCTGCAGTCGAGTTTTCAGTTTTCTGCTTCTTCACTGCTGAGGATGGCTTCCCAGTTTTCTGCTCCTTCGATGCCAAGGATGAGTTCCAAGATCTATGCTTCTTTGCATCTGCAGGTTCATTTCCAGATTTGCGCTTCTTTCCAGTAAAGCGAGAGCCCATGGTTCCCAGCCCTGTTGCACCAGAGAGTGTGCTCTCAGTTTCCTCCTTTGCTACATCAGAGGGCGTGCCCTCATTTTTTTCCTTTGCATCAGGTGTTTTGGAGTCCTCTTTCCTCTGCTTCTTGGTAAAGAAAGAGCCTTTCTTCTTCCTCCTTTTCTTAGGTTTCAGCTCCTGCTTGTTCCCAGGGGAGACAGGTTTCCTCGAGGGTGATTTTTCAAGGAATGGTTCTTGCTCCAATGCTGGAGCAGAAGTGCTATCTACTTCAACTGGAGCACAAATGCTCTCAGCTTTTACTGGACCACAAGTGTTCTTCACTTCCACTGGCGTAGAATTATTCTTCATTTCTGCTGGAGCAGAAATGATCTCGTCTTTAGAAGAACTTACAGAAGCCAGATGCTTGGCCTTATGAAACTGCTGACAAGCTTCAATGGCTGCTTGATTGTCTATGAGGATATCATCAGTGTTCTACAGAAAGAAACAGTAGTGTCAACTAAATGTCAACGCAAATATATTGCACAAGAAGTCAAGAAGCTAAAAGTTCAGTGTTTTCTGGGAAATATGTTTTAGATGCACAACTATCATTAAGCTTTTAAAATAGTCATAGAGACATATAACATACTGACTTATTAGTATTTGCGTGTTTGGAAAAACAAATTTAAAAATGACTTGCTTCATCATATCGCTCTCCTGATGGCTTCAATTTTATAACCAGCAAATTTCACTAGGGATATCTTCTATCTATGCTAACAAAGTAGATAAAGAACTCTGTATGGATCTGAGTATCTGATTTACAAACATCCTAAGAATTTTTAAGCCCCTACTTCATATCCAAGACATAGCTACAGATTCCAGCTTCCTACGGGGAAGTAAGCATCTGTTTACATTGGTGTTATGCTTTTTTTATTTAAAAGCGAACAAGTGGCCATCCCTGCAATATTTTTAGAGATGCGGTATCATGTTCGACTATTTTCTCTAGAAATAGTAAATGGGGTATTTATACATCCCAAGCTCAAAGTGCATATAAAATGATCCAAATTAAATGTCTAAGCAGCAATTCTGAGAGTATCAACCCAACTCCAAACAAGCACTGAATAATTAAATTAGGAATAAGAATAACCAAAGGTCCAAAAACTTACTTTGTATAAATCCCCAATATCGCTATTTGTTATGGAATTGCGAATACCCAACAGTAGGTCCATTGTGGTGGCTTTGTCCCTCGAGTGATTGCACTCTCCACTTCTTTCTTCAGTATGAACATCAGTTTCCCTGTCAGGCAAAGCAGGTCCTCCTGCAAGAGCTTTTCCATCATCACCGTCCTTCAGCAAAATGTTTAGATTCTTCTTTTTCTGTGGTTTAGTATGTCGAGACTTTGTATAAGAGAATGAGTGCTTTTGAGTAGGCTGTCTCTTCCGAGCAACCCTGACATCAGTATTGCCCCCAGAAAATGCCAAATTTTCTCCTCCAGAATGAGCCTTGCTGAGACGATCTTGCAGCAGATGAACTCGAGACTGAACTCCATCGATTGTCAAGAGAATATCCTGTAAAGTGCGTTGCTCGCAGATCATATCATAATCCTCGGAATCAAGCAATGTAGCAGTGTCAAGTCCACCTTTGATACTACCATCAACTGCATTCAGAATGAACCAAATACACAGTTAGCACTTGCATGACAATTACTTAGGTACAGAATACAGAAGAATTACAGTTTCTGCATGACTAAAGCTCAAGTGGTTATATATGTCCTTCATTGATCTATCCAAAAATGGGAAAGCCACCATAAAATAAAATAAAACCATAGGGGGTCAGGAAGATGTTGGGCAAATTTTATCATATGGCTATATAAACTCTGTCAAATTATGTAAGGTATACATGTTTTTGGAAATTCAAGTTCATATATCTGATTTAAGCTTAGTGAAATTATGTATCACTTGTTTACAAACTATACAGCCAGTCACATTTCAAAGTGCTTTCACACTAAATTTGTGTTATAGCTGTAATGTGTAAACACTATTGTGAGAAAACAATGGTCAAAGTCTAGTTTTCAATCCTAGTAAATAGGTCTAGTTTTGAACACCGTGTTAAATTAATAGAGAGAATATTTGCTTGGATACTTTAGAAACTTTAAAAACCAAGACCACTAAACTGAAGTACTCCCTCCGACCCACATTAGAAGACGTTCTGCGATTCAAAAATTGTACCAAAAAGCAAGTCGTTTTAGCTTCTGGGCGTGCATTCCATCCTATACCGAGTAGGACTGCAACACCCATCCATCATCACCTCCTGGCTCCTTTTGTCCACTATCGCACGAAAGTAGTAATAAAAAAAAGCAGATGGTGCGAGGAGGCTTGTGCTGGTAGATGACGCGTGTGCTGGGAGATGACACGTTTGCAGGGAGAAGGCAGACCTGAGTGCAGAGGTTGCTTTCTCATAGGGGTATTCAAAGTCATTTTGTTTGAACCTTGGCAGCCGTGCCATCTCCTAAGACGACTTCTAATAAGGGATGGAGGGAGTACATGTAATTAGGATCCTAGTGGTTTGTGTTTTGCATGCGTAATGTTTCTTGTATGGGTTCTTGCCCCATTTTCTTCTGCTTAATATAATATACGCGCTCTCCTGCGTGTTCGAGAAAAAAAGTACGTAAGCATTACGATTGTCGATTTGTCACGTAACATGACATTAAAAATTTGCCATGCAATGTGCCTTTCAAGCAATTGTAAGTTGTGTGTCGGAGACTGGTATAGTCTAAAACGAAAAGGCAAAAATAGGATGGTGTCTAGTTGCTAGTTTTGGTCAAGATCGTGTTTGTTGTACAAAAAGGGCGCCTATGTTTTCTTAAAATCAAGGGTGTGTCGGTGGGCGTTGCAAGGGTTCTTGCCCCTTTTTCTTCTTAATACAAAGATGCGCAGGTCCTGCGTGTCATATTAGATATCTTTGATTCCTTTGATAGCATGCATATGGTGTAATGAAAGCAACTTTTTTCTCACAACTGAGTCAAGAGCTAATACTGTCTAATGGTGTACCTTTGCTAGATACTATGTTTTCCATTTTAACTTCACTTAAAAGTTTGACAAGATACCAGATGGGTACATTCATACCTGTGCCACAATTGTCATCAACTAAGAGACCATCAGTTTCAGCTCCCTTATTTTGTTTATCTGCAAAATATTGAAAGAATTGTTGTCATTAAGAACGAAATCTGGCGTAAAATTAACACAACACGGATAAATTGATGTCTTATCCCTACAAAAAAAAAAAAAAAAACAAGACGACATAATTGGATGCCAGACCATGGTAGTATGACAGTATCCGGTGCTTTTTGATGTACAAGGACGCATCCACATTTTCTTCATGCCTCTTCCTCCTTCTCCTCTTCATGATACTGTTTCCATGGCCTTTGTGAATCTGCATCGATTCTGACATAGTACCATTTGCTTTGATTGCTGCCTGTTGTAATTCTTTTTGTTTCTTGATTAGAGCAAGCTCCCTGTCATACTTCGATACTTGAGATGAAAGCTCCCTCATATGTAACTCTAACCACTGGCATCTCCACTGAATTGGACGAACCGAATTGCTCCACTCAGCTGTCACCTTTTTCCTTCTGAAGAGTAATCACATGTCACAAAATTTGTAATAAAAATGAAGCATGTCAGAATAAACATCACAACAAGATATAATAAGAATATAGCAAGTAGCTGCTTGTTCCAATTATATCCTAGCCATACCCATAACATGACAGGTAAGCTAACACTTTGAAGCATTCAAAAGAGTAGCTCAATTATCAATTTCCTTGTTCATGACTACACATTATAATTTTTATAAAGCATGGATATCAGAAATAAGCATGCACAAATCAGAACCATAGTCTCAAAGAAAGGCAATAAGCATAGAAATATACAATGTCTCACCTGACAGGCACAAAAAGGAATCTATAATGGTCTACAGCAATAAAAAAAAATCATCAATGCTGGCACGGTTTTGAATCCATGCTGTAAACTTCTTTTGCGAATTCAGACTGTTATATTTAACACATACCATTTAGTAAAACACCTAGGTGTACTTTTCCAAAATTCTAAAGAAGAAAAAGATATAACTGACCCAAGGACTCTCTAACCAGGAGGATATTGGTGCTCTTTACGTCAATATTTGGTATTTTGGCCTACTACTGGATTGACAGACATATGGCAACTCATGAATCCATGATGATCATCATGGAATTAATCTACCTGGTTGCTGAAAACCAAAGTCCTGGTTGAACAACCGAAACGGTAATTTCACAATGTTTTTGAATAAGCTACCATTTGATCAATTGTCTTTCTAAAATAGCTACCTGAAAAATAGAAGATCATGGAGTATCTGATAATTAATTTTTCTGATCATGATAGGCATACTTGGCATAAGTGGCACGACATTTCGTAGGAGAGAACACATATCTTTCTGGCTGTTGCCACCTGCTTCTATTTGGCTTAGAAGAATTGGGCAGATGTTATACCTGTCCTAATCTAAGTGTTATTATCACCTTCTACTAAGTTTTTAACATTTCATCATATATAAATGATTAACAAAATGTAGCCCAGACAAGGAAAATTTCGATGAGAAGGTACTAATCAATAAGCATACAGAACACCGCATTACGTTACTGAATCATATCTTTCTGTTTTAGGTACAATGATGATCCTACGTTTCTTGTCGCTTCCGCAGTCAGGAAGGTGCAATAAATACAACATAGTATAACCGGCGAAACCCTACTACAACCTTCCGTTTTGTCAGCTGGAGCGCGGGAGAGAGGGAAAACGAAACACTGAAACACAAAAGCACATAGCTACATAATCTTACACCTGTTGATTCTTCCATGAACCAGGAGTGCACAACAATGAGATCAGTAGAATTCAGGGCACACGAGGAACAATGGAGGACTCACCTAGGGGGCTTTGAGGGCCCAACACCATTGGCGTGAGTGGACAGGCCGGAACTCACTTCTGGTTCACCATTGTCTGCCTCACCTTCAAATCCAGAGCCGGTGTCACCAAACGAGCTCGAGCATTCAGTGGTATCGCCTCCCTCGTGTTTCACAAGCTCAGGACCGATCACCAGAGGGACACCATTCGTGCAGACAGCCTCTGATTTCACCACCACCAGGCTGTTCTGGTTCTTGGCGCCACCGTCGCCCTCGTCCACTGCCATGCCGTTCTGGTTCTTGGCGCCACCGGCGCCCTCGTCCTTAGTATCCATTGCTGGAGTTAGAGCTGGAACGGGAGCGTGAGCCATGGCTTGCCGCTGATGCGTCAGGTCAGGCCGTCAGGGATGAAGGGCCCTACGCGCCCACACGAACCCCACCAGAATTCCCCCCCAAACCTTCCTCCAGAAGAAGAACCTGCGGGCGGACAGATGACGTTTAGCGTCGAAATTCGCAGGGATCGAAGAGAATCAAACGAGCGCACGGGAATGGTTCAAGCCTCCGCAGGAAAAAAAAAAAAGAGCTGAATTCTGCAACAGAAAACCCACTGATTCGTAACAGAATCATACAGAACGGGAGGAGGATCCCTACGGATGACTGAAACAAAACCAGAGGGAAAGCAAGAAAATCGTAGCGAATGGGCGGATGAAAAAAATACATATATACTCAGAACAGGCAACAAGGGAATCCGCGGAGAACCCATACGCAAGACGAATCCGGCAAAAAAAAAAAAAAAAAAAAAAAAAAAAAAAAAAAAAAAAAACCCGTAAAGGGAACCCGCAAGAACCTGACGAGCGACGTGAACGACGCAGGACCAAACCAGTGGGGGGCGAGGGCTTACCGAGGATCGTCAGAAGGAGAATCAGGCATTAGTCCGGGCGGATCGCCATGGCGGAGGAGAAAGATTGGTAGGAAATCGGGATCGGATCGCTCAGGTCTGTGGCTCAAACGCGAAGGCGAAGGCGAAGGCGAGGGCGAGGGCGAGGGCGATCCATGAATTTGGGCCCTTTTCTCCTTTTCTTGTTGTGATGAGTGAAAAAAAGCGGGAGGGGGACGAGGGAGCCGGGAAGGGGGAGGAAGAAGACGAAGGCTGCTGGGGGTGGGCCTCGTGAGGATGGGATCAGCGGAGCGGAAGGGGGGAGTTGCAGTTTCCAATTCCAAATCACGGCAGCGGGTGAGGCGCTGTTCTCACCGCCCGGCGAGGTGTGTCCGCCACGCCACCGTCCGTCCGTTGTCCATGGAAGCGAAGAGACGACCGACCGCTCCGACTCGCTCACGTCTCTCTCGTCGCCTCATCGCTTTTTTGGCCTTTGGATGCGATGGGCCCGAGTCGCCCCCAATTCCGTCTCCTGTGGACCTGTGGTCGTGTGAACAGAGGGGTCTGGGCTATGGACGGCTCAGATTGCACCTAGAGACGCTGCATGGATCTTCTTCATCAATATAATCACTCCGTCCTAGAATAAGGGTCGTTTTTGATATTTTAACATTTAAAAATTTACAAAATTATAAAAATAAACAAATCAAGATTAAAGTACTTCTAATAATGAATCATTTAATAATAAAATAATTAAACTTTTTACAAATTTTTTTAATAAGACGAATGATCAAAAGGAGATAGTTAAAGTTCTAAAACGACACTTATTTTGAAATGGAAGGGAGTATGTGTTTGGCGAGGAAATCATTTCCTTGACCCTAAAAAAAAGATCGACTTAGTTTTTGGCACTATTTCATCGAACTTTGCTATTTAACCTTAAAACGAAATTTATTTAGCTTCTTGGCCCTTCTAGCTAGACTAAAATACTTTAAATAAATCATAACTCTTCGATAAAATGTTAGATGAAGATGATTTTAATATGAAAATTATAGATCTCGACGAGATCTACAACTTTATAGTTTTAAGTTTTTTTATTTAAAAAAATTTAGATCCTCAAAAAATTAAATAGCATATTAATTTTTTTTGAGCCACTACCATCTCTCAAGCCATGGTCGCCGAATAGGCCGAAGTGTGCATCTGCCAACGCGAGCCAAGCGTTCCACCATTGGAGGTGAGAGAGAAGAGTGTCTATTTCTTGAAGAGAAAAATAAATTGGAGAGACAAAATGAAAAATACATGTCACACTAGCATGCCACATCAGCGAGTAATATTCACATACTAGCTAGCATGGGCATGCAGTGCACCAATTAACAAGTTTAGAGATCTATAAATATATTTTTAAAGCTCATGGATCTATGTAATAGTCACTTACAAGTTCAAGAGTAGCTCGTCTATTTAACTCATGATTTTTAATACGTATATAAACATAAGTGTATATATAGATATATAACAAAATCTATGTACCTACAACAATTTGAAATCGAGGGAGTAGCTCCACATAAAATATATTTTTTTGAATCTTGGAGAACTAGCTTTGTTCTCTTTGACCGAGAAACCAGAAATAGAGACATGAAAAAAAAAATAGAGATCTAGTTGAAGAATTCACGAAAACATATTTTTTCCTATAAATAAGGAAGAATATAAATAGGCTATTATATTAGAGTTACTCTTAGACCACTCTCGTCATAGGCTAATAAAGTGTTGTCCTTGGAACATAGAAGCAGTGAAACTAATAATGGTTTAACACAAGCTAAGGCTAATGTCCTTATCTGCTAGCTTTTGCTTCGTCTCACTCCGATTCTTGAGCTCTCTCTTCTCTCAGTAACCAGTAACAGGATAGTCTATCATAAGGTCTCAGATTTTAGCCTCAACATGCGTCAAATGGTGCATTTAAAAGTTATTCTAAGAGCACAAGCAAAACAAGGCAATAACTTTTTTTTATCTCCAACCAAAAGTCGCAGTCCATGTAGGTGAGGAACTGTACAGTGAGTCCAGGTGTTGTTCCCCCCTTTATGATGTTTCCTGTGAATCATTCTAAGTGTATGCAAGACCACCATCCTGGGTGACATGGATATTCGACAGCGACATGGAGACTAATAGGGTAGTACGATAGTTTGGTGTGTTGGAAAGCCCTGATGCTATGTGGAACAAGTGTTCATGCTTGTTTGGATATTCATTGCAGATGGAACCTAGAACTCCCATCTGTAGTGGAACATTGGGCTTGACCTTAGAGTGTGTTTGGATTGCTTCCTAGTCCTAGTTTGCAAAAAACTTACAAGAAAGCCATTATTTGTTTAGCTTCCACAGTCTTCAACAAGTTTATCTTATCAAACTTTTCTCTTTGGCTTACAACACCATTTGTAGCGCATGGTGGACAAACCATGTGTTATAGTTTTGGGGTGCCACAACTGTATAGTGGCAAGCTAAGGAGACAAGCCAAACAAACCCTTAGACCATAAAGTAAGAAGAAAAAGCGTTGGTAGTGTAGGTTAGATTGCCGGAGTTGCATATCTAACCCCTCGTTAACCTCCAAAGTTGTGGTAGTTACTAAATTGCATTGAACTAATGAGAGTTGTAATTGTCAAAATATGTATAGTTCATTGGTTTAGATGTGCGTGATGTTAGTGTATGTGTATACTAATGTAGATGGAACAAAAGATGGAGAAACCCTTTTCCTCTTGGCGCGTGAAATTAAATCTTAGCGACATGTGTACTAGATATCTTTTAATGAAGTGTTGTTCGACAGAATAGAAAATGGGAAGCTAAAATAAGAATAGACATTGTATTTTTAGCGTGTTTAATCCTTTTATTGTATGAGATGGATTTTTTATAACGAGAGTTTTCTTATTCATGTTTCCTAAAATGCGACTAGTACTAAAGCATCACACCCGTGCACTAGGTGGCAACTGGTTTCCTTTATATCTCGTGGCTTGGTCAAATGTGGATGAGCCAGGATGAGCAAATCTAGGTCCTAATGGATACATTTCACAAGCTAGTTAGAATCATTGGTTTTTTTTCATTGGATTGTTGCACAAGAATTGACATCCTTACCTAGCATGTAACGTTACTGACTTACGGTAACGCCCCAGAGTCCAAACGGCTTAGATCCACTCTGCACGCTGAGCGAACCACATCTGCCATCATCCCACTTAAGCTTTCGTCCTCGCTTCGCTTAAAAGAGTTAATTTGGGGATGGTGGGATGGACTCTAGAAGCATTATATGTTGGTCTAACCCACCTTTAATAACCAAGGTGCGACTAAACCCCCTACAATATCTCATTAATTACACATGGTACACTATGGGCTAAATTCCAAATTGGGCCGGGTGTTACAGTTACCATCATTGCAGTCTTACCCATGACAAAGCAAAAATATCATGAACTACACAATGCGTCAACATATTAAAATCCAAAATCCATTATGTCAATCATGACAAACTATTATTGAAATTCTGATTTGCAAATGACAAAATATGTGAACCTCTAGTAGAAATAAACAAGTAGAGATTTTTATGCGTGCATAATGCATGTGCACAAAGAGCCTAAGTGAAATCAATGCATGCATAAATTCTAGCATGAAGGAGGGGAGGTAATGGGAGTGGTAGTGAAAATGGAGCGTGTGATGATCTATGTTATGCTTTGGATTGTGAATTTAGTTTATCTTATGCATTTGGACCGTGTGAAATATGTTTGAACTTTTGAATTATTTGATGTGGTTTATGTGTAGTAGAAACATAATAATTTGAATTATTGTGATGTGATAGATTTTTATAGTGTTCATTTGCTTGTATAGAGACAAATAGAACATAACAATTGAGGTACTGCAAAGGCATCAACCCCAATAAATAATATTGGGGTAGTCACTATACTACCTTCTTGGAGATGAAATTTTAGTCAACTACTAAAGATGCTCTTGGTCCCAACTTAGCAACTAATTCTAACAATATTTGGGTGAAATATCTTTACACAACTACGCACTACTTTAAAATTACAACATAAGATAAGGTTTCTTCAATAGTCATGCATACCAAACCAATCTTTTATTGCACATCGACTCTTTGCAATATGACTATGGATTTGGCCTTCAACTATAGGTCATTCATCACTAGGCTCCTTTGAAATGGATTCTTTCTTTGCATGAGTACTTCAATTCAAAACTTTGTGTAATAGAACCGCCTAAATCATATGGCCCACAGGCACCTGTCATTGTCACTAATGACCTCTGACAGCCGGGCCCGTGTCCCAAATGATCTAGAAGATCCTGCCGAGCTACATTAGCGCCCGATTTCCTCCGCAGGATCCCTATTGTGAAGCCATTACAGAATTACAACATTTCATAACAAATTACATCAGAGTAAAAGCGCGGAAAGATTATAAAGTACTTAGATTACAAACCATTTGTCCATATAAGATTAAGGTGCAAATATTATAGACCATAAATAAAATAAGTAGCAGTGGAACGACGATACAACATAATTAAGTATTTAACAATAAGAACTCTGCCCATGGGTTCAACCTTACTCGTCCTCACTTCCCTCCTAGACCGCTGTCACACAGCAGGGGGCGAGACAAACCTCCGACTGCTGTATCCCTGCAACATGGGGTTAACAAACCCTGAAGTACTGAGGTACTCCGCAAGACTTACCCGACTAAGAAAAAGGAATAAGACTCAGGAATGCAGGCTGAAGGGAGTCAAGGTAAGGCTTAAGCAATAGTCAAAGGTTTTGCAGAAAAACATTACTATCCTATTTTAATATTTTACTCAATTTTATTTTAATCATAATCCATAATTCCCAATTCATTCTCATATATCATCATACTTTCAAATCCTTAATTATTTTCAAAAACACCTTAGTTCCGAACCACTTTTCAATTGTAGGTCAAAGGATCAAGTCTCCATATCCGAGGAGCAATGACGATTCGAATCGATTAGTACCCAGCTGGGGATCCCTATCCACACTGCATATGTAGCACTTAAGCTTGCATATACCAACTCCGGCTACCATGGCTTTTCTACCCCTGAACCGGTCCTGCGCCACCCGAGAACACAGTACTACTCTCCTCTCCAGGCACGCCGGCCACTGAGGGTACACGCTGCTCTCGCCATCTCTCCACTCCCAGTGCGTGGTTGTCGGTTCAAGTAGTAGAGCCACCGAAGTCAGAGCTTTCCGTAGTATGTGGCTAGTTGCAAAGTATCGATCACAGCAGGCCTACAATGAACGGTCCCTAATTCTTTTTCGCCGGCGACATTGCATTGGGACTCTAACCCAAATACAAGTGTCCCAACGGTTTTCAAATCCCTTTCCCGCTGATGATCAAGCATTAGGACTCTAACCCAAATTCACAACCAACGAACGGAAAACCCCTTTTTGTCGGTTACGATGCATTGGGGCTGCTACCCAAGTACACAGTCCCCGAACAGATTCATGTCCCTTTCTTCCTTTCTCATGATTCATTATTATCACATTCACATAGATCAAAAATAGTCTTTTTATGCAAATCTAGATTGATTAAGCAGGGCTAAGCATTTTTGAACATTTTTATTTTTAAACAGGTTTCCGGGGTATTATATATCAAGGCAGGTAATGTAAGAATATAGGTGAACAAACAACTCCTAACAACCTAATGCAATAATAGACTCAAGTTATAAATATTTTATAAAACACAAGACGGGGCCTGAATGCACCGGGGCTTGCCTTAAATTGCGTATAGCGTTGGGTCGGGCTCGGTTTCGCAGATGTCGAATCCCTGGACGACCTCCGGAGTGACCTCCTCAGCAGTGGCCTCGACTTGGACTTCCTCGGTGACGGGCACTACACGTATGCAATGTTGCATGCTTAGCATGGTATGAGGATAATGAATGAAATGCTCAAAAGTAAACCATTGAGACCTTGAGTATAACTTTGCTTCACGGTAAAGTTGTAAACGTTTTACAGAAAGCAAAACGGTGTTTCATATTTCGTTTTATCGACCATTTTAACAGTCATAGAAAGCCGCTGCACAGCTTTACTACAACTAATAAGTGACATTACTACTTTTTTCAAGGATCACCATGGTGAAAGATCCATGAACCCAATCAATCCAAAAATCACACACACTACAGGGATTATTTACTTAAATCAATTTTATTATCCAATTTACCCAATATTTAATTAACAAGTGATCGAACGGTTTCCAATTGAGCCAAAACTTAACCAACAGACAGGTTCTACCCTAAAACAGTGCCATTTAAATTTTCATGATTTTTGTATTAATCTGAAATTTATTAAAATTGCCCAAAGTTACATTTATTAATTAACATGCTGATTTTTAGTTCCTGCAGAAGTTGTCCAAATCTTATATTTAATATTTTTATAAAATACTGCATGCTCCAACGAGTACCCACAATTATTTTCATGATTTTTAGTCCAACAGAAATATTCCTATGAAAATAACAAATAACACTACTATTCTATTTTGCTAGAAATCAGAAATTCTATTTGAAATTCGCTAAAATGGAAAAATCCATTTCAGCCCGGGGCGGCCCAGCTCGGCACAGGCCGGCCCAGAGCGGCCCGCGCGTGCACGGCCTGGCAGTTTTTGCCAAAAACCCCTTGAAAAACTCAGCGCTCAACCCGCGGTCCTAGTGCTACTATTCATATGAGTCATATACTTTGCAAATAACCCCCTGTATTTCCTTTTCTTTTAACCCGCGGTCCCTCTCGCACACAGAGAGGCGCTGACCGGTGGCCCGCTGGCTCTGACCGGCGCTAGCTCGCCGCCGGCGAGGCCTCCGGCTAAACCAACCGATCCGACACATTCACAAACCCCTAACGCGTCTATAGTGGTAGCTTTTAGGGCTATGGGGACCTAGGGTTCTACCCGACCTGAGAGCACGACGGCTCGGCCACGGCGGCACGCCGTGCTCCGGCGAGGTCGCGACGATAGCGTTCAAGATTAGTGGTGCTATCGAATCAGGGGCTCACCGTGGGTTAGTTAGGCTAGGTGGTCGAGCTCGAGGCGGTGCCGAGGCACTGAGCGTGACGACGACAGCGGCTGCAACGAAGTTCACCGGCGGTTTGCTTTCTGTTCCGACGACCCTGAGGGACAGAACGGAAAACCGTCGCGTGCATAAGCATCACTATGAACTAGAGAGTCCAAAACGCGAGACTGAGGAAGAAGAGGCTCACCGCAGCAAGCTAGTCGCGTGAGGGATGGCTGCAGTGGTGCTTGGCCGGACCTGAGGACGACGACACGTGTTCCCGGACCCTCGAAGCACGAAAGCTGGACCAAGGTGATTCTAGATGTGCTCAGGGAGCTGGAGAGGCCAATGATGAGAGGAATTTAGGGAAGGAGGTCTGAGGGTGGCCAATTTCGGCTCGGGACCGAGGCGGGTGCGGTGGTGGTCGGAGTAGGGAGGGAGGGGCAGAGAAGGGTGCCGGTGCCAGTATATGCCGGTCAGAGGGGAGGCATGAGCGGCTCAGGGTGGCGCGGGGTCTCCCACACGCGCGGCCATGCCGGGGGCAAGATCCCGGCCGGCACGGGCGGCGCTGCGCGCGCGTGCGGCCCGGCGGGCGGCCATCTGTGCGCGAACAGGAGAGGAGGCAGAGCACTGTAGCTCAATTGTCACCCCTACACACTGTTTTTTGACCATACACCCAAAACCGTGTAACAACTTGGAAATTGGCCAAAATAAAAGTTGTAGGGTTTTAAATTCTGCCACAACTTTGATTTTGGGACCAAGTTCATATTTTGAATAATTTTGAAGATATTTAAAAGGGGGTAAAACTAATATTTGAATTTTATTCCTAATTCCATTAAATTCTCCAATTCATACACAACAAAATGAAAATCTTCCAAAATAAAAGTTGTTCTATTAGTTGAGCTTGACAACTTTCATTAAGGTAGTTTAGTCATATTCTTAATAAGTTTTGAATTCACATTTCAAATTTGAATTTCAAAGTAGCAATTAGGGTTTAATTTAAATTTCTATTAAAGAACTTCAAAAACACCCAAAATAAAAGTTGTTACATTTTAAAATATCTATAACTTTTATTAAGACACTATCACCAGATTCTAAGTAGATGTTGATTTAGGGTTTTGGGTCCGATTAGGACTTAATTCAGATTTTTCTTTTGATTTATTTTTACTTGCCAATTAGGGATTCAATTGCAACACCAAAAACATTCATAAATAAGCTACTCTAAAGTTCCTAAGCACAATCATATGCAGATACTTAATAATAAACATGATGACATGGCATAATTAATTAGCCGTAATACCCGAGGTATTACAGCCTTCCCCCTTAAAGAAATCTCGTCCCGAGATTTGATAGACGACCAAACCTCAGGGTTAAGTAATGGAAAAGAAAATGTCTCAAGCAAACCTACTCTAATTTCTACCTTAAAATAATCAGGGGAGTTTATACATCCTACAACCAGAAACTTTACATTTATAATGTAGCGAAGAATTCGGGGAAATTCTCAGCAAGATAGTCTCCAGATTCCTAGGTAGCTTCATCCTCTGAATGTTCGCTCCACTGAATCTTGTACCGTCTTGTGGTGGTTCTTCGAATGACGCGATCCATTCGATCCGGACCTGGATTGGATACTCAGAGTATGTTAGGACAGGTTGGAGTTCTATCCTTTCAACATCAATGACTTGATCTGGCACTCGAAGACACTTTTTGAGTTGCGACACATGGAATACATTGTGCACAGCTGAGAGGTGATCTGGCAACCTCAACTTATAGGCTACTTTCCCATGACGAGCTATGATCTGAAATGGTCCAATGTATCGAGGAGCTAACTTGCCTTTAACTCCAAATCGACTAATTCCCTTCATGGGTGAGACTTTGAGGTAGACATAATCTCCTGTCTTGAACAACAAGGGACGGCGTCTTTGATCGGCGTAACTTTTCTGTCGCGACTGTGCAACCTTCAGAATATTTTGTATCTGCCAGACCTTTTCTTCAGTTTCCTCCACCAAGTCAACTCCGTAGAACCATCTTTCCCCAGGCTCAGACCAATTTAGGGGTGTCCGACACCTACGACCATACACCGCCTCGAACGGTGCCATTTTGATACTTTCTTGATAACTGTTATTATACGAGAATTCCGCCAGTGCCAAACACTCATCCCATGATTCTGTGTAATTGAGTGCACATGCCCTCAACATGTCCTCTAACACCTGGTTGACTCTCTCAGTCTGTCCATCAGTCTGTGGATGGTATGTAGTGCTATGCAGAAGTTTTGTTCCTAGTGACTTATGGAAAGCCCTCCAAAAATTGGAAATGAATTGAGAATCTCGATCTGAGACAATCGTCTTAGGCACACCATGAAGCTTCATCAGATTCTAGATATACAGCTTCGCATAGTTCACTGCAGTGTAAATAGTCTTGACGAGGATGAAGTGAGCTTGCTTAGTGAGGTGATCAACCACAACCCAGGTTGAGTCAAAACCACTGGATGTTTTTGGCAGACCCACGATGAAATCCATGCTAATGTCTTCCCATTTCCATGCAGGAACAGGCAGTGGTTGCAGTTCTCCACCAGGCTTCATGTGTACAGCTTTTACTGACAGGTGTCACGCTTTGCTACATATCGAGCGATCTCTATTTTTATCTTGGTCCACCAGAACTTTTGCCTCAAATCTTGGTACATCTTAGTGCTCCCGGGGTGAATGAAGAATCTGGTCAAATGTGCTTCATCAAGGATCTTTTGGCACAACTCGGGTACTTTTGGAACTACTAACCGATCCTTAAACCATACGACACCTTCGTCGTCAATCCTGAAACAATCCGCGGTACCGGCTTGGACTTTCTCCTTGATATGCTTGATTCCTTTGCTTCCTTTCTGAGCTACGACGATCTCATCGCGGATGGTGGTCTCAATATTAATGTGGTTCAAGCTACCATATTCAACTATTTCTACCCCTAACTTCTCTAGTTCATAGCATAAAGAAAGGTCTCGGAGCTTCACTGTCAAACAATTGCAATGAACCTTCCGATTGAGTGCATCAGCAACTACATTTGCCTTACCCAGGTGGTAATGCACTTCAATGTCATAATCCTTGATCAACTCGAGCCATCTTCGCTGTCACATGTTCAACTCTTCTTGGGTAAATATATATTTTAGGCTCTTGTGATCGGTGTAGATCTTGCAAGTACTGCCGAGCAAATAGTGACGCCAAATCTTCAATGCATGGACCACAGTGGCCAATTCTAGATCGTGAGTGTCGGGTACCAAAGTTGGGGGTACCCAACTTCGATGCAAAAACGCTCATTCCCAACGCGGCCTGACCTAAGTAAGGCCAGTGGAAGCCAATGAAGGCCGCGCCCGATGCCCACGAAGGCCGCGTCTACGGAGGCCCATGACGTCATTGCACCAATGACAGCCAACCCTCGGGAGAGCGGCACCCTCGGCGCCAATTCTCCGATTCGCCTGAGCCTCCCCAAGAGAGCTCGGGAGAGCGGCGCCCTCGGCGCCCATTCTCCGATTCGCCCGAGTTTCCCCATCTCCCTCGAGCGTAATCTCACAAAGGCATCCAAGGCACAGGTGATGTCAGCGGAGCAATCTTGGACCACAAGAGACCTCTCTGACCACTTTACAAGCACTATCTCGTTAGGCGAGACTCTCGATGCGACTGTGCTTCGCACGCCCCTGACGGCCATACCACCTGTTAGGATTTCCCTGGCAGCAGATTTGATAGGCCCACTACGGCCGTCCTCTCCACGGTATGGTCTACGGTGCGCCGCCCCGTTGTCCGCCGGGGTCTACCAACTACGACTGCGACAGTCCGAGCCCCTGACGACGGGCTACGCAAGAACGGGAAAAGCGCCTACTGCACTGTCCACTCGAAAGGACGGGCTACGCCTTCCATCCGGGCCCACCTAACCCTTGGGAAGTACTGTCCAAAGGCCGAAAATACGCCCGAGGGGAGATATCACCCTGCTCCATTCCATCACGCCTCCAGGAGTCCCGAGCCTCGGGAGACAACATCCCAAGACGACTCGCCCTCTTGTCACATCGTGCGGAAGGACAGCCATCAGGTGTGACCCAACGGCATGCCGTAATCCGACGACTGTTGCTGCCTTGAAACTCACCAAGATCGTACGAACCACTAAGGCCATACCCCGGAGACGCGGAGAAAAGACCAGTAGCTGACGACAGTCAAACGAGGAACAACAACTCCTCACTGTAACATACGTAGCATTGTAAGCGCTGTCCTTGCCTCTCCCTTGCGACTATAAAAGGGAGAGCAGAGGCCAGCTTGAGGAACCCCCGGGAAAGTCCTAAGCTCTCACTCACACATACACACCAACAGCAAACGACTTGCATACAGTTAGACACTCACAAGAGACCTGGGAGCACTTCCCTCTCTCGCCTAGCTTGTAACCCCTACTACAAGCACCCCGGTGCAAGGCAACACGACTCTCCTCTCCACTGGACATAGGGCTTGCTTGGCCTGAACCAGTATAATCTCTATGTTCCCCTTTGCACACCATCCGTAACCTCAACCGCAAAACACATATTTACTAGCCGGTGTTAGCCCCGCTAAAACTAGCACCGACAGTTGGCGCGCCAGGTAGGGGCCTTTTGCGTGTTGATCCCGGTTGCGGATGACAGCCAACGTCCCTGCGCTTCCTGCCAGCCCGGGGCTCAGGTTGGGCGGAGGTTCATCTCGAGGCCGTGGCTAGTGGCCACTGAACTCGAGGCTCCCCCCGCGCGGGACCCTCTACGATCGTCACTAGCGCAATGCTGGTAGCTTGAGCAACTAAGTCACAGTTACCCTTAAGCTTTCAGGCTTTGTTCATATTTGTGGTCTCGGAATCGATAAATAAGCGTTCTTTAATTATCACAAATTTTGAGATTTAAACTGAAACCTCCCTTGCGTCCGAACCTCTCCAGCACTCTTGAAAAAATCCGTGAAAACCAAACAGGCAAGAGAACACCCTTAGGGCATGGCCTAGCCTGAGCCGCGAGACCGCCTATGCCTCCGGCTACGGCACCTCCACTCACCACCCATCGCCCGATGGGTGACTTACGCTTCGAGGCAATTTCATGGAATTTTTCAAGTACGGGACGAGGAGTGGACGCTTAGGGGACTGACGATCTAATTTCCTCTACGCATTTTCGATCTTTTTTTCAAAAATTCCGCGCCAAACCCCTTTCTGCACTCTAGCAAAACTTGCGAGATCCAAAGAAGTAAAAGGACACTCTTAGGGCAGGGCTGGCCGAGCCGTGAGATCGCCTACGCCTCTGGGCTACGGCACCTCCACTCACCACCCTTCGCCCGAGGGTCGACTTGCGCTCCAGAAAGATTTCGCGAATTTTGCCTAAGTGCGAGAAGAGAGACGGGCGTTTGGGAAATTTAGTAAAAAAAGATCTCACTCGAGCCTTCTCTGAGATACCTAGCTGTGTGTGCGACAAAGTGGGAACCTCTCGGGTCGGATTTGCACAGCTCTGGCTCTGCCTACGCCACCGAGGCTACGGCATCCCTAAAAATGGTAAGTCCTCAACTTTCATCACAAAGTCTAATATTTATATGGGCACTCGGCCAAGACTTATTGTTCACAGGATGACAGAGGACTTCAGGTCACAAGCTCACACCACGTGGGAAGAAGCCATTCATTGTCGCCGAGGTTCTACGCCCCGACGCATACAAGCTCGCGAACGAGAAGGGCGAGGTCTACAGCAACGCTTGGAACATCGAACAGCTACGTCACTTCTATCTTTAAGATTCCGAGCATTGTAGTATTTTGAAAATCTTGAAATCAATAAAAAGACCCGACTTCTACTCTTTTTACATGATTTTTAGACTTTCAATCCGAGCCTACACTCGGGAGTGAAATGACCCTTTATTTCACCGCGCATTAAAAGCGAGGCCAGGCCTAACCTACGGAAAGGCCGACCCTCCCTCGGGGGCTAGGACGGGGGGAACCCCCGGACTTTCCCGAGATCCAACAATTTTGGAAACGCAAAAATTTCAAAACTCGTCAAATTCGTTTCTCCCTAAAACACGTTTCCCTCCGGAAATAAAGCATGAACTTATAGAATTTGGAAGAGTGAGGGAAGTCCCGGAGAACAGAGCCGGCCGAGTCGAGGAGACCGCTTACGGTCCAGGGCCACAGCATCTCCCCTCGCCACTCCGAGTTCGAAGGCTAACCCGCACTCGGAAGAAAATCTATAAGTTCTACGCTCGGTCAAGGGAGAAGGCCCGGGAGGAAACGTCTAAGCCTTTTTTCTAAGGATTCTTTCTGCCAAAGTTCCCAGGACATCGGCTGCGTCTATGCCGCTAAAGCTACGACACCCGAAAAGCGTCCCCCGAGGATCGATGGCCCGGGCACAGGATCGGCAAGAAAAAACGCCTAAGGAAAAAAGCACGAAACAAAGCGAAACAAACATTCAGCAAATATTTACATAAATATTGAGGCCATGAAGGGCCATATTGTTTGTTTCCTCTCAAGCCACTCACGAAAGGTTACTTTTTACAAGGGCACTATGGCCCGCTTCTTCTTCACGGCAGGTTCAGGGGAGGGAGCTCGACCTCGGCTTGGAAGAGGCCCGCCAGTGCTTCTCCTGGCTCCTTCATCGAATCCTCCAGCGCCAGGAACTCGGCGTCGTCGGCTTCATGGAAGCCCTCGCTGACAGGGTTGGCGTCAAAATTCCCGTAGTGGGACTTCACGACCGCCAATGTCTTTTGGACACCCGTCAGAAGGGCCTCCTTGATTCGGCCGCTCATGCTGCCGTGGAGTGCCTCCAGTCGGCTCCAGAGCGACATCCCCGAGGGTTCTCCACCGGTGCCGACGGAGTCACACAGTGCCCACGTGACCTTCTGCGGGTCCAGGTGTTCGGCCAACTCACCGTCGTAAGCCGCCTGCAGAACTGTGGGAGCAAAGCACGGAGATGAGTAAAAATACAATGAGCAACCAAGACAAGCAGAATGGAAAAAATACAACGCTGCGCTTACGGTTAGCCTCTTCCCGAGTCCTTCTGTGCCTCTTTCCCGGCTAAGTCCGCCGCGCCGAGCGCCAGGCGCAACGCCTCCCGAGTCTCATCCAGGTCGAGAGCCAAGACCTCGACGGCCAAAATCTTCTCGACGGTGAGCTCTCGGGCGGCGTCGTGCTCCCTCGTACATCGCGGCCAGGGCGCTCTCCAACTCCTGCACTCGCGTCGCCGAGGCAACAGCTCGGCCCTACTGCCTCCGTGACCTTCCCCTTCAAGATAGTGTTGTCGACACTTACTTCGGCAAGCTTGGAGGTCGCGGCGGCGAGCTCGCCCTGGGCGCGGGCAAGGGCTTTCCCCTTGAGATAGAGCTACTTCCAGAGCCCGAGCCCGCCACGAAGGAAGCGGGATTTGTCCCGGGAGGTGTGCATGAGGTTCTGGAAAGAAGGAAGAAGCGGAAACGGTAAGAACGATGCTCATATGCAGGAAAAGTTTACAAGACACGGGGATTTACTTGAAGCTAGGCCGAGAGGTCCTTCTCGAGGACTGTCGGCGATCACGCGGAGCCCCGCCACCGAGCTAAACCCGAGCTCCTGAACGGCGTCCCACTTGGGGGCCTCGAGGTCGTCCCGGAGCGAGAAGATGGGCGGCGCCTGAGGGTTCGCGCGGTCCGCCCACTCGATCCGGGAGATGGTTAGCTCCCGAGGCTGAGGCCCCCTGAAGGCCAGCGCCCAGGGGCCTTTCTCACGGGCGGGGGGAGCCCCTGTGCTGACGCCCACGGCCGATGACCCCGTGGCAGTAGGCTCCATGGGGGCGGCATCGGCTGGCGCTCCCGAGGCATCTCCGAAACCGATGATCGAGGCCTCGGAAGCCCATGCTGGCTCCGTCTCCAGGTCGATCACGGGCACAACGACGGCGGCCGCCGCCGAGATAGCCTCCCCCGATGAAGGAGCCTCAGACGCCAGAGGCGGACCCCCGGGGGGACGGATTTCATCGCCTGCCGACCGGGCACTCTCCCCGGTCTTGTCATGACCCTGTACCTTCAGGACCTTCAGGTGTGACACCTGGAGGTCCGCCCCCGAGCATTTCCTGAAGCAGAGAAGGAAGAAAGGAGCGCTCATGAAAGGATCCCCACCAGAAGGAATTACAGGTAAAGATACTTACCTCGTTTTCGGAACCACCCTCTTTTTCTTCGCAGCGCCCACGCTCGGCGAGACGATGGATGGTGTGGGCTGCGCCGGCGGTGGAGGAGTGAGCGCCAACCCGGCGTCCGGGCCAGTGCTGCCCAGAGACAAGGGCTCCGCCTGGGCGCCAGGGGGTCGTCCCGACGTCACCGCCCCTCGGCGGGGAAGCTTGAGCCTAGGAGGGCTCCAGCTCAAGCGCCGGCGTCATGGCGCCGGTTGGCTCCGGCTTCGGCGGCGTCTTCCCAGCACTCCGCCCGCCTTCGGTTGCCGCGCCGACCAACGACGCGTAGGGGGGAGGGTCCGCCGAAACAGGGGACCCTCGGTCCCCCCACTAGAACCTCGGGGCATCTCGGGCGCCGGGCCCGAGCCCGTTCCTGGCCCCTCCGGCCGAACCACGCTGCTGATGACGGGCGGAGCCCCGCCTCCTGATATCGCCCTGCCTGGAGCCGCGTTCTCCTCCATGGCCCGGAGGCTGTTCTGGGTTCGCCGCTCTTTGTCCTCCAGGACGGGCGGAAGGGAAGCCTTCCCAGTCCTCGAGAGGCCCTACGACGAATGAAGGAGAAAGGTTAGGAGGAAGATGGGGAAACTAGTGGCTCGATCAAACGAACGACACTTACCAGCGCCGGGAAGCCCGCGCAGGGACACATAGGCACCCGGTTCACCTCCTCCCAGGTGGGATGACCCCCCACCATGTAGCCGACGCGGCACATGACCTCCGCCTCGCCAAGGTCACGGGCCAGCATCGCCGTGCCCTCCTGCTGCGACCCGGTCACCATTTGATGAAGTGCCAGGCGGCGCACTATCAGAGGTAGCACCGTTCGCATGTGGAAGTTCCCCGCCACGCCGGGCCCTGTAAGGCCTCTCCTGTTCAACTTCTTGAGTGCGTCAAAGTAGACGGCCAGGTGCTTGGACTCCTTCGACGGGCACCCCCACTCCCATTGGGGAAGGGGAGCCATGAGCGCCCTTCCCGTAAACTTGGGGAAGAGACCCCCGTCGTTGCGAAGGTAGAACCAGCCACTGTGAGACCCCTTGCTGGAGAAGGAGGCCCTACAGGGGATGTACGACGAAGAGCGGATCACGAGGCCGCACCCCCCACGTGTTGGATCTCCCGCGGCCTCCTCGTGCCGACCCACTTGGTGTACCAGTCAATGCGGGAAATGCGGCGCCACAGGTTCCAGTGTGGGGGACCTCGAAGTAGCCTTCACGCAGGGCGGCGAAAATCGACGCCTATGTGATGGAATTCAGGGTGAGGTTGTGGAGCTCCAGCCCGTTCTCGAAGAGGATGGCCGGGCAGAAGCGGCTCGGCGGCGAGCCGAGCCCATGCTCGTGGTAAGCAACGAAGCTCACCACGTACCCCTCGCCAGGGTTTGGCTCCTCGTGGTTGCGCGGCGGCACGGCCCACTCTGGGTGCTGCACATCGGTACGAGGACGCACCAGCCCCAGAGTGACGAGGCGCTCCAGCTGCGCTCTGTCACGGTGCTCCTCGGCCACGGTTCCCGCCTGAGGACGCCGGCGGCGGCCGCTGAAAGGTCCTTGTTTGGTTTTGATAATTGAGTGACAACTTAGGTGGACTAATATATGTTTAAATGTGGATTACACAGGTGATTAGTCCATAGGTACATGTGTGTGAGCATTTATGCCATGGAGATGGAATTAGCTTGGAGATGATGTTTAGCTCACCCATATGGTATGAAGGAGCTAAACGCATGAGACATGACATGGAGTCATGTGGCTAGGTGGAGAAGATCAAGACACGACTTGGTGTCGACGGACCGGTTGCAAGTGTGAAGGGCAAGCTAGTGGGCTTGGCGCCGATGGACCAACGCAACGGTAAAGAGCAAGTGAAGTCGAGGATCGATGAACCAAAAGGCACATGATGATATGAAATGGATCATATCATTGTTGAGATGTTGGTGCATGTGTTGCACCGGCATCGACCAAGTTGGAGATGGAGAAGGTGATGAAGACGGTGATCGAAATGGAAAGCGCAAGGCGAAGGTATAACCTAGGGCGTTTTCATTTCACCAGTCTAAGGTTGAGTAGAGAAGTGCTTGACCAGATTTAGAATAGATGGCCGTACTATCAAGAGGGGCAAACTTGTTTGCATATCGGTCATCTAGTGCCACTTGAGCGATCTAACTTGCATACGTTGCTAGGATCGAGTGGTGCGGTGAAAAGAGAGAAAAATCCTATGAAAACTGTTTGTAAAAAGCTAACACACATGCACATGAGGTGTACATTTGGTGGTGTTAGCACATTTGTAAAGGTAGTGAAGTTTGGAGTTGAGAAGAGCTCTCTGCAGAGCATCGGACGCTAAGGAGTGGGAGCGTCGGACCATTGCTCTCGGTCCGACGGCTTACCCTAGCTTTAGTGCGAGCGTCAGACGGTGGTCGCTGTGGGAGCGTCAGACCATTGTGCCGGTCCGACGGTGTTTGGCTCTGTGAGAGTCGGACAGTCCGACGGGGTGAGAAGCGTGAGCGTCGGACTAGTTGGCTGACAGTCCGACGGCGCGTCGCGGTGAGTTCACGGCGTGGCGAGGCTTGTGGCGGGCTCTGGGCACGGCGTCGGACGGGGCAGTTGGTCCGACGTTGGGCGTCGGACAGCGTTCGACAAAGTTTTGGCGCTCGGGTTGCTCTCTGGAAGCGTCGGACCGTGGAGTTCGTTGGTCCGACGGTGTTCCGTCCGACGGTGAGTTGAAGCGCGGGAAGTTAGCCGTTGCGATCCAACGTTCGACTTCAAACGGCTAGTGACACGTGGCGGCCATCGGGAGCGTTGGACCGTGGATATTGTTCCGACGGTGGCGCGGCTGAGCGTCCGACGCTCAGTCCGACGGCCGATTTTGGTTGGCAACGGCTCTATTCGCTTGAGGGCTATAAAACCAAGCACTTGGCGGCCTTGGCTGACCAGCTGAGCACCCTTGGGCCTGTGTGGCTTATGTAGGTGTGCTTGGGAGCTCTCTAACTCACTAGTGTGCTTAGTGTTCATCCAATTGATCGCTAGTGAGTGATTCTAGTGCGTTGCATTGAGAGATTGCAAGAGTTGGCACTAGGTGATCGAGTTGCAAGCCGGTGGTGCTTGTTACTCTTGGAGGTCGCCACCTCCTAGACGGCTTGGTGGCGAGAGGCTCCGTGGAAGCAAGCAAGGAGATTGTGCATGGTTCCGGAGCAAGCTTGTGAGGGGTTGGAGCTCACCCCGCGGGAGTCGCGAAGAGCATCGCTAGTAGAGCGAGACGTGAAGAGCGACAAGTGGTCCGGCTGAGTCAAGTGCTAGAGCTTGTGGTAAGCACTCCATGTGGGAGAGTGTGACTTGCGGGTCACCACTAGCAAGAGGACCGGCGGCAACCTTGGAGTTTGTCTCAACGGAGGACGTAACTTGTGGCGACAAGTGAACCTCCGGGAAATAAATCACCGCGTCAACATCTTCCCATCTTTCACGGTGGTTTGCTCCCTTCTACACAAGTTATTTACTTTGTGCATTACTCTACTTGTGTAGTTGTAGTTGCTCTTGTGAGACCGGTTAGCTTGTGTAGCTTGCCACTCACCTTCTTAGCTTGTGTAGCTTAGAAGTAGTTCTCACTTAGTTTGTGTAGCTAAGTGAGTTGCGCTCCTTGATTTGGATTGTGTATCCTTGTCATTGAGCAAGTAGTGAGCTTAGGTGCTTAGTGCGCTTTTACTTGCTAGTTGATAGGAGTTTCCCCGGTGTTTAAAGTACTAGCGCGTAGGTTTGTATGATCTTGCGCTAGAACGGTTTAGGGAAGCTCAAGCTAGACTTGCACCTTTGCTTCTTGCTAGGATCTTTTGCAAGTGCTGAGAGTCTTAATTGGAGGGGTGAATTGTCGCTAGAACCGATTAGGTTTTATTTCCGTTGCGATTTATTTTTGTCGGACTATTCACCCCCCTCTAGTCCGCCATCTCGACCCTTTCAGCCGCGGCAGCGTCGGTGGCGGCGGCGTCGGTGGCGGCGACATCGGCGGCGGCGTTGACAGCGGCGGAGGAGGAATCCATGGCAAGCGAAGGGGGAAGGGCTGCGGGAAGAACAACGGCCGCGGCAACAATCTCTCTCGAGCAGGCAACGAAGGCGAAAGAGCAGGCGATGAAGGTAAGAAAGCAAACGGTCGTGCGAGCGAATGGCTAGGGTAGAAAGAAAACCGTAAGTTTTTCTTATATACTCCACCGGCGGATCGTGGGTGGATGCAGAGGATCCGCTGCATTAATTGCGCGGGGCCCGCCACGATCCCCACGTCGTCGCCATCGCCGCGCACGCAAACCGCCTCGACTGAGCCGAACCGTCGAGTCCGTCAGGCTTCGCGCCTCAAAAGGTAAGCCGAATCATTACAACTGCGCACCTCGATTCCGCCAACATTCTCTCCTTCCCAACGAAGGAACCCCGGGCTCGGGCGCCCGTTACGTTCCCAGGGGATTGAAGACTGGCCCTCCGTGGCTCGAACAGTCGCCCTAGGGAAACCGAGTTCGGGACAGCTATTGGATGGGTCACGGAAACGGCCAGTATCCCGACGCCCGAAACGTCACACGGGACATCCCATGCTGTGTCCAAGTCCCAGTAGCGAGTCAGTTACGTGAAATCCCTCTGTGGGAGGCATCAGGCCATCGGGACTCATCGAAGGGACCCGACATCCACTAACTGACCCTCGGAAAATATTTGGAGTGTGCTCAGGCCACTAGCCGACCCCTAACGAATGGGGCACGGACCTCCACTTGGACCAACCCGTTTGTAGCTCACCGGAAATGCGGACTCGTGCCCCAGCGGGGAAGTCGAGCAGGACCAAACCTTCCTCTTCCCGAAAAAAGAGCGTGAAGGTCGAATTAAAAAAGACAGGGAAGAACCCGACCGATCTCCGATACGAAAACGGAAGCTCGGGAACTTGCCATGCACCTTGGAAAGACCACCGAATGACCTCCCAACACGATGGGAGGCTGGGGGGCTCCGCTTCCAAGGAAACAATCCTCCTAAATAAATAAAAAACACCCGAGAACTAACAAACACGATTCTAAGCCTTTGGAGGGATATATCATCCCTCCAAAGCCTCGGGGGCTACACCCGGCGGGTGCGCTCGCGCGCACCCACCGGAAAAAACAACCCATAATTTATCTTTTTAACAGGAAGAACCAGCGTGAACCTGTGGAGGAGTGCCTTCACTCCGCCACAGGCTCGGGGGCTACTGTCGGGTACCAAAGTTTGGGGTACCCAACTTCGATGCAAAAACGCTCATTCCCAACGCGGCCTGGCCCAAGTAAGGCCAGTGGAAGCCCACGAAGGCCGCCCCCGAAGCCCACGAAGGCCACGTCTACGGAGGCCCACGACGTCATTGCACCAATGATAGCCAACCCTCGGGAGAGCAACACCCTCGGCGCCAATTCTCCGATTCGCTCGAGCCTCCCCAGGAGAGCTCGGGAGAGCGGCACCCTCGGCGCCAATTCTCCGATTCGCCCGAGCCTCCCCGGGAGAGCTCGGGAGAGCGGCGCCCTCGGCGCCCATTCTCCGATTCGCCCGAGCTTCCCCATCCCCCTCGAGCGCAATCTCACAAAGGCATCCAAAGCACAGGTGATGTCAGCGGAGCAATCTTGGACCACAAGAGACCTCTCTGACCACTTTACAAGCACTGTCTCGTTAGGCGAGACTCTCGATGCGACTGTGCTTCGCACACCCCTGACGGCCATGCCACCTGTCAGGATTTCCCTGGCAGAAGATTTGATAGGCCCACTACGGCCGTCCTCTCCACAGTATGGTCTACGGTGTGCCGTTCTGTTTTCCGCCGGGGTCTACCAACTACGACTGTGACAGTCCGAGCGCCTGACGACGGGCTACGCAAGAACTGGAAAAGCGCCTAATGCACTGTCCACTCGAAAGGACAAGCACACCTTCCATCCGGGCCCACCTAACCCTTGGGAAGTACTGTCCAAAGGCCAGAAATACGCATAAGGGGAGATATCACCCTGCTCCATTCCATCACGCCTCCAGGAGTCCCGAGCCTCGGGAGACAACGCCCCGAGACGACTCGCCCTCTTGTCACATCGTGCGGAAGGACAGCCATCAGGTGTGACCCTATGGCATGCCATAATCTGACAACTGTTGCTACCTTAGAACTCACCAAGATCGTACGAACCACTACGGCCATACCCCGGAGGCGCGGAGAAAAGACCGTAGCTGACGACAGTCAAATGAGGAACAACAACTCCTCACTGTAACATACGTAGCATTGTAAGCGCTGCTTTTGCCTCTCCCTTGCGACTATAAAAGGGAGAGTAGAGGCCAGCTTGAGGAACCCCCAGGAAAGTCCTAAGCTCTTACTCACACATACACACCAACGGCAAACGACTTGCATACACTTAGACACTCACAAGAGACCTGGGAGCACTTCCCTCTCTCGCCTAGCTTGTAACCCCCTACTAAAAGCACCCTGGTGCAAGGCAATACGACTCTCCTCTTCACTGGACGTAGGGCTTGCTGGGCCTGAACCAGTATAATCCCTGTGTTCCCCTTTGCACACCATCCGTAACCTTAACCGCAAAACACATATTTACTAGCCGGTGTTAGCCCCGCTAAAACTAGCACCGACAGTGAGTGGGATAATTCTCTTCATGGCGCTTAAGTTGTCGTGACGCATAAGCAATGACTCGGCCCTCTTGCATCAAGACACATCCCAGACCGGTTCCAGAAGCGTTGCAGTACACGTCAAATGGCTTTTCAATGTCCGGCTGAGCTAGGACTGGTGCAGTGGTCAACAATTTTTTCAAGGTTTGAAATGCCTGCTCACACTCAGGTGACCAAACAAACTTGACCTCATTCTTCAATAGGCTGGTAATGGGCTTGGATATTTTGGAGAAATCCGGAATAAAGTGACGGCAATATCCCGCCATTCCCATAAAACTACGGACTTGATGCACTGTGGTCGGTGGTTTCCAATTCCAGATCTCTTCCACCTTACTTGGGTCAACTGATACACCTTCGGCCGATAGGATATGTCCAAGAAACAGAACTCTGTCCAGCCAAAACTCGCACTTTCTGAACTTGGCATATAGTTGATGTTCTCTCAAACGAGTTAGGACTACACGAAGATGTTTGGCATGTTCTTCAGGGTTTTTGGAATAGACAAGTATGTCTCGATGAACACGACCACAAACTTGTCGAGTTCGGGCATGAAGACGGAGTTCATGAGATACATGAAGTAGGCAGGGGCATTAGTTAGGCCGAAAGACATAACCAGATACTCGTAGAGACCATATCTGGTGGTGAAGGCTGTTTTGGGAATACCCTCAGGATGGATTTTTATTTGGTGGTACCCAGATCTGAGGTCAATTTTTGAAAACACCTTGGCCCCAGCAAGTTGGTCAAAAAGTAGATCTATGCGAGGCAAAGGGTAGTTGTTTTTGATGGTGACCTCATTGAGTGGACGGTAATCGACACAGAGTCTGAGGGAACTGTCCTTCTTTTTAACAAAAATAGCAGGACAACCCCAGGGGGATGAACTAGGCCTGATGAAACCCTTATCCAACAGATCCTGCAACCGAACCTTCAACTCTGCCAATTCCTTAGGTGGCATTCTGTATGCTCTACGGGAAATAGGTGCTGTTCCTGGCTTCAACTCAATGGCAAATTCTACATCACGGTCAGGGGGTAAACCAGGCAATTCGTCAGGGAATACATCCAGGAATTCACAGACTACCGGAATGTTCTGCACCTCTTTAACTACGGTTGCACATACCCTACCAACTGCTCTTTGAGGTATTGGAAGTTGGATAAGAAGTTGAGTTTGACTATTAGGCAAGTTTACCCTGATAGTTCTATTCAGCACATCTATGAGAGCTTTGTGCTGATACGTCCAATTCATGCCTAATATCACATCTATATCCTGATCCTTCAGCACTATCATTGAGGTCGAGAATATATGCCCGCCAAGTTCTATGGGCACCCGATGTACTATCTCTTTAGTACTAATGCGCCCTCCGGGCGATTGTATAAGAAAATTTTTCTCTATCGGCCCAATCGGAATTTCATGCTTGACAACAAATGTACGATTGATGAATGAATGCGATGCACCAGAATCAAAAAGCATGATAGCAGGATGACTTGCGACAGGGAACCTACCCAGCATGACGGGTTCACCTTCAGGAATGTCTCCAACTTGTGTATAGTAGACCTGTCCTACTTTTCTCACAACTTTTCCCTTCTGGGCCTGCTGCTGGTGGCCACGGTGCTGAGTCTGCTGCTGCTGCTGTCCACCAGGAGCCTTCTGCGCATTCTAATTGTATTGTTTGGGGAATGGGCAGTTGCGGGACCAATGTCCCATCTTGCCACAATTGTAGCAGGGTTGGTTGTAGGTTGCTTGAGGAGTGGTTACGCGAACACCAGGGGCATTCGGCTGAGTGGCGCTTTATTGGTTGGAAGTGTGAGAGGTAGCAGCAGTTCGAACTACGACCTGCTGATGGGGATACTGGGGGCGTAAGTGGTGAGTGGGATGGTAGATGATTTTCTGGCGCTTCTGATGGCCAGAAGATCCAGCTGATCCAGACTTCTTCTTTTTCTTCTCTTCTTGATGCTTGTGGTCACTTTCTTCCAAAGCAATGGCACTGTTGACAGCCTCATGATAAGTGCAGTTGAGATTGTTGGACAGGCTTCGCTGAATCTTGAAGTTCAAACCCCTAACAAAGCAGTCCTTTTTCTGATCGGTGTTGGTATGCTCAGGGGCATACTGCGACAGATGGTTGAACTGGCTGACATACTGCATGACTGTGGATTCCTTCTGTTGCAGAGCCAAGAACTTATCCAACTTCATCTTCATCACACCCGTTGGGATGTAATGTGCACGGAAAGCCTTGCAAAACTCTGCCCAAGTAAGTTGGTGCCCTTCCGGCTGGGCTGACTGGAGGTTTGCAAACCAAGCGCTCGCAGGGCCTCGGAGTTGCTGTGCTGCAAACAATGGCTTCTGGATTTCTGTGCAGCGAATCAATCCAAATTTCTACTCCATGATATGGAGCCAGTCATCTGCTTCCAGTGGCTCATCCGCTTTGGTAAACACCGGTGGACGGGTGTCTGTAAAGTCCACATAAGTTGTTTCCTCATCATGGTGGCGGCCACGGCGCCCACCACGGTCATCCCGGTTTTGAGCAAGCAACGTTGTAGCGTTGGCTAAGGCGGCGATGGCATCTGCCAAGGTGGGTGGAATCGGCGGTGCTTGCGGAATGGCCCCGTCCTCAGAAGTCCCAGCACCAGTCGTGCGGGTGTGAACAGGCATCTGTACATAATTAAGCCCAAACTCAAATCTTAGATTACTTAATCGAGTCTTAATACAGTACACACCATAATATTACAATAACCAGGGTACATAACCAACACTCGACATAGTTCTCAAACTATAGCTAAGGTTTTCATGGCAACACTGATAATACAATACCCTAAAGAGCACGACTATTGACATCACTAGTCCTACTGCTAGTCTAGTCGTCGTCACCCAGGTCCCGTCAGAGACGACACCGTCCTCGTCAACCTCCGCCACGTGCTCCTCGACGTCCTCCTCGACGTCCTCGTCGGCGTCCTCCTCGACGATCACCTGGAGAGGCTCAATCTCCTCGTCAACGTCCTCCATGTCCTGATCCTCAGGAACAACAACCACCCCATCCTCGGTGTCCTCAACACGTGGCTGCAGGATCAAGTTAAGCTCCTTGTTGAGCCTATGCACCTCCTCGTGCAGTGTGTCATTGTAGTCCTCGATCTGCTCCACGTAGATCTCAAGCTCGTGCAGCCTTGCCCTGGTCGCGTCCTCACGCACCCAGGTAGCGTCCCTCTGCTCGATCAGACGAGCCACAGAAGTCCGCGTCGGTCGATCGTCGCCACGTCCTGGTAGTGCTCCCGACGAGCGGCGGCAAAGTCCTCCATCATCCTCCTCATCTCCTCCCTCATCCTCTCTATCTCCTCCTACAACTCAGTGCGGTTGTGGCGGGGGCGACGACTGCCAGAGGCCTCCCCGTCGCGCGGCGCCAGCTGGTGACGCGGCAACCCTTGGGTCCCATCATCTTGCGCGCGGTCTGCTTGCAGCGTGCCATGCTGGAGAAGATAAGTTGGGATTAGTGAGGATATAATAGCTAGCAAGAATAGGTTTGATAGATCCTAACCCATAACCCATTTTAAGGAGGAAGTTATTTATCATGTGAATCAATCATGATGCATGAATCGTACTTACGTAATTTTAAAATCAATGCAAAATAAATAACTGCATATTTAATTTTTAACGTAGGGCTAATAATAGCGCTATTCCACAGACTACCATAGCTATAATACAGATTAAGACAAGAGTAAGTAATTTGGACCAAAATAGCAATTTAAAGTTTATGATTCAAAATATTTTGAAGTTTTGCAAAGTAATACAGTAATGATTTAGCAATGGAACGCTCTGCTATCAGCTGTAACAGAACCACCTAAATCACATGGCCCACAGGCACCTGTCATTGTCACTAATGACCTTTGACAGCCAGGCCCGTGTCCCAAATGATCTAGAAGGTCCTGCCGGGCTACATTAGCGCCCGATTTCCTCCGACAGGATCCCATTGCGAAGCCATTACAGAATTACAACATTTCATAACAAATTACATCAGAGTAAAAGCGCGGAAAGATTATAAGGTACTTACATTACAAACCATTTGTCCAGATAAGAATAAGGTGCAAATATTACATACCATAAATAAAATAAGTAGCAGTGGAACGACGATACAACATAATTAAGTATTTAACGATAAAAACCCTGCCCATGGGTTCAAGCTTACTCCTCCTCACTTCCCTCCTAGACCATTGTCACACAGCAGGGGGCGAGACAAACCTCCGACTGCTGTATCCCTACAACATGGGGGTTAACAAACCCTGAGTACTGGAGTACTCCGCAAGACTTACCCGACTAAGAAAAAGGAATGAGACTCAGGAATGCAGGCTGAAGGGAGTCAAGGTAAGGCTTGAGCAATAGTCAAAGGTTTTGCAGAAAAGTATTACTATCCTATTTCAATATTTTACTCAATTTTATTTTAATCATAATCCATAATTCCCAATTCATTCTCATATATCATCATACTTTCAAATCCTTAATTATTCTCAAAAACACCTAGTTCCGAACCACTTTTCAGTTGTAGGTCAAAGGATCAAGTCTCCATATCCGAGGAGCAACAACGATTCGAATTGATTAGTACCCAGCTGGGGATCCCTATCCACACTGCATATGTAGCAGTTAAGCTTGCATATACCAACTCCGGCTACCACGGCCTTTCTACCCCTGAACCGGTCCAGCGCCACCCGAGAACACAGTACTCCTCTCCTCTCCAGGCACGCCGGCCACGAGGGTACACGCTACTCTCGCCATCTCTCCACTCCTAGTACGTGGTTGTCGGTTCAAGTAGTAGAGCCACCGGAGTCAGAGCTTTCTGTAGTATGTGGCTAGTTGCAAAGTCTCGATCACAGCAGGCTACAATGAACGGTCCCTAATTCTTTTTCGCCGGCGACATTGCATTGGGACTCTAACCCAAATACAAGTGTCCCAACGGTTTTCAAATCCCTTTCCCGCCGATGGTCAAGCATTGGGACTCTAACCCAAATTCACAACCAACGAACGGAAAACCCCTTTCTGTCGGTTATGATGCATTGGGGCTGCTACCCAAGTACACAGTCCCCGAACGGACTCATGTCCCTTTCTCCTTTCTCATGATTCATAGTTATCACATTCACATAGGTCAAAAATAGCCTTTTTATGCAAATCTAGATTGATTAAGAAGGGCTAAGAATTTTTGAACATTTTTATTTTTAAACAGGTTTCCGGGGTATTTTATATCAAGGCAGGTAATGCAACAATATAGGTGACAAACAACTCCTAACAACCTAATGCAATAATAGACTCAAGTTATAAATATTTTATAAAACACAAGACGGGGCTGAATGCACCGGGGCTTGCCTTGGATTGCGTACAGCGTCGGGTCAGGCTTGGTTTCGCAGATGTCGAATCCCTGGACGACCTCCGGAGTGACCTCCTCGGTAGTGGCCTCGACTTGGACTTCCTCGGTGAGGGGCACTACATGTATGCAATGTTGCATGCTTAGCATGGTATGAGGATAATGAATGAAATGCTCAAAAGTAAACCATTGAGACCTTGAGTACAACTTTGCTTCACGGTAAAGTTGTAAACGTTTTACAGAAAGCAAAACGATGTTTCATATTTCGTTTTATCGACCATTTTAACAGTCATAGAAAGCCGCTGCACAGCTTTACTACAACTAACAAGTGACATTACTACTTTTGTCAAGGATCACCATGGTGAAAGATCCATGAACCCAATCAATCCAAAAATCACACACACTACAAGGATTATTTACTTAAATCAATTTTATTATCCAATTAACCCAATATTTAATTAACAAGTGATCGAACGGTTTCCAATTGAGCCAAAACTTAAGCAACAGACAGGTTCTACCCTAAAACAGTGCCATTTAAATTTTCTTGATTTTTGTATTAATCTGGAATTTATTAAAATTTCCCAAAGTTGCATTTATTAATTAATATGTTGATTTTTAGTTCCTGCAGAAGGTGTCCAAATCTTATATTTAATATTTTTATAAAATACTCTATGCTCCAGAGAGTACCCACAATTATTTTCATGATTTTTTGTCCAACAGAAATATTTCTATGAAAATAACAAATAACACTACTATTCTATTTTGCTAGAAATCAGAAATTCTATTTGAAATTCGCTAAAATGGAAAAATCCATTTCAGCCCGGGGCGGCCCAGCTCGGCACAGGCCGGCCCAGAGCGGCCTGCGTGCGCACGGCCTGGCGGTTTTGCCAAAAACCCCTTGAAAAACTCGGCGCTCAACCCGCGGTCCTAGTGCTAGTATTCATATGAGTCATATGCTTTGCAAATAACCCCCTGTATTTCCTTTTCTTTTAACCCGCGGTCCCTCTCGCACACAGAGAGGCGCTGACCGGCGGCCCGCCGGCTCTGACCGGCGCTAGCTCGCCGCCGGCGAGGCCTCCGGCTAAACCAACCGATCCGACACATTCACAAGCCCCTAACGCGTCTATAGAGGTAGTTTTTAGGGCTACCGGGACCTAGGTTCTGCCCGACCGAGAGCATGGCGGCTCGGCCGCGGCGGCACGCTGTGCTCCGGCGAGGTCGCGACAGTAGCGTTCAAGATTAGTGGTGCTATCGAATCAGGGGCTCACCGTGGGTTAGTTAGGCTAGGTGGTCGAGCTCGAGGCAGTGCCGAGGCACGAGCGTGACGACGACAACGGCTGCAACGAAGTTCACCGGCGGCTTGCCTTTTGTTCCGACGACCCTGAGGGACAAAACGGAAAACCGTCGCATGCATAAGCATCACTATAAACTAGAGAGTCCAAAACGCGAGACCGAGGAAGAAGAGGCTCACCGCAGCAAGCTAGTCGCGTGGGGGATGGCTGTGGCGGTGCTCGGCCGGACCCAAGGACGACGACACGCGTTCCCGGACCCTCGAAGCACGAAAGCTGGACCAAGGTGATTCTAGCTGTGCTCAGGGAGCTGGAGAGGCTAATGACAAGAGGAATTTGGGGAAGGAGGTCTGAGGGCGGCCAATTTCGGCTCGGGACCAAGGCGGGTGCGGTGGTGGCCGGAGTAGGAAGGGAGGGGCAGAGATGGGTGCCGGTGCCACTATATGCCGGTTAGAGGGGAGGCTGGAGCGGCTCAGGGTGGCGCGGGGTCTCCCACACGCGCAGCCATGCCGGGGGCAAGATCCCGGCCGGCGCGGGCGGCGCCGCGCGCGCGTGCGGCCCGGCGGGCGGCCTTCTGTGCGCGAACAGGAGAGGAGGCAGAGCACTGTAGCTCAATTGTTACCCCTACGCACTGTTTTTTGACCATACACCCAAAACCGTGTAACAACTTGGAAATTGGTCAAAATAAAAGTTGTAGGGTTTTAAATTCTGCACAACTTTGATTTCGGGACCAAGTTCAGATTTTGAATAATTTTGAAGATATTTAAAAGGGGGTAAAACTGATATTTGAATTTTATTCCTAATTTTATTAAATTCTCCAATTTAAACCCAACAAAATGAAAATCTTCCAAAATAAAAGTTGTTCTATTAGTTGATCTTGACAACTTTCATTAAGGTAGTTTAGTTAGATTCTCAGTAATTTTTGAATTCACATTTCAAATTTGAATTTCAAAGTAGTAATTAGGGTTTAATTTAAATTTCTATTAAAGAACTTCAAAAACACCCAAAATAAAAGTTGTTCAACTTTAAAATATCTATAACTTTTATTAAGACATTATCACCAAATTCGAAGTAGATTTTGATTTAGGGTTTTGGGTCCGATTAGGACTTAATTCAGATTTTTCTTTTGATTTATTTTTACTTGCCAATTGGGGATTCAATTGCAACACCAAAAACATTCATAAATAAGCCACTCTAAAGTTCCTAAGCATAATCATATGTAGATGCTTAATAATAAACATGATGACATGGCATAATTAATTAGCCGTAATACCCGGGGTATTACAGCCCTTCCCCCTTAAAGAAATCTCGTCCCGAGATTTGATAGATGACCAAACCTCAGGGTTAAGTAATGGAAAAGAAAATATCTCAAGCAAACCTACTCTAATTTCTACTATAAAATAATCAGGGGAGTTTATACATGCTACAACCAGAAACTTTACATTTACAATGTAGCAAAGAATTCGGGGAAATTCTCAGCAAGATAGTCTTCAGATTCCCAGGTAGCTTCATCCTCTGAATGTTCGCTCCACTGAATCTTGTACCGTCTTGTGGTGGTTCTTCGAGTGATGTGATCCTTTCGATCCAGGACCCGGATTGGATACTCAGAGTATGTTAGGTCAGGTTGGAGTTCTATCCCTTCAACATCAATGACTTGATCTGGCACTCGAAGACACTTTTTGAGTTGCGACACATGGAATACATTGTGCACAGCTGAGAGGTGATCTGGCAACCTCAACTTATAGGCTACTTTCCCATGATGAGCTATGATTTGAAATGGTCCAATGTATCGAGGAGCTAACTTGCCTTTAACTCCAAATCGACTAATTCCCTTCATGGGTGAGACTTTGAGGTAGACATAATCTCCTGTCTTGAACACCAAGGGACGGCATCTTTGATCGGCGTAACTTTTCTATCGTGACTGTGCAACCTTCAGATTATTTTGTATCTGCTGAACCTTTTCTTCAGTTTCCTCCACCAAGTCAACTCCGAAGAACCATCTTTCCCCAGGCTCAGACCAATTTAGGGGTGTCCGACACCTACGACCATACACCGCCTCGAACGGTGCAATTTTGATACTTTCTTGATAACTGTTATTATACGAGAATTCCGCCAGTACCAAACACTCATCCCATGATTCTATGTAATTGAGTGCACATGCCCTCAACATGTCCTCCAACACCTGGTTGACTCTCTCAGTCTGTCCGTCAGTCTGTGGATGGTATGCAGTGCTATGCAGAAGTTTTGTTCCTAGCGACTTATGGAAAGCCCTCCAAAAATTGGAAATGAATTGAGAATCTCGATCTGAGACAATGGTCTTAGGCACACCATGAAGCTTCATCAGATTCTGGATATACAGCTTCGCATAGTTCACTGCAGTGTAAATAGTCTTGACGGGGATGAAGTGAGCTTGCTTAGTGAGGCGATCAACCATAATCCAGGTTGAGTCAAAACCATTGGATGTTTTGGCAGACCCACGATGAAATACATGCTAATGTCTTCCCATTTCCATGCAGGAACAGGCAGTGGTTGCAGTTCTCCACCAGGCTTCATGTGTACAGCTTTTACTTTCTGACAGGTGTCACACTTTGCTACATATCGAGCGATCTCTATTTTCATCTTGGTCCACCAGAACTTTTGCCTCAAATCTTGGTACATCTCATTGCTCCCGGGGTGAATGGAGAATCTAGTCAAATGTGCTTCATCGAGGATCTTTTGGCGCAACTTGGGTACTTTTGGAACTACTAACCGATCCTTGAACCATACGACACCTTCGTCGTCAATCCTAAAACAATCCGCCGTACCGGCTTGGACTTTCTCCTTGATATGCTTGATTCCTTTGCTTTCTTTCTGAGCTGCGACGATCTCATCATGGATGGTGGTCTCAATATTAATGTGGTTCAAGCTGCCATGTGCAACTATTTCTACCCCTAACTTCTCTAGTTCATAGCATAAAGAAAGGTCTCGGGGCTTCACTGTCAAACAATTGCAATGAACCTTCCGACTGAGTGCATCAGCAACTACATTTGCCTTACCCGGGTGGTAATGCACTTCAATGTCATAATCCTTGATTAACTCGAGCCATCTTCGCTGTCTCATGTTCAACTCTTCTTGGGTAAATATATACTTTAGGCTCTTGTGATCGGTGTAGATCTTGCAAGTACTGCCGAGCAAATAGTGACGCCAAATCTTCAATGCATGGACCACAGCGGCCAATTCTAGATCATGAGTGGGATAATTCTCTTCATGGCGCTTAAGTTGTCGTGACGCATAAGCAATGACTCGGCCCTCTTGCATCAAGACACATCCCAGACCGGTTCCAGAAGCGTCGCAGTACACGTCAAATGGCTTTTCAATGTCCGGCTGAGTTAGGACTGGTGCAGTGGTCAACAATTTCTTCAAGGTCTAAAATGCCTGCTCACACTCAGGTGACCAGACAAACTTGACCTCATTCTTCAATAGGCTGGTAATGGGCTTGGATATTTTGGAGAAATCCGGAATAAAGCGACGGTAATATGGCTACATAACAACATAAGTAAAAGGGTCAAGTTGCCCAAGAGGGGAGGTGAATTAGGCAAATTCTAATTTTTTGCAACACAATTAAATCCTAGCACTAGTCCATTTCACCCCTAGTGCCTAATAGTGTTTCCTATTGTTCTACCACACAAAAGTTTTGCACCCTAGGTTTCAATCCTGCTCTAGCATGACATTTTTAAGAAGGTAAAGACATGAATTGAAGTCCTCAAATGTAAATGTGGAAAGTAAAGAGAGGAGAGAAACAAGTGATGTTTTTCCGAGGTATCAGAGAGTTGGCACTCTCCACTAGTCCTTCTTGGAGCACCCATGCAAGGGTATCACTCCCCCTTGATCCGTGCAAAGATCTACAGGCTGATTCTTCCATGGTGAATCACCCACAACCACTCACAAGATGAGTTGGGTCATCCACAAGCTCCGTCGGATGATCATCAAACTCCCAAACACCACCTAACCGCTTAGGTGACTTGTTACTCTCTTAGCACTACTAAGGTCCTTAACCTTGGATTAGCAAATCTCAACAACCTCACAAGGTTGCTCTCCCTTGCACACCAATATGTTTCCTCAAATGAACAAATGGGCAAGAGAATAGTTTTGGACAAGTAGGTGAAGTATAAATACCCCCCACACAAGCCACTAGCTATTTGAGCTAAAACTTAGTTCCTACAAAGTGACCGAACGTGGTTAATGTGGCACCGGACGTGTTCGGTGCAGTGTCCGATCAATCTCCAATGGCTATTGTACGACATGATCAAACATTGACCGGATGCACGGTCGCGTCCGATCAGCTCCCATAGAACATGGTCGGTCAAGCAAAACGCTCTCTGGAACCTCTCTGGTCTGTCATCAGATGTGGCGACCAAGGCGTCCGATGCGGTATCCGATCACCACAGACAACTCTGCGTAAGCAGCCACACTGACCGTCGCAGTAACAGTACCCAAAGCGCATCCAGATGATTTCGAGTGGTGTGTCCGATTGAACTCTAAAGCAAACCAGCATTGAACTGAATTGACCAGAAGTGACCCACAATATCCGGTGCATCGTTCGGTCAGAGAAATATGGCACAAACTTTGCCGAACTGAAAACTTTCCTAAACAAAGTTTGTTCCACTCGATCTCCACACTATTCCTGAGCTATCTAGTGCTAAGATTGACAAGTGTGCATCACACTTAAACCATTAGACTCACCAAGCTCAAGCTACTAGTCCATACCCCCCTTAATAATATGGTCAAAGGAAAAATAAAGTCCTAAACTAATCTAAGTGCCTCTCAACTCCAAACGACATTTAGAACTAGTCCATCCTTAACCTTGTCATCCATCCTTTGAAAACCAAAACAAATTCCATCGATAAAGGCATGAATACCATTATAGCCCAAATGATTGTCATTGTTGTGACCTAACTTAAATTGCATCACAATAATCTTTTGTTGTCATTAATCACTGAAACCCACTAGGGTCCTAGATGCTTTCAAAAAGAATTTTTTTACCGACTGGTGATTGAAGGTGGATGAGTATAAAGGGCAAATCCTAACAATTTGCAATTAGTCTTTCATAAGGGAATATCCACGAGTTTAGAACAAAAAGATATTCCAAAAAATGATTTAGGAAACTCACAAACACTATTTGGTATAAAAAGGCCCTTCTACAACATTTTATATTTTTGTTCAAGGGCAGCCAGTAGTCAAATGACAGAGGATCCAAAAAATTGCTCAAGAGAAAAAAACATGTGAGGGAAACAATAACTACACGAGGAAACAAAAATCAATGCTAGAAGAGTGATTGGGGAGGTAGGGAACATGGGGAAAGCTGAGTTGATTGAGAGATTCAGGAAGTGAGAAAAGATTGGAATTGCATATCGGGAGTTGATTGAGAGATTTAGGAAGTGAGAAAAGATTAGAATTGCATAACCCATGAACTTGAAATGGCTTGTTTTATATCAACAACTTGGTTTGCATTTTTGAAAAAAATGAGCAAATGTGTCGATTATGTTATTCTTGTGTAACTCAAAATTGTGATGTCACTTTTATGTTCTTGCCTTCTTCTTGGTAATATTTTTTTGTTAAAATATTTGTTTCATGATCCTGCAAAAGTATTATGTCACTAACATATCTTATTGTAAGCTAGTGTTGTAGATTGTAACTTCTGTGGATGCTTATCCCTACTCCATGTTTGATCTTTATTTGTTCGAATTCTTCTATGATCCTTTGATCTTTTCCTTTGCCCAGTGTAGGGTTTTGTCACAAAGTATCTAATGCAACACACTAACATTGGAGGAACCACTCCATGGTTTTGGTAAGACATATAAAACAAAGTTTTTGAAAGAAAAAATTTAACATACTAGTATATTCCCTAAGGGAGACATAATTCATCAAACAGTAGATCTTAAAACAAATCTATAATAGGAATATCATCAAGTTAATATAGCAAAGGGCATGAATCCCAAAAAAATGTAGAGTATTAATTGCTATTGGCTCCAAAGTTGTACACAGTTCATGTATAACTACATGACAACTACTAGCCATCTAGATGGCAACCTAATTGACAACTAGGATTTTACTCACATAATACTCATCCAACTCAGTGACACCTAAGAGACAATTTATTGGATAACTAGATATATATCTTCTAGCAGTAAAATAGCATATGCTGTAAAATCACAATTCTTGGCAAAGTAACTCTTCCTAAAGCGTGTAGGATAGTCGCAAACACACATTGGCTCCTTATTCTAGCAAAATCAAGATTCAATTGTCGTGCTTGGTAGTTTATGATTTGGTCTTGTTATGTTCCTCATAGGATTTGTTGGCAATGACATTGTAGTGATTGTGGAATTGATAGAAGGCACTATTTAAAATCATGCTTTGCACAAGATGTAATCCTACTGTAATCATATATGCATCCACTAGATTTCCATTATCTAAAATGTACCAACTATTTTAGCTTTCTTGGTGCTCATTTATTACCTTATTTCTCACCTACTATTGAAATAGACGAGAACTACCTTATGAAAACAAACTGGTATGTGATTCAAGTATAGACTATTCTCTTATTTAATTAACTAAGTATTTGATATAATATTCTATAAATTTCTAATTGCATAAGGATTATATGTCATATACTATCTTTTGTACAACATCGTAAGAACTATAATCCAACATCATAGTGATATTACCATGGTCAATCAACATTATCACCACTATAGAAAGGTCATCACCGTTGGTTTGTAAGCCCCATCACTACCCGGTTTTGGCCGTTGGTAATGAAGGCCCTTAACCTTGCCGTAGTTAGAGCAAGAAGACCCCAAGTTTTCTCTCCTCAAGCTCCCATGCAGGTCCCCAAGGTTGTTCTACCTCTATAAGGTATCTTTGAGCGAATTGTTGTAGATGGAGTACCCCCAACTCCAAGGTGTGCCACCCCCAAGCCTTCTCCGTCACCATCCCTCACTCTACTAGCTTCCCCACAAGCTTTGAGTTCATCCATGGACCATACACACATTCATATAATATATAATAAATCTATAATTTATTATTGATTATCCATACATTCGTTTAAATAAAGAGAAAAAGTCATATAGTAATCCTAAGTTTAAAGAGTATAGTTCTAACCATCAATCAATGGTAGAGTGTAAGACATCATCATACAAAATTAATATAACTTTAATACTAACAGTTTTGGCTCGTTAGGCTCGCGAGCTGGCTCGTTAACTAAACGAGTAGAAATGCTAGCTCAACTCATTAAAAAATATAAACGAGCCGAGCCGAGCCGAGCCGAGCCAAGCCACTAACGAGCCTTATCCATGGTCACCACCACCATGGAGGAGAATGAGCTCCCCCACACATGATACATGTTTAGTCCAATGCCTGAAATGAGTTTCCCAAGTCCCTAAGAAGCCACAACACCAAACCTAACTCAAATTAGTGTATGAAAGTGCCCAAAAATGCTCCTCGGCATTCTCTGCATCTCTTGAATACAGTCCAAGATGTCACAACGAACAATCTGTTAGAATGCACCAATTCCCACAAAAAAACATGAAAAATCTTCATGATGCCACATTGGAAATACGATGAGCACTATCACCAGACAACGGTGATATAGACCTCCAAGGGCATCCCCTATACAGTATGGCACGGAAGGTTGAAAGTTGAGTCGATCATATATTTTAAGCTTCTCGTCAAACGCAAACAATGACCTTTGAATAGATAATAAATCAGAAATGACACCGATGATTCAAATATGTACTTCACCCAACCACGGATGACAAGCCATAAAGAAGAAAAAAAAAAAAGACAATCCAGTACTTGGTGTTGGATATTTTTGTGAAGCTTCATGAAGTGTACCCAACTGTATGCATTTTGCTGGCGGTGGTAAGCAAAGCATGAAATGATGTTTTGTACATATCTATATCTCTTATAAAGGTAAATCCCAGTACAAGTTCTATATTACACCACACCGTTCCATGTCATCACTTGTCATATTCTCTGTCTTCACTTGGCCCCCCGGCCTTCTACTTTGAAACGTTCCTATCATCCGAGGAATCCACCCATTCAATGCCAGTGCATATGTATACCAAACTAACAGGCATATGCATCAATGTCTCATGGACTCTATCCTCTCAATTTTAATAAATAGGAGCGTCTCCTTGCTCGATGCAATGCCCACATCACGGTGCACTCATCAACATGAACAGAACATGTTGCTTCCCAGTGCCCTATATTTGCTCGGTCCAATGCCCATTACTGTGGCCCTGTTTAGATCCACTGTAAATTGCAATTATAACTAGTCACATCAATATTATGACATATGCATGGAGCATTAAATATAGACAAAATTTTTGCATGTTTGTACTTTTGCATGTACATCACAAGACGAATCTTTTAAGCCTACTTGGGCCATAATGGGTAAAAGTTGTCAAATACAAACAAACGTGATACAGTATGGAATTACAACTGTAACTGGGATCTAAACACAGCCTGTAACTTGCAGGGCTTCGTCTCAGTGACTGACTTTGACGTCATCAATTTGTTCCCTAGTAATCTGCCACCACTTGACCCACAGATCTCCGGCAACATCACATAAGCCGGCCGGTAAGCAATCTCTGAACCGTACATAAAAGTCATGTGCTCAGTTTAAGTGGCAATAGAATTAATAATTTTATTGATTCAGGATTAACAAGCGTACGGATAAATCTATGAATCTCTATTTGATAGTATTAAATTTATAGAGGTAAACTTTTCCCTAATCTTCTGAGCAAGTATATATTTGTTATAATGTGCTATCTATAATCTGCAGTGTTTTTATTGAAGTTGATATGAATTTCTGTCGTCAGTTATTTTATTCATACCGGATCTTCTATTGAAGTTGATATGAATTTATGTCGTCAGTTATTTTATTCACACCGGCCCTGTTCGATCGTATTCTCTGCTATCTATTCTGTTAATTTGGTGATGGTATAATATTCTTATCATTGTTCTTGTTTTTTATATATATTTGTTTTTTTCTTTGTAGGAACAGGAACCGGGACTAAATGATATTTTCTTTTTGAACTAGCTCACGGAAGACCTTTTTATCCCGGTTGGTGTTCCCAACCAAGACTAAAGAGCTCTTTAGTCTCGGTTGGGAACACCAACCGAGATTAAAAGGTCTACTTTTAGTTCGAATTGGTGTTATCAACCGGGACTAAAGGGTCCTTGCCTTTAGTCACTGTTGGTAACACAAACCGGGACTAATGTTGACCCTTTAGTCTGGGTTGGTGTTTCCAACCGCGACTAAATGTCCTCTGACAACTCATAAAAGTTAGAATCAGAACTAATTCTTCTTTAGTCCCGTACACAAAAATTACCGAGACTAAAGCAAAAAACAAATATGGATCAAAAGTCTTTTCTCTACTAGTGTGCTTTTGCTATAGAATTGTGTGGCTAGAATTGGATGGTAAAGCAATCTTATAATTGTTTTTTCTGTGATGTTGAAAAAAAGAGATATGTAACCAAAAGTTATAACAACTTTTAATATTTTATTATTAAATTTTTGTACTTTTAATGTCTTCAATATTTTCCTGATATGTTGTACATATATGGACCATAGTAAGAGGTACACACATCTGTTGCTATTTGTTTTGTAGTTGTGTCATCTTATAATTCCGTCTAATTTTCTTAGTTCTTTATTGGATTCTTTTGATGTTACATTTTCAGGTTTTAAAAGGATTCGATGCAAGAATGTGTAGAGCTAACTAATACACACAATTGTTTTTCCTCAGAAAAATGTCGTGGCAATGTGCAGGGTATCTTCTAATTATTTGGTTCCACGTGTACATGTCCTCTATTTAAAAGAAGGGGCAAAACGAAAGAAAACCGATGTTATGCGCCCACATTGGGGAGGGGTGGGGGGGGGGCGTGGGGGTTGGCCGACCTCCCCAAGTGTGGAATTTTGTCCCCCCAAACATTCCAACATGATGTGTTAGGCTTCTAAAGGTTGTGTGCATGGCCTTCTCCCTGATGGCTAGAGGAGCTCCTCTGCAGTGACCAGAGGATGCCCGATGAGAAGCATCGGCATGAACTCCTTCCCGACAGCATGAACATGCCTTATGGCCTTGTCCCAATAGGTAGAGGCACAGACACCTCCCGACAACCTGATACATGGCCTCCTCCCGACCACCGATGCGATGTGTCGCCTCCTCGTGACACTTGTGGGCTCCAACGAGAAAGGAGTGTATAGAGCTCAATCGATGAAAGCGAGGCAAAGGAAAGAATAGAGAATGGTGAATGGATCCCACATGACAGTGTCTATTAGGATGACTTTGAGGTCTTGATTTAGGGTTCCTGCTGGGGTAGATGAAAAAAAAAATCAATCCCTCAAAAGTTAGGAGAGCCTTTAAATCAAAAGTAGAAGCGCTATGGATGGGAGGATTCAATGGTGGTTCGTACTTATCTTCATCATGTGGGTCGTCCCCTGCGTTGATTATGAGGAAATTGCGTAAGTTGTTCAAAAATAGTAAAGCTAAACATCACTGAGTGAATTAAGGCCTCCTCTCACTCTACCTAATCTAAGAATGCCACGTGATCTTCTTCCCCAATTTCGGCAAGGTTAGGAGTAGGGTTTGGGATTCGGGGGGTTAACTGAATCTAGTGGGCTTAAAAGCATTCCTTTGGGAGGAGGCCACCTCGGTGGTGGTAGCGGCATGGGGCGAGGTGCGGTGGACCGGTGGTGTCGCCAGCTAGGCAGGGAAGGAAGGCAGTTCGATAGGGCAAGGGTGGGGGCATGACGGAGATATCACAGCAACCACCACCGGGCTAGCATGGCGACAATTGTAGGCAGCAACAGAGCTTGACCAGAGATAAAGATAGTAGGGAGGCACATCTGATGCATTTTATTTTAGGGCTGAATCTGGCCATGAAGGACTGCAGATCTAGTGATATGGAAGCCGCTGCAGCCAAGCGGGGAGGCGAAAGGGGTAGGCATGGGCGGACCCAGGGCTCGGCGACCCTGGGCTCCTACCCGGGCTCCTCCTTCGTGAGTGAGTGAGTGAATGGCTATCATTTCGTTTATGTGGACAGCAAGGCGGTGAAAAAACAAAGAGACACCAAGCCATGCAAGTGCAGATGTGCAGTACATGCATGTGAGGTTAGTCATTTCTATTTTTTATGGTATATTGAGAATCACGAAATGGAGTTGCCACGCACCATAAGGCTTTTGAAGGCATTGTCTCTTTTGAAGATTTGATAAAAAAATTACGCAATATAACGCAGACACTCATAATATAACGCACTCACCCCTATGAATACACGCACGTAAATCGTACCCCGATGAGCATATTTGAGGACTAGTTAACAAATCCTCGATATTGATGAAGTCACCGTAATTGTGATATAACATGACAATTAACATGCTATCTTGACGACCAGGCTCTTGAAAATCTCTGGGTCCACCGCTAGCGGTAGGGGACGCATGGACGAAGATAGCATGGAAAGGGACATTTGATGTGGGTCCTCTATTTTATAAGGGTAAAAAAATTGAGTTATGGCCGCCGGTTGTTATCTGGATAGATCCTTTAAAAAAAGTTTTAGCGATAGTACTCTACGTTATTGGTTTAAGTTGCTCAGAAGTACATTGATGACACGGTAATCATATGGAGCAACTAAAATTTCCCTTCAAGAAAGGCATCAAACTACAACATTGCTGGGCCAATGCAATTATCTGTCATTACCTAGAGACAGTAGAATCTGAGCTGGGGCGCTGATCATGGTTGGATGGCAAAGATAGATGATGTACAAAAAGTGCCTTGCAGACATATATCGATAGAGCGATCAAATTTGGATCACTATAAGATGATGAAAGCTGGGAAATATAACTTGGAAAATAGATCTTTCAGTAATCAAGGTATTAAGTATTAACAACAACAAATCCAGTGACTACATCAAAGTGGCTATGTCAAGGTTCAAATAAGGATGGCAACGGATGGCAACGGGGCGGGTGGAGCGTTCGCGGACCCGCACCCAAGACCCGCCAACCGCCCCCGAACCCGCCCCGAACCTTCAGATGGGTGAAAATGTGCACCCGCCTCCCAACCCGCTGGGTCCCCGATACCCGACGGGTTCCCCCGAAACCCGACGGAATCCTCCAGAACAAGAAGCCATAGCGGAAGAGCAGAAGGGACGGGAAAAGGGGGAATTGGGGTTCGACGCAGGTGCGGTGGAGAGATCTCTGCGGTGGATCGGCGCAGAAGCAGCGTGTAACACCCCGATTTTTGGACCATGTTTAAAATTCACTAAAAAAATTTGAACTTTTAAAATTTGCCAACTAATAATTGCGTAGGAATTATTCTATTGATACGAGTAGCTCACAAATAAATTAGATGAGCAATATAGCAAATATTTTTGGTGTGATATAATGTCTCTTGAGCTCTATGGTGGTATAAAAACACCTTCCACAGAAAACCTATATGCATGCATATAATTACATGTATATATACCCTTAGGAAATTTCTTGGGAAATTAGAAAAAAAGAAAAGGAAAGAAATGGAGGAGAGACACTGGACCAGCCCACTGCCGACCTGCACTCCCTCCTCCCTTCGTTCGCCCGGACTGGGCCGCGGCACCAAGCCGGCCCAGCTGCACCGCACGCCCATCTCTCTCTCTCTTCCTCTCCCTCCCATTGACAGAGCAGGCCCACCGGTCAGCTCTCTCTTCTTCCTCTCCTCCCCGGCACGCTCGGCCCCACGCTTGCAACCAGCCCCGCCGCGTCAACGCCACAAGCCGGCAAGCGAGCAAGCAAGCGCGGACTTCGCAGTGATATATCGCGTCGGCCACACTGCTCCCTCCTCTCCGTCTTCAACGCGCACAGCGGACGTGCTGACCTCCGCCCGAGCTCCGACGCGCCGGTGAAGTGACTTCATAAGCACCGACCACGCGGAGCCAGCTAGCAGCGCGACACTGCCGGGCAAGCACGCGAAAACCCCTCAGAGCACGACGGCCTGCCGAAAAAGATCGGGGGCGGGCGAGAAATATCTCGCCGCCGCGAACCGACATGACCGGCCTATAAATAGGCACGGCGAGCTCGCCATCCGGGCAACGAGCACCACCCCAGGGTGCGCGAAGGTGAGGAACACGCCGTCTCCCTCTCATCTCCACGTATACCCTCCCCACTAAGCGCAAGCTCGTGTTTGCCCCAAACCGGAGCACTGCCGCCGCCGCCGATGAGGATCGGAAATTCGCCTATTGTAGAGCACCACCGAGCAATTGGAGGAGCAGGTAGGTTCACAGCCATCCTAGTACCCTTTCCACCCCTTCTTCCCCTTTCATTCCCTCTGTGACGCGCTGCCGTCGTGCACCGCCTCGACCGAGCCACCATGGCCGGTGATATCCGCCTCCGCGTGGCTCGGTCAAGCCCCAAACCCTTCCAGCATACTCACCACACCCCCCGCACACATCGGCTTGAGGATAGACGCAAGGTAGGAGGCCTCTGGGACCGAGCGCAGTGCACACCGCCGCCACGGCTGCTCCTGCGAGCCCCTGGCAAGTGCACCGGCGGTCACTGCCATCGCCAAGCCCCTCACCGAGTGCGGCAGGGACTCCTGACCACTGTCCACCACTCGTGCCCCCTCACCGGACCCCAGCGCCGCCGGCAGAGCCAACTTCGGCGAGCCGGGCTCCCTCCCCTGCATCGGCACCGTGGGCAGGCACTGCCCGTCCGTGCCGTCACCCCTTCGTCCCTTCCTCTCTCGCTGCGTGTGGGCCAGGCCCGGGACGGCGTCCCGTTTCCCGTCAGGCCAAGGGCCCCACCTGTCACTCTCCCTCCTTTTCCCCTCTCTTTTTCCCTCGCTGCACCCGGCCCACGTGAACCACACACCTAGAGCTGGTCCATGCACTGTGCTGTGCACCAGCCCACGTACACAGCGCACACACACATGCAGAATTGCTAGGGGCATACGGCAAGTGTACACAGAAGGTTGAAAATCTAATTTCCTGTTATGGAAAAATTCCTAGAAAATTTCTAAATAAACTAGACACCCACCAGACCCTACCCATGCCTTTACTTCACCATTTCCACCCCTCTAAAATCCCCTAAAATTCATTATCCCTTTCTAGCCTTATTTTTAAAAAAATTCCAAGAATTATAGCTTCTCCATCCTAAATCCGTTTTCCGCCAAACCACCACCACCGAAATTCTTCTAAAATCAAACCCTATTCAACCCCACTAATACCACCATATGGTTCTATGATTATTTTTATTTTCTTGTTTCATTTTATTTTCTTTTGAGCGGTAATCTTACCATCTTTTCGCGCCGGACGCCAGAGGACAACTACCAGGAGACCGACGTCCCAGACTACACCGGGGATCTTGGCAGAGACAACAACGAAGGCAAGTCCTAACCCCACCCTAATTATTCATTTATGAACCTCTGAATATGTTTATAAATCCTGTTAACTCCGAATAACCGAATAACTCTGAAACATGGTTAATAAATAAATCGGCTAGTCAAGCGGGAGGTAGTTTTTGTGCGAGAAAACCACCTCTTGGGTAGGTTCGCCTGGAGTGGGTTCCTACTTGGAGACGCTTGTCGTAGTCTTATTTTTATTAGTCATAAGCCACTCTTGCCTGGTCAGAAACTCGTACAGCCACATGTCTATATGGGTAGACCTGTGATCCACACCCCGTAAGGTTGAAGTATAACATTTATCAGGAGGCCGGAGGTGCAACGAGTTGTCAGGAGCTGAATGCGGATACTGGGCCCATGTCCGGTCGGCGTGGGGATACTAGCCCCACGTAAAATTTCTGTTTGGCCGTGTGCGAGCCGCTTATTAAATTCTAGGCCGAGTGAGCCGATTATATAATTCTGATTATTGCATGATAGGGTTCATTCAAGTCGCTTGTGGTTTCCGACCCCTAATTAATTCGTGATGATGTTATATGGATCCTTAGGTAGCTCCATCCGGGTAGGGGTGCTTGTTAGGCTTTTTCTTTCCACTAATCACGGATGGGACTGGACTATCGTGTGGGAAAATTTGTACACCTCTGCAGAGTTTACCAAATCTATTCGAATAGCCACGTCCTTGGAATGGGCAACCGCCGGGATGAGGTCACTTATGTGTAGGTTTTTCAAAAATACTTTATTAACCATGTGACATCTGAATTCTAATAATTTATCCTGTTAGCTAACCCGGGAACTAGCGAGAAGGGAAATGCTCTCCTAGGGCCCAACCTTTAATTATTTAACCTATGCCTTTAGGACTTGCTGAGTATGTATGTACTCACCCGTTGTTGACTCACAAATATGGATCCCGAGGACGACTACGACTTCAACGAGGAAGCTGATCCCGAGGAGTAGGAGCTTCGCAAGGACGCTTGGACCGCGTAGGAGGACGCTAGGATATAGGGTTTCGCCCGCGCTCAAGTATGCCTGTGGATAGGATCATCGCTACTTCCGCCTAGAGACCGCCAGCTATTATTATGTAATATCATCTGAGAAGAGCCTTGTAAAATAAATAATACTTGTGGCTCTAACGCTAGACCACCTTATATTGTAAACACTTATATTTTCACCATTAATAAAGTTCAGTGTCTTTATCTTAAATTCTGTGTACCATTACTGTTCGTGCGTATTTGTGCTTGATCCTGGTGCAAATACGGTTATTTAAGGACTCTCGAAAAGAGGGCCCGACAGAGTGGTATCAGAGCCGAGCTTGACCGTAGGACGAGACCCTAGGTTTGGATTGCGGTTTGGAAAAATCGAACTTAATTTTTTCGTTACTACATTTGTATTGCAAAAGTTCTAACCTTAAATGAGAATTTCTTTTGCAGCAGATGGAGGACGACTGGGTTCGAACCGATGGGCTGAACGTTGAGGGTTTTTCACAGCTCTTGTGGGAAACGCTGCAACGTCTTGGCTATGCTGACCCGCCCATGTACTATGGATGGGAGCACGAGAAGGACGACATGCTCACGTGCGAAATGCATCTGCACGTCCCAGCTCACCCGTCGTGCCCAAACTTCAAGGCGAAGCATTTCGTAGCTCGAGGCCAGGAGTTGAGTGACACCTGCCAGAGTGTCGCCCGACAGGCTCTCACCTGCTACTGCCAGAAGTTTGAGGATGACATCGAGCACACTCCTGCGAAGTATTTTCCGGTGACAGACTAGACCACTCCCACCTGGCGCTACAAGGTACAAGAGATGGAGAAGATTGGACGACACAACCCCAAGTACACCTTGGTGACCACAGTCAAGTACCTGCACGCCCTCGACTCTCTCTACGAGGACCGCATGAAGGAGCTGGAGGACTGGATCAAGAAGGCGAAGACTGCACAGGCTGAGATCCGGACCATGAAGGCCAACTTAGCCCAGATGTACGTGAAGAACAAGAAGCTGGAGATGAAGCTGTGGCAGAAGACCGGAGAAGCAAACGGACTCCTACCCACAGACTGCAGCAGGTGCACCGCAGGATTCGGGCAGCCGCTCAAGAGAGCGAAGACCCCAGGATTCGACGCCAAGGGCAAGGCACCGGCTGCTATGGAGTACAACCCCGAGAACCCGAGGTACGACCCCCCGATGTACGCCTGGCATGAGGAGATGAAGGAGTGTGTCGCCGACAACTTCATGATTTTTGGAGATACTATGGCAGCAGGACAGGTGTAGGAGGCTGGAGACACGAGCTACAGCTACGTGCCCTGAGTCAAGCAGCAAGCCCAAGACCGCTCAAAGGAACCCCGATGTCTTCAGTTCATGTAGCTAGCAAAAGTAGCGACTTTGTAAAATAAATAAGAGTGCGAGGTAGCCGTTAGTTGCTAGTTCCGCAGGTCGCCGCGCTAGTAGTATGTGTGTATGATGCTGCTTGTATGATATATATGTACCTAATCGTGGCAGTAAAACGCTGTTTGCTATAATATGTGTTGTACGCTTTATTTATCTTGTTTCTTTTATTTTATTTTCTTTTGCTGGTCTTCCTGTTTGCTATTTTCTTTATTCCTCCCACTGCTTAAAAGCCAACGGAAAGACTTCTAACCTGTATTGCGCCAATGCCAGATGGAAAGAAGGTCCGTCCGGAATCATTATCGCCGCGAGCAAGCTGAAAGGCACGAACGAGAAAATGAGGAATCAAATGCACCTGCAGTCAGACGGAATCGTGGAAGGCAAAATCGCGAGGAGCGAGGGAATAATCGTGGGCGCAGACAGCCAATAGAAGAAGCTGAACGGAATGACGAGGAAGTAGGAGACGAAGACAAAGATGAGGAAGACCGTGACAGCAATGATGAGGGCGAAGAACAGGAGGTGGAACTTCCGCCACCCCCACCCACATTGGCAGAGGTCATGGACCGGCAGACGCAACTCCTGGAGGCACTAACTAGAAATCGTGACCCCGCAAATGGGTACGGAAAAATGGCCGCGTTCATGCGACTACACCCACCCACTTTTAACAGCTCCAAGGATGACCCACTGGTCGCCAATGACTAGTTGCGTACCATCACCAAGAAATTGAGTACGGTAAAAGCGACCGACGAGGAAAAAGTGGCACTAGCAACCCACCAGCTTGTGGGTGCAGCTGGAGAATGGTGGGAAAATTATCAAGATGCTGTCAATGACCCCGATGCCATTACATGGGAAGAATTCAAGGAAGAATTCCACAGCTATCATATCCCCGAAGGCATGATGGAAATGAAGGAAGAAGAGTTTCGCTACTTGAAGCAAGGCTCCATGACAACGAATCAGTACATATGCAAGTTTATGAAGCTGTCCCGCTATGCACCTGACGACGTGAACACCGATAGAAAGAAGCAAAGGTGTTTCCTCAGGGGACTCCACTCAACACTAAAGACTCAGCTAGTCACCCATATTTACCCCGATTTCAACACTCTGATGAATCGGGCTATACTACTGGAAGAAGAACATAACAAGATGGAGAATGAGAAGAAACGCAAATTCAACAAGCAACATGTCCGTCAATAAGAGAGGATGCAAAGGATCAGGACCAATAACTACTCCACTGCTATGAATAAATATCAGCCTACCATGCAGTATCGCACCAATGGAACCAACTCTCAGCAAGGTGCGACCGCCAACCGCAGCTACTCCAACAACCAAACCAAGAACAACAGGCAGGCGACTACAGTAGAAACGTGCTTCAGATGCCGCCAGCCAGGACATAGAGTTGCACAATGCCCATATCCTCCACCAGCTTCCTCTGCACCCGTACCTTCCACGGCCAGTAACCGTACCGTAGCCTCAGGAATTGGACGCAACGGACCTCAGAACTCAAGATCGCAGAAGAGGAATTCGCAAAATTTTGGGCAAGGAAGGGTCAACCACGTGAACGCAGAGGAGTTACAGGCAACACCCGACGTTGTGTACGGTGAGTTTCTTGTCAACTCTATCTCTGCAAGCGTGTTGTTTGATTCTGGAGCCTCGCATTCTTTTGTTTCAAATTGTTTTGTTCAAAAACATGGTTTAAGAACAGTGTTACTCTCTACCCCACTTCGGATAAGCACCCCTGGTGCTACCCTCAAATGCTATTTAAAATGTCCTCGAGTAAAAATAATGGTTAATGGAACAGAATTCATGGCAAAATTAATTGTTTTGGAAACAAAAGGATTGGATGTAATCCTTGGCATGGATTGGTTACGAGAACATCATGGAAATATCTCGTGCCGAGATAGGACAGTGACCCTGGTAAATCATCAAGGAATAAAAGTAGAGTGCCAACCCCAAGCTCCAACGGCTGAACCAATGGTTTGCAACATAGAAGCCAAATCAGTTGAAGAAGTATCGGTGGTATGTGAATATCCCGACGTATTTCCTGACGACCTCCCAGGAATGCCACCAGATCGAGACCTAAAATTTATTATTGATTTAGTGCCTGAAACCGCTCCCATTGCAAAGAGACCCTACAGGATGGCCGCAAATGAACTAGAAGAATTAAAATCGCAGCTACGAGAGCTACATGAGAAAGGATACATTAGACCAAGCTCATCACCATAGGGATCACCAGTATTATTTGTGAAAAAAAAGGACGGAAGCCTCCGTATGTGTATAGATTATCGATCATTAAATGAAATCACCATAAAAAATAAATACCCACTACCCAGGATTGACGACCTATTTGATCAACTAAAAGGCGCAAACTATTTTTCTAAGATCGACCTAAGGTCAGGATATTATCAGCTAAAAATTCGCTTGGAAGACGTACCCAAAACAGCATTCGTGACTCGCTATGGACAATACGAGTTTACTGTAATGCCATTTGGATTAACCAACGCGCCAGCGTATTTTATGAACCTCATGAATAAGGTATTTATGGATGAGTTAGATAAATTTGTCGTGGTATTTATTGATGACATACTTATTTATTCAAAAAGCGCTGAGGCACACGAACAACACTTAAGGGTAATATTAAATAAATTAAGGGACCATGAATTGTACGTCAAATTTAGCAAATGTGAATTTTGGCTACAAGAGGTTGCGTTTTTAGGACACGTCAGCAACACGGAAGGAGTGAAAGTGAACCCAGAAAAGGTAAAAGCGGTGTCGGAATGGAAGCAGCCAAGCAACGTAACGGAAATCTGAAGTTTCCTTAGATTAGCTGGATATTATAGAAGATTTATTGAAGGATTTTCAAAAATTGCGGACCCATGACGGCTCTAACTCAAAAAGAAAAGCCGTTCGTGTGGACGGAAAAGTGCGAGGAAAGCTTTCAGGAATTAAAGAAAAGGATAACTACAGCCCCTGTACTCACATTACCCGATATTCACAGAGATTTTGTAGTTTACTGCGACGCATCACGACAAGGCGTCGCATACGCATCAAGACAACTAAAGAAACACGAGGAAAATTACCCAACCCACGATTTGGAGCTAGCAGCAGTTGTGCACGCATTAAAAATATAGAGGCACTATCTTATGGAAAACAAGTGTGAAATATTTACGGATCATAAAAGTCTAAAATATATTTTCACACAATCGGACCTAAATCTGCGGCAAAGAAGATGGCTAGAGCTAATCAAGGATTATGATATAAGTGTACAGTATCACTCAGGAAAAGCAAACATGGTCGCGGACGCACTAAGCAGGAAGGCGTACTGCAACCACATCACCACCAGAAATATCAGGCCAGAACTAATCAAGGAAATTGAAGCTTTAAATCTACAGATTGTTCCACAGGGAACCTTAAATATGCTATGCCTAAAACCCATACTAGAACAACAAATAAGAAAGGCACAAGTAAATGATAAAAGGATAAATAAACTCAAGCAGAAGAACGCGGACGGCAATACTCCCAAATTTAGAGTGGATGACCAAGGCATCTTGTGGTACGAAAATAGAATATGCGTACCCAGGGAGGACCAGCTCAGAAAACTAATTTTGGACGAGGCGCACCAACCACCATATTCTATCCACCCGGGAACAACAAAAATGTACAGGGACCTGAGGCAAAAGTATTGGTGGAATGGGATGAAATTATACATCGCCAAGTATGTAGCTCACTGTGATAGGTGTCGACGAGTGAAGGCGGAACATCAACGACCTGCAGGACTTCTTCAACCCCTACCCATACCAACATGGAAATGGGGTGAGATCAGCATGGACTTCATAGTGGGGCTACCCAAAACACAAAAAGGAAATGACGCCATATGGGTCATAGTGAATCGATTAACTAAAGTAGCTCATTTTATTTCCGTCAAATCGGTCAACCGAGTGAGCAAGCTAGCAGTATTATATATCAACAACATTCTCCGACTACATGGAGTGCCAAGTCAGATTGTGTCAAACCGAGGGACACAATTCACCGCGCGTTTCTGGAGGAGCCTACACAAAGCCTTGGGCACCCGTTTGGACTACAGCTCCGCCTACCACCCACAGACCGACGGGCAGACAGAAAGAGTAAATCAAATATTGGAGGACATGCTACGAGCATGTGTGCTAACCTACGGACAAGACTGGGAAAAAAGCCTATCATTTGCGGAGTTTTCATACAACAACAGCTACCAGGCTAGCCTACAAATGTCCCCATTTGAAGCACTCTATGGAAGGAAGTGTCGAACACCATTAATGTGGTCCGAGGTCGAAGAGCGAACTTTCTTTGGACCAGACATTATAACCGAAGCGGCAAAGGTCCGAGAAAATTTAAAAGCCGCACAAAGCAGACAAAAGAGCTACGCGAACAACCGACAGAGACCTTTAGAATTTCAACCAGGGGATTTTGTCTATTTAAAAGTGTCACCTATCAGAGGCACTCGAAGGTTTCAAGTCTGGGGAAAGCTGGCACCACGATATATTGGACCCTACAAAATCATTAGGAAAATTGGCGCCGTTGCCTACCGATTGGAATTACCCCTGGAAATGTCAGACGTACACGATGTTTTCCATATATCACAACTAAAACAGTGCCTAAGAGTTCCCGAGGAACAAGTACCCGAAGGAGCCATGGACTTACAACCAGATTTACAATATCAAGAAAGGCCGGTTAAAATTTTAGACACGGCTATCAGGCAAACAAGGAGGACAGCTGTAAGGTTTTGCCGAGTACAATGGAGTAATCACAGTGAGGCAGAAGCCACCTGGGAAAGAGAGGACGATTTAAAGAAAGAATTTCCATACCTATTTGAGGGAGACTATGAATCTCGAGGACGAGATTCTCTTTAAGGGGATAGGTTTGTAACACCCCGATTTTTGGACCATGTTTAAAATTCACTAAAAAAATTTGAACTTTTAAAATTTGCCAACTAATAATTGCGTAGGAATTATTTTATTGATACGAGTAGCTCACAAATAAATTAGATGAGCAATATAGCAAATATTTTTGGTGTGATATAATGTCTCTTGAGCTCTATGGTGGTATAAAAACACCTTCCACAGAAAACCTATATGCATGCATATAATTACATGTATATATACCCTTAGGAAATTTCTTGGGAAAATAGAAAAAAGAAAAGGAAAGAAATGGAGGAGAGACACTGGACCAGCCCACTGCCGACCTGCACTCCCTCCTCTCTTCGTTCGCCTGGACTGGGCCGCGGCACCAAGCCGGCCCAGCTACACCACACGCCCATCTCTCTCTATCTTCCTCTCCCTCCCACTGACAGAGCAGGCCCACCGGTCAGCTCTCTCTTCTTCCTCTCCTCCCCGGCACGCTCGGCCCCACGCCTGCAGCCAGCCCCGCCGCGTCAACGCCACAAGCCGGCAAGCGAGCAAGCAAGCGCGGACTTCGCAGTGATATATCGCGTCGGCCACACTGCTCCCTCCTCTCCGTCTTCAACGCGCACAGCGGACGTGCTGACCTCCGCCCGAGCTCCGACGCGCCAGTGGAGTGACTTCATAAGCACCGACCACGCCGGAGCCAGCTAGCAGCGCGACACTGCCGGGCAAGCACGCGAAAACCCCGCAGAGCACGACGGCCTGCCGGAAAAGATCGGGGGCGGGTGAGAAATATCTCGCCGCCGCGAACCGGCCGCCACAAACCGACATGACCGGCCTATAAATAGGCACGGCGAGCTCGCCATCCGGGCAACGAGCACCACCCCAGGGTGCGCGAAGGTGAGGAACACGCCGTCTCCCTCTCATCTTCGCATATACCCTCCCCACTAAGCGCCAGCTCATGTTTGCCCCAAACCGGAGCACTGCCGCCGCCGTCGACGAGGATCGGAAATTCGCCTATTGTAGAGCACCACCGAGCAATTGGAGGAGCAGGTTGGTTCACGAGCCATCCTAGTACCCTTTCCACCCCTTCTTCCCCTTTCATTCCCTCTGTGACGCGTGCCGTCGTGCACCACCTCGACCGAACCGCCATGGCCGGTGATATCCGCCTCCGCGTGGCTCGGTCAAGCCCCAAACCCTTCCAGCATACTCACCACACCCCCCGCACACATCGGCTTGAGGATAGACGCGAGGTAGGAGGCCTCTGGGACCGAGCACAGTGCACACCGCCACCACGGCTGCTCCGGCGAGCCCCTGGCAAGTGCACCGGCGGTCACTGCCATCGCCAAGCCCCTCACCGAGCGCGGCAGGGACTCCCGACCACTGTCCACCACTCGTGCCCCCTCACCGGACCCCCAGCGCCGCCGGCAGAGCAAACTCCGGCGAGCCGGGCTCCCTCCCCTGCATCGGCACCGTGGGCAGGCACTGCCCGTCCGTCGCCGTCACCCTTCCGTCCCTTCCTCTCTCGCTGCGTGTGGGCCAGGCCAGGGACGGCGTCCCGTTTCCCGTCAGGCCAAGGGCCCCACCTGTCACTCTCCCTCCTTTTCCCCTCTCTTTTTCCCTCGCTGCACCCGGCCCACGTGAACCACACACCCAGAGCCGGTCCACGCACTGTGCTGTGCACCAGCCCACGTACACGGCACACACACATGCAGAATTGCTAGGGGCACACGGCAAGTATACACATAAGGTTGAAAATCTCATTTCCTGTTATGGAAAAATTCCTATGAAATTTCTAAATAAACTAGACACCCACCAGACCCTACCCATGCCTTTACTTCACCATTTCCACCCCTCTAAAATCCCCTAAAATTTATTATCCCTTTCTAGCCTTATTTTAAAAAAAAATCCAAGAATTATAGCTTCTCCATCCTAAATCCGTTTTCCGCCAAACCACCACCACGGAAATTCTTCTAAAATCAAACCCTATTCAACCCCACTAATACCACCATATGGTTCTATGATTGTTTTTATTTTCTTGTTTCATTTTATTTTCTTTTGAGCGGTAATCTTACCATCTTTTCGCGCCGGACGCCAGAGGACAACTACCAGGAGACCGACGACCCAGACTACACCGGGGATCTTGGCGGAGACAACAACGAAGTCCTAACCCCACCCTAATTATTCATTTATGAACCTCTGAATATGTTTATAAATCCTGTTAACTCCGAATAACGGAATAACTCTGAAACATAGTTAATAAATAAATCGGCTAGTCAAGCGGGATGTAGTTTTTGTGTGAGAAAACCACCTCTTGGGTAGGTTCGCCTGGAGTGGGTTCCTACTTGGAGACGCTTGTCGTAGTGTTATTTTTAGTAGTCATAAGCCACTCTTGCCTGGTCAGAAACTCGTACAGCCACATGTCTATATAGTTAGACCTGCGATCCACACCTCGTAAGGTTGAAGTATAACATTTATCAGGAGGCCGGAGGTGCAACGAGTTGTCAGGAGCCGAATGGGGATACTGGCCCCATGTCCGGTCGGCGTGGGGATACTGGCCCCATGTAAAATTTCTGTTTGGCCGTGTGCGAGCTGCTTATTAAATTCTGGGCCGAGTGGGCCGATTATATAATTCTGATTATTGCATGATATGGTTCATGCAAGTCGCTGTGTGGTTTCTGACCCCTGATTAATTCGTTATGATGTTATATGGATCCTTAGGTAGCTCCATCCGACTACGGGTGCTTGTTAGGCTTTTTCTTTCCACCGATCACGGATGGGACTGGACTATCGTGTGGAAAAATTTGTACACCTTTGCAGAGTTTACCAAATCTATTCGAATAGCCATGCCCTTGGAATGGGTAACCGCCGGGATGAGGTCACTTATGTGTAGGTTTTTCAAAAATACTTTATTAACCATGTGACATCTGAATTCTGATAATTTATCCTGGTAGCTAACTCGGGAACTAGCGAGAAGGAAATGCTCTCCTAGGGCCTAACCTTTAATTATTTAACCTATGCCTTTAGGACTTGCTGAGTACGTATGTACTCACCCGTTGTTGACTCATAGATATGGATCCCGAGGACGACTACGACTTCAACGAGGAAGCTGATCCCGAGGAGTAGGAGCTTCGCAAGGACGCTTGGACCGCGTAGGAGGACGCTAGGATATAGGGTTTCGCCCGCGCTCAAGTATGCCTGTGGATAGGATCGTCGCTACTTCCGCCTAGAGACCGCCACCTATTATTATGTAATATCATCTGAGAAGAGCCTTGTAATATAAATAATACTTGTGGCTCTAACGCTAGACCACCTTATAATGTAAACACTTATATTTTCACCATTAATAAAGTTCGGTGTCTTTATCTTAAATTTTGTGTACCATTACTGTTCGTGCGTATTTATGCTTGATCCTGGCGCAAATACGGTTATTTAAGGACTCTCGAAAAGAGGGCCCGACACAGCGGCCCCTCTCCTCGCTTCTCATCCTTCGCCGGCGCGGCTTCGAGCGTCAGTGCCTCCTCGGACAGGCGGCTTCGGGCTTCGGGCGTTGGAGGCTCAGAGCGCCCAGATCTGGAGCTGTCCTGCCGTGGAGCCGTGCTGCCGTCGAGGCGTGGAGCGCCCAGATCGAGGGCTTCGGGCATGGCTGGGCGGCGGAACGGAGCCGTGTGGCCGACCTGCCGTGGAGGACTGGGGGCACGGCGGCCGGATGAGTGGAGCCGCGCGGTCGCGGGGTTGCCGCGCAGGCAGGCGGAGGGGAGGAGCGCGGTGGAGTGGAGGACGAGAGCCGCGCGGGCTGGCGGAGGGGAGGGTCGTGGCGGAGTGGAGGGAGGGGCGTGGCTGCGCAGCGGACCGACAGAGGGTCGCGACTCGCGAGCACGGGAGAGGGGTGCGCCGCGCGACGGGAGAGAGAGGGAAAGCGGTGCGGGTGCGAGAAGACTCATTTGGACTCTGGAGGCAGCGGTGCAGGGAGATAGGGTGCGGGTTCCGGGGTGTGATGAGAGGGGTTAGCGGGTCCCCGGTGGGCACCCGCGGGGGAGATTCCAAACCCGCCCCGCCCCAGCCCGATTCGGGTCCCTGAACCCGCAAACCCACGGGGCGAGATCTGGACCCGCCCCCACCCCCGCTGGGTTTGAAACCTGCGGGTTTCGGGTCTAGACCCGCCCCGTTGCCATCCTTAGGTTCAAAACAAACAACAATTGCAAAATGCAAATGGTAGCTAGTTATTGGACACATTGCTCTCCAGCTCTTTTCTCAGCTGCAGCGAGAAGTCATCATTGACGCCTCATCCTCCCAGGCATCCTCCCACTGCTGAAGTGCTTCATTGCCTTCTTCCTTGTCATCCCACTCTGTAATTCAGAAGTTAGTGTCAGACTGATGTTTAGGTAATGCAAGCATTGTTTTTGTCTACAATAGTTTCATAAACAAGTTTGATATCTTGTCGAATTGAACAGGTCAATTACATTATACAACCAAAAGAAACAACTGTATTACAGGAGGAAACTAAACAAACAAGAAAGATTATCCAAATGAATCATGATGCTCTGTGAACAGATTAATTAAACAACACCAGAACACTCAAATGTCACATCAATGTTGTGATGTCTTCCAGGCTTCTAACGCAAACCAAGCACAAATGGATCTGGGACTTGATCTTTCAACTTGATCTAGCATGTAGGCATGTACAGATTGTCTAAACAAAATAAGCGATTCTTTAGCGCAAAAAGATAGGCTGAATGCACTCTCAGCAGTAAAGTGTGGTGCATGTTGTAACCAATCTCTCGATGAACATTTATGGATTGCACACACAAAACATGATGCAAAACCAATCTAGAAAAAAACACTTTCTCAATATATGAACTGTTATCAATGTTACCACAGAAACTCACCTTCGTAGTTTTTCCTGAAGGCTGCATCATTGTTGTTCTAAATGGTGCTTGCTTGCTGCTGGAGTGAGCTATTGATAAATGAATCTAGTAATTCATACGGACAAATGAACCCAAATGTCATCTGTAGCGAAATATCTCACTTTGTGGATACAATTTCATAACATGGCACAGTAGACAAATGTTTTTTATACATTTGTCAGTGCAGAAAGAACGAACCCACCAACAATCATCAATTTTGGATCAGATAGTTAGCCACAAATGTTAGCTACTTTATTTACAGAAATATAAGACTGTGGTCCACAAGAAAAACAAGACCTGAATGTCCAGCGCGTATACCACCGAAGCACAAGTAAAAGACAATAGTTTGGCCAAAACCCTATATTGCAAAAGTGACAGTAACAGATAATAGTTTCACACCTCTATCTCTATGTGTGACAAAAAAAAAACGCATGAGGTACGAACCCTATCCAGATCTCGACAACGTCGCCACCTAACAGATGACCAGGAAGAACTGGGGATTGGACGAGGAACCATACCTTGATCGATCTCAAATTCCTCGAACTCGTCGTCATCCTCGAGCAGGTCCATCTTAGCTTCCTCCATCACCTCAGGCTTCGCTGGTTCCGCCATCAAGGCTCGCAACACTGTCCGACACAAAACGAACCCTTAAGCAGACCTAGTATTGACATATTTTTGTGGCAAAAAAGGGGGAAAATCGAAGTTTGTAGCCAATACTCCTGAATACTACACTTATAATTGGATCAGATCAGGTAAGATTTCAAATAGTTAGTGTTTGGGTGCTTGGTTTCGAACAGCAGCAACGGAAGAGATGGGGTGGGCATTCCTGGCGTGTGCTCGTCACCGATGAAGGGCTCAAACCCGAAGATGAAGATCCGGAAAACTGGCGAACGGCGGTCGCGTAGTCGTTGCCGTTACAGAGACACAACGCACGCGAAAGGCACGGGAGAAGCACGCTGTGTGGAGGGCTAGCAATAGTTGGCCAAACGGGCCACCCGGTAGGGCATGGGCACGGGCCCGGCCAGGCACGGCACCATAGGGTACGGCGGCGCAGTCGTGCCGTGCCACATAGTGCCGCCATGCCGGCATTCCGGCCCAGGCACGACCCTATGAGGGCTTAACCGTGCGGTGATGTGCCTATCGGCACGATGGCCCGCCGGGACCGTGCCGGCCTGAGTCGTCGTTGCACGAGGAGTGTTGGAGAAGAAGCCGCCTGCCGGCCCCGCTCGCCGGACGCGAGCACACGGACGCGCCACCGCCACCTGCCGACCCGCTCGCCGATGTGCCACCTCCGCTGGACATGCCGCCGCCTGCTGGCCCCGCACGCAGACACTGCCCCGCCGCCTGCCGGCCCCGTTGGCCGATGCGCCACCACCGCCGGACGCGCCGCCGCCTGCCGGCTCCGCGCGCCGACGAGTCGGCGACTAGGGCTGCATGTGAGAGAAGGGGGAAGGAGTCGGGAGAGGGGCAGGAGAGCTAGAAGGATTTTAGCTAGGGTTTCAAACTCCTTTTTCCTTATATATATATATATATATATATATATATATAGCTCTAGTTCATCTAACGGTGTTGGTGCTCCTGAGGTCATCCAACGGTTGCGAATAAATGGGCCACCATCGTGTCGGCCTATTAATCGTGCCGTGCCTGAGCCGGCTCTGTGGGCCGGAGTTGTGGCCCAGGCACGACACTATAACCGTGACTGGGTCATGCTTTCCCGTGCCGTGTTCGGGCCGGCCCATAGTGCCTGGGCCAAATGGCCAGGCATCCGGCTAGGGGCACGGGGGCTGCAGGACAAAGGGCCGGGCCAGGCCCTTAGTGCTCGTGCTCTAGGATTTCCTTTATTGTTACCGATTTTAAAACTTTAAAATTTAAATTAATAGAAACAATCTTAAGATCATAACAGCTCGTGAAGCTGTTGTGAAATGTTTTTTTTCAAACACTCTTTTTTAAAATAGCTTCAAGGGTGAATCTATTTTTCTTTCCTCTCTGAGTTGTCATAAAACTGAAAAAAGCGGCTCATCCTACCTTCTTTGCTCAGTTCTCTCTGTCAACCATGCATGAAGTTGTTCGTGAAGCTATTTTACCAAGCAACATTCTTAAAACAGCTCAGCTTCATCAAACAAGTTATTCATGAAATTATTTTCTAAAAAAATAAATTCACTTGTGAAGCTGAGCTATGTCAAACGGGCCCTTATATATTGATATGGTCTATATGAAAGTCACCATCTACGACTTTGTAGTTAATTTTTTATAGTTAAGACTGTTTATATCAATATCAATTTTATGCTAATACTAAATTTCTAATTTTAAAATCTGTAAAATAAAACAATACTTTAAGACCAGCCTTGATTAAAAAAATCAACTAAAAAGTTGTAGATCGCGCTAAGGGCGACAATTTTGATATAAAGTTTATGTTCATTTAAGTTCCTAAGAAAAGGTTATATGTTATTTTTTGATAAAGTTTTTAAATCACCCTGTTTCGATCCAAGTAAGACTCAAAAACCAAATTTAAGGACCGTGATGACACAACCAACCAATTTTAGGGACCACTAATGATTACGTTACAAGTTCAGGAACCTAAAAAATATTTTTTTAATAGTTGAAAGACCAATATGATACCTCTTGACAAGTTGAAGGACTATACATAAATTTTGGCTTGGATCTTGGCTTTAGTAATGCAAGTAGCCATTGTTTGATTGCATTGGCTAGCTAAACTAGCATATTAGAATTACTTTTGTTTTGGTTGTTTGGTGTAGCTAGGCTCGTCTCTCCACCTGTGTCCCATACCGTTCGCCGCGTGCCCCTTCCATGCATGGCACACCTTCTCCTCTGCGTTCGTGCCCCTTTGCATGCGGCCGTGGCCATCACACCCCTCCGCTTGTGCTCGTCACGTTCGTGCCCCTCAGCCGCACCCGTAACCAGGAGCTCCAGGAGGCGGTCGAGCTATTGTGCCTCCTTGCTTTGTACGGCCGGCATTTCCGGCTCAGGCTTCGCCGGTGGATCATCGTGGGCGACGATGAGGAGTCAGGAGACGTTGGTTGGAGGTGATGCGACGTCAATGCTGAAAGGTCCTAGTATGGCTAGAGGGGGGTGAATAGCCTAACACCCCGTTTGGGATGTCTACATTAGGACCATGGCATTGGAATTGGAAACGGTAAACCCGAATTCTACATGTTTGGATGGTCATGGCATTGGAGTATGGAAACGAGGCTCAATTCCACGGGGCATTTGTTTCACATGGCGCGGCCCCGAAGCGATACCGAGCTGAGACCCTCCGAATTGACTTGAATCGCTTCCCCTCCTCCACTCGTCCTCTCCAACTCTCCTTCGCTCGTCCTCGTCGTCTCCAAGTCCGGCACCGGCCCCTCCTCCCTCCACCGACGAACCGCGCCGTGGGGGAGCTCCGCCCGGGCTAGCGAGGCGCGGCTCCTCGGGAGGGCGGCATGGAGGAGATCCGCCCCGGGCCAGCGAGGCGCGGCTCCCCGGGCGGGCGGTGTGGAGCTTCGCCCTGGGCCGGCGAGGCGTGGCTCCCCGGGCAGGCGGCGTGGAGGAGCTCTGCCCCGGGCCGACGAGGCGCGGCTTCCCGGGCAGGCGGCCTGGAGGAGCTCCTGACCTGGGCCAGGCGAGGTGCGGCTCCCCAAGCGAGGGGCGTGGAGGAGCTCCGTCCTGGGCCGGCGACGCGTGGCTCAACGGGCAGGCGGCGTGGAGGAGCTCCACCCCGGGCCGACGAGTCGGTATTCACGATGGTCCTTCAATTCCATCTATCAATTTCATCTGCATCCAAACAATGGTTTTGGTATTGTAACCCAATACCAATACTGGTCTGATTTGGTATTGAAGCCAATTCAATGCCAAGACCTCCAATATTGACATCCAAACGGAGCATAATAAAATTTCTACAAAGAACTTAGGCCAACAGGTTAGTATCAAATATGGCTAAATGTGCAATGCTAGTGCAACTACTAACCTAGGCAAGCCACCTACATAATTCTAGTTAATTCATAGTTCTAAGCCACACAAGCAAGCTAGCAAAAGCTAAAAAACTACACAACTACACAAGACAAGAAAACAAGCTACTTTGCACAAGAATAAGAAAGGAATGATCGTCGATTAAACCTTTGCCTTGTGAGGAAGCCAATCACCGGGACAATCAATAAGTCACTCACTCGAAGGTGAGGAAATCAATAGAGACACTAAGATTTATCCCGAGGTTCACGTGCTTGCCGTCACGCTACGTCCTCGTTGTGTCGACTTCAACCGGTGGTTCGGTGGCTAATCAGTATCACACACCGAGCCTAGACTAGGCGCCACAAGAACCTACCACGGAGGAAAGTAACTCAAAGACACGAGCAATCCACTAAAGTTACCTTTGAGCACTTCGCTCGGGAAAGGCACAAGAACCCCTCACAATTGCCGGGTGTGGGCAAGTACAATCACCAAACTCCTCCACACCTTCTTCTCCTCAAAGCCGTTTAGGGACACGGCAATGTCCCAAGAGAATAAGAACTGAACCAAGGCTTGCTCTCAAGTGCTCTAGAATGCAAATCACAAGTAATGATGCACTTGACATTCACTCAATCTCACTAAGGATGATCAAGATGATGAACTAGTGAGAGAGTGGGAGGCTAGAATGCAACAATGTGTATGACAATGATCCAAGTGTGCAAAGGTGTCACCAAGTGACCTGGGAGGGAGTATAAATACCCCTAAAAGCAAATCTAGCCATTACACACTCCAAAATAGCCGTTAACCATGATTTTCGGGGCGTCGGACCGACCGTCGAACCGACAGCGTCGGACCAAGCCATAGCGTCCGACGCTCTAGATCTCGCCACGTGTCAACAGGTTTGAACATCGTTCGTCCGATCTCAACGGTCATCTTCGCGCCAGTTCTTACATGGTCGGACTGGGGGCGTCGGACTAAAACTCTCGGTCCGACGCCCTGTTCCCAGTAAACTACACGCGTACCGTCACACGATCGCAAATCAGTGCGTCGGACTAAAAATTCCCAGCGTCCGACGCTTCCAGAGAGGTTCAGAAACGCTAAAACATCGTCGGACACGTCCGACGCTCGCCGTCGGACTATTCTCAAGCACCCGACGCTCTCCCGAACGCCACGCGTCACTTTGCCGCTGCTCGGCACCGTCGGACTGAAGTGGGCAATGGTCCGACACTCGTTTACCGAGCGTCCGACGCTCGCCATTTGCCAGAACTAGGGTTAGGCGTCGGACTCTGCTCAATGGTCCAACGCTGTCCCTCCACACAGTCCGACGCTCCTTTTTCAGCTAATTTCAAGTCTATTTCTCACCACTTGCTTCTATGTGCTAACACCCAAGGTCTCCAACACTTGTGCACAGTGTGTTAGCATTTTGCAAACATATTTTTTTAAGGGTTTTCAAAGAGGTTCTCTAGGTTGGTTAGATCAATGCACATGAGATGCAACCTAGAGCACTTGAAAGTAATCTAATAGCTTAGTTCTCCCCTTGATAGTCGGCTATCTATCCTAAATGTGATCACTCCCACTTGGAGTCTTGATCACTAAAAGAAAATTCCTATTTGGATATACCTTAGCCTCTAGCTTTTCTTCTTTAAGTCCTTTTCTTTCTCCTTCATTATTTCATCTTGATCTTCACTTGAGCTCATGTCATATTCCTCATTACCACTAATCTACTCTTGGCTACACATACTTAGCACTTAGATTAGTAACTAGGTTTCATCAATTACCAAAACCAAACTAGGGTCTTTCAATCTCCCCCTTTTTGGTAATTGATGACAACCCATTTACAAAAGAAATATGCATTAAGATTTTAAACTTATCATGCTTGTCCATGAGTAGATCATGAAAAGATTTAGGACAACCATCATAAGTTCTATTTTGGTAGTATTGGCTCCCCCTACATATGTGCATCGAGTTTGGATTGAAAGCTAGCACATATGCATCGAGTTTGGATTGAAAGGTAGCACATATGTATTGTATAGAGAGTAATTCTACCAAAATTGTGCTAATGGTGTATAGAATGGACCTTTGAAGCGTGATACCATCGGAATTGCCATGAACACCATCCTTAGCACCTTAGTAACTAGAAGATCACAAATACTAGAGCATACCATGAGATCACATTATAAGCAAGCTCTAGTAACCACTTGAAGAAATACGACCAACTAGTTACTCCTACACATGCTAGTTGTTCAAATCATCATTCAAATCCTACTACTAGCAATACACCACACAAGCATGTATAAGAAAGTAAATACAAATGCAATGAGTACTCATATGATTAATGCACATCCAAATGCAACAACTTGCATATGTGATTGCTCCCCCTACTTGTGTGCTTTAAAATTTTAATTACACCTTTCCTTTGGCCTATTGCTCTCCCATCATCGGTCTAATGATGGTTCATTGCGCTTTCTCTTTCTTTTGTAACTTTCTCTCCCCTTTGTCAACAATTTCACAAAAAGGTTCATTTTAGTGAAGAGAAATTAGTCAAGTTCATTTGATTTGGAAAGAGAGATTATTGTTCACATTGGCTCAATCCTAGTGCACTTGCCTAGGATATATAACTAAGTTTGTTTCAAGGACAAGCTTCTTCGCGCCACTAGGGGTTATCTTGCCCATGTTAAGTTATACACCTTGAGCTAATGAACTAGATTGAACACTAGGAGATTAAGCACACATGCATGTCATATGTTACCACTAGATCATACAATCAAACAAGGCAATAGTGGTAGCATATATCCATCAAAAATATTTTAATTTCCATGAATGATCCTAAGAGGTGAATATGTCTGTATGCTCTAAACATGTCCTAGCAAGTATGATGTTATGTCAAAAAATTTTACCTTGCTTTGTCAGAAGTAGAGGCATGTCATATATGTGTGGGGATGATCTCAACTCATATTGCAGAAATCAAGAATATTCAATTCATTCCTAAGTTTGCAAAACCTCTTCTCATCTAGTGGCTTTGTGAGTATGTCGGCCAATTGATCATTGGTTCCAATGCTTTGAATATCAATGTCACCCTTTTGTTGATGATCTCGAATGAAATGGTGCCTCACATTAATATGCTTGGTTCTTAAATGTTGGACCGGGTTTTGAGTTTGCTTGACGGCGCTCTCATTGTCACATAGAAGTGGTACTTTCTTGAAGTTAATTCCATAATCTCTCAAAGTTGCCATCATCCACAAGAGTTGAGCACAACAACTCCCCGCACTAATATATTCGGCTTCGGCGGTGGAGAATGAAATGCTATTTTGCTTCTTGGATGACCATGAGACAAGAGATCTTCCCAAGAGTTGACATGTGCCCGATGTACTCTTTCTATTTATCTTACTAACCGGCATAGTCCGCATCGGCATATCCAATCAACTCAAATTTTGCACCCTTGGGATACCACAATCCAACATCTTGAGTGTGCTTCAAATATCTCAATATCCTCTTTGCGGCCTTCATATGATTCTCTCTAGGAGATGCTTGATATATAGCACACATGCACATACTAAACATGACATCTGGTCTTGATGCGGTGACATAGAGCAAACTTCCAATTAGAGACCGATATGCCTTTAGATCAACCATATTGTCACTTTTATCTTCATCCAAGCTTCCACTAGTCCCCATGGGAGTGCTAATTGGTTTTGCATCTTGCATTCTAAACTTCTTGATCATGTCTCTTGTGTACTGCCTTGACTTATGAATGTGTCATTCTTCATTTGCTTAATTTGAAGTCCAAGGAAGTATGTGAGTTCACCCATCATAGACATCTCAAATTCTTTAGCCATAATCTTTTCAAACTCCGCACACAAGGTTTGACTAGTTGATCCAAAGATAATGTCATCAACATAGATTTGCATGATCATCAAGTCATTATCAACCTTCTTGGTGAATAGAGTGGTGTCAACCTTGCCCATCTTGAAACCTTTAGAGAGGAGAAAGTCGCTTAGCCTCTCATACCATGCCCTTGGTGCTTGTTTCAAACCATAGAGTGCTTTCCTTAGCTTGTACACATGATTTGGTTTCTTCTCATCTTCAAAACCGGATGGTTGTCCAACATATACTAACTCATTGATGAATCCATTGAGAAATGCACTTTTGACATCCATTTGGTAGAGCTTGATATTGTGAGCACAAGCATATGTTAGAAGAATTCTTATTGCTTCTAATCTTGCAACGGAAGCATAGGTTTCACCAAAGTCCAATCCTTCTACTTGAGTGTACCCTTGTGCCACTAATCTTGCCTTGTTCCTTATTACAACACCATCTTGATCTTGCTTATTTCTAAATACCCATTTGGTGCCAATAACATTGTAGTTCTTTGGTCTCTCTACCAATTCCCAAACTTTATTTCTTTCAAAATTGTTGAGTTCTTCATGCATAGCATTTACCCAATCACTATCTTTCAATGCATTTTCAATGTTCTCCGGCTCTTCAAATGACACAAATGAATAGTGAGCACAAAATGATGCTAGTCTTGATCTTGTTTGCACACCCTTTTGAATATCACCCACAATTTGGTCCAAAGGATGATCTCTTGCAATGTTTGTGGGTTGAAGCACTTGAGGTTGATTGCTTGAGCTTGATTGTGCATTTGATTGATTTGCATGAGAGGAACAAGCTTGATCTTGATTTTGCACTTGAGAGTCACTAGCTTGATCATTTGAAGGAACTTGCACTTGATTTTTGTCATCTTCTATGTCAACCACTTGAGTCGGCCTTATGTCACCAATGTCCATTTCTTGCATAGCCTTTGCCAATTGAGATCCACTCACATCATCTAGATTCTCATTTTGATCCTGAGACCCACTGGTTTCATCAAATTCAACATCATGAACTTCCTCAAGTTGACCACTTCCCAAGTTCCAAAATCTATAAGCTTTACTAGAGGTGGAGTAACCAAGCAAGAACCCCTCATCACATTTCTTCTCAAATTTGCTTAATCTAGCTCCTTTCTTCAATATGTAGCACTTACAACCAAACACCCGAAAATATGCAATATTTAGCTTTCTTCCATTCAAGATCTCATATGAAGTCTTCTCTAACATAGGATGGCAATAGAGTCCTATTTGAGTAGTAACATACCGTGTTGATTGCTTCGGCTCAAAAAAATTGACTCACATTGTACTCACTAAGCATAGATCTTGCCATATCAATGAGAGTCCTATTCTTTCTTTCAACTAGGCCATTTGATTGAAGTGTGTACTTAGCCGAGAATTGATGTTTGATTCCTAAGTTATCACATAGCTCATCAACTCTTGTGTTCTTGAACTCACTACTATTATCACTTCTCACCCTCTTGATGGTTGTATCAAATTCATTGCAACTTCTCTTGACAAAAGTTTTGAAGATACCATAAACATCACTTTTGTCACTTATAAAGAAAACCCATGTGTATCTTGAGAAGTCATCCACTATCACCAAACCATACTTGTTGCCGCCAATGCTTGTATATGTAGTTGGTCCAAACAAGTCCATGTGCAATAACTCAAATGGTTTGCATGTGCTCATCATACTCTTCTTAGGATGAGTATTGCCTACTTGTTTTCCGGCTTGACATGCACTACACAACTTGTCCTTCTCAAACTCAACATCTTTAAGACATCTAACTAAGTCATGCTTCACAAGTTTGTTCAATTGCTTCATTCCAACATGACCAAGCCTTCTATGCCATAACCAACCCATGCTTGACTTAGAGAGTAAGCATGTTGACAATTGTGATTCTCTAGCACCAAAGTCCACTAGATAGAGATTCTCATATCTAAATCCCTTGAATATCAAATTTGATCCATCCACACTAATGATTTCCACATCATCAACACCAAAGATGCATTTGAAACCAAGATCACAAAGTTGAGCCACCGACAATCGATTGAAGTTCAAACTCTCAACTAATAGCACATTGGAGATGCTTAGATCATTTGATATTGCAATCTTTCCAAGACCCTTGACCTTGCCTTTGCTATTATCTCCAAATGTGATACTATCATACTCATTGCCACTAGAATTGATTTGGTTGAACATTCTTGAATCACCGGTCATGTGTTGAGAACACCCACTATCAAGAACCCAATGCCTCCCTCCGGCTTTGTAATTTACCTACAAAATAAATCAATGTCTTTTAGGTACCCATACTTGTTTGGGTCCTTTGAGGTTAGCAACCAAAGCCTTTGGTACCCAAATAGCCTTCAACCTTGGGCTCTCTTTAGGTGTACCAATGTATTTGACTTTGACACCTTTCTCAACCTTGGTAAGCATGTAACAAGAATCAAGTCTAATAGATTTAGTACTTGCAAATTTTATTTGTTTGTTCTTGTTGTTAGTGATGCAATTTGCCTCAATATGCCCAACTTGCTTGCACTTGTAGCAAAATCGACCATTGCTCCTCACAAAGCTAGGCTTTGGAGTTACAAAAGCCGCCTTGCCTTTCTTGGGAGTATAGACAAGTCCCTCCTTAGAGTTACTATATCTTTGGCTACCCAAACATTGTAGCAAGCGGGCATCCCCACCATAGGTATTGCCTAATGCGCGGGTTAGCTTGTCGACTTCCTTCTTCAATTTCTCATTTTCAACTTTTAGTGTTGGATCAACACTAGTAGTGAAGGTAGAAGTAGAAGTGGATGATGATGAAAAGCTAGTGTTATTAGGTGTGGTTGCAACAAGTGTTTCATTAGTTGATTCATTCATTATATCACAAGTTACACCCACATCACATGTTATAGCAATATCCTCTACCTTGCTTAGCTCTAAGAGTGAGGAGTGAGCTTTCTCAAGCTTGGTGTGAGCTAGTTTGAGATCCTCATGGTCTTCCAGTTAGACACTCATGAGAAGCACTTAGCTCATCAAAAGATTGTTCAAGAGTTTTTAATTTCTTGGACAATTCTTTGCACTTCTTAGACTTAGAGCTACTAAGATATTCAGGCTTGCTCTAACATGTCCATGAGTTGTGCTACACTAGGCTCATCATCATCACTATCACTATCATTATCATCTTTTTCATCATCACTTATGTCATTGTATTTTACCTTGGTGGACTTAGCCATGAAGCACGATGAATCAAAGATGAAGACCTCTTGTTGAAAGCAATAGAAGCCATGCCCTTCTTCTTGGATGTCTTCCTCTCATCATCATCACTAGATTCATCATCATCGGAGGAAGCATCACTATCCCATGTAACCACATAGGATCCACCCTTCTTTTTGGAGAAGTTTAACTTCTTTTTCTCCTTCTTTTTCACCTTATCCTTCTTGTCCTTCTTGCCTTTCTTCTTGTAATCATCTTCATCATTCACTAGCATTAGGACAATCCGCCACAAGATGATCTGTGCTCTTACAATTGTAGCACTTCCTTACTATATTCTTGCCTTTGAAGTTATCTCTTCTCTTTCTAGCACCATAGCCCTTCTTCTTCATGAATCTTCCAAACTTGCGTACAAAAAGAGCTAGTGCCTCATCATCACTATCAAGGCTAGATGCATCATCATCACTACATTGTATTTTCTTGCCCTTGCCCTTGTTCTTGGAAGAAGAGGTGGTGGACTTGAATGCCACGGTCTTCTTGCTCTTGTCATCCTCCTTCTTCACTTCTTCACTATCACTCTTCTCATTGTATTGATCCTCGGTCATCACATCACCAAGAACCTCATTTGGAGTGACACCCTGCAAGCTGCCTCGGAAGATGATAGTTCTCAAGGTCTTGAACCTCTTGGGCAAGCACATAAGAAACTTGTGAGAGAAGTCCTCATCACTTGTTTTCTCATCCAAGGCCTTGAGATCATTGACAATCACTTAAAGCCTATAGAACTATTTCCGTAATACTCTCTCCATCATCCATCTTGAAGTTTGAGAACTTGTCCTTGAGCATGTACAACTTGGCACTCTTTACCGTTGAAGTGCCCTTATAGGTTTGCTCTAATCTTGCCCACACTTCACTTGCTCTATCCAAATCCTTGATTTGCTCAAACACCTTTGAGTCAATGCCATTGTAAATGGTGTTTAGAGCCATTGTGTCACATTGGTTGTTCTCTTGCGCTCTAGGTGTGAGGCTTGCGGGATCAAGCACAATGTATTCCTTCTCGGTGACCTCCCACACCTTCTCATGAATTGAGCCAAGATACATCCTCATCTTTCTTTTCCAATAATCAAACGAGCTTGTGCCATCAAAGTGAGGTGGTTCGCTCCCAACATGATTGAACATGATATGAGCCATTTCAATGCACCGAAAGATGTTAAGCCTTGACTAAACGGTGACCACGGCTCCGATACCACTTGAAAGGTCCTAGTATGGCTAGAGGGGGTGAATAGCCTAATAAAATTTCTACAAAGAACTTAGGCCAAGAGGTTAGTAACAAATATGGCTAAATGTGCAATGCTAGTGCAACTACTAACCTAGGCAAGTCACCTACACAATTCTAGTTAATTCTTAGTTCTAAGCCACACAAGCAAGCTAGCAAAAGCTAAAAGACTACACAACTACACAAGACAAGAAAACAAGCTACTTTGCACAAGAATAAGAAAGGAATGATCGTCGATTAAACCTTTGCCTTGTGAGGAAGCCAATCACCGGGACAATCAATAAGTCACTCATTCGAAGGTGAGGAAATTAATAGAGACACCAAGATTTATCCCGACGTTCACATGCTTGCCGGCACGCTACGTCCTTGTTGTGTCGACTTCAACCGGTGGTTCGGTGGCTAATCGGTATCACACACCGAGCCTACACTAGGCGCCACAAGAACCTACCACGGAGAAAGTAACTCAAAGACACGAGCAATCCACTAGAGTTACCTTTGAACACTCCGCTCGGGGAAGGCACAAGAACCCCTCACAATTGCCGGGTTTGGGCAAGCACAATCACCAAACTCCTCCACACCTTCTTCTCCTCAAAGCCGTCTAGGGACACGGCAATGTCCCAAGAGAATAAGAACTGAACCAAGGCTTGCTCTCAAGTGCTCTAGAATGCAAATCACAAGCAATGATGCACTTGAGGTTCACTCAATCTCACTAAGGATGATCAAGATGATGAACTAGTGAGAGAGTGGGAGGCTAGAATGCAACAATGTCTATGACAATGATCCAAGTGTGCAAAGGTGTCACCAAGTGACCAGGAGGGGAGTATAAATACCCCTAAAAGCAAATCTAGCCGTTACCCACTCCAAAACAGCCGTTAACCACGATTTTCGGGGCGTCGAACCGACAGCGTCGGACCAAGCGATAGCGTCCGACGCTCTAGATCTCGCCACATGTCAATAGGTTTGAACATCGTTCGTCCGATCTCAACGGTCGTCTTCGCGCCAGTTCTTGCATCGTCGGACTAGGGGCGGACTGACTAAAACTCTCGGTCCGACGCCCTGTTCCCAGTACACTGCACGCGTACCGTCGGACGATCGCAAGTCAGTGCGTCGGACTAAAAATTCCCAGCGTCCGACGCTTCCAGAGAGGTTTAGAAACACTAAAACATCGTCGGACACCGTCCGACTGCTCGCCGTCGGACTATTCTCAAGCGTCCGACGCTCTCCCGAACGCCACGTGTCACTTTGCCGCTGCTCGGCACCGTCGGACTGAAGTGGGCAATGGTCCGACGCTCGTTTACCGAGTGTCCTGACACTCGCCATTTGCCAGAACTAGGGTTAGGCGTCGGACTCTGCTCAATGGTCCGACACTGTCCCTCCACACAGTCCGACGCTCCTTTTTCACCTAATTTCAAGTCTATTTCTCACCCCTTGCTTCTATGTGCTAACACGCAAGGTCTCCAACACTTGTGCAAAGTGTGTTAGCATTTTGCAAACATTTTTTTCAAGGGTTTTCAAAGAGGTTCTCTAGGTTGGTTAGATCAATGCACATGAGATGCAATCTAGAGCACTTGAAAGTAATCTAATAGCTTTGTTCTCCCCTTGATAGTCGGCTATCTATCCTAAATGTGATCACTCCCACTTGGAGTCATGATCACTAAAAGAAAATCCCTATTTAGATATACCTTAGCCTCTAGCTTTCCTTCTTTAAGTCCTTTTCTTTCTCCTTCATCATTTCATATTGATCTTCACTTGAGCTCATGTCATCTTCCTCCTTATCACTAATCTACTCTTGGCTACACATACTTAGCACTTAGATTAGTAACTAGGTTTCATCAATTACCAAAACCAAACTAGAGTCTTTCAAATGCTGCAGTGAGGACCGCGCCGAGGATGAGGTGAGGTAGCGCCGGTGCTCCGCGCGGGAGGTGAGACGAACCCGTAGCCAAACCTGGCTATGTGGAAACGGTCACCCTCCTTATTTCCCCTGAAAGCTAGGCTAAGGGCTAGTGAGTGCATTGCTGGAGCCAGGCTAGGAGGCCTTTGCAAGTAGCCAAACATGTTAAGCCTACATTGCTGAAGTCTGGTCAGGGACTAAAGCAGGCAACCAAATACACTATAGAGCTTTTACATGCCCAGTGCGTGGAAGAGGCTTGAGCCCCACAACATTACACCTCACCAACAGCCATGGGAGCATCCCTCCTCCGGAGTTGACATCAATGATGATGGTAAGCAAGACAAGAACAAGGAGCAGACCCAGGCTTCGAAGATGCGCAGCATCACGAGTGGTCATCCGCGGCATGCACAAAGGTCGGAACCTCACCCATAGGAGCAAGACAGTACAAGTCTGGCATCGCTGACATGCACATGGCAGCTCACCCACGGCAGATCTGAAGCAAAGGAAGAAGTTAAAGATCCCTAGCTAGCAATGACGCTCTCTTGAGAAGCACCTGCATGCTGCCCCTTCGTGCGCCAAGCACAGGAACAAGGAGATTAGAGAGGGGTTTTCATTATTTCACGCACCTTGTCATGATAGTAGAGACCATATATATACTGGTAACCTCATCGGGCGAGGAAGACCTAAGGCCTATCCATGAAGTTACCCGGCCAAGAGCTTAATCCATACAAATTAAAGGTACTCTTTGCAACAGACTCCAACGAGACTTAGAGAAAAACATAAGCTTCCCGATACCTATTTCTATCTCTATGTCATTTAAGCTCCTGCGTTTAATTTATGTGTCTAGGTTGTTTTATTACTTTTATAGTTTAACTTTCTAGTTGATAGAATCAAAACTTTCTAGACTGTTTATTGTATAGTACATGTTAACTAAGTGAAATTAGAGAAACAATAGTTTATATAAGTAGATTTTTAGAAAGCCTGATCAAAGGCACATACCCCATTCCTAGATACAGTCCCTTCAGAGCATCTTCAAGAGTTTCTATACTTTGTTATCTAAATCATAGTGTTTGTCAACTTAAAATAAATATGAGAAAAAAATAAATCCATCTCTAACAATTTGGTATTATTGGCTTCCAAAATAACAAATTTTTATTGCCGAATAGTGCCGCGGTTGATGCCGTACCGCGGTATGGATTGTGGATCTCATGTGCGAGGTGATGGCGCTGACTGTAGTGTTCCGAACAGGCGCTACGGCCAAGCTCGCACGTCGTCGTTGGGCCTGGAGCCCTGGACTGGATGCAGAGCTTGTACATGTCGATGTAGTCCTCGGAGTCATAGGTGAGCTCGTGGAGCTACATCATCCACGCGCACACAAAGTAATCGACGGCGCCGTCATCGGCCTCCGACTGTTAGAGTACTGGTTTATAGTTTCAATGGGATGTTTCACTTTCCAGTTTCACACCGTATGAGTGTAGATAAGTTTTAACTCTATAAAACTTATTTCATTCTATGAAATTTTTATCTTCTCTCTTCATCTATTCAATACCACATCAGCTTATTTAATACCAGAAAACTCATGAAACTCCCATTCAGAATGACCCTAGAGATTAATTTTTTCTTAATTTTTTTTAAAAAACAAAGATGGAAAAATAGAAGAGATATACTAAACTGTTAGAGATACCTAATTTTTTTAAAAAAAAAAAAGATGAGAAAATAGAAAGGGATATACTAAACTGCTAGACTATCTCCAATAATATGACCCATACCCAAAACTGGATATCCCACAGTGCTATTGCGTTTTGGAATCGTCCTCCAACAGAGGACCCAAAGCCATGACGCATTTTAGGTAGGAGGAGAGAGAAGACAAATTTGCCTTCCCCCAGACGGATGACCTAAAGCTGGGCGAGGAGATTCGGTGGGGACGGAGGGCATCTGGCGGCACGAGGCGCAGCGTGGCCGCCAGGGCAAGGTGGGCTTGCGACCGGTGAGGCGAAGAGAAGCACGACCGTTGGGACGAGGAAGAGCGCGGCGGTCAGGGCGAGGAGGAGGGCAGCCGGCAGGGCGAGGCGCAGCGTGGCCGTGTCACACCCGGTTTTAAGGATAAAACCAGATGCACACCATATGTGAGCGTAGGAAGTCAAATCACACATATGGCTACAAATATGAGGTAATACCAAAAGACAATGCTAAAATACATAACGTAGAAATAATAAAGGATACAACCTTAAGAAACTAACAGCAGAAAGACACTCCGATCTTCAGGTGTAGACGTCAACTCCACACGGACACAGCTGACTGGTTGATCGCAAGCCTAACACCTCCAAACTCTAGTAAACTGATAACCACCTGAGGTGTAGGGAGATAGCAAGGGTGAGTCCATGTCAAACTCCGCAAGTATAGCAACAAGGTAGTGATCTCATAAATTCATGATCAATGTAACAAAAATACTGTAGAGCATAAAACGATAAAAATGACCATATTAGCAATCAAAAGTAACCATCTTAAATGTAAGGATTCCAAGGCCGTTCGTGTCCTTGAGCAAGGCTAGTATACCAGTTTAATAAACTCTGCGCAGAATTGCACACTTTCACTGTGAGCCGTGATTTACCCTTTTGTCCGAGGTGATCAGCCTCTTAGCCCACTACCAAGGAAGGCCGACAGGGTTCCCTATGAAGCCTTTCAAAGGTTTGTCTAACAAGTTAGGGCCGCTAGGTTTCATTAGTCAGTCTGTGTGATACAACCTATTCAGGGATCCACAGTCTGCTTAACCCCATTTGCGCCCCACGGGTAACCTCTAACAAGTTAGAAAAGGTCCTCATACTGAGCTAAAACCAGAGCCATGTAGCCCTCACAGTTGTACTATCAATCCCGGAGGTTCTCTTACAGATAATTTCTCAAGATGCTAAAAATGACTTTTTATCGTTTAATGCTAAATCATTAATTAAGTCACAAGATCATGATCAAAGAAAGACAACCCAAAATATACTTGCCTTAAATTTGAGACCCTTCTTCTAGTCCAAATCTTCAATTGATAGTTCCTCGAATCATCCACGTAATCCTCACCGACTGAACATGATCATAAAGTACCACACAAACATCCAAATATAGACATGCATGACATACAAATAGAGCTAAATTAGAACAATACACCAATCGATCAAAATAGAAGTTGAAAATATTATAAATGTAATCTACGTAATGCTACGAACACGTGAGCGCAAAAATCACTCTAATCGGGTTTAAAACATGAAAGTTATGAATAAAATAAGGTTCAAAGGCATTTTTGTAATTAATTCAAACTCAAATTTGAGTCTAAATTTAATTAAAACGAATTTCCTACTCGGGTTAGACGGCGTTCCTATTTTCCAAAAGTGACGGGCCTAAAGCATAAATTATTTATACTAAAATATAGTTACCAAAAATAAATTAAGTTTATAAAATAAAACTTGGCTGAGAATCAGGACAGAAAATTATACATAGACTTCAAGGTGTAGATCATGAGGTATACAAGACTCATGAAATAGTAGATAGATAAATGAAAAATTTAGGGGCTAGAATGTAAAACAGCGTGCACAATTCTATGGTCCAAGTCCATGAACCATGGACCGAGGAGATGCTGAGAGAGTAGTCCACCATGTCCATGATGATGTATTTGGAGTTGTATTTCAGGATTTATTTTCTTAAAGGAAAACGGCCACAAATTAAGAATGATATAAGAGTGGCATCAGCATGACATCATGAAGCTAATTAAAACAACAAGAGCACGAATGGCTGTTAGCTTCGTTTGTGGTGGCCGGAACTGGATCGCGCGGTGGTGAGTGGTGATGCTGTGCTGCGCATGCTTGCGTTTGCGTGATGACAGGAGCACATAGCGCAGAGGTGGCGCAGCTGCTCTGCTCAGCTAGTACACGGGCACACGGTGGTGGCGCCATGACCGCCGGCTATCCGAGCCGAGCTCGTCGGCGAAAGACAAACCTGCGCTCGCGACCTCGGTTCTCGACACAAACTGCACCAACGCGAAGCGCAAAGCGATGCAAAGCCGAAGAGGCAGATATCTTACGGAAGCGTCTCGGCTCCCAGCAGCGCCATGGCCGGCGAACTACGAGCTCGCGGAAACGATGCTCCAAGGCAATGAACGGAAAAGCAAAGGCACCGGATGGGGGAGAGTGGATTACCACGAACATGATGAATTGGTTCTAATTGTCCGGGAGAGCTCCTCGACGGCTGGCGACGAGCGGATCAAGACTGGAGAAACAGAACCACGGGTGAGCACCATTGCGAGTTAAAGGCGTGATGAAGAAAATGAGAAACTAGATCACCCACATCCGCGTCTTTACTTGCCGAAGCTCCTGGGCACGTTTGTAGCGGCGACCGGCTTCGGAAAGGCAAGAATGGAATGGCTGTGGTGGTGCTCGATAGCGGTAGCAAGGGGAGAAAAGAGGGTTCGGCACTTCGCCCAGGCCTTTTATAGAGTTGGCAAGGCATACGAAGAGGAAGCGATGCGACTTTTAATGATGCCATAGGATAGTGGAGCACTGGAGCTGATTAAGGCTACCGTGCAACGGTTCATATGTTCGGTGGTGGATTTTGAAGGGGAAGTGAGTTCTACAAATATTACTCGTGACCACTTCTCTGATGATTAATGAATGGTAGAATCATGGATGCCATGAAGGAGTTGTCGACGTTAGCACAGTGGAGATGAGAACAAGTAATCATGCAAGCGATTGGAGGCTGATTACGTGAATAGTGTGATCGACCTGTTGGTGGAGCTTCAGTTGCATATGCATGCCAATAATGGGTGCGGCTGGTTTTTGGTTGGGCTGGAAAGATAGAGAGTGGGAGGGATAAAAGGGAATGCCTTTTATTTTCTTTTCAAAACCAAAGCAAGTCAAATTCAAGATAAAGTTTTGAAATTATTTTCAAACAACTAGCCCGACACTCAAGCAAAATTAAATGCTCCAGCATGAGTGCAACAATCATATTTCTATATTTTACATTTGATTTTATTTAACCGAAAATTATTATTTAGTCCAGGTTTAAATGCAAGGAAAAACAAATTAAGTGCTCAATTTAAATTTTCAAGATTTTTGAGAAAATAATTTATTTCACTGTTTAAATTACAAACATCATAATTAAACCTTGAGAAATTTTAGAAAATTTGTAAATTATTTATTTTGTTTAGTGTTTTCTATGCACAACCTAAAATAGAAATTTTGGGGTGTGACAGGCCGTCGGGGCAAGGTGAGCCCACGACCGGTGAGGCGAGGAGGAGCGTGGCCGTCGGGATTCGGAAGGGAGGGGAGCCGCCGCGGCGAGGAGGAGCGCGGCCGCGACCGGATTCGGAAGGGGGAGAGCCACCGCAGTGAGGAGCTGCCGCAACGCGGCCAGCAGGTACTGCGGCGAGGCGGATTCGGGCTCACCAGAGTTCCGCCCCGATCTGCCTCGTCGCGGCGAGCTCCGCCCCAATCTGTCCTCGCGGTGAGCTTCGTTCGATGCGTCCGTCAGCGAGCGCTCAGCCTCCACCGCACCCTGCCGCCGGCGAGCTCACGGCCTCCGCCACAACCCACCCCCTCGCCGCGAGCTCTGCTCGGTTCGGCCACCAACGAGCACGTTGCCCAGCTGTTGGAAAGGAGCAGGTTTGGGTTGGGCACCCTTTACTGTGCGCGATGCAATATATGGAATGAGTCTTTCATTTGCCTGTCCATTGTTGAAGATAGTCTTAGAGATGCTCTTACCCAAACGCTACACACTGCATATTCTCCAACCTGTGGACATATATTTGCTCCTAGTTTTACTTGAAACCCAACCAATTCTAAATTCAAAAAGCGGCGCTCGTCTCTTGCGCACCCATTTTGGCTCAATAGGGCAAGGAACAAATCTACCAGAATTCATCCAAATCTGATCGAAGTTGCACGACGACGCTATATGTTCCAAATAATCTCAAATTATTCATGTTTACATGCAACCAATTGAACACAGACGTATAGGGCATACCCCTACTACATCTAGGTTTACTATGGGTACAATTATAATTATAAAACCAGAGTTCCGGGAGCCAAAAACACGAGGATAGACAAGTTCACTCTACAGCAGTATGCTATGCATAATAAGTCTCTTCAGCAATATAATGTAATTATTAAATGCTCCGTCTAACTAAGAGAGCAATATATTGTAAGTATTAAATGCTCCGTCTAAATAAGAGACCTCCCAAATGTTGGGGAACATCGGCAACAACATAATCACTCGGACCATTGATGGCACTGCCATGTTCTCAAGTTCCTTTTTTTTCCCCCTGTAGATGCTCACTGCTTTAAGGGCTCCCAAGTTCAATCGGATCTCACCTGGCAGCAAGAAAATACTAATATATAAGTATGAAAGTTCCTAGCAACATAAATGGTGATTGTTTTGGAAGCTTGCAATTACAGGAGACTGAGAATGGGATGTGCTTCTGCTCCTAGGGCTTCTGCCCGCAGATCTTCCATAAGAAGGCTGCAAAAGAGTTAAATCAATTGCATTGAAAAAGGACAATTATGACAAGCTCGGTTATAATGAGCTTGGGATACTTACAGAAGAAACTGGGGATCGAGATCTTGATAGAGATCTGCAAAAGGTACCAGAAACAAATTCCATTACTAGTGATCCATTGGTAGCACTCTACTCTAATATAAAATTGCGATAAAAACTAAACTGGTAACTCGAGATTGTGCATAAAGAGGCAACGTTCCACAGTATATGAATTAACTGAAACAGGAGGGACGCTGCAATTTAAGCACACATTTTTGGTGTTTATGCTAATACTCCCAGAAAAAATAATATAGTTTTTCAGCCTATCAGGTACATAGGTTATAACTGGAATGCAAATAAGAAAACAAAGCAAGGTGTATACTGAATTTTGTTATTAATGTCAACTTTTTTGGCTAGTGCGGACCTTGAAAAGGAAATGGCTGTAAAAGGTACCATAGGAATTTTACTAAGATGGCAGCATTAGTTAAACAAAAACGAACGCAAACTAAGGTTCATTAATATAGAGTCATTGAACTTAATAGTAGACATTTGTTTTAATAACACCACAAGATTCACTTGACATTTTCTTACTGTCAGTCCTATCTTGCTCCTAGGACTGGTTGTAGCCCACTTGTCATACATGCATCACAATCCAGCTCTACTATCCAAAGTCCCAAACCATCCACTCCGATTCTCAAAATATATCCAATATTATATCAATGCAGTCCCCAGATCGCCGCATGGCCAAATCTAGGAAAAACAAAAGCAAACCTTGAACAGTGGATGTTAGCAAGCAACCTCTGTATGCTTATCATTGAACCACATAGCAAATTCAAGTCATACTAATTTAAAGAGAATAAAATCAGTAAATCACAAAAAGTTATGCTAATCTAAAGAGAAATCGGTACACCCAAAAAAAACATATCACAGGTGATTTCAGGAGGCGTTCCAAAGTACATTAAGTTAAAGTTCTGGCACTTTTGTTTCTTCCTGCTTTAACAAAAAGCAGAAAAAATATTTTCTTTTGAAATGTTATTATTATTAAAATCTGAGGCGAATATATGTGAACGAGTCTTTTTTACTTTTATTAAAATATAAACCAGGAAAAATTTGTTGTTAAACTAAAAAAAAGTGTTCTGGGTTAACGATGTATGAAGTTGATAAATAAGGAGGACTGAAGCTTTCCATTAGGAAAAAGAAACAAAGAGGTTCTGCTATGGAGATGACTGATATGGCAGGAAAAGGTGGCAAAACTATCGTTTTGAAAGAAGGTAAAATTCTGGTAACACCTCCTTCTATACCCTCTCAATTTGGCATGCTTCTGAAGGATCCAATACTCCCTACTACAATATTGAATGATTTATTTATCTAGAAGTTCCTGGTAGAGCCAAACAGCATGTCATATAAGGTTAGGGTAGACCACATGCTTAAAAATTTAGAGCTTGTAGAAGTTTGTACAAGGCAGTCTCAGCTCTGGCATTTTGTTTGTTTGATAAGTACATCAAATAGTAGGAAATAATTAACTTATTGTGGCACTCTCCTATCAGTCGTTACATCCACACTGGCCCGGCTTTAAGAGAGTATACAAAATGATGACATGTCAGGTTTCAATATCTTTTAGCACCATAGGTGTACTGCAGAATACGTCAAAGATGATTCGGGACAAGATCTGATTGGTTTCACCATACACCATTTAATTTGACAATCCGGTTTCTTCAGACAATATTAGCATTTTCAGTTTCACAATGTACATTTCTAATTGACATAGATTCACATACCTTTCATCAACAGGCGAGGGTGACCGTGAAAGAGATCTAAGTAACAACAAGTAAGAATTAGTGCTGCCATCAGACTTGGATAGTTGGATATCAAATTTGTTAGCATGTATACATACTTTGGACTCCTGCTCCTGCTGTAACTGGGGCTTCTAGAGTACGAGCGGCTACGGCTTCTGCTTCGTGATCTAGCATCATACTCCCTCACCTACAATACAATAGGAATCAACATAATTCATAATCAGATAGACATGATGCAAAGCATTGTCCAAAAATAAACTGGGGCAAACATCAGAATACATACCCTGATATATGCCCTTGAAAATGCATTCCTGAACTGTGAGTCATCAAGCTTTCTAATCTATACAATGGCAAGGGGAAAATGCATGAACAAAATCATGACACATGAAACAGGAAAAAACAGGCATTTAATTAGAACACCCTCTTCAACAGTAAAACAGACCCTCTGAAACAGTAATAGTAGATGAGAGAGAGTAGACAAGAGAAAATGGTTTTAATTTCACATTAAAAGAAATGAGTAAATGACATGCTAAACCCACCGCGTATTTCATATCGTCATAATTTGTATAATCCACAATTCCAATAGTTTCTGCAGGACAAGAAACAAGGAGCAGAAATCATCAATCATCAATATGTAAAAATTCAGAATAAAGCCTGAATATTTCATACTTCAAAAGGGCAGTTATTAATCAATAAGTTGGGAAACAATGATTACAAAATCAGGGATTACGTTTACAACCATATGCTGCAATAAAATAGCAGGAAATGAGTCCAAGAGTGCTCAAACAACTAACCTCCGGCCTCACGGTATACATCAGAGAAACAGACATCACCGGCGCGCCGCATGTGGTCCTGAAATGTAGTAATGAGTTCTTTCCAGCAAAAATCCTAGAAGAAATGAAATATAAAGAAATTACCTTCAGATCTTGCCACGATGCTGATGAGGGTAAACCAGTGACCATAACTGCACGATTCAGGAAATGAAACTTGAGAGTCTGTGTAAGGAGCTATATGGAAATTTTCTCATATGACAAAAGTACCAACCACGGAAATCAGAGCGCCTAGAAACACCTCCTCCACGGCGTGCACTACTGTAGCTGCTCGAACGATCATAAGAATAAGACTGACCTCTGCCACCATGAGCTAATTCAACCTGAGTAGAAAATGCATTTTCAGCAAATGCAACAAACCCAAACCAGTCCTCTCTTCTGGGAGAATCATTAAATATAAAGCTTGATATACATACCCGCAACCTGTAGCCATCAAAGTTATACCCATCACGGCCATAAATTGCATCATCAGCATCACGTGGATCCTCAAACTATAAAAGCATCATTTTTTTTGTAAGCAACAAATGTTTGGTGACATCAAAACAAATTATATGCCATTTTGATTTGAATGGTTAAAGCATGATCTAAAATAGGTTTTAAAACTGAACAGAGTAATAGAGCAGTTGTACGTATTTAAAAGCAGGCACCATAAAAGAATATTATTCTTACAGAATCAGACAATAGCAAAATATCCTCACCTCAACGAAAGCGTATCCAGGAGGTCTTGGAGGTACTTTCAAGTCGATATCTAAAATACGGCCATACTGCACAATCATACATTGAAGGAAAAAAAAGTTAAGGCATTGTCATAATGGTTCAATGAAAGCATAGGTGATGAAGAGAGAAAATAAAAGGTATCGAGCATCATTGCAAAACAGATAATATTGTTTACTTCAGACAAAGATATATATAAAGTTTCTTTAGTCGACATTGTTAGAGTGTGTGTATTAGGCCCATGAGGCTAAGCCCATGAGGCCCATGTATGTACTGCTATATAGCTACCCTTCTAGGGTTAGCCCAATAATCCAATCACTCATTCTAAGCATGGTATCGAGCTAGGGTCCCTCTTTCCTCTCTCCTCCCTCCCTCCCTCCCAGCCACCGCCGCCGCCCTTCTCCGGCCACCATGGCCGGCGGCCGGCCGCCGCCTCCTCCCTCCCCCACCTACTTCTCCACCTTCCCTCCTCTACCCTACTCCCCCTGGGCACACAGCCCCCCCGGCGGGCAGCCGCCAGCGGCCATCCTCGCCGCTACTGGCGCCGCCGCCGCTGTGGGGGCCGGCGCACCCCCGCAGGGTGGGCTGCCACCACCCCCGCGCCCTCCCGCCCCGGCCCCTGCTGCGCCCGGCGGGGGGGGGCCCGCCATCGCCACCGCCGGCCCCTGCCTTGGCCGCGCCGGGCGCGCAGGGCCCGCCGCCGCTGGCCCCTGCCCACGCCGCGCCGGGTGCCAAGGACTCCCCACCGGTGGCCCCTGCCCCGCCCCCATTCGCGCCGACCCAACCCATGGCCGCGACCGGTTCCCTGGTCGGCGCGGCTAGGGCCCCGGGTACGCCGTTCCTCCACGCCGCTCTCTTCTCCGATCCCCTACCACGCCGCCGCTCTCATCTCCGCCCGGGCTGCCGCCGCGGAAGGCGCGGCGCGCGTGAGTGCGGCTGCCCTAGCCTTGGAGCGGGAACGCGAGGCGGCCGCTGCCTTGGCACGTCAGCTCGCCGGAGCGGAGCAGCTCCTCGACCACCCGGGGTACTACGACTAAACCGCCGCCTCCTCCGACTCGCGCGCCGTCCGCGTGCCGCCTCTCTAGATCCCCGATCCGGCGGATCCGCTCGTGGCGCAAGCTCCACTACCAGGCCGGCGGTGTCTAGAACATCCGCAACCTGGTCACGGTCGTCCTCGACCCGGAGTCGTCCTCCTACGCCCGCTGGCGGGACATGGTACTCCTCACCCTGCGCCGCTACGCCCTCGACGACCACGTCCTCATCGACGCCCCGCTTGCGACTCAGACCCCAGCGTGGCTGCGCCTCGACAGCATCGTCCTGTCCTGGATCCTCGGGACCATCACCACCGACCTCCACGACCTCGTCCGCAACACACTCGACGCCCGTCGTGCCTGGCTGGCGCTTGAGGGCCAGTTCCTGAGCAATGCCGAGGCCCGGGCTCTGCGTCTCGACGCCAACTTCCGCACCTTCGTCTAGGGCGACCTCTCCGTCGGCGAGTACTGCCGCCGGATGAAGGGCATGGCGGACTCCCCTCACGTCACCGTCGGCTCTGCCTTCCCAGCCGTCGCCGGTGGGTTCCGCTTCCACTCCTGGCTCTTTTCGTCTTCTTGACGTCCTTGTTGCTCCCTCTATGGTTCACAACCTTCTCTCCATTCGTCGTTTTACAGCTGACAATTCCTGTTCTGTTGAGTTTGACTCCTCTGGTCTTACTGTGAAGGATTTGGCTTCCCGGCGTCCACTCCTCCGATGTGACAGCACGGGGCCCCTTTACACGCTTCGGCTTCGGCTTCCACTTCGTCCGCTGCCTTCGCCGCCTCTGCTTCCTCTTCTACGTGGCACCGCCGTCTCGGACAGCCTGGCCGTGATGCTTTGATGCAGTTTAGTCGTAGTTCCGACATACCTTGTACTCGGGCTCACGATGAGCGTTTGTGTCATGCGTGCCAACTGGGCCGACATGTTCGTCTTCCTTTTCCCACCTTTTCTTCACATGCGACCCACATTTTTTATCTTGTTCACTGCGACCTGTGGACATCGCCTGTGATGAGCATTTCTGGATATAAATACTATCTTGTCGTGGTTGCTGATTTTTCTCATTATTCTTGAACTTTTCCCTTGCGTGCTAAGTCTGAGACATTTCCCACGCTCCATCACTTCTTCGCCTAGGTGTCTACACAGTTTGGCCTCACCATCAAGGCCGCCCAATGTGACAACGGGCGTGAGTTCGACAACTCCACCTCTCGGGATTTCTTCCTCTCTCACGGTGTCCACTTGCGCATGTCTTGCCCCTATACCTCCTCCCAGAACGGCAAGGCAGAGCGCATGATTCGCACCACGAATGACACCATGCGCACCCTTCTCCTCCAGGCTTCTCTTCCTGCCCGCTTCTGGGCCGAGAGCCTTCACACCTCCACCTATCTCCTCAACCGCCTACCTTCCGTTGCCTGCCCAGCGCCTACACCACACCACGCCCTCTTCGGTACCCCTCCTCGCTACGATCACCTCCGTGTCTTCAGGTGTGCGTGTTACCCCAACACCACTGCCACTGCTCCTCACAAGCTGGCACCCCGGTCGACCCTGTGTGTCTTCCTTGGGTACTCCCCAGATCACAAGGGGTACCGCTGCTATGACCTCACCTCTCGCCGTGTCCTCATCTCTCGCCACGTGGTGGTTTGACGAGTCCGTTTTCCCTTTCTCCACCACCTCCACACCACCTTCCATCTCCGATCTTGACCTCTCCTTCCTCTCTCCCACTGACGTGGTGGTTCAGCTACCATTTCCGTTTGGTCCTGCAGGTCCTGCTCCGCCACTCGCGTCGCCGGCACCCTACACCGGCCCGGCGCCCTCCGGAGCGTCGCCTGACCCTGCATCCTCCGCGGGTCCGGCCGCGACTGACCCTGGGCCGGCGGCGCCGACCTCGGCGACTCCAGCGCGGTTCGCCCACCCGGTGCATGTCTACCAGCGCCGAGTGCGACCGGCCCTGCTGGACACGGTGCCTGTGCCACCACCGTCCTCGCCGCCACGGTCACCTACGGTGGCCCCTTCTCCATCGACGCCCACGCCGCCGTCTCCACCACTCCCAGCTACCCGTGTCGAGCCGCCGGTGTACCACCCGCCGCTTCTTCACCGACACCCGCGTCATGTTCACCCCATGGTGACGCGGCACGCGGCTAGTGTCCTGCGGCCCCTGGCTCTTGCAGCGACGCCCGGGGAACCGCAGGTCTCTCCTTTACTCTCCTCTGTCCGCGACGCCTTGGCGGATCCTCACTGGCGTCGTGCGATGGAAGAGGAGTACGCGGCCCTTCTGGCCAACCAGACGTGGGACCTGGTGCCGCGCCCGCCTGGTGCCAATGTCGTTACTGGCAAGTGGATCTGGACACACAACCGCCGAGCCGATGGCTCCCTGGAGCGGTACAAGGCTCGTTGGGTTCTCCGGGGCTTCACTCAGCGGCCCGGTGTTGACTATGATGAGACCTTCAGTCCAGTGGTGAAGCCAGCTACCGTCCGCACAGTTCTCTCCCTGGCTCTCGAGCGCTCCTGGCCTGTGCATCAGCTAGATGTCAAGAATGCCTTCCTCCATGGCACTCTGACCGAGACCGTCTACTGCAGCCAGCCGGCAGGTTTTGTGGATTCCTCTCGCCCTGACTTGGTCTGCCGGCTCAACAAGTACTCTCGGTTTTGCTACCTTCCTGCTGACTCTTGGGTTCACGGAGGCCAAGTCTGACACCTCGCTGTTCATATACCACCATGGGGGCGAGACTGCTTACCTACTCCTCTATGTGGATGACATCGTTCTCACCGCCTCCAGCCAGTCTCTGCTCCAGCGCATCATTGCCTCTCTCCAGGCGGAGTTTGCCATGAAGGATCTGGGTGTGCTCAATCACTTCCTCGGCGTCACGGTTGAGCCCCGACCTTCCGGCTTGTTCCTCCACCAGCGGCAGTTCACTTGTGACATTCTGGAGCGAGCAGGGATGACTGACTGCAAGCCCTGTTCCACCCCAGTCGACACTCAGGGCAAGCTATCAGTGGCCGCAGGTTCGTTGCTTGGACCCGCGGACTCTACCGCCTACCGGAGTCTTGCTGGCGCGCTCCAGTACCTCACCTTCACCCGACCTGACATCTCCTACGCCGTGCAGCAGCTGTGCCTCTACATGCATGCTCCACGGGAGCCCCATCTTGCAGCTATGAAGCGGCTTCTCCGGTACCTGTGTGGCACCCTCGTCTATGGGCTGCTCCTCGGCCGGTCCTCCTTTGCTGAGCTGGTTGTCTACACCGACGCTGACTGGGCGGGCTGCCCGGACACCCGCCGGTCCACCTCCGGCTACGCTGTCTTCTTAGGCGGCAACCTTGTCTCTTGGTCGTCCAAGCGCCAGCCGGTGGTCTCACGCTCCAGTGCCGAGGCGGAGTACCGCGCCGTGGCCAACGGTGTGGCCGAGGCTGCTTGGCTCCGCCAGCTCCTGGCTGAGCTTCACCGCCCCCTCGCCAGGAGCACGCTCGTCTACTGCGACAACGTCAGCGCGGTCTACCTCTCCACTAACCCTATGCAGCACCAGAGGACCAAGCATGTGGAGATTGACCTTCACTTCGTCCGCGATCGTGTGGCCATCGGCGACGTCCGAGTCCTCCACGTCCCGACCACCTCCCAGTTTGCGGACATCTTCACCAAGGGCCTCCCTTCCTCGACCTTCTCCGAGTTCCGCTCCAGCCTCAACATCACCAGTGGCTAGTTGTGGCTGCGGGGGGGGGGGGGGGGGGGGGGGGGGATCCTGTGTATTGTGCTTGTTTTCTTTCTTGTCCAGTCTTGTACTCCGCTGCGCCGGTAGTCCAGACTGCGGGGGGTGTTAGAGTGTGTGTATTAGGCCCATGAGGCTAAGCCCATGAGGCCTATGTATGTACTGCTATATAGCTACCCTTCTAGGGTTAGCCCAATAATCCAATCACTCATTCTAAGCAGACATAACTCAATAAAAACATGTAATGAACTCAAACAATAAATCTTGTTGCAACCCCTCAACCAAATTGGAGATAATATACTACACCCTTTGATAGTCCATTTGGAGTACAAGCTTAAGGTAAGGAGTACAATGATCATATTGTGACCAATTGTTGCTACAGTTAAGGTAGATAGCAAGTTTACTGCATTGATTAGGGCGCCTTTAAGCAGGTGTAAACATGGAAGAATGAAGGTTAAAGATGTCATGAAGTTGTGATGGACATTTGGTGGATCTAAGAGAATACTAGATGGACTTATATTTTGGAATAGGAAATAGTAGTTAATGTCGTAAATAAAGAAAAAATGTAAACAATCATCTCCAGCTCCATACTACATTCTCACATTAATAGGATACTGAAATTGTTGTCTTGCTGAGACAGAAAATGTTATTGACTATGTAGGAATTAGCATATGCCCTGACCAAATTTAACACTTGCTTGCAAAATGAAAAGTCAGACAAAGGTACATGTGAAACAATTGCAACCCACCTTGTAGAAGAGATCCTCAACCTCCCTCTCACGGATGTCCCCAGGGAGATTGCCTACATAGATGGTACGGCTGTTGCGTCTGCTCATTGTTTTCTGCAGTCCAACATGGGTAAGTACATCATTGTCTCATAAATGGGAAAAATGTTGGGGCAAAGCACAACACAATTTTAGCATGCCAAAAATAGTAGTCACCAATACAGTACTCCAAGAATGTGTCATTAACCTAAAACCCTACACCAATTTTGTAAGGACGCCGTCATACGATGGTAATAGCAAGAAACAGAATTTTGTTTAAAATATCCTAGTCGAAAGTCGAAAAAACAGCATGGTAATAGCAAGAGACGGAATCTCATTTATAAAATATAATAGTCAAAAGTCGAAACAACAGGAAGAACATAGTCGGTGATGACTACATGCTGAGCATTATTAAAAAAAAAATTATCTATCTTCCTTTTTATGTATTTATAGTTTTATACTATTATTTCAAAAGGCACTGTACAATTATACCCGTAAAATGTCACATACTGATATGCAGATAATCAAACTACAAGGGTATTTCAAACCTAACAACTTGTACCGTGTTCAATCATGCATCAACGCTTCTATGGTTTAATAAGTATCATTGCAGCTCCAACCTACAACACACTGATACGGGGCACGGTGACGAACTTCAACAGAGAGTCCCGGAGGAGGTTCTGTTCAACGATTTAGGCAGAAATGGCAGCTGTAGAAGATGAACAAAAACCTAAGCGGGCCATGCAAAGGGTGAACTACTCGTCAAACAAAACCACAACGAACTGAACAGCTACATGAGAGATCCCTCGCAAATCAAAGGAAAGGCAGGGACGAGACGACGAGAGGCGATTACCATGGAAACAAAATCGGAGCAGACAGGAAGAAAAGCCGGTGGGGCGTGTGGGGAATGGGATAGTGGTGCGCACCTCCTGGAGCGAGGGGAGAGAGGGTGAGGAGGGCCTCGACCTCGAGAAGGTTCGGGAATCGGGAGGCGACGCCGCGTGGTGGAATACTGGAACCTGCGACAAGAGCCCGTGGTGGTGATGAAGATGATATACCAGCTGGCGAATGTGGCGACGGGGCGCTTCGAGATTCGTGCGGTGGACCGCGACGTTGCTGGCGATGTGGCCTCGTGGGCCGCCGTGGGTTTCAGCGGTGCTGGGCCACAACACAATATTAGCAGCACACCAATTGTGGGCTGCTCGAAAGGCCCGCAAAGGCGCAGAATGAAGAAGGACCATGGGGGAGGTAGAGCGACTGCACACACGCCGAGGCCCGCAATCAGAGCCGCCGCCGCCTCCGCCGCCTCCGGGCTTCCTCTTCCTGGCCAAAATCTGAGAACCATGGCCACAACCACAACCACAACCACAACCACAGCTCCCGTGCTGTTTCGACTTCGGCGTCATAGTCCTGGCCGCCGGCAAGTTGCTATACTGTTTCGCTCCTGACAAGTTGCTATACTGAAACTATCTGGACAGAGACTGAACTGTGCTACCAAAGTTCAGTGGACAAGAAAACAATTACTAAACAATCAGACTTCCCAAGCACGGTTACCAATTTGCAATGAAGAAATACTAGATAGAAATGTAGCAAGAAAAGGACATTGCATAAGAGATTATTTACGAGCTGCTAGTTTTCCAGCCCAAACCTGATGACCAACGCTGTATTGTTCTGCTTGCTGCTACTGGTATTTCGGTACCTGCAATTCTGCAAAACAGATGGACATAGAGGAGGAGACAGGAACCAAGCTGTAACTGCAACAGATTGTCGATGACGATGAAGCCAGAGAAATGCAAGATAGAAACTTCTTCGGTCAAAAATAGCAAACTGGAGTATTGCTAAACCGAAGAAAAATAAACTTTTTTTAGAATGAAGAAAAATAAACTAAAGCTGATACCCTGAACTGAAAGAGAAGCTCTGAAAACCAACTGCCTGTGGCTTCGTACGAATGCTTAGCTACTGCCTACTAGCAGATGATTTCTATAAAGAATAGTTTGATGAATGACGACGATCACTCCCAATGCGGTTCGCCGGTTCGCATACGATCTGTGGTATCCTTCCATCAGGCAAGAAAGATTGTCAGATGCGACACAACTTGACGAGAACATGAATGGACGTGGCTTCCACAATCGTCAACACGACAACAACTTTTTTTTCAAAAAAAAAAAAAAAAAAAAAAAAAAAAAAAAAACCCACCCTGCATGCGTGTACTGATGTACATGACTTTCGGTTTCAGAGATTCGATATTTGTAGTGCCGCAATGGTTTGCCACTCGCCCACTCGGCGACGGCCAAACAAGCAAGTTGAGTGGCGATTCATCTAACGGAACTTTCCAAACAGCCAGCCTTTGTTCCATCAGTAGCGTCTGTTGTCTGTAAGCAACTGAGAAGTAAAGGACTTAGGATCAGTAGCAATCAATCTCTTTCGCTCAAGAAAAACGGAATATGGTCATACATCCTTTTGCCCGGAACGGTAACGCTTATCAGTAAAGCATTCCCTGATGGGTAATTTCAGATAACTACTAGGCAAGTAAAATTCCAAGCAAGAGACAAAAACAGTAACCCATATATCTTTATCTAATAATGCCGTCGTCGAGTGAGTCTCAAATGCAAAAAATACTCCTACAGAACAGCGGCATTGGCTGATCTGCAACGTCCCTCTAGCCGCACAAGTTGGTGGGCCAAACGCCATCCAGCACATGATGCTTGATGCCTCGACTGCGTCAGTAAAAATAATTCCGACTCTCATGGCCGTTGGTTGGCTGCTCGTGCGCCCCTCTGCTCAAAATCAAACAATGTCTTGTTTACCATCGTATACATGTTCTTGGCCACGTGAATTCTGAGCTTCTGGCTACATGACCGCCACCTACCTTTAGCATCTTCCTGCAGATAAAAAGGCCACGGAAGCGCAGTGTCCAGTGTCGTCCGCCTCGTGGTCATGGGTGTCCCCACAGAAGCTCATGCCGCCGCCGCCGCCGCCGCCGATGGCCTCGGCGTCGACTACGATGTGATCGTGGTGGGCGCGGGCATCATGGGGAGCTGCGCGGCGCACGCGGCGGCGTCCCGCGGGGCGCGCACGCTGCTCCTGGAGCGGTTCGACCTGCTGCACCAGCTGGGCTCCTCGCACGGCGATTCCCGCATCATCCGCGACGCCTACGTGAAGGCGCAGTACCCACCCATGGTGCGCCTCGCCCGCCGCCTGTGGGCGGACGCGGAGGCGGAGTCCGGCTACGGCGTGCTCACCCCGGCCCCGCACCTCGCCATGGGCCCGCCGGGCAACGCCGCGCTCCTCGCCGCCGTCAGGAGCGCCGGCGCGGAGGCTGTGGACCTGGCCCACACGTGGGGCGGCGCGTTCCGGGCGCCGCACGGGTGGGTGACCGCCGTGAGCGAGCGCGGCGGCGGCGTGCTGAACGCCACCAAGGCCGTCGCCATGTTCCAGGCGCTCGCCGTCAAGATGGGCGCCGTGGTCAGGGACAACGCCGAGGTCGTGGGCATCAGGAAGGAGGGAGGCGTCGGCGTCGGCGTAGTGGTGACCACGAGCGCCGGTGATGAGTTCCGCGGCGCCAAGTGCGTCGTGACGGTGGGCGCCTGGGCGGGCAAGCTGCTCAGGTCCGTCGCCGGCGTGGAGATCCCGATCCAGCCGCTGCACACGCTTACCCTCTACTGGCGGATCAAGCCCGGCCGCGAGCGCGGCCTGACGGCGAAGGCGGGCTTCCCGACCTTCTCCAGCTACGGCGACACGCCCGTCTACGGCACGCCGTCGCTTGAGCTCCCGGGCCTCATCAAGATCAGCTGCGACGGCGGGCCGCCGTGCGACCCGGACAACCGCGACTGGGCCGCCGGCGACAGGGAAGTCACCGACCGGGTGGCTAGGTGGATCCAGGAGTTCATGCCGGGCCACGTGGACCCCGCCGGCGGGCCGGTGGTCCGGCAGTCGTGCATATGCTCCATGACGCCTGACAAGGACTTCGTGATCGACTGGCTGGGTGGGGAGTTCGGGGACGACGTCGTGGTCGGGGCCGGGTTCTCTGGGCACGGCTTCAAGATGGGACCGGCGGTGGGGAGGATCCTCGCTGAGATGGCCATCGATGGCGAGGCGAGGACTGCGGCGGAGGCCGGCGTGGACCTCGGCCACTTCAAGATCAACAGGTTCAACGGTAGTAAGGACTATTAGTTCATTATCAGTAAGTACGTATTACAATAATAGCGAGTTCGGATCTTGTGCCCACTTTTTGTAATGGACATGTTATTAAGCTATCGCGTGCTCGACGCATTTAAATAACTTGAACTAATGGGTCAAGCTATTTATTACTCTCAAAATAGAAATCGTTCACTTCCAAGTCAAATATTTTAAATTTGACCTAATTAATATATACAAGAACAAATAGTAATATTTATAATACATAATTAGTATCATTAAATCTATTTTCATAATAAACTTATTTAAGATATAAATGTTGCTAATATTTTTAACAAACCTCTTCGGCATGAATGTCATAATGACAACACAACAGAAGGAGTAAGTAAAGCTTGTACTACTGTTTATACCAAAACTAATGCATGTTAATTACTTCCTCTGTCCCAGAATAAATGTTGTTAGAATATCGGATTGAACTTTCTTAAATTTGACTAAATTTATAGAAAATATTAGCAACATTTATGCATCAAGTAAATTAATTTATTAAAAGAATAGATTCACTAGGGACATGATGGACTAGACCTGCAAAAGGAAAGGTCCGAACCAGATGCGATATCTTGGTTACTTGCACTACTGGAAAGCCAAAATTTCTTGTCGGTACTAAACCGACAGCGAAATATAAAAAACCGACAGGAAAATCAAAAAATAATTTTCCTGTCGGGTCACTGACAGGAAAATTCCGACAGGACTAACGCAACAAGGAATTAACAATTTGCTGTTGGTCGTATTGTTTCCCTGTCAGGGTCACATTTTTCTTGTCGGTGTGGCGTCGACAGGATAATAGTGGGTCGTCAAGTCTGAACCTTTTCTTGTTTCTCTGTCGGGGTCGCATTTTGCTTTTCCAGTAGTGTTGGAAGACAAGATGTCGATTAGATATGCTTAGAGGCCAAGTAAGTTCGAAAGTTTTCTTGTAATAGACTAAGAAACCATAACGTACGTCGATCAGAGAAGTCCATCTATAACATGCCATACAAACTGTATAGGAAGGTGTAGGATGTCCTTGCTCGACATCTCGTGAAACCCATCACAAAATCTCCCCCACAAACACCATCGTATTAGCACCACGAGCATGCGGTGCATAAAGAAGCATTTTCAACTGGACGTAGGGTACCTTAATCTAAATTAGTATAAATATGTGTTCCATATGCTACCTCTTTGATTCTTTTACGCACAAAACACTATATGACAAAAAAAAATCCTAGATAATTGCCCCCCTACTCTGGGAAATTTGTGCATAGATCTCTTTCAAATTTTTCAGCTGACTAAGTTTGTGCCCGTGTGTTGCTACGAGACAGATAAACTTTTATACTAAAAATATACAGATCGCACGATAAAATAACAATACTATCAAAAGAAATACAGACATAGTCCCATTGTGGTTATCTTGACCCACAAGCGGTAAGAAACAGTGCTACTGCTGCTTGTTAAACAAGAGGAGTTTTGGTCAGTACAATTAGAATATGCTATAAGGTCCTAAGTTTTGGTTTGTACAAATTAGAATTGCAGCAACACATATAGCAGTAACTTTTCAGCTAGCATGAATCATGACCTCGCCCTTTTTGTCCTAGAGAAGAGATAGCGTCAGTAAAATTTTGAGATGTTTAGCTTACAGTAAACTAACATTCTTCAGATGTTTTGCTTTGAAGTAGTTCTAAAATTGTTGTCACTAAATTGGGTTGCAGTGATACTCACTCATAGTTAATAGTTGGAAAGAGCAAGCCAGAGGTGATACATTTGATCTTAGTCTGATGGAGCTCACCTTAAATTGTTCCTGTCTCTAGCAACAACAAAGATGGTGAACTGTTGCCTATCTAGCAAGACCAAATTCGTCAACCATATAATGAAACGCCTAACTGTTATAAAAAATTGTTTGAGTGAAATGCACATCTGCTATGAAAAATTATATCATTTTATTTTTATATATAACAATAGTTGGATTTACTGAAACAATGAACTGTTTACATATTTAGATTTAATTTAGAATATAGTGGTATAAGATATAAGATATCTTGATAATGAGACATAAGCACTGTCTTAAGTCCGTCTAAATTCTCAATTGTAAAGAGAGATGAATAGAAGGAACATTACCTGAACAATTTAGGCACAATCCTTACCACTTGCACTGATTTTGATTAAGTGCAAATAGAAGTGGCAAGTCACCAGCAGTTCAACTTTTATGGTGAGAGGACACCCTTGCTGCTCAAGCATTGCATAATCAATTGAAAGCCAAGTCATTCAACAGGAAAAAAAAAAAACCGAAAGCTTATACACAGCTCTACCCTAGGCAGAGAAATTTGCAGATAGCCTATACTGAATAGTAGTTGCCCTTTCAGTCATTACCTCAGTCACCACAGGTTCACAATGCACACAACTCAATCCAGAAGCAAAAATGTTGTCGCAAATTGAAAATGCATTAATGCTAAACTGCCCTTTCAAACCCAAATCCTAATTAATTTTCAAGAACAAAAAAGTCCTAAAGGTTGTCACCTCCATATAGCTTAAAACAACAATAAAATGCAAAAAAAAAATCCTCCTAAATCCCGGTCTATCCACAAAAATTGTTGTATGTAACGTGTCCAAAATTAAGTTCAAATTACAGCATTATCTCTAATTGTCTCTAAAAATACCAGCAATTGGTCCTTTAGGATAGCATTACCCATATTATTTTTTTGTTGGATATATAGAATTATAAATGCCATGCCGAAGCCAACAGTTCCTAGGTAACACATGTTCAAGAGCTGGAAGTTCTGATATATCTGATTTGTTTTGTATGTGGTAGAGATAACCTCTATTTCTATGTAAAGCGGCAAGGTTAACCTCCTTTCTGATGGAAAATATAAGGGCTCAATTAGCCATGCTTAATGGAAATGTATATACGTAGGTTGTCTCTTAACCAATACATAGGCAAAAATAGAAATGACCATGAATAATAAATGGATGGAACCTGCCGGAGTGTGTTCAGGTTCATTCAAATTAATAGCGAGATTGCCATGCGAGCTAGAACCAGCAGCATCCTCCCGACCTGAAGCCCTGAAGGTACTCTGCTCTCCCAACGACACATCAAGGAAGCAATGAAATCTTAATAAAGTTACTATACATATTGCTCGAAATCAAGTCCATGAAACCAAAAGCATATGGTACTCTTCCAGTTCATACAATTTCAGATGTTGGTTCTGCACTTGTAACCTGGGATTAACAATTTTATGTTACAAGTAGTACTAATTTCAGCAATTAACGATCTATACAGACTACAGATAGAGAATATTTCAGAACTAATACTACCTGCACTACTTGAAACGTGGGATCTGCCTACACGTACGTATTTCATGAACTAACGAACTGAAATTTGTCACAGAGATTGAGCAATCGTGCTAACTTGTTGCAAGATCATGGCGTTGCAGCAGTGCTCTTGTCAACTAAGGTCCCCACACTGGGAAAATGCAGGATGCAGCAAGCCGCAGGAAGCCACTCAAGTGAAAATAAAAAACAAGAGAGTCACGAACTACCATGTCAGGAGAAAGAAATCAAGAAAAAGCCTACCTCTGCCATCTCCCACCTCCCCAATTTTCCTCACATCACCAACGCGTATTGCGTCAATCTGGGGTGTCTTCCGGTTCTCCCTCCCTGATCCCATCGGTGAGGGAGGCGAGCCGTCGCGCTAGAACAGGCTGAGCGCGCTTGGTGAGAGCTGCAACGGCTGGACGGCGAGCACACACTAGGCGAGCTGCTTCTGCTGGACGCCGCTGATTGGCGCTGGAGTCCTTGCGCACGGCAGTGGTGTAGGGTGCTCGTCGCCGATGAAGGGCCCGACGAAGACCTGAGCACCTGGCCTGCGACGGTGGCAGCGCGAAGCAGCGGCGTAGGGCCACGCCACCTCTCGCCGGCGGGTGCGCTTCCGTGAGTACCGTGGCACCCTGGGGAAGCGCCGTGCCAGGGCCGTTGCTTCTACACCACCGGCACCGCGCGCTACCGTGCCGCCTGGGCTGTCCGCGCCGACCTCGCGTGCTCCTATGTTGCCGACGCCTGCGCGCCGCCGGGTCACGTGTCGGGCTGTCTGACCTCTTCCGCGACACCTCCATACGCCGGAGCTCGTTTGTACCACCTCCCCATGACGTATGGGGAGAGAGGAGTAGAGGAGGAGCTGGTCGGGTCAGAGGCCTCAACCGCGCCGCTAGGATTTTGTCGCCGGTGCCCCTGTGGTAGCACAACATATTCTGACCACCGGAGCCGGGAAGAGGGAGGAGAGCAGAGTGCGCGTCGCGAATCGGAGTCCGGCAAGGGCAGAGCTGTAGTTTAATTGTAATTGATGGTACTGGGAGGAAGGAGCGCAGGGAAGGAAGGATCAAACATCGAGGGAAGGAGAGGGATCGCACGATCCCGTGATTTCTGTTCCGCTTGCGTTCTTTCACCAGGAAGCGCGCATGCCAGTTTTTCGCACGCCGGACGAGCGAAGCGGCGAGGGGCAAGTTTTCGCAGTCCTGTGAACGATTGGCTTAGAGATTGGTATCATCATATCAACTTCAACGTGCATGACACCTTTAGTAGGCCTAGACTTTGTCCTAATCAACTCAATGATTTGTGGCCCTGAGCCAATCACGCAGGAGGTGAAACCCCACGCTCTCTGCAAGTTCCTCGTTGGGCTACAGGGCACAGTGGTGAAGTGCCCTAGGATGGCTAGAGATATGGTGAGTAGGCTATTAAAAGTTCCTTCAAAGACAATACATGTATGAAGGATTAGAAAAAGGTGGTCACGAATAGCAACCGCAAGCCTAGCCATGTACACAATGAGTGCATCCAACACAAGCCTAGTGAACAAAATAAAACAATAAGCTACACTATATCAGTCAAATTACTCGAGGCAAACTAAGCAACTAGTCGAGCAACACAAGTTAAACAACTAATCAACTACTCGACTAGTCAGCCACTCTAGCAATTACAAAGTTGCAAAGATAGGCAATGCAATAAGCAAGTGTAGTAGGAATTGAAAGGTCCTTGTTTGGTTTTGTTAATTGAGTGACAACTTAGGTGGACTAATATATGTTTTAAGTATTGATTACATAGGTGATTGGTCTATAGGTACATGTGTGTGAGTATCTATGCCATGGAGGTGAAAATGGCTTGGAGATGATGCTTAGCTCACACATATGGAGATGAAAGAGCTAAGCGCATGATACATGACATGGAGCCATGTGGCTAGATGGATAAGATCAAGACATGACTTGGCGTCAATGGACCGGTTGCAAGTGTGAAGGGCAAGCTAGTGGGCTTGGTGCTGATGGACCAACACAACGGTGAAGAGCAAGTGAAGTCGAGGATCGATGGACCAAAAGCCACGTGATGATAGGAAGTGGATCATATCATTGTTGAGGTATTGGTGCATGTGTTGTACTGGCATCGACGGAGTCGGAGACAGAGATGAAGACGGTGACGGAATGGAAAGCGCAAGGCAAATGTATAACCTAGGGCATTTCCATTTCACCGGTCTAAGGTTGAGTAGAGAAGTGCTTGACCGAATTTAGGATAGATGGCCGTACTATCAAGAGGGGCAAACTTGTTTGCATATTGGTCATCTAGGGCCACTCGGAGTGATCTAACTTTGCATTGCTAGGATCGAGTGGCGTCGCAAGAAAGAGTGAAAAAGTCTTTGAAAAATATTTATAAAAATGCTAACTCACATGCACAAGATTGTGGAACATTTTAGAGTTGGCACATTTGCAAAAGGGTGGAAGTTTCGAGCTCGCAGGAAGCTTGGTCGGATCTTGGATGGATAAACTGCTTTTATCCTTTGAGTTTTGGATCAATCAATCATATGGATTGTGTAGCCCTCTGAATAAGCTTTTCAAAATATCCAAGATCATCGAAATCGGAGTTCAGAGCAAAGAGATATCGTCGTTTTAGTGAGCGGAGGTCTGCACAGGACGCTGCACCGGACGCAGCGGCTGTTACTGTAGCAGCAGTCCGGTGCATTTTGAGCTGTTTAGGCTGCGAAAGAGCACCGGAACTCCTGGCGTCCGGTGAGTGTGCACCGGACGTGTCCGGTGCGACCCTAAAACTCTCGATGCTGCGTAACGGCTAGATTTCTTGGCGTTTTGAGCAACTACGCGTCCGGTGCGTGCGCTGTGATCCCGATAAAGCGGGTAACGGCTCTTTATTTGAGGGATATAAATAGGAGTGAGAGCCGGCCATGGCAGCTGGTCTTGCACCTTGAGAATGTGTTTCCCTTGCTTGTGCATGGCTTAGTGCTCTCCAACACACTTGTGCTCATAGAATTCGCATTCAAGAAGTCAGTGATCGATCGCTAGTGCATTGCATTATGAGATTACTTCGAGTGGCATTAGGTGATCGAGTTGCAAGCCGGTGGTGCTTGTTACTCTTGGAGGTCGCCACCTCCTAGACGGCTTGGTAGCGAGAGGCTCCGTGGAAGCAAGCAAGGAGATTGTACTTGACTCCGGAGCAAGCTTGTGAGGGGTTGGAGCTCACCCCGCGGGAAGTCGCGAAGAGCATCGCTAGTTGAGCGAGACGTAAAGAGCGATAAGTGGTCCAGCCGGATCGAAGAGCAAGTGCTTGCGGGTGCCCCACGTGGGGGTGGTGACTTGTGGTGGGTCACCTCTTGCTAGAGGATCGGCGGCAACCTTGGAGCTTATCTTAATGGAGGACGTAGCTTGTGGCGACAAGTGAACCTTCAGGAAATAAATCACCGCGTCAGCATCTTCCCATCCTTCGCGGTGGTTTGCTCTCTTCTACATGAGTTATTTACTTTGTGCATTACTTTACTTGTGTAGTTGTAGTTGCTCTTGTGAGATTGGTTAGCTTGTGTAGCTTGCCACTCACCTTCTTAGCATGTGTAGCTTAGAAGTAGTGTCTCACTTAGTTTGTGTAATTAAGTGGGTTGTGCTTCCTTGGTTAGGATTGTGTATCCTTGTCATTGAGCACGTAGTGAGTTTAGGTGCTTAGTGCACTTTTGCTTGCTAGTTGGTAGGAGTTTCCCCGGTGCTTCAAGTACTAGTGCTTAGGTTTATGTGACCTTGCGTTAGAACGGTTTAGAGAAGCTCAAGGTAGGCTTGCACCTTTGTTTCTTATTAGGATCTTTGACAAGGTGCTTGGAGTTATAGTTAGAGGGGTGAATCGTTGCTAGAACCGAATAGGTTTTATTCCGCTGTGATTAGTTGTTAAAAATGATTATTCACCCCTCTCTAGTCCGCCATCTCGACCCTACACGTGGTATCAGAAGCTTTGTCTCTCCATTGTGGTCTTAACCGATCCGAGGATGGCGACTTATGGGCTAGATGTTGAGTGTCCATACACATTTGACGGCACACACAGGAATTGGATGGAATGCAATATTAAGTTATTTCTCCTCAAATGTGGTGGATCGTAGATGTAGGCTTTTCCCATGCGATTGATGAGGACAATCCTACCGAAGTGTAAGGGAAATGCTTACAACTCGGTTACCAAGCTATTGACATGTTTTATAGAGCTTTGGATGATAGCATCTTCGGAAGGATCATGCATTTTGAGACTGCTCATGAGATTTGGGCGTATCTCAATGAAAACTATGGCAAGCTCTCCGATGATAAAGATGATGCCAAAGACATGAAGTTTGGTGATCAAAAGCACCTCCATGACTCCGTGATTGTGGAGAGTTGCTCCTCCACTTGGTCAAGTGATGGTGATAACTACTCCAAGATCACTTGACAAGGGAGATGAGAAAGCCACAAGTGATGCGGTTGATGATGCTACCCCGAGCTCACTTGATGATGGCTACAAGAGTGATGCATCAACAAGATCTTCATCCTCATAACATAGCTACACGTCACTCGGTGGCGATAACGTATCACTTGGTAATGTGATTGTTGGTTGTGATTGAAGCATCTAGGCCATAGTGGTTTCGGTGATTAATGACAACAAAGAGGTTATTATGACTAACGTGTGTTTTGTAGGATAACCTAGAGGTCAGGTCATAATAACCTGTAGGTTCAAGCCCCTAGCGATGAAAATTGATTCGGTTTTCAAAAGTCGGAAGATAAGACGGTGATAGGCTAGTTCCAAGTGTCGATTGGAGTTGAGAAGCACTTGGAGTAGTCTTAGGTTTTGTTTTTCTCTTTGACCGTACTATAAAGAGGGGTTTGGATGGGTAGCTTGACTTAGGGCAAGATTAGAGAGTGTAGATGTGATGCACACTTGTCCAACATAGCTCTAGACAGCCCAGGGAGACTCTTGAGAGAGAGAGGATCAAACTTCATTTTGGAAAGTTTTCGATTCGACGAAGTTTTGATCGAGTTTGGGGCATCAGACCCTAAGTAGACTCGTCATCGGACCATTGCTCAGAGTCCGACAGCCCCGTGGCAGCCCCTGGGTGCTTCTCAGCTCACCAGGGAGCATCGGACGCTGTCTGGGATGGTCGTCGGACCATTGCCCAGCGTCCGACGGTGCCAAGGTGTTCTCGGTGAGTGTCGGACTAAGAGGATTGGCAGCGTCGGACCAATGGCTCGTAGGGTCCGACACTTCCAGAGAGGTCTAGAGAGGACATTTTGGCGTCGGACTAGGTCCGACGGCCTGTGTCGGACTATCGGCACATGTATTTGCTGTTGTCTGGCGCTGTGCAGAGAGCCCCGAGAGCGCAGAGGGCGTCGGGCGGCGGTCCGACGGTGAGCGTTGGACCATTGGCCAGCATCTGACGCCCCTCTAACACAGTAAACGGCTGTTTGCCGTCTGTGAGAGTCGAACTGGCTCTATGTTTGGTTTTGGCTAATTGATGACACCTAGTATCTAACCATGTGCTTAAGTATTGTGATTACAAGATTGGTTAGTAGAACAAGTGGGGAGGTATGACAGCGTTCATGCAAATGGTGTAAGCCCATCAAGATGTTGGATCAAATGCGTCTCAACTTGGAATTTGGAAAAGGGCTCAAGGCAATGGTAAATTTTATAGGGCTCTTTACATTTTGGTGATCAAGACACTATAGAGAGTGTGATCACATTTAGCTTAGATGACCGTACTATTAAGGGGGATGAAATTTCGTTAACAACCTCGGTCATCAAGTGCCTCTAGTTGACATAGTTGAGCATATACATTTAGATCTAGAGCACTAACCTAAAAACCATGCAAATGAACCTAAAATCAAGCTAACACTCGTGTCTAAGTGCTCATACATTTGGTTGTTAGCACCTAGAAGCAAGGTAGTTGAAGAGAGGGCAATTTCAGCTCCCAGAGTGTGAGACTTCGTGCTTTCTGACTGAGTGAGAGCACCGGACGCTACCAGCGTCTGGTGACCTAACAGTGGACGCAGTCCGGTGCAAGTTTGAGGTCTCTGGATGCTCTCTGGACGCGCACCGGACATGGGCGTCGGAGCGTCCGGTGTGAGGACTCCGCGTCCGGTGTGTTGGCGGGCTGCGGGAAGTTTGAAACGGCTAGTACACGTGGCACCGAGCGGTACACTGGACAACAACCGGACGCGTCCGGTGCCAACTTAACCAGTGTCCGGTGTGCACGCAGAAACTGTAAAACGGCTAGTTTTTTACCCTCCTTATAAATAGCCGATCAACCGATTTTTGGAGTCTCTCTTGCGCATTTCACTAATTGCTAAGCATCTCTTGAGCCTCCTAAGCCTCTCCCACTCACTCTAGAGCTTGATTCTCATCCATAGTGAGCTAGGGAGTGATCCAAGTGCATTGTGTTCATTTAGATCATCCATTGGCACTTGTTGATCGTTGTTGCTGCGGATTTCATCTATTCTCTTGGTGATTGCCGTCACCTAGACGGTCTTGGAGCAGCGGAGGAGTTGGCGGAGTTGGAGATTGTCTCCGACATCTCCCGGAGGTCTTTATGAGGGGTTTGCACCTTCCCCGGCGGAGAGCCGCAAGGTAGCCTAATACATTGTTCGTATCATTGAGTTACCTTGCTCGTGGTAGGTTCTAGTGGCGCTCATTGGTTGAGCTTGACATCGGTTGTCAATTAGCCACCGAACCACCGAGTATTGGTCGACACAACGGGGACTAGCATGCCGGCAAGCACGTGAACCTCGGGATAAAGTCATTGTCTCCATTGTGTTGATTGGGATTTCATTGTGACCGTCACCTTCGAGTGTATCGGTATTCATATCGGTGATTGGCTAACTACTCTACCCGGAGGTATAACACTACTACACTCATCTCTTTACCTTGAACACTTTATTTGTGTAGTAGTAGTAGTTCTTGTAGTGTGCTTATCCACCTAGGAGTAAAGTAGTTTCAACCTAGGTTAGCTTATGTGTGTACTTAGAGACTTAAGTAGAACGGTTAGGAAGGCTTGCATTTTTGTTTAGGCTAGCGCAAAACTCGCATCGCCATTTTTGTTACTAACCACTTGATGAAGTGTTGTTTGTAGAATTTTAATTAGGCTATTCACCCCCCTCTAGCCTCTTTGGACCTATCAATTGGTATCAGAGCGTGGTTACCGTTGTCGTAAGGCTTAACATCCTTCGGTGTCAAGATGGCTCACAACAACTTGATCAACCATATGGGCAAGGCACCTCGGTTTGATGGCACAAGCTATGGGTATTGGAAGAAGCAAATAAAAGCTCATTTGAAATCAATGAATAGAAAGATGTGGGAAATTGTTGAGAAGGACTTTGTTGTGATTGATGTGAATGATCCCACACCAAGAGAAAAGGAAAAGCTTCAATTCAATGATATTGCCCTCAATGCAATCTATAGTGCTCTTGATGAGAAGGTCTTTAAGCAAATCAAGGACTTGGAATTTGGTCATGAGGTGTGGAAGAGATTGGAAGACTCATATGAAGGTACCACCGCGGTCAAGAGTGCAAAGCTATACATTCTCAAGGACAAGTTTGCAAGCTTCAAGATGAAGGATGATGAGCGCATACCGGAGATGTTTCACTGATTGAGTGTTATTGTGAGTGATCTTAAGGCTCTCGGTGAAACAATTAGTGATAGAGACTTCTCCCACCGGTTCTTGAGATGCCTACCTCCCCGGTTTAAGACTTTGGTTACTATCATTGTGAGGGAGGATCTCTCAAAGGTGACTCCAACACAAGTGCTACATGATGTCATGACACAAGAGACGTACTGAGTAGAGAAAGATGGAGGAGTCAAAGAAGAAAAGGATGAAGAGAAGAAGGAAAAGAATGAGAAGAAGAGCATTGCATTCAAGGCAACTTCATCAAGACACAAGGGCAAAGCAAAGAAGCAAGTATCTAATGATGATGAAGATAGATCAAGTGATGATGATGAGGATATGGCACTTCTTGTGAGAAGATTTTGAAGATTCATGAGAAAGAAGGGTTATGGTGCAAGAAAGAGAAGAGACTTCACCAAAGGCAAGGGTCCAACCATGAGATGTTATGAGTGCAAGAGCAAGGACCACTTGATAGCCGATTGTCCTCACAAGAATGATAGTGATGATGAGGATAACAAGAAGAAGAAGAATAAGAAGTCTAAGAAGGACAAGAAGGACAAGAAGATGCAATTCAAGAAGAAGAAGGGGCATTCTTATTGTGTCACATGGGATAGTGATGCTTCTTCTTCCGATGATGATGATGATAGTGATGATGATCACAAGATCACCAAGAAGAAGGCCATTGCTAGTCTTGCTATTCCTAGCAAGCTATCACTATTTGACTCTTCATCGACTTGTCTCATGGCTAAGCCATCAAAGGTACAATCCAAATCCGATGAGAGTGGTAGTGAGAGTGAGGAGGAGGACTTCTCCAAGGAGGAGCTCCTTGACATGTTGCGTGACACACACTCTTATCTTAAGAAGAAAGTGAAAGAGTACAAAGCTTTGACCAAGGAGAAGAAACTCCTTGAGCAATCTTTTGATGAACTTAGTGCTTCTCATTAGTGTCTAAAGGAAGACCATGAGAGCCTAAACGAAGCTCACTCCAAGCTTGAGAAAGCTCACTATCACTTTCGGAGTTGGCTAAGATAGAGGATGTGCCCACAACATGTGACGTAGGTGTTACTTGTGATATTCTTGATACACCTATTGTTATTGCCTCCACTAACACTTCTTATAGCACATCTACCTCTACCTCATCTAAGGATATTGGTGTCACTTGTGATGCCACAATCTTGGTTGAGAACAAGAACCTCAAGAAGGAGGTGCATGAGCTTACTCTAACACTAGACAATGCCTATGGTGGAGATGCCCACTTGCTTAAGTGTTTGGGTAGTCAAATGTTCTCCATTAACAAGGAGGGTCTTGGCTATACCCCCAAGAAGGGCAAAACCGCCTTTGTTCCTCACAAGACTACTTTTGTGAAGGGCAATGGTATGGTTTGCTATAGTTGCAAGCAAGTGGGGCACAAAGAGCAATATTGTAAGAAGAGGATGATGAAGCAAAGCAAGCCTAATGTGTCATCCATTAGACTTGATTCTTGCTATGTGCTTACAAAGAGTGCAAAGGCAGTGAGAGTCAAGTACATTGGTGCACCTAAGGAGAGCCCAAAGAAGAAGGCTATTTGGTGCCCAAGAGCTTGGTCACTAATCTCCTAGGACCCAAACAAACTTGGGTACTAAAATATAATTGATTTCTTTGTAGCTGAGTTACAAGTCTGGAGGGAGGCATTGGGTGCTAGATAGTGGGTGCACTCAACATATGACCGGAGAATCAAATATGTTCAATTTAATCAAGCCAAATGAAGATGGGAATCTTGATAGTATCACATTTGGTGACAACAAGAAGGGCAAAGTTATTGGTCTTGCCAAGATTGCAATTTCAAATGATATGTCTATCTCCAATGTCTTGCTAGTTGAGAGCTTGAATTTTAACTTGTTGTCCGTTACTCAATTGTGTGACTTGAGATTCAAATGCATCTTTGGTGTTGATGATGTGGAGATTGTTAGTGTTGATGGAAGCAACTTGATATTCAAAGGATTTCGGTATGGCAATCTCTATTTGGTGGATTTCAATGCAAGTGAAGCTCAATTGTCAACATGTTTGTTCACAAAATCAAGTATGGGTTGGTTATGGCATACAAGGATTGGTCATGTTGGAATGAAGCAACTAAATAGATTGGTCAAACATGATATGGTGAGAGGATTGAAAAATGTGCAATTTGAGAAAGATAAGTTGTGTAGTGCATGTCAAATGAGAAAGCAAGTTGGAAACATACATCCTAACAAGAGCATGATGAGTACATCTAGAGCATTTGAGTTGTTGCACATGGATCTATTTTGTCCAACCACCTATGCTAGTCTCGGTGGAAACAAATATGGTTTTGTGATAGTGGATGACTATACAAGATACACATGAGTCTTCTTTCTAGTTGACAAAAGTGAAGTGTTTGGCATATTCAAGACATTCATCAAGAGAAGCCAAAATGAATTTGAAGTGACAATCAAGAGTGTGAGAAGTGACAATGGAAGTGAGTTTAGAAATACAAGAGTTGATGAGCTTTGTGATGAGTTTGGAAGCAAGCATCAATCCTCGGGCAAGTACACTCAATCAAATGACCTTGTTGAGAGGAAGAATAGAACACTTACTGATATGGCAAGGTCTATCCTTAGTGAATACAATGTGAGTTTGGACTTTGGGCTGAAGCAATCAACACGGCTAACTATTGTAGCAACAGGCTCTATTGTCACCGGCTTTTGAAGAAGACACCATATGAGTTATTGAATGGAAGAAAGCCTAATATTGCATACTTTAGAGTGTTTGATTCCAAATGCTATATCTTGAAGAAGGTTGCTAGATTGGGTAAATTTGAGAAGAAATGTGATGAAGGCTTCCTAGTTCGATACTCCACCACAAGCAAAGTATATAGAGTATGGAATCACTCCACCAAGCTCATTGAAGAAGTTCATGATGTGGAATTTGATAAAACCAAGGGTTCCCAAGATGAGAAAAAAAATCTTGATGATGATGTGAGAGTGTTGACGGTCGTTAAGTACCAATTTTATACCGTCAACTAATGCCTAGGAAAGGACAATAATAGAGGCATAGGGGTTATTACTGACAAATTCCACGAGTTTTGGTGAATTGTGTATTTTCCAGGGATTATTCCAGAAAGGCTTAAAAGAAGGATTAAAGTGCTTAATTACCACGAAACTTAACCGCCAAGGAAACATCATCATCAGAACACTAGAAGCCTCTGGAACACACCCGAAGCGACCGGGGCCCGAAACCCACCAGGGTGGGGCTGGCCAGCGCCCCCCTTAGGGTTTTGTCCCCGCCTTCTGGAGTATTCTTCCGCCGCCTCTTTGGAGTCATCTCGGCCCTTTGTTTAAGTCGGTTTGATCCCACGGCGCACGTTCGTCCCACCGGGCTATAAATAAAGGGGCAGACCCCCTCCTAGAGCACCAATTCATTCCTCCTGCTTCATTTGTCAAGAGTAGATAGAAGTTAGGGTTTCCAGAGATTAGAAATAGGGTTCTAGTTCTTCAAGTTCATAGTTTAGGCGTCTAGCAAAGTTCAAGTAGAGTTGGGCGCTACGCTCGGGATTGCAGATCTGTTTGTCTGGAGATCGGTAATCAAACCAGAGAGAAAACAAAAATATACTACTGAAGAAGTTCATCACCCCACACTGAGATTCATGTTTAAATGACTAGCTTTTACATTCTTTCCTAAAGAAGAGTTAAATACTATCAAACAGGATGAGTTGCATTTGTTATATATCATGATTAAAAAGAGGAAGGCGTCACCTATAAAAATGATGTTGAATTATTGAAGAACTGTCCCTTTCATGAAAAAGTGCATTATTTCTTTTACTTCCTGGATTACACGTTTACCTGCAGGGCTAGGTTTATTATCAAATGCTTTACTTGTTTATATTTCTGATGCCCGCAAAATTATTGGTTATGATTTTTTTCTTTCGTGCTCACATGCTCAAACGCCGAAATAATAAAATAGTTATGATTTATAAAAATTATGACAATGAGTACGAACTACCAAATAGGGAGTTAGAAATTTATTCTGTTCAGAATTTTATTTTTCTAGATGTTAGAGCTAATATTGGCAGTGTCCGTCCGCGCACATCAGCAGGGCGCCGAGAACTAATTTCACTGGAGCTGACCCAGCACCATCTGGGCCAGCTTATTCCCACTATGTTAATTTTGGTGAACAGGGATCGACACAAGAGCCACGCCAGCAGTGGACTGCACATGCAGGATGGGAGGAACAGCCCACATTACAGCAAGAAAAATCTTCGTCAGCAGCAGCAACAGATTGGGGAGCAAAAGATTTTCGTAGAGGACGATCATCTTTTTCTGCACGTGGGAACACGGACTTCACCACCGGTGGACCGTATCCATTCCACGCACCACTAAAAGATAGCTACTATCGGCCACCTGAGCAGCACTTTTCGACTACCGCTAATGATCTCCCAGCTTTATCTATGCGTCTCACTAACATTGAACAGGGACAGAACACGATAAGCGACACATTGCACCAGCACGAGCAGTGGCAGCAGCAGGTCGACGACAGGTTCTACCAGCATGAACAATGTGAGCACAGCACGAACCAACAACTTGATCAGATCTATCAAGGACAGCAGCAGACGCAGAGCGGATTGGAGTATTTGATACATCAGATAGGATACCCGCCGCCACCTCCACCACATTACTGAGCACAGCAACATCCAGTTTGGGGGAGATCCCCGCTAGGTGAGTACCTCTCACCTATATATATGTTCTTTATTTCAGTATTTAATTCAGTCTTCAATTCTGTCAATTTTAATATTGCTAAAAAACAAAACAAGAAAACCAAATAAAAATTTATTTACCGTTTTCTTTAGTTATTGCATTAAATTCCTGCTTGTGTAAAAATGAAAATCCAAAAAAAATAATAGATTGTATAATTAAGTTTGCTTTAAATTCCGTATTCAATTTGTCTATAGAATAATTAGAACTTGAAGCTAGAGAAAAATCAAAAAGATATTTAAATTGTTTAAATATACTTTCCTGCAATTGCTTAGTGTTTAAATTTAAATTCTCCTACGAATTGCATGAAGTTTATCTACCATGAAAATCTATTCTGAAATTTGATGTCAGTGGGTAGCATAAGCTTTTCTAAGTAATTGACGCATATGATATAAGAAGGTTTGAGTTGCTATTTATTTCATTCTGAGTGATACCTAAAGCTCCAGACATTTCAAAAGTCAAAACAAATATAATAATTTGTTCTGTTAATATGATTTAAGTAGACTATTCTTTTATGCATTCATGATTGAATTCACATGCATAAAAAGTTTTCGCTCTATGCATAAGTTTCTCTCTTAGAAGTCCAGCGGAGAGTGTGGGTTATAGAATTAAAAGATGCCATACGAAAGAAGTATGAGCCTGAAAGATGCCATATCGAAAGGGTATGTGCCAAAAAAAGAAAGAGAGAAAAACAATTGGGTGCAAAGACACCCGCCTAAGAGAAAAAAATGGGTACAAAAAGTATCCGCTGGGGAGATAGCCACACTCTTCAGAAAGACAAAAAAGGGAGGATAATGCATAGGAGTTCAAAAATGAAATTTGATCACATTCACACGTTCAATCATGATGTATAGCTTAGTAGTCTTCTGCAATCTTATTAGTAGGCTCTCATTATTTCCTAAATAAAAATTATATACTTATTAAAAAAAATCTGGAGCAATGGTTGAAACAAAGGACGAAAGACTTAGTGGTTGCTTTATTATTCTGTCTCTCAATTACCCAAGATCTAGTTTAAAAGCCCCACGATTGAAAAGAATAGGAATAAGTTTGAAAGGTGGATTAATGAATTTCAATCCGGAGAAGAATTTCTGCTTAAATATTTAAGTATTTGTTGGGAGTTATACATTTTTATGGAACCCTGAATAAATTATTTCAAGTCAATTTTGCTAAGGGACTAGCAAAGACTTAGCTTGGGGGTGTTGTTGACGGTCGTTAAGTACCAATTTTATACCGTCAACTAATGCCTAGGGAAGGACAATAATAGAAGCATAGGGGTTATTACTGGCAAATTCCACGAGTTTTGGTGAATTATGTATTTTCCAGGGATTATATCAGAAAGGCTTAAAAGAAGGATTAAAGTGCTTAATTACCACGAAACTTAACCGCCAAGGAAACATCATCATCGGAACATAAGAAGCCTCTGGAACACACCTGAAGCGATTGGGGCCCGAAACCCACTAGGATGGGGCCGGCCAGCGCCAGGGTGGGGCCGGCCGGTGCCCCCCTTAGGGTTTCGGCCCCGCCTTCTGGAGTCTTCTTCCGCCGCATCTTTGGAGTCATCTCGGCCCTTTGTTTAAGTCGGTTTGATCCCACGGTGCACGTTCATCCCACCGGGCTATAAATAAAGGGGCAGACCCCTTCCCAGAGCACCAATTCATTCCTCCTGCTTCATTTGTCAAGAGTAGACAGAAGTTAGTGTTTTCAGAGATTAGAAATAGGGCTCCAGTTCTTCAAGTTCATAATTTAGGCGTCTAGCATGGTTCAAGTACAGTTGGGCGCTACGCTCGGGATTCCAGATCTGTTCGTCTGGAGATCGGTAATCTTATCTCGTATCTCATTATGACTTTGCTCTATTTTAATATATTGCTACTTATTCAGTTCTTAGTTTATTCTAGTTGCATATTCGATATAGTTGTGATTGATGATGATTATTATCATTTGATCGTAAAGCGCCTAATTTAGTACTCGAGTGAGTTAGGTGGTATACATTATGTAGACGTGGTGTCTAGATATATTGTGTACCTACGGAGACACCCTGACGTGCCGGGCCGTGTGGTAGTCCGCGTAGGTGACAGCTGCGTTGGTTCCTCTGTAGTCCACCCCCTGTACGTAGGACGAGCAGAGCGCGGCCGCGAAGGAGGTGACCCTTGTGTCTTAATATCCTCATTAGATGATGCTCCTTATGATGTTTTCTGAGTTGATTATGCTATAGATGAAGATGTGTAATGTGGCGTAGGTTTTAGACTTTGTATTTAGTAATTACATAGGTTTCGTTTAGTTTAGCTGAATCTCGAGATTGTCTTACTACATTAGTGAGTCTCTATATTCTATGTTTGGAATACCATTTACCTCATTTACTCAGTTATTATTTATCAGTTATCATTGACTTATTTATTGCTAAAGCACTAGAGTTATGGGTTATCATAGGTTTGCACATTTATCTTTTCAATCATTATAGTAGATTATCCTAATGAGTAGAATGCCTCTTTATCCTTTTGGCATAAAACAAATCAACGATACTCGGAATACTTACCGGGTGAAGTGCTACAATGGGAGAATTATCTGTGCGCTTGCGGATATATTCTATAGTATTATTTTTAGGAGGCAAGTGAAGATTATTTTACCTTTGGTTTTTGGCATCATGTTAGGGGTGACAACTTAACGTGAAGTGATGTTAAAAATACCAATAGAGAGGAACTCAATTGGTAAATGCAATGAAGAACATGGACATTGGTGATATCCGGCCAAGACAAGTGGTTGATGTAGAAGATGAAGATGACAAAGATCAAGAGCAAACTCAACCTAGTGTACAAGTCAATCCGAATGAAGCAAGCTCTAGTGGTTCTCATGATCAAACTCAAATGCAAAATAATGAAGATCAAAATGCTAGTCAATCTCAAGTGTGTCAACCTAGCTCAACAAATCAAGTTCTCCAACCAGTTCATATTGCAAGAGATCACCCATTGGATCAAATTGTTGGGGATATTAGAAGTGGTGTTCAAACAAGATCAAAGTTAGCAAACTTTTGTGAGCACTTCTCATTTGTTTTATTTGAAGAACCAACTACTATTGAGAAGGCCTTGAATGATAGTGATTGGGTAAATGCTATTCATGAAGAGCTTAAAAACTTTGAGAGAAATCAAGTTTGGGAGCTAGTTGAGAGGCCCAAGAACTATAATGTCATTGGAACTTAATGGGTGTTCAAGAATAAGCAAGATCAAGATGGCATTGTGGTTAGAAACAAGGCAAGATTAGTTGCACAAGGATACACTTAAGTAGAAAGATTGGATTTTGGTGAGACTTATGCTCCGGTTGCAAGATTGGAAGCAATTAGGATCCTTCTAGCTTATGCATGTGCACATGATATCAAGGTCTATCAAATGGACGTCAAAAGTGCTTTCTTGAATGGATACATCAATGAGCTAGTATATGTTGAGCAATCCCCGGGTTTTGAAGATGAGAAGAAGCCCAACCATGTCTACAAGTTGAGAAAGACATTGTATAGTTTGAAACAAGCTCCAAGAACATGGTATGAAAGATTGAGAGATTTCTTGCTATCAAAGGGTTTTAAAATGGGAAAAATTGACACTACTCTCTTCACCAAAAGAATTGGCAAAGGCTTATTTGTGTTGCAAATCTATGTTGATGATATCATCTTTGGTTCAACCAATCAAGACTTTTGTGAGGAGTTTGGAAAAATGATGGCAAATGAGTTTTAGATGTCCATGATTGGAGAGTTAAGTTATTTCCTTGGTCTTCAAATCAAGTATTTGAAGAATGGAACTTTCATAAGGCAAGGCAAATACATTAGGGACATGTTGAAAAAGTTTGGGATGCAAGATACAAAATCTATTAGCACATCAATGGGCACGAATGGTCACCTTGATGAAGACAAGAATGGAAATATGGTGGATCAAAAGAAGTATATGTCTATGATTGGAAGCTTACTCTATGTGACCGCTTCTAGACAGGATGTGATGTTTAGTGTTTGCATGTGTGCAAGGTATCAAGCTTCACCTAGAGAAAGTCACTTGAAGGCAACTAAGAGGATATTGAGATATCTCAAGCACACACCCGATGTTGGATTATGGTATCCTAAGGGGTCAAACTTTGAGTTGATTGTTTATTCGGACTCCGATTATGCGGGATGCAAGATCAATAGAAAGAGCACTTCTGACACATCTCAATTATTGGGAAGATCACTAGTTTCATGGTCATCCAAGAAGCAAAACATAGTTGCACTCTCTACCACCGAAGCCGAGTATGTTAGTGCGGGGAGTTGTTGTGCACAATTGTTATGGATGAAGGCCACATTGAGTGATTATGGAATCAAATTCAAGAATGTGCCATTGCTATGTGATAATGAAAGCGCCGTGAAGATAGCCACCAATCTGGTTCAACACTCAAGAACAAAGCATATTGATGTGAGACATCAATTCATTAGAGATCATCAATCCAAGGGTGATATTCAAGTTGAGAGTGTGTGCACGGATGATCAACTCGCTGACGTTCTCACCAAGTCACTTGATGAAGCAAGATTCTACAAGTTGAAAAATGAATTGAACATCCTTGATTTCTCCAACATGAGTTGAGTACACACCCCCACTATATGACTTGCCTTTACTCCGACAAGGTAAAGGTAACATTGTTTGGCATGTCATTCATATGTTGCTAGCTAGGACTTGTGTAGAGAATATAGACATCTTTTTTCTTAATTAGGCTCATTCATGACAAACTAAATGTTTTGAGATCATATGCCACTACTATTATTTCTATGTCTTGTTTGATCTAGTGGTGACATATGACTAGCTTGTGGGATTGTGAAGCTAGTATTTAACTAGAATATGAGCATTATAGTATATAATTCAACTTTGTCAAGATAACCCCTAGTGGCGTGAAGAAGCTTGCCAAAGGACGAACCGAGTTATATATTTGTGCAAGTAATCTAGCTAAATTCTTAAATGAAGGAAGATAATGGAAACAATCTATGTAAATTACCATTCGGTTCCCTCCATTGATTTCAAATCCTATTCTACCCATGCTACCCTTTTGTGGTCCTTGATGATAAAGGGGGAGAGAATGGTACAAAGATATGGAGGTTAAGCAATGAACCATCATTAGGCCGATGATGGGAGAGCTATAGGCGAAGTGAGAGGGATCACAAACTTTTAAAATTTGGATCTCACACTTAGGGGGAGCAAGCTCACAAGTATGATTGCAAGCATTTGATTATGCATTTTCATATATTTGATGCATTGCATTTGTACTTAAATTCAATATACTTGCTTATTTGGTGTATGCTAGTTTTAAATTGTGTGGTCAATTGAAGTACTAGCGTGCATAGGAAGTGGTAGTTAGTTCTCGGTCTTTCCAAGTGACTCTAGAACCTTGTTTTCTATTGTTGATCTCATGAGGTATTCTAGTGTCTTTGGTTGCAAGAATTCTTCCAAGTGGAATCTAGCTATCCATGGTGCTAAGGATGGTTTATATGCACTCCGATGGTATCGCGCTTCAAAGGTCCAATTCTATAAACCTTAGCATCAAATTGGTAGTAATACCTCTCCCACACTTCTAATGCAATGCATATGTGCAAAGCCTTTAAAATCCAAACACTTGGCACATATGTAGGGGGAGCTAATACTACCAAATTGAATTCATTGCATATCTTTGTAAGAGGTTGTCATCAATTACCTAAAAAGGGAGAGATTGAAAGCTCTATGTTTTGTTTTGGCTAATTGATGACACCTAATATCTAACCATGTGCTTAAGTATTGTGAGTACAAGATTGGTTAGTAGAACAAGTGGGGAGCTATGATGGCGTCCATGCAAATGGTGTAAGCCCATCAAGATGTTGGATCAAATGCTTGTCAACTTGGAATTTCAAGGCAAAGGTAAATTTCATAGGGCTCTTTTTATTTTGGTGATCAAGACACTATAGAGAGTGTGATCATATTTAGGTTAGATGACCATACTATTAAGGGGGATGAAATTTCGTTAACAACCTCGGTCATCAAGTGCCTCTAATTGAGACAGTTGAGCATATACATTTAGATCTAGAGCACTAACCTAAAAACCTTACAAATGAACCTAAAATCAAGCTAACACTTGTGCCTAAGTGCTCATACACTTGGTTGTTAGCACCTAGAAGCAAGGTATTTGAAGAGGGCAATTTCAGCCCTCAGAGGTGCACCGGACGCGTCCGGTGCAGCCAGAGCCTCTCTGGAACCTTTCTGTGAAAGCACCAGACGCTGGAACAATAACTCCAGCGTGTCTGGTAAGACTTTGTGCTTTCTGACTGAGTGACAGCACCGGATGCTGCCAGCGTCCGTTGACCTAACAGCCGACGCGTCCAGTGCAACTTTAAGGTCTCTGGATGCTCTCTAGACGCGCACCGGACACAGGCGTCGGAGTGTCCAGTGTGATGACTCCGCATCCGGTGTGTTGGCAGGCTGCGGGAAGTTTGAAATGGCTAGTACACGTGGCAGTGAGCGGTACATCGGACAACCATCGGACGCGTCCGGTGCCAACTTAACGAGCGTCCGGTGTGCGCGCAGAAACTGTAAAACGGCATGTTTTTCATCCTCACTTATAAATAGCTGATCAACCGGTTTTGGGAGTCTCTCTTGCGCATTTCACTCATTGCTAAGATCTCTTGAGCCTCCTAAACCTCTCCCACTCACTCTAGAGCTTGATTCTCATCCATAGTGAGCTAGGGAGTGATCCAAGTGCATTGTGTTCATCTAGATCGTCTATTGGCACTTGTTGATCGTTGTTGCTGCGGATTTCATCTATTCTCTTGGTGATTGCCGTCACCTAGACGGTCTTGGAGAAGCGGAGGAGTTGCCGGAGTCGGAGATTGTCTCCGGCCACTCCCGGAGGTCTTTGTGAGGGGTTTGCACCTTCCTTGGTGAAGAGCCGCAAGGTAGCCTAATACATTACTCGTGTCATTGAGTTACCTTGCTTGTGGTAGGTTCTAGTGACGCTCATTGGTTGAGCTTGACATCGGTTGTAATTAGCCACCGAACCACCGAGTATTGGTCGACACAACGGGGACTAGCGTGCCGGCAAGCACGTGAACCTCGGGATAAATTCATTGTCTCCATTGTGTTAATTGGGATTTCATTGTGACCATCACCTTCGAGTGTATTGGTACTCATATCGGTGATTGGCTAACTACTCTACCCGGAGGTATAACACTACTACACTCATCTGTTTGCCTTGAGCACTTTATTTGTGTAATAGTAGTTCTAGTAGTGTGCTTGTCCACCGAGGAGTAAAGTAGTCGCAACCTAGGTTAGCTTGTGTGTGTACTTAGAGACTTAAGTAGAACGGTTAGGAAGGCTTGCATTTTTGTTTAGGCTAGCGCAAAACTCGCTTCGCCGTTTTTGTTACTAACCACTTGATCAAGTGTTGTTTGTAGAATTTTAATTAGGCTATTCACCCCCCTCTAGCCTCTTTGGACCTATCAGGGTTATAGTCCGACGAGTGCACTGTTCATAGGGTCTGACAGTTCGCAGACTGCTGAAAATAGTACAAATGAATAGTTTTGGAGAGGGGGAGTATTTATACTTCACCATTGGCTTCAATCTAGCTCTCTTGCCCATTTGTTCAGCTGAAGCAACCTTGTGACCTTGTGTGAGTGCAAGAGCCCTAGGGAGGATTGAGTGAACTCGATTACTTATGAGCTTCTTCCCTAGAGTGTGATCAAGAGTGACTTGTGTGCATCCATCACCCTCTTTGACCTTGTTCTTGGTCAAGTGAGAGTCTAGGCTTGTTACTCTTGGTGATCGGCATCACCTAAACGGTTCAGTGGTGATCGGAGGCTTGGTGACCGCTTGAAGAGTTTGTGGGCGGCCCAAGCCAAGCTTGTGAGAGGTTGTGGGCGATCCACCGCGTCGGAGAGGCAAAGGATCAGCCCGTAGAGAGCACTTGGTCTTTGTGAAGATCAAGGGGGAGCTACACCCTTGCGTGGGTGCTCCAACGAGGACTAGTGGGGAGTGCCGACTCTCCGATACCTCGGGAACTCGGCTTGCATTCTCTATCCCATTTACATTCCTGTATTTACTTTGTACTCTTTACATTCCTAGAGTAGTATACTTGTGATAGGACTTGGCTCTAGGTTGCATAACTTTTTTTAGGTTTAGAATTACACACAAGCACTAGTAGGGTGACATTAGGCAAATGGCGATAGGTTGAATTGATTTGTGAAAAATTTATTAGTTGCCTAATTCACTCCCCTCTTGGGCATCCTCGATCCTTTCAATTGGTATCGGAGTCTTGTGCTCACTAATTTGGCCTAACCGTCAAGAGAAGGATGTCCGGTCGTCACGATGGTCCCCCTCCCATCTTTGACGGTAACGATTTTTCTTATTGGAAAATTCGTATGAAGACATACCTTGAGGCGGTGGACCTTGGTGTTCACAAAGCCGTTGTTCAAGGGTACCTCACTCCCAAAGCCGGCGCTACCCTCACACCCGGTTAGGAAGAGCACGAAAAATGGAATGCTAAGGCTCGCAACATCATCTTTAGAGCCCTTAGCAAAGAGGTATTCAACCGTGTGAGGAGCCACAAAAACGCCCATGCACTGTGGTCGGATATTTGTGTGCTACATGAGGGAACTAAGGATGAGCGCGAGGAACGATATTATCTTATCATGGATAGGATCAAGTCTTTCAAAATGCTTCCTAATGAAAATGCTAATGACATGTATTCTCGATTGAATATCGTTGTAAAGGAAGTCAATGGCCTTGGGCTCACTCAAATCACTCCGGCCAAGGTTGCAAGGAGGATCCTCAATGCTCTTCCCATTGACAAGTATGGTCACATTGTGACCGTGCTTCATCAAGGGGATCTCTCCAATGCAACTCCCACTCAAATATTGGGGAAGATCAATGCTTATGAGATGTATATGAAGATCACCCTTCAGGATGGCTCATCATCCAAGAAGGAAGAGAAGAAGGACTTAGCTCTCAAGGCTGACAAGAAAGGCAAATCTCAAGTCTAAGTATTCTTCTCTTGATTCCACAAGTGATGATGATGATGATGTGGAGATTGCTCTCATGGTGAAGAAGACCACTAAGATGCTCAAGAAGCTCAACAATAAGGGAATCAAGTTTGATTCCAATAAGAAGAAGTTCTTCACAAGTAGCAAAAGAAAGCCCATCTCCGAGGTGGATTGCTACAATTGTGGAGAGCATGGGTATCTTGCTCGTCAATGCCCAAAACCCAAGAAAGACAAGTTCAAGAACAAGAACAAGGGCAAAAGGCAAGACTCTAGTAATGAGAGTGATAATGAGAAGAAGAAGGCCAAGCCATTCAAGAAGAAAGAATTCAAGAAGAAGCAATTTCACAAAAATAAGAATGGCAAGGCTTATATTGTTGGTGATTGGCTCACCGACATTAAATCTTCAAGTGGCTCTTCTGGTGAAAAAAGTGATGATGAAAAAGAGAAGGTGGCCGCTTTTGTTATTGGGACTTCTCTTCCTCCACCGCTATCACCGCCCTCATCTCCAATACACCTTTGCCTTATGGCTAAGGACAAGAACGTACAAAGTGATGATAAGAGTAGTGATAGTGACAATGAATATGATTCACCCACCTATGATGAACTTGCTAGCTTGCTAAATGATTACACTAAAGTGATAAGAAAGCTAACAAGTAAAAATGAAAAGCTAAAACTTGAGAATGGTAATCTTTTAGCTCAAAATGAACAATTTAACAAAGCTAGTGATGAGGTTAGAGTTGAAAATCAAAATGTGTCATCTAAGCTCAAGGAGCTCAAATGTAACATAAAAGAGCTCAAAGAAAAATATGATAAACTTGAAATGATGCACATTGAGCTCACCACTAGCTACAACAAGCTAAAAGAGGACTACACTCAAGTAAAAGTGAATTCATGACAAGCTTGCTATGGCTTATGACTTGCTTTCCAATGAAACACATGATGCTCCTAACCTTGTTATTAAGTATGACATAGCTACATCATGTGATGACTTGATTGATGAGAACATTGAGCAAGGTGATAGTAGCAAAGTCAAGGAAGTGGTGGTGGCAGATTATCATGATGACTATGTGAAGCTCAAGATTGAGAATGAGAACTTGAAGAAAGAGCTTGAGAAGCAATCAACCACCAACACCATTGTCATTGAGTCGGTGCAAGAAGATGATGAAGTTGACATGCTTAGAGAAGAGAACAAGATCCTCAAGATTGAGAAATGTCAACTTGCAACCTTGTTGGAAGAGAATAAGAAATTGAAGCAAGAGAAGAGTCACCTCACTGTTGGGTTGCAACGATTCACAAGAGGGCAATACCTTCAAAGTGATCTCCTCATGAACGCCGTGATGAAGTTTGATACAAGTGGGATTGGCTACATGGGTGAGAAGGTGCAAAATATTAGAGCTCAAAATAGACTCAACAAAGCAAAGAATAAGCCCAAACCCAAGCCAAAGAGATGTTTTGAGTGTGGTCAAGAAGGACACTTTGCTCATGAGTGCAAGACACCACCACCATAACCTTTGCCTAAGCATGCTAGGCCCTTTGCCTTTGATGCTCACTACATGCTAAGGAAAGATTCTAAGGGCAAAGTGAAAGTCATATTCCTAGGTCTCCCTAATAAGAATAGGCCTAGGCAATTGTGGGTGGCAAAAGCTTTGGTTGAGAAAGTCCTGGAGCCCTTCTCAAGTATGGGTTCGTAAACATCAAGCTTGATGTGTTGTGTGTAGGTGAACTACAAGACCAGGTGGCTCTCATTGGGTAATTGATAGTGGATGCCCTCATCGTATGACCTGGTGATTCGTACGTTCACTTCACTAGAAGAGAATGTGGAAGACCAAGGAAAGATAACATTTGGTGACAATTCCAAGAGCAAAGTGCAAAGCCTTGGCAAAGTGGCTATATCAAATGATCATTTTATCTCCAACTGTGCTTCTAGTTACTTCTTTGAGCTTCAACTTGCTATCCGTTGGGCAATTGTGTGATCTTGGTTTCCAGTGCCTATTTATAAGTGAAGAAGTGGTTGTTTTCAAGAAAAATGACAATGAAGTTATATTCAATGGTTTTCGGTACAATCACCTCTATCTAGTGGACTTCAAATCGGAAGATGCTAATTTGAAGACTTGTCTATTCACCAAACAATCTCTTGGGTGGCTTTGGTATAGAAGGCTTGCACATGTTAGGATGAGCACACTCAAGAAGTTATTGAAGAAGGAGATGGTGAGAGGATTGAAAGATGTTGTATTTGAGAAGGATAAATTGTGTAGTGCTTGTCAAGCCGGCAAGCAAGTGGCAAATACATATCCATCCAAGTCATTTGTATCAACCTCAAGACCATTAGAGCTACTTCACATGGATTTATTTGGGCCAACAACTTATGCAAGTATTGGTGGCAAGCTCTATTGTCTAGTAATTGTTGATGATTTCTCAAGATACACTTGGGTGTTCTTTTTTCATGACAAGACCGAAGTTGCCGCATCTTTCAAGAAGTTTGCCAAGAGAGCACAAAATGAATTTGAAGTGAAGATCAAGAAGATTAGAAGTGACAATGGGAAAGAATTTGACAACACAAACATTGAAGTATATTGTGATGAAGTTGGGATCAAGCATGAAGTGTCATCGACATATACACCTCAACAAAATGGAGTTGTTGAAAGGAAGAACCGGATATTGATCACCCTTGCAAGGACTATGCTTGATGAATACAATACACCGTAGAGGTTTTGGGCGGAGGCAATAAACACCGCATGCTATGCATCCAACCGCCTATTCCCTCACCGGTTGCTAAAGAAGACCCCCTATGAGCTAATCAATGGCAAGAAACCGGATGTCTCCTACTTCCAGGTGTTTGGTTGCAAATGCTACATCTACAAGAAGCGGCAGGACCTAGGGAAGTGTTGGTATAAATTAACTGCACTCTACTTAAATAAGATTGTATTCAGATTATCCGCAAGTGCACAGATATAATACCGCTGTCACATTTCACCCGGAGGTTTTAAATATCGGTATCCACAAGGAACAGTAGGTGATAATGACTAAGCCGATGAACTTAACCCTACAACTAGGCTAGATAATATCAAGAAAGAGGAAATAGCTAATGATTATCTAGTTCCAACAACCGGTAAGCTTCGAATAATATCGTTCTAGCTGGGCAGTGACATGAATAAGAGGCAAAATCAGAGTTCCCTCCTACCAGACACTTATACACCTATCGATCCTATCAACGGGAAGTGGACTACAGAGTACTCAACGCAGCTGTCACCTACGCGATCTACCACTATCCGGCCAATCAGAGGACATTCACAAGTAAACTTAGCCTAGACACCACACCTACACTATGAAATACTACTTGAATCAAGTAATGACCAAGATCAAAGCACTCAATATGAGTTGCAAACTTAAGAACGAATAAGAACAAATGCTTACTTGAATTAGAAGTTGAATACAAAAGTACCTCAAAATGTAGCTCCGGGCGAGAAAGATGAATCCAGAAGAATACAGCCACGAAGAAGCACCGACAGGCCGAAACTCCTCCAGAATCACTACTCTCCTACTCTATCTCTCTAATCTCTAAACAAGACTAGATCTAGATGAACTAGTCTCTCCTAACTGCTACAACTAGATGAATTAGAACTAGATCAACTAGAGGGACCCTAACCCTAATTTATGTAGAGAATATGAAGCACCAGGGTGTAGAATGCCTTCTGGAGGGGGCCTGGGGCAGTCCTTATATAGGCCGAGGTGGAGTAGGGGGCAAGGAACTGCCACGTCATCGATCCGCGTCTCATGTTATGTGCACCGTCGGATCAAACCGACCTTAGATCGACTGTAGGGATGCTTTACTTGGGTTCCAAGGAAGCGTGGGAGGAAGATTCCAGAAGCCGAGGGCCAAAACCCTAGTGGTGGTGCCGACCGGCCCCACCCTGGCGCCGGCCGGTGCCCAAAGTCGGGGTCTCGGGCCCAATTTCGTCGTGTTGTCTTCTTGGGCCTCTCGCAGTCCAATGGTGTATATGTTGCCGCAGATTTTGATTCCGAACTCTGAATATAGCAAATGATAGGTCCGTTTTGATCGTCTCGACGAGCCCGTCGCAATGGTGCAGTCCAATTGCTTATTTGAGATACTTTATTGATGGAAAATTGTGTATTCCTACAATACAAGTGAGAACACCAAAACTCATGGAACTCGTTAGAATCAAAACCTATAACTATACTTTGTTATTCATTTTGTGTCAAATCATGCTACAGTTGATGGTTATTTTTGGTACTTAACGACCGTCAGCAGGAAGTTTCAAAGACGTTGTGATATTGGTTTTCTTGTTGGTTACTCATTGAAGTCCAAAGCATATAGAATATTCAACATTGCCATCGGCCTTGTTGAAGAAACATATGATGTGAAGTTCGATGAATCTAATGGCTCACAAGGAGAGCATGAGAATCTTGATGATGTAGGTGATGAACCATTGAGGAAGGCTATGAAGAACATACCAACTAGAGACATCAAGTCTAAAGATGATGAAGATGATGGTGATGATGTTCAAGTCATCAATCAACCATCTTCATCAATTATGCCTCAAGATGATAAAGGTAAAGATGGGATGGATCCACATGAAGACACCCACATCACACAAGAAGAAGTTGAGGCACAAGCACAAGATGTTGATGCTCCACAACCTCCTCCTCAAGTAGTTGATAGAAGATCTACTCCACTCCTACAAGCTCATCCTCAAGATCTCATAATAGGGAGTCCTTCAAGGGGGTAATGACTCGCTCACAAAGGCATGCTCAATTTATTGAACATCACTCTTTTGTCTCTTGCATTGAGCCTACTAGCATAGAAAAAGCTCTTCAAGACCCGGATTGGGTCAATGCCATGCATGAAGAACTCAACAACTTCACCCGCAATCAAGTTTGGACACTTGAAGAGAAGACAAAAGGAGCAAGAGTCATACGCACCAAGTGGGTGTTCCGCAACAAGCAAGATGACAAGGGCAACATTGTGCGAAACAAGGCAAGGCTTGTGGCAAAAGGGTTCTCCCAAGTTGAAGGCTTGGATTTTGGGGAGACTTTTGCCCCGGTTGCAAGATTGGAAGCCATCCGTATCCTACTTGCATATGCATCTAATCACAACCTAAAACTCTTTCAAATGAATGTGAAAAGTGCATTTTTAAATGGCTTCATAAATGAACTTGTCTATGTTTCACAACCATCGGGTTTTGAAGACCCTAGATATTCAAACTATGTTTATAGGTTGTCCAAGGCGCTATATGGATTGAAGCAAGCCCCTCGGGCTTGGTATGAGTGCCTCTGCAACTTCCTGCTCAACAAGGGCTTTAAAATCAGCTTGGTCGATATCCACACTCTTCACCAAGAAACGTAAAGGGCACATCTTCATTTGTCAAGTTTATGTTGATGACATTATTCTTGGTTTGACTAATGAAGATTTTTACAAGGAATTTGGTGATATGATGTCCAAAGAGTTCGAGATGTCCATGATCGGTGAGCTCACATTCTTCCTCGGCTTTCAAGTCAAGCAATTGAGGGAGGGGACATTCGTGTCACAAGAGAAGTACACGAAGGACCTCCTCAAGCGCTTCAAGATGGAAGAATGCAAGCCCATCAAGACCCCAATGCCTACCAACGGACATCTCGACCTTGATGAGAGAGGTAAATCGGTTGACCAAACTCTCTATCGTTCTATGATCGGTAGTTTGTTATACTTGACCGCATCTAGGCCCGACATCATGTTTAGTGCGTGTATGTGTGCTTTCTTTCAAGCTAACCCTAAGGAACCTCACTGAGTTGCGGTAAATAGAATCCTTAGGTACCTAAAGCACACCCCAAGCATTGGCCTTTGGTATCCCAAAGGAGCTGACTTTACTCTTGTCGGCTAATCCGATTCGGATTATGCTGGTTGCAAGATTGACCGGAAAAGCACATCCAGAGGGTGCCATTTGCTTGGAAGATCACTAGTTTCTTGGTCCTCCAAGAAACAAAATAGTGTTGCCTCGTCAAGAACCGAAGCAGAATACTTTGCCGCGGGTGCTTGTTGTGCACTAATTTTATACATGAAACAAACCCTACTTGATTATGGAATTAACTTAAAAAAGGGTGCCTTTGTTGTGTGACAACGAGAGTGCAGTAAAACTTGCTAATAACCCGGTTCAACACTCCCGCACTAAGCACATTGACTATCCGCCATCACTTTCTTAGAGATCACGTTGTTAAAGGTAACATATCCTTTGAGGGAGTGAGAACGGATGATAACTTGGCGGACATTTTCACTAAACCATTGGATGAGGCATGGTTTTGCACACTAAGAAATGAAATTAATTGCCTTGATCTAAGCAACTTCACTAAAAGATTATCTCGTGTTGTCGTGTGCATTGCATTGTACATAAAACATGTCTAACTTTGAATTGCACGTAGGGCTTGTCTAACTCGGTTAAGATAACCGCCCAAAAGCGTGTGAAGAAGCTTACCCGAGGACAAACTTGACAAACAACTAGTTCAATTTACATGAATTTGCATTGCATATGCATGTTTGTTTGTTTCTCGTTTTGTTCTTGGATTTTATTGGCTATTTTTCATAAAAACTACATATGCCTATGGCAAACTATTTGAAAAAATGAGAGTTTGAGAGAGGACATCTCATACTAGTTCCAACTGGTGTTTATTTGACTCTTATTGGGGTTGAAATTTAGTTGGAAGAAATCAGCGCGAAGAAACTTGAAGATTTCAGGGTTTTAAGGCGTCGGACTGAGGCGTCAGACGCTGGTTTTCCCAGCGTTGGACCAAATGCCATAGTCCGACGGTCCCTGGCCCTGTGCCTGGAGGCGTCGGACTCAAGCGTCGGACCATCAGGTGAACGAGTTCACCTGAGTTCACGGCGTCGGACTATGAGGTATAGTCTGACGGCTGGCATCGGACAGCGTCCGACGGCTCTGGGAGCTTTCTGTAGCTCTCTGGAACCATCGGACTGTCGCTTGGATTAGTCCGACGCTCGGTGCAGTATTAGTCTGACTGGTCGGTTGTAAAGCGCAGATCCTTTCTTTTCTACTTCTGTCGCGTGGGGCCCGCCACCACTCGTCTTCATCCTCTTTCCGCTCGTGCTCGTGCCTGTACGCCACCGCACTGTCGCTTCTAGACCTAACCCTGACCACCATCCTATCGCAGCTCCGCCGCTCTCACACCGGTGTCCTTGGCGCCGGTGGCCGCTTTTCTCGCTCAACACCTCTGCCAGTGCGTGCTCGCACCCCGTCCCGCGTGCAGCCGCTCAAGGGCTCGCCGCCGCCCTTCTTCTGGGTGTCTGTGCGCCGTCGTCGCTTGGTGTTCACGCCCGTGTTGGAGCTCTCCGGCTCTGCTCCAAGGGCCTTCCTCACCTTGGCTACATTTCTCATAGGTTCTCTGCTTGGTGAGACTTTGCCCTAGCCAGCCTTCTTCTTTCTGCATGTAAGATGTTTGATGAAATGCCTAACTAGGTCTTTCATCAATTTCTTGTAGCTTGGTTTCGCTCGAGGCACTTCTCTGCTGTATCTAGGTTCCTTGGGTGGTTCTTTTCCTCGTAAGGTACATTCTACCCTAGATCTTCACTCTCATTGCACAAACTTGGTCATAGCCCTCTCCTTGACTTAAGCCCTATCTTTTGTGCAGTTATCTTGGTTTGTGGGTTGGGGTGCCCTCGTCGACAGAGTCCTTACCTTTTCGCATGGTCTCCTTTTCCCGCAGGTTGCTTGCTCCGCCATTCTTATCACCTATGATTGCTTCCATAGGACATTGCTCATCTCTAGATATTTATGCTTAGATATATATATATATATATATATATCCCTGTCTCTCTATCTATTGCAGCTGGTCGTGGTTTGAGGCAGAGGTCTGTGTCAGTGAATCCGGGGCCAAGCCCGCGGATATGGATTGAGGCCAAGCCCCTTGAGAGACAGTTGGCAGATTTGATAGTGTTCAGGTTTGGGAGAGATGCCTCGTTGCAAGCAGGCCAGTCGCAGTCACGGTGGCACAGGTGGGGATGAGAGGCCTCCTCCTTGTCCACCTCAGGACAAGGGGAAGGCTCCCATGGTAGAGGGCAGCAAGAAGCAGAAGAGGCAGTTGACAGCTGAGCAGAGGCAGGCCATATGGATAGCACAGGCAACTGAGGAGGCAGAGCGGGAGCAGGCCTCCACATTGGAGGCATTTTAGTCAGTCTGTCAGGCAGAGAGGGGCCCACTGGTTCACCAGAGCGTCCAGAGGCAGCCAGAGCAGCAAGAGACTCTAAGTCATGTAACAGAACCGCCTAAATCATATGGCCCACATGCACCTGTCATTGTCACTAATGACCTCTGACAGCCGGGCCCGTGTCCCAGATGATCTAGAAAGCTCTGCCGGGCTACACCAACACCCGTTTCTTCGACAGGATCCCATTGCGAAGCCATTACAGAATTACAACATTTCATAATAAAATATATCAGAGTAAAAGTGTGGAAAGGTTACATAGTACTTAGATTACAAACCGTTGTCCAAATAGAATTTAAGTGTAGTTATTACAAACCATAGATAAGTAGCAGTAGCAGTGGGATAACCAAATACATATAACTAGGTAAAGATAACATGAACCCTGCCCAAGGGTCTTGCCTCACTCATCATCACTTCCTTCTTGAACAATGGTCACGCAGCAGGGAGCAAGACAAACCTGCTGTGGTGGTTCTCCTGCAACAAGAGTTAACAAACCTTGAGTCATGAGGGTACTCCGCAAGACTTACCCGACTAAAGAAATTGGGGAGAAGACTTAGGAATGTAGGCTGAGGGGAATCAAGGTAAGGCAGTAGCAAGAGTCAATGAGCTTTGCGGAAAAAGCAATACTAATCCTACTTTCAATATTTTACTCAATATTATTTTAATCAATAACAATAGTTCTTAGTTCTTTCACATGTGTCCTTCAATTCTAATTACTTAATCGTTCTCAAAAATATCCTAGTTCCGAACCACTTTCCGCTGTAAGTCAGGGGATCAAGTCTCCATAATCGAGGAGCAGCGACGATTCGAATCAATTAATACCCAGCTGGGGATCCCTATCCACACTGCATATGTAGCACCTAAGCTTGCATATGCCAACCTCATCTACCACGGCTTTTCCAAAACCTGAACGGGTCCTGCGCCACCCGAGAGCACAGTACTCCTCTCGTCTCCAGGCACGCTGGCCATGAGGGTACACGCTACTCTCGCCATCTCTCCACTCCCAGTGCGTGGTTGTCGGTTCAAGTAGTAGAGCCACAGGAGACAGGGCTTCCCGGAGTATGTGGCTAGTTGCAAAGTCTCGATCACAAGCGGGCCTATGTGGTTAGTTGCAAAGTCTCGATCACAAGCGGGCCTACAACGGACGGTTCCTAAAGCTTTTCCTGTTGGTACAATGCATTGGGACTCCAACCCAAGTACAAGGTAGCCAAAAGGTTTTCAAATCCCTGCCTGCCGGTGACAAAGCCTTGGGACTCTAACCCAAGTGTTCAACCACCGAGCGGACAAAACCCTTCTCGTCAGTGACAATGTACTGATCAGGTGCATAGCCACCAAACGAGAACATTACCAACTCCCTTGTTCATGGATTTAATCAATAGTATATCACAATAGCTCAAAAATACCATTTGGTGCAAAACTAAATTAATTTTAGTAGAGCTAAGCATTTTTAAAACATTTTATTTAAAAGGCTTTCAAGGGTGGCATTTCAGTGGTCAAGGTTGGTAATGCATCAATTGGGTTATCACTCAACTCCTATAAACTTAATGCAGTAGATTAACTCAAATTATAAACATTTTGGTAAATCACAAGGAAGGGGCTGAATGCATCGGGGTTTGCCTTGGATCGTGTAGAGCGTTGGATCGGGATCGGTGCGTCAAATGTCAAATTCCTGAATCACTTTCGGAATCACCTCCTTGTTAGTAGCCTCAACTTTAACTTCTTCGTTCACGGGCACTGCACGTATGCAATGATGCATGCTTAATATGATGCAGTGATACGGGATGTAAGATTCAAAAATCAACAATTAATAATGCATAACCTGAGCACAACTTTTCTTCACAAGCTAGCCATAATAAATCTAGCCTAAGCTGCCCTAGGTCATAAGGGTGGTTGACCCAGGACCACAATCAGCCTCAAAATCACTTCATGCCTGAGTCATTATCCATTTTCTATTTGCTTTTATAAATCAATAACCAAACACTAAATAGCAACACAATTAAACTACTTCCAGAATGGACCCAAATTTACCAACAGATAGATCTCAGCCTAAAACAGTGCCACAATAAATTTCATGATTTTTGGAGCAACACAGAATTTACTAAAATTCATCAAAGTCGTATTCATTAATTAAATCACTAATTTTTGGTCCCTGCAGGAAGTGCTCAAAACATATATTTAATATTTTTATTAAATTCTACATATGACAGAGAGCTCATAGAATTATTTTCATAATTTTTATCCCATCAGAATTATTTATACCAAAACATCAAATCAGAGCACTATCCTTCTAATTATAAATTCAGAAAGTCAATTTATTTTCACCTTTAATGGAAAAGTGAATCTAGCCCGAGACGGCCCACAAGGGAAACGGACCAGCCCGGCCAGCACGTGCTCCCTCACTCACTCCCTGGTCTCTCGAGCTTACTGGGTCGGCCCAAATCGGCCCAGTCCGGCCACCTACTCCCCTCTACCTCTCTTGCTCTCTCCCCAGACGCTCCCGCACGTGAACACGCCGGCGCAACCCACGGCGACCCGCCGACAGTGGGTTCCCGGCGACGGTGTAACCACCCAAGACCTCCAAGATAACTTACGGACCTATTTAGGGCACCAATCGAATGGATCAGAGGCGCCAGTGAGCCCTACCACGGCTATGGCGGCTCGACGACCTAGAGCATGGCGGCATGCCAGTGTTCTCACCAAATCAATGGGGTAGCGTTCAAAATAATGGCGGGGATAGAACCAATAGCTCACCAAGAACCCAAAACGCCATATGGTGGAGACTGGAACGACTTAAAGAGACGAGCTCGACTTGAGGGTGGGTGTGGCGGCGTGAACACGGCAGCGAACCTCCGTTCCGAACGTCCTGAGCATTAGAGATGGAACAAACGAGCAGGTAATGATCACGTGTAACACCCTAAAAATACCCTTTGCAAATAGAGATTTAATTTGGCTTTATTTAATTTTCTTTGCATTAAACATAGACCAAATAACAAATTTTTGAACAAATAAAATCAAACATAGAGGGTAGAAACTTGTTTGATGCATACATGCCGGTGCACTCTTTTGTTTGAGTTTAGGGTTGGTTGAGTGAAAACATTTTTTTTACAAACCCCATTTAAAATTCATTTGATTTGAAGCTTATAGAAAATAAAAAGGCAAATCTTTTATTTTCCCCATCACTTGCCTATCTAGCCAAACAGACTCACTGCCCACCTCCCATCACCCCTTGGCCTTGGGCCGAGCCAGCCCAGCTGGCCTCACCTTCCCCTCTCTCTCTTGTTTGCGCAGCTAGGCTGCTGCCAGCAAGCCCTAGCCGGCCGGGCCTCTTCCCTTCCTCCCCACTCCCTTTCTTCCCTTTTGCGCGCGTGGGCCGAGCCTCAGCCCATCGGCGCGGTCAGCAAGCCCAAGCGGGTAGAGCTCCTCTCCACCGCACCCTCTCCCTCTCTCACTGCTCGCCAGGCCCGCGCGTCAGCTGAAGCAGCAGCACCCGCACTTCCTTCTCCCTCTCTCTGCAGTTGCCCAACCTGCCCATCAGCGACCATCTCTTTCTTCTTCCTTGAGCCGGCAACCGAGCAGGGCAGTAACGCCCAACCTCTTCACTGCGTTCTTGATCACCGATTGAAGAAGGCCATCAAGGTTGGCCTTCGAGCCGGTCTTAACGCCCGAGCAGTAATCGCCTCGCCCTAACCATCCCTAATCCCCTATAAATACCCGGTCCGAGCTCTCACCCTCTCCCTTTCGCTCTCTGCCACAAAACCTCACTGCCACACCAAATTCCGCCGCTCGGAGGTGTAATCGACGCCAAGCTCCTGCCTCGGAGCTTCGCAGCACCTTGACATGACCGTAGGTACCATCAATTTCTTGTTCTGCTCATGGTCTGCCCGGAATCGAGCTCACCGACAAACTTTTCTCTCTCCAGAGCGCCGCCGCGCGTCGCCAGGCACGTCGGGGCACTACCGGACACCGAGAACCCAAAATTCGGATGCGTGGTATACATCTCATACTTCCCGAGCCCTTGATTTTATATTCCGCACACTGAATCCCTTGTTCGCTAGCTTCCGCGGCCGCCGGCCATGGCGCCACTACAAAGCCGTCATTCCGACGTGCTTCCCACTCCCCCCGATAGCCTCCTTGCGTCTGAGAGCTCGTGAGCACCGTATTTGTGCCTTCGGTTTCGTGAATCGTGGACTAGAGCGACAGATTGTGCGGCTCCAGTGAGCTTGGGCCGTCTGCATTCATGGCGCCGTCGCGGGGACCGTCGTCCCGACGTACTCCCCGGCTCCACCGATAGCTTTCTCAAGTTCGCGAACCTGCGTGCATCGTCCCCGTGCCCTCTATTCTCCATTTTATGCACTAGAGCACCGCACCCACGAGCTCAGAGCGCCGCCACCCATGGCGCCGCCGCGGGGCCATCACTCCGATGTGCACCCTGCCCGTTGTCTCCCGCTTCACGCAGGTGCTGTCAAATTCGAGATTAGTGGTCCGGACCGCCGGATTTCGCGTCTCCGGCGAGCACGAGCTGCCGGCGGCAATGTCACCACCGTAGCTGGCTGTGGGCACGGCGGGGTATTTTACCCTTTGTTTCTGAGCCCTTCGTTGAGAATGAACGGCCGAGATCAAAGCTTACCGGTTCGGCTCACCGGCCCAACCATGGACTCGGTCCACCACTTCCCGCCCGCCGGTCCACTACACAGGTGGTGCACCGCACCTATCATAGCGAGCCACGTGGCGACCAGTCAGCGGCCACGCGGTCAACAGTCGACCGGCTCCGCTGTTTTGCACTTTAGCCCCTCGGTTTCCTCTAAATCAACCCGCAGTCCAATCTAGTTCAAATCTATTTAATTTCAGCCCTGATTTCTTTTGTTTCAGCACCTGTATTTTTGAAAAATAGGACCTGCCATCCATTTTACTGCACAGGGAGTCATTTTAATTGTTTTAATTCAAAAACAGTTCAAATTATTGACAGAATTGCCATTCAAACTTGTTTTGGCCATAACTTTTGCGTTTTAAATCCGATTGAGTGATTTTCGCGCTCACGTGATCGTAGTAGTACGTAGAATAGTTTTATAAACTTTTTATCTTCTGTTTATACTGTTTGGTGTACTGTTCTAATAGAAGTTTATTTGTTTGCATGTATGTCTTGTATTGGATGATTGAATGGTGAATTGCTACGCGTTTAGACGGTGATCAAGTTGGTTTTGCTGAGGATAAAGGTGATAATCAGTACTACTAGGGAAACAACTCTGTGGAAGGCAAGTGTTACAAAGGATCCTTGTACCTATTAACAACTATTAATCATTCATATATGCATGTGTTAATTTGATGAACCATAGGGATTTACCTATTTTTGTACCACATATCCTTGTTACCTATGGGGTTGGTATGCATGTTGGATAGTTGCTGCCGCGCAAAACAAAAGTTAATTATTTAACTTGACTAATGACTTATGTCATATGATAAAATGATGCTTTTTAGCAACAAGGTATTAGGGGCTTAATCCTGAAGCGGCCACCCAGGAGGTTTCGTACAACCCCGAGGACTAAATGGCTCTGGTCTTAATCATATAACTAGTGCGTCTCTAGCTTGTTAGTGGTTACCGAAAGGCGCAAGAGGGGGGTGCCTCGTGGGGTCATGGATGTTCCTGCCTCGTGTATTATGCTGCGACCACTTTACACATGTTTTAGTTTTTGAGGAGGATACGTCTGTGCACACTTCCATTGAAACCTCGCGGCCACTGACTTGTTAGGGTGCCTAGTGAAAGATTTCGTAGTGAAACCCTGCCATTCTTCCAGAGAGGAGGATTATGGGGTTCGCGACCCCTGGCATATGGGAATCATGACTTGGTGGGTAAAGTTGTACAAATTCTGCAGAATTCTCTCATCTGATATATCAGCCGCGCTCATGGACACGAGCGGCCTGGATCCTTCATGATTAATGTTTCTGGTCTACCTTAAGCTAATGATATGATAAAGTGTTGATTAATTTATAATATTACAATTGGGATGGGTTTACTCACAATAAGTAGAATTAAGATAAATAAAATATGATCAACTTAAAATTGCTAACCGCAGTCAACCATGTCAAGCCTTTTGAGCCTCATGAACCCCTTTGTTATACTTGCTAAGCATGGTGCGCTTACACTTGTTGTAAATTCAATGAAAATCCCGGATGGGTAACAGATGATGGATATGAGGAGTTCTCCGAGGACGCGCAAGACTTCTAGTTGATGTTCACCAGTCAGAGTCCCTGTGGCAGCACGGGCTAGTTTCCGCTATGTAATAATTTGCCTTTGAGCAAAGACTATGTGTCAATAATGTAATGAATTATTCGATGTAATAAAGTACTTTACTTTGATATTATGCAATTTGGAATTATATGTGTGATTTAGACATCCTGGGCACACATATATGAGTGCTTGGTTTTCTTTGAAAAACTGGGTGCGACAAATTGGTATCAAAGCTTAACCTGGCTGTAGGACGATCAACCTAGATAGAAATGGGCGTACCCTAGTACCATAACCCCTTTTATATTTGTTGTTTTAATTTGCTATAAAACTATTGCTTATATTCTATCTATATCTGTTGCAAAAAGATATCCTTGTTCTAATCCTCCACTTTTCAAACCTATAGATGACCCGCACCAAGTTGACTCCTCGCAGACACATCACCGTTTGGAGACAAAGGTTCATCTTTGGCAAGAGTGTTTCCCCACACTTGGTTGAGTTCCTAAGAAACCTGGAGGATGATTTTGAGATGCAACCTATGAAGCAAGACCAATCCAAGGAGCTAGGGCAGGATAAGTCTAAGGAATAGAGGTGGTCATGAAGATGTACACACCTGCACCACCCTAGACTGTTAGGAGTTTGGCTTATAAAATGTAATAAAAACGCTAGAGCGAGTTTGAGTCGAGTCCATGACGTGAACATTTGCTTCTCTATGCATGCATGTTTGTGATAATGCAAAATGTTTGATTTGGATCTTTGCCATGACTTTGATGAGTTGTGGAATATGTCCACAATCATCTATGATAGGCTTAAGGTGTAAGGGTATTGATAAATAAATAGTTGGGCTATCTCCTATCTTGCTATCCAAATCTGTTTTTCTGAGCACCCAGTCCTTATCAGTTTATATCTCAGAATCTACTCATTCAAAAATCATGAAAAATTTATGGACTCAAGTAGACTGCTATATCTTTCATTTCCAACTGGATTTACCCTGATAGCTATCACATTTTGTGAGATATGGCTGTTGCAAGTTGAGTTACCTGTGCGGTTGGTAACAGAATCTCATTTATATATCCCGGATAATAAAATACCAGGTTTGTTCCCGAGTCATCACGTTTTATGGTATGAGCTTGAGTAAAATAATACTCATTGATCATAATGCGTGGAATAGAGAGATAAACAATAGTGTTAGCACCATGAGGATCAACACTAGCAGCAAGACGTGTGATCAGTGAAGTGCACATAATTGGTGTGAAAGTTTTAAAAGAATTTAACCAGTGCTTAACAATATCATAGACAGGAGCGACTTTAATCTTTTTAAGCACGGCAATAAGCAACTTCAACTCAATATCATAAGCATGGTGAGTGTCCTCTCTAGGAAAGAAAGAATTAGCAATCCATTTATACATAAGCCTTAGAGAAGGATGGTGGATGGTGTTGATGTTGGGTTGGAATTTTCCAGTCACATTCTGTCCGGTTATCAAGTGCCAAAAACTATGACTCTGATATCCCGAAAGAGTAAAACCCAAATTAACAGAGCATCGTTCATGAAAACCCAAGTGTGTAGCAAAATCTTTACAGTAAAGGCTATGTTCTTTTCCAAAGCAGCGAAAGGTAATACCATAGTCGACAACTTGTAAAGTACCCAAGATTTAGATGGTCAATAGATGACACCCAAGTTCGTGCACGGGGGCAACTTGGCTCCAACCAACATTTTTGAAAATGGTATTAAATTTGACGTTCATACCTGTCTGCTGGAGAAAGTGTGGGTCGAAGGCCGGTGTATGCAGGAATTCGCGTCCCTTGAGGAAGTTGTATGCTTGTATCTCCCGCTCGCTCTCCAAGTCGATGAAGGGAGCGTCGGCCTCGTCGATGGCGTGACCTCTTGGCGCCTCCTCTTCTTCATGCAGCGGGCTCTCCTCACGTGTGGGAGTACTTTAACTAGACTCCCCACGAGAGCGACAGCCTTTCCGGAACATGCCGGAAATCCGACCTCCAATCCCACTCATGGTGAGCTTGGCACAAAAACTTGACTTGTGATGGGAGTGAAAGAAGTTTATGTAGGATTTCCTTGCACTTGAACTTTATGGAAAAATGCTTGGAGAATGGTGGAGCAAGAGACTGATGGAGTGAATGAAAAATGTGCGAATGAGAGGGGTGAGGAGCTCCACCCGGGATCCTTGTATTTATAGAGCTTAATGCAAGCGGGGGAGTGCTCCTTGCAACGGCTAGTAGCTAGTGGGAGAAGGACACGTCTCGGAGCCGTTGGCTAGGGGGCGGTCGCCCTGGGACCGGCCGGTCCCCTGAAAGGGCCAGTTTGGTCCAGCTTTTTTATAGCTCCCTCTAACGGCTATTTCTAATGTGTAGTCGGTTACGAATGACTCCAATCGAATTTTTGATCCAGTTTTTGATTTTCCACAAGTTTTATTTAAAACTTTTTGATTTTCAAAAATTATTTAAAAATAATATTTAGTTTCAACAAAATTTATTCTTTCAAAAAATTATTTTTATTGAATTTTTTTGGAGAAGAATTTATTTTAGAATAAAATTTTATAAATCTAGGAAGAGGGAATAATTTCTTTTAATGCAAGAAAATAATTTTATGAAATATATATTTTTATTATATAAATATGTATATAAATATTCATTTATTTTTTTCAAAAGGATAAGATACAATACCTGAGTGGGGACACCACCCCCAAGCTTGAATGATGGTGTGGGCCCCTTCAGATAATTATTTATTTATTTATTTATATTTATTTTTAGATAATTACCGATGACCTTCGGCAAGGGCTCAACGTTTACAGTCTGTTGGCCGGACTTTCCTTCCTTTATTGATCTGTAGCTGTATGAACAAACTCGGGAGAAGTCTCGGGTTGCCCCGGGATTTTTCCCACATTGTTGACAGGAATAGAAGCAGCTATTTGTGTCATTTGTATTTCTATCATTTTGTTAAAACTTGCTTGATTTTGAATATAAGAAGACAAAGTTTCAAGCTTGGCATTTATATTTTCAAACATTTTATCATTGAAGGATAGCTTTTTGGTCAAATTTTAATTGGTTTTAGCTTGTCCTAGAACGAGATCTTTTAAGGAAGGTTGGCTTGGATTGTAATTTGAATTGAAATTATTACCTTGCGGGTGGTGTTGGTTTTTCCACCCGTTATTACTTTGCTGAGGTTGGCGAAACCCATTGTTGACATATGAAGCTTCTTCTTGGGTTTCGGGACAGTTATTCCCTGAGTGGCCAACGTTCCCACAGATTTCACACGTCATGTGTGAGTCCATGGCCTGGACGGTACTCATGGTAAGGTTGATAGCACGATCGTCCAGCTTTTGCATCAGCAAGTCTAATTTTGCGGCAAGTAAGTCGGTCTCCTTCACGGTATGCGAGCCTTTTTGTGTTTTTCTTCCTTCTCCCCAACTCTAATTGGCCACCATCTTCTCAATGAGTGCAGTTGCATCCGCGATGGTGAGAGAGAGGAATGCACCTCCAGCTGCGGCATCTATGTGCCCCTTTGACATGGCCGTGAGACCTTCATAAAAGTTTTGGAGCACGAGCCAATCTTCCATTCCATGATGAGGGCAGGCTCAGATGTACTCTTGAAGCCTTTCCCATGCTTCGGGGATAGATTCAAGGGAAGATTGCTAGAAGTTTGAGATCTTTCCCCTTAAAGCGCTGGTCTTGCTCATGGGAAAGAACTTGGCGAGGAATGCTGCGGAACACTTGTCCCATGTATTGACGGCTTCCTTATTTTGATAGAACCATTGTTTCGCTTTCGCCGTGAGGGAGAAAGGAAACAAGCGGAGCCTGATACTGTCTTGTACGACGTCTTTGATGACAATGGTGTCGCACAGCTCAAGGAAGTGTTGCAAATGAGCGTTTGCATCCTCGCTTGGCAAGCCACAGAATTGACTTGCCTGCACCATCGAGATAAGGCCTGTACGGATCTCGAAATTTCCATTTCTGATGTTGACAACGGGCCCAACGGGCACGTTGGCAACAGCGGGGATGGAGTAGTCACGGAGTTTCTTGGCCATAACGGTAGTAGCGGATGGTGCGGGAATGAACGATTCGTCTGCCGACGGAGTAGCAGAAGAAGAAACGGTATGAAACCTTTTCTTCCTTAGGAGTGCTTTCGGATTGCTGATGAAATTGTTCGGCAGAGCAAAACTGCTCATACACTATCCGGTTTTCATTCCAATAAAAAGAGGAAGAAAACAGCAAAGTTAACCTGTTTAAACTACGTCTACCAATGCTTATTTTGTAATCAATGTTTATGCCAGCTTAGATGTTTTTGCCCTCCCCGGCAACGGCGCCAGAAATGCTTGTTGGCATTTCTTAACGTCGTTACAAAAGATATACTAAAAGTCCATCCCAGCAACAGCGCTAGAAATACTTGTTGGCGTTTCTTAGCATTACTACTAAAGATAGACTAAAGGTCCGTCCTTAATAATAACACTTAGAAACATAAGTTGACATTCCCAACCACCATTACTTCAGAAAGGTAATCCTTGGCCCTTAGTGGCGCCGGCCTAGGTAATGCAGTCTGGTAATAGCAGTTAGAAGTGCCGGATTGGCCTTCCTAACCGTCATTACTTACGATATGCAAAACTGTGGTACGGCGCCGTGGGGTGCAACAAGAATTACAATCCTTAAGTAAGGGTACTTAGGTACGCCAATTGATAGCTCAGTAAGAAATAAGATTACTCTGCAAGCGCACAGAACTATCATTGTAGCATTTCAACCCGTGAGTAGGGTGTCGTATTTATAATTTCGCGTAGGAGGGCAATATGCATCAAGCGTGGTGTAAACATGATCACTTATTGAGTGCAATGGTAGGCATAGAGTAAACAGGAATAAGACATGATTTCAAGATAGTGGACACACATATGGATCAACCTCAAGGATAAAAGGAAAATAAAGAATAAAAGAATATATCTAACTGAGCAGGTATTGTCATATATAATTATGCAAAGAACTGTTAGCAAATCATCTAATTAGTAGTTCTAGTATCAGGACAAAATCTGGGGCGATAGGGAGATCCTCGCAGCTGGTCTGCTAGCCGATAGAGACTTTACGAACTCCTACTCAATATCCGAACGTGGGGGAATGCTAGGGATGGACAGGGCTGTCACCACCTGTCCACCTACCCCTCTGCCCGTGGGATACCGACATATCCGCCGATCTCCGCATACCCAAGCTCCATGCTTGCATACTTGGAAACAACTCCTAACCCCCGCGGACGCCCAACCCTTCGGATTGACAGGCTAGGTTAAGAGCAACCATGACAGCACGACGAACCATCACCTCATTCCTAGTTCTTCCTCTATTCATACTAATTTGATGAACAATGAAGAACGATGATGAACAAGTCAAGAACATGATACATAAACTATGTTCTAGCTCATATACTACGCTCATAACAAGATCATAACTAGACTCTAGTTCATATGCATAATCATATAAGTATGATAAGAACTTGCTCATGGAAGAAGACTGAATTGTATTCATACCAAGATGATCCTTTTCTTCCAAGGAGACAAGCTCTCCTTGATAGCTCTTGCCTTGCTCACAAACTACTAATACTACTCTAAAGATACAAGTGAGAAGTGTGAGGTAGATGACTCCAAAATGATGTGTGTGTTGAAGGGGATGGAGCACCCTCTATTTATATTGAGACTATGACAGTTTGGGCATTCTAAACTTGGAAGGAGGTGAAACCGCCATCAGCAAACCGCCATCAGCACCGCCTCCGAAGATGGGCCCGGGAGGCCCCACCTGGGGGGCGGTCGCCCCGGGGGCGGTCGGTCCCTGGGGAGCGCCATCTGGCCACCTAGGCCTCTCCCGTGGTTGCGGATGGATCCAATTACGCTTTGAAGGTGGGCTTCCTTAGTATTCTTTGTTTGCGCATTTGTCGGATTCGTCATTTGACTTTGCGCTTTCTCCATGTTGATGTGTATTTCCACTTGTTATGCCATAAAACCTGTAAAACATGAATGCTAGGGGTACAAGTGGAACTTGTTAGTGGTAAAGGCATATGTGCTAGAATATGATTGTTAATCCTCTTTTTAGTCTAAGTTGGTGGTATAAAATTTATCCATAAGGACCACCCACACTTCTCTAGGGTTTGGTTAGGGGTTCACGCCTATCCGCACAGGTTTCACACCAGACTTGGGCGGCCCCTCAGTGACCAGGAGTTTAGGTGCTACTTTCAGCGAGATCACTGGCTTGCCTACACCTCCAGAGTTTAGAGAGCCAATGCCTTTCATCATAGCTCCTCCTGCTACCGGTACGACCGAGACCCTGCCGTCCTCAGTAGCTTCTTCTGAGCATATCACTACCACTACCACAGACACTGAGGCGGTAGTTGCGACAGTAGCAGAGCCACAGGGTCAGTAGCTTGACACCGAGGAGCAGACCATTCCAGAGTCTATTCAGACCGTACCTAAGGAGCTCGCACCTACAGAGACAGCTTCTTCCGCTCCAGACACATAGGCTGACCCGGTTACAGAGACAGCTGAGCCGACTTGGACCACTTCACCTACACGTTCACCGACAGAGGATCAGATAGCTCAGAGTTCAAAGTCAGATGGTGATGCTTCACAGTTTGAGATCCGTCCTCACGCCTTCGACTGTGACACTGCAGCCTCTTCTCCTCCTTATGAGTCTTAGGTCTTTGGTGCTTGATGACAAAGGGGGAGAGAGAGCATAGATTTAGGGGGAGCGATGAGAGATGGATTTGGCTCTTATATGACTTTTGTTGGTTATATATGCATGCATTATGTTTACTTTCTTGCATGTGTACATATGTGTGTTTGAGACTTGGTTCGTGACTTGTGTTTTGAGCTTCATGTTATATATATCATGTCATTTCGTTCTCACTTGGTTATGCTCATTGACTTAGCTTCTACACTTCACTCCAATCTTGAGCATAACTCTTGGTACTTATGCTTATTTCATATCATTCTGTACCTTGTGGTCTTGATTTGTATAAGCATGTCTAACCCCTTTTGCTCTTATTGTCACATGCTTATATGAATCAAACCTTTAAAAACCTCACTATTTCTAAATCTATTTGAGGTTGTTGTCATTAATCACCAAAAAGGGGGAGATTGAAGCATCTAGGCCCTAGTGGTTTCGGTGATTAATGACAACAAAGAGGTTATTATGACTAACGTGTTTTTGCAGGATAACCTAGAGGTTAGGTCATAATAACATGCAGGTTCAAGCCCCTAGCGATGAAAATCGATTCGGTTTTCAAAAGTCGGAAGACAAGACGGTGATAGGCTAGTTTCAAGTGTCGATTGGAGTTGAGAGACACTTGGAGTAGTCTTAGGTTTTGTTTTTCTCTTTGACCGTACTATAAAGAGGGGTTTAGATGGGTCGCTTGACTTAGGGAAAGATTAGAGAGTGTAGATGTGATGCACACTTGTCCAACATAGCTCTAGATAGCCCAGGGAGACTCTTGAGAGAGAGGATCAAACTTTGTTTGGGAAAGTTTTTGATTCAGCGAAGTTTTGATTGAGTTTGGGGTGTCAGACCTTGAGTAGACTGGTCGTCGGACCATTTCTCAGAGTCCGATGGCCACGTGGCAGCCCATGGGTGCTTCTCAGCTCACCAGGGAGCGTCGGACGCTGTCTAGGATGGTCGTCGGACCATTGCCCAGCGTCCGACGGTGCCAGGGTGTTCTCGGTGAGCGTCGGACTGAGAGGATTGGCAGCGTCGGACCAATGGCTCGTAGGGTCCAACACTTCTAGAGAGGTCCAGAGAGCACATTTAGGCGTCGGACTGGGTCCGATGGCCTGTGTCGGACTATCGGCACATGTATTTGCCATTGTCTGGCGCTGTGCAGAGAGCCTCGAGAGCGTAGAGGGCGTCGGACGGTGGTCCGACGATGAGCGTCGGACCATTGGCCAGTGTCCGATGCCCCTCTGACATAGTTTGTTTGCCGTCTGTGACAGTCGAACTGGCGGGTTATAGTCTGACGAGTGCACTGTTCATAGGGTCCGACGGTTCGCAGACTGCTAAAAATAGTACAAACGGCTAGTTTTGGAGAGGGGGAGTATTTGTACTTCACCATTGGCTTCATTCTAGCTCTCTTGCCTATTTGTTCAGCTGAAGCAACCTTGTGACCTTGTGTGAGTGCAAGAGCTCTAGGGAGGATTGAGTGAACTCCATTGCTTGTGAGCTTCTTCCCTAGAGTGTGATCAAGAGTGACTTGTGTGCATCCATCACCCTCTTTGGCCTTGTTCTGGGTCAAGTGAGAGTCTAGGCTTGTTACTCTTGGTGATCGGCATCACCTAGACGGTTCGGTGGCGATCAGAGGCTTAGTGACCGCTTGGAGAGATTGTGGGCGACCCAAGCCAAGCTTGTGTGCGGTTATGGGCAATCCACCGCGCTGGAGAGGCAAAGGATTAGCCTGTAGAGAGCACTTGGTCCTTGCTAAGATCAAGGGGGAGCTACACCCTTGCGTGGGTGCTCCAACGAGGACTAGTGGGGAGTGCGACTCTCCGATACCTCAGGAAAAACTCGGCTTGCATTCTCTATCCCTATTACATTCCCGTATTTACTTTGTGCTCTTTACATTCATAGAGTAGTATACTTGTGATAGGACTTGGCTCTAGGTTGCATAACTTGTTTTAGGTTTAGAATTACACACAAGCACTAGTGGGGTGACATTAGGCAAATGGCGATAGGTTGAATTGATTTGCGAAAAATTTATTAGTTGGCCAATTCACCCCCCTCTTGGGCATCCTCGATCCTTTCAATGATGATCCAAATTTTGAGCTTGTATGCAAACTTATCAATGCTTTAGAAAATGAGATGAACAAAACAAAGAATTTGACAAATGAAAACTCATTTCTAAAGGACACATGTGAACAACAAAAGCATCTACTTTATGTTATGAGTTGTTCACATGAGGAGCTAAAATTGACTCATGAGGAGCTTAGTGTTGCTCATGAAAATTTGGTAAAAAGACCATGATTTTCTCACCAAGGAGCTTTTTAATGAAAAATATAAAACTAGTGAGAGCTCATCACTTGGGTCAAATGATCAATCACATATTGCTACTAACCCTTGTGATGTAGGAATGAAGAGTGTATCCACCACACGTGATGATTTACTCTCTATGCCTTATTCTTCACTTTTGGATACTTGTTCTACTTGTATGTCTTGTGAGACTAACCTTTTGAAGGAGAACAGTGAGCTCAAAAGTCAAGTGAAGAATTTGAGCAACACGATAGAGAGGTGGAACAACTAAAGTGCCGCCCTCAACCATATGTTGAAGAACACAAGAATGGTGGGCGACATGAGTGGTCTTGGCTTCAAATCAAGCAAAGTCAACACACAAAGAAGCCAAGATACAAGTGGCATTCACTTCAACAAGAGCAAGATCAAAGGCAAAAGATGGGGCAAGAGAACTTATGAGAGAGAGATGAAGAAGCTAGAGCAAGAAAGGCTTGCTCATTTCATATGCTTTGCATGCCATGAGATGGGCCACTTAGCTTCATCATGCCCCAACCGAGAGAAGCTCAACTTGAAGAAGGAAGAAGAGAGGCTCACATACTCACAAAGCCTATACACAAGATTTGTGAAGCCTCAAGTCAACACACCCCAAGCTCAAGTCATGAAGACAACAAGGGGTAGTCGAAGAGGAAGGACATCCAACTCATATTCATGATACCAAGTTGATGATGAGCAAGATTCAAGAGAAAAACAAGATGGCTCACATCAAGTGCTTCAAATGTGAAGATATAGGTCACTTTGCCTCGAAGTGTCCTAACAAGCTTGAGAAGAAGGCTCAAGCAACCCAAGAGAGGCAAGGCAATGAGAAGCACAACATGAGCAAGAAAGAGAAGGCTCAAGCAAAGCAAAAGTGCTACTCATGCTGGAAAAGGGGACATATGGCTCATTCATGTCCCCTAGGTAACACTCCTAAGCTTATTTCAATTGATGCAAATATTTTGCTTAGGAAGGATGAAAATGGTACCCAATCGGTTGCTATTATAAAACATCCCGCTATCCATACTAAGGCAATGCCTAAGTATGTTGCTCCTAACTTGAAAGGACCCAAACTTGTTTGGGTACCGTCAAAAAGTGGATGATTGTGTGTAGGTACCACGGCATTGGAGGCTTGATTCAATTGGTATTTATATTGATCATTATTTATTGAATCAAGTCATGAAGCATAGTGCAACATCCAAACCAATGCCAAGTCAAATGAAGTGAAGTCCAAGTGCTAAATTCATATAAGTGCAAATATCAAGTTGTGGGTGATCAATTGGTTAATCATTTGATGACTTGCAAAGAATCAAGTTGAAGCTTGCAAATGGGTGATCATGAACTCTCAAGGTATATCTTTTTTTGATCAATTACATTTGGATGCATATGAGTTGATTGAATTGGATAAATATGCATATATTGCTTGCAATGAGAAGTTTGAATGGAATAATTGCTTAGTAATCAAATTTGGGTAAATTTGATTGGATATGATCATGAGATGACATTTAGTTAGTGGTTTGAATGGATACATGTCTTGTGAGAGTATTCAAACAAGTTTATTTAAAGTTTGATTCAATTTGATGAAGTATAGTTCAAGTATTCAAAATCTGTCCATATTTGCAAATCAGAGCCAACAGTGAAGAAACCCTTGGTTGAGTAACCAAATCTATTTGGACTGGCTTGAAATTTGGTATACATGCTCTAGACGTATGTTATAAGTTGCTGTACAAGTTTCATGAGAATTGGATAAGAATTACTTTGGTTTTGGAGTGGTTCTTGTCAACACAAGTGCAGCAGTTTTCAGCATGTAGCAGTGTGGAAAAAAATGATGGCTGGCAGTTCATACTTAGTTAAATGGAGCTCAAATTTTTGTGGCTACTAGTAGACTCATAGAAGGTTATCTCCACAAAATTTCATGGTAATTGGACAAGTAAATTCGCAGTTATGGCTTATTCTTTGATATGTACAGAATCTGTCCATAAGAGAGAATTATTAGAAATATTTGGTATCTCTTGCATTGAAAAGCTCTCAAGTTAAAAATATAATTACAAGTGGTTGAGAGTCATTAGTTTGGTTTTGGATAATGAAGATTGGTACTCAAGTGAAGATCAAGACCAAGAAATGAAGAAGAAATTCATTTGATCATGTTAAGTCATTGGATCAATCATTCAATGGCAAATCAAGTGAGTGTTGAAGATGATTCTTTGGAGAGAGGTCACTTCTCCCGAGTGTCGAGGTGTGCTGCTTTATGTAGGTAAACCAAGTGGGTGATGCTTGGATGGCTAACATGGAAGTGGTGATCCGGAGAATCATTAGAAATGCTTAGTTGAAGAAATCAAAAGATTGATCTAGAGAGCAAGTAACATCCAAATGAAAAAATTTCATATATATACATGTGGTATTCATGCCTATTCACGTGGTATTCTTATATGCAAGCTTGATTAAAAAAAGAAGCAAGTCAACCACAACATTGAAGCTAGCACTTGATCATATGGGTGAAGAATGGAATTCATGATGATGATTGGTCTTCACCAAGCTCTTCAAATGGACTTCACCGTTGCTATTATTGGAGATTGATTGAAAATAACTATCCTCTACTCCGAGATAGCAAAGGTATCATTGTATGGCATATGCTTCCATATTTTTGCTAGGGACTTGATTAGATCATATAGTCATACATAGATGAGCATTCATGAAAAATAAAATAATTTTAAGTTCATATGATGACACTATTGCTTCTATGTCTTGTTTGATCTAGTGGCTAAATATGACTTGTTCATGAGCATGTGAACCCAGTGTTTGAACTAGTTAAATGAGCAAAAAGGATCTAATTAAACATAGGCAAGATAACCCCTAGTGGCATGAAGAAGCTTGTCTTTCGTTCAAACCAAGTTAGATTACTTGTGCAAGTTTGCTAGTTTAAACCAATTAAGAAATAAGCTCATGACAACAAGATAAGTTCAAGAAGCACGAGACAACAATGAAATGGATATCAAGTTTATCTTTCAACTGGTATCTAGAGTCACTAGTAGCATGCATATGTTTATTTCAACAAGTGGTACTATGTTCTTCATGATGGCATCCATGAGAGTGGTATAAGTCCAACCCAATTGGTACTCACAAGTGATTTCTAGATCAAGTATTCAAGTGATATGCAACATTTGTGAAAGTGATCCTCAACTTTAAGTGATCATCAAGAAGAAGACTTCCAACAAGGTGTCCATCAAAAGTGCAAGTGTCTACCCTCAACATCCCTACAACACACCTTTGTCACAATAGAGCATTGACCTTTTATGGAAATTGATAACAAAGGGGGAGAGATTTGGACAAAGATATGAAATTGTGTGAAGGGAGAGATATTGGATTACATGATCAAGGGGAGAGATAATCAAGATGGATGGAAGTACGCGATGAACCATCATGGAGGCCGATGATGGGAGAGCAATAGGCCAACAAGAAGGATGATCCACAAGATTAAAGATTACAAGGGGATCAAAATTCTTAGACAAGAGAGAAGCTTACAAGTAGGGGGAGCAAGCCCATGGACATGATTGATTGCATTTGAATTGTGCATATTCATATACTTGCTTGCATTTGCATTTAGATTATTTACATGTGGTATCTTACTTGTGTAGTGTATGCTAGTATAGGTTTGAAGTATAGGTTTGAATGATGATTTGATAACTAGCATGCATAGGTTGTTAGGTAGACTTGTGTTTTTCAAGTATTTACTAGAACCTTACTTATAATGTTGATCTCACAGGGTTTCTAGTATTTTTGCTTGTCTAGCTAATTATGATGTTAAGGATGAACTAAATGCCGCAACTTCAATTGACATCAATCAATTGGTATCGAGCAATTGGTATCACGCTACAAAAGTGTATTCTATGTACCTTAGAATCACTTAGTAGTGTTGACACTCCCACAAATTCCATATTTATGCATGTGTGAAAATTTGAAACCAAACCATTTGAGCACACATGTAGGGGAGTTAACACTACCAAGTTGGGTTTTATGAAGCTTATCCAAGTCTAAAGATTTGAGCTTAAAGATGGATAAGTAACATAAAATCCAAACCCAAGTTAGTGATTTACACTTGTGTGAAGAGCTAACTTGGTTAATGCGCTTAATTTTCATATCTTTGTAGAGTTGTCATCAATTACCAAAAATGGGAGAGATTGAAAGGTTCTTGTTTGGTTTTGGTAATTGAGTGACAACTTAGGTGGACTAATATATGTTTGAGTGTTGATTACACTGGTGATTAGTCTACAGGTACATGTGTGTGAGCATCTATGCCATGGAGGTGAAAATGGCTTGGAGATGATGCTTAGCTCACACATATGGAGATGAAGGAGCTAAACTCATGATACATGGCATGGAGTCATGTGGCTATGTGGAGAAGATCAAGACATGACTTGGCGTCGACGGACCAGTTGCAAGTGTGAAGGGCAAGCTAGTGGGCTTGGCGCCGATGGACCAACGCAACGGTGAAGACCAAGTGAAGTCGAGGATCGATGGACCAAAAGCCACGTGATGATATGAAGTGGATCATATCATTGTTGAGGTATTGGTGCATGTGTTGCACCGGCATCGACGGTGTCGGAGACGGAGATGAAGACGGTGACGGAATGGAAAGCGCAAGGCAAAGGTATAACCTAGGGCATTACCATTTCACCGGTCTAAGGTTGAGTAGAGAAGTGCTTGACCGGATTTAAGATAGATGGCCATACTATCAAGAGGGGCAAAGTTATTTACATATTGGTCATCTAGTGCCACTTGGAGTGATCTAACTTTGCATTACTAGGATTGAGTGGCGTGGCAATAAAGTGTGAAAAACCTTTTGAAAAATGTTTGTGAAAATGCTAAGTCAAATGCACAAGGTTGTGGAACACTTTGGAGTTGGCACATTTGCAAAAGGGTGGAAGTTTCGAGCTCGCGGGAAGCTTGGTTGGATCTTGGATGGATAAACTGCTTTTATCCTTTGAGTTTTGGATCAAGGAATCATATGGACTGTGTAGCCCTCTGAATAAGATTTCTAAAATGTCCAAGATCATCAAAATTGGAGTTTGGAAATAAGAGATATCGCCGTTTTAGTGAGCGGAGGTCTGCACAGGACGCTGCACCGGATGCGGGTTTTTTAGCACTGGACGCGCGGCTGCTACTGTAGCAGCGTCCGGTGTGTTTTGAGCTGTTTGGGCTGCGAAAGAGCACCGGACGCTCCTGGCGTCCGGTGGGTGTGCACCAGACGCGTCCGGTGCAACCCTGGAACTCTCGGGTGCTGCGTAACGGCTAGATTTCTTGGCGTTTTGAGCACCGGACGCGTTTGGTGCAACATAATTACGCGTCCGGTGCGTGCGCAGTGATCCCAATGAAGGGGGTAACGGCTCTTTTGTTTGAGAGCTATAAATAGGAGTGAGAGCCGGCCATGGCAGCTGGTCTTGCACCTTAGGAATGTGTTTCCCTTGCTTGTGCATGGCTTAATGCTCTCCAACTCACTTGTGCTCATAAAATTCGCATTCGAGAAGTCAGTGATCAATCGCTTGTGCATTGCATTGTGAGATTGCTTCGAGTGGCATTAGGATAATCGAGTTGCAAGCCGGTGATGCTTGTTACTCTTGGAGGTCGCCACCTCCTAGACGACTTGGTGGCGAGAGGCTCCGTGGAAGCAAGCAAGGAGATTATGCTTGACTCCAGAGCAAGCTTGTGAGGGGTTGGAGCTCACCCCGCGGGAGTCGCGAAGAGCATCGCTAGTTGAGCGAGACGTGAAGAGTGACAAGTGGTCCGGCCAGATCGAGGATCAAGTGCTTGCAGGCGTCCCGCGTGGGGGTGGTGACTTGTGGTGGGTCACCTCTTGTCAGAGGATCAGCGGCAACTTTGGAGCTTGTCTCAACGGAGGATGTAGCTTGTGGCGACAAGTGAACCTCCGGAAAATAAATCACCGCGTCAACATCTTCCCATCCTTCGCGGTGGTTTGCTCCCTTCTACACGAGTTATTTACTTTGTGCATTACTTTACTTGTGTAGTTGTAGTTGCTCTTGTGAGATCGGTTAGCTTGTGTAGCTTGCCACTCACCTTCTTAGCTTGTGTAGCCTAGAAGTAGTGTCTCACTTAGTTTGTGTAACTAAGTGGGTTGTGCTCCTTGGTTAGGATTGTGTATCCTTGTCATTGACCTCGCAGTGAGCTTAGGTGCTTAGTGCGCTTTTGCTTGCTAGTTGGTAGGAGTTTCCCCGGTGCTTCAAGTACTAGTGCTTAGGTTTGTGTGACCTTACGCTAGAACGGTTTAGTGAAGCTCAAGGTAGGCTTGCACCTTTGTTTCTTGCTATGATCTTTGACAAGGTGCTTAGAGTTATAGTTAGAGGGGTGAATCATTGCTAGAACCGAATAGGTTTTATTTCGCTGTGATTAGTTGTTAAAAAGGACTATTCACCCCCTCTAGTCCGCCATCTCGAACCTACAGGAACGAAACTACAAGGGAGAACAAGTTTACATGGTGTTTATATCTCATGGTTCGGTTGCTTCCCGGTAACCAACTCCTGTTTGAGGAGAGTCCTTGGATCCACACCCTCTACATGTCTAGCAAGTCCTCGAGCTTGGTTCTTCAATGTGGGTGCTTGACTATGAGCTAGTGTTGACGGTCGATAACGTCAACTTTTATTAGAACTTTAGACATGAAAGGACACATGAATACACACTAGTCTAGGGTTTTAACTGACAATTTTTACGAGTTTTGCATATTCTGTATTTTCCAGGCAGTATTCCAGAAAAGCGCAAAAACAGGGATTAAAGTGCGTAAAAGACACGAAACTTAACCGCGAATAAAACATCGTCATCGGAACACTAGAAGGCTCTGGAATACACCAGAAGCAAACGGGGACCCACACCTGTCAAGGTGGGGCCGGCCGGCCCCAGGAGGGGGCCGGGCGGCGCCTCACGCCAAGGGTTTGCCACCCGCCTTCTGGATTGTTCTTCCACCGCCTCCCACGATGCATCTCGACCCCACGTTAAGTCGGTTTGATCCAATGGCTATAAATAAAGGGGCAGACCCGCCTGGAGGCATCTCTATTCCTGAGCTTCAATTCAATATCTTCAGTTAGGGTTAGATGTAGCAATTAGGAGAGACTAGTTCTTCTAGATCTAGTCTTGTTTAGATAAGTAGAGAGATAGAGTAGACAAGTAGAGATTCAGAGGAATTCCGGCCTGTCGGCGCTTCTTTATACCAACAAGCAATTCTAGCGCCGTTGCCGGTGTCACACCCAATTTTAAGGATAAAATTAAATGAACCAACTTATGTGTGCCCAGGGATCAATCACACACATAAGCGACAAATTACATAGTACCATCACAAGGTTTAATATATAATGAATAATATCACAGAGTCTTTACATTAATAACAGCGGAATAATATAGATAACTCTCTCGCAGAATCTCCATTCCACAGGGAATAGTTGACTGGTGAACACAATCCTAATAATCCTCTTAGATGTCTTCATAACCATAATCATCTGTTACCCATCCAGGGATTTTTATCCAAATATGAAAAATAAAGCAAGCGTAAGTACATGTCGTACTCAACAAGAATAGCATGGGTTCATGAGGCTCAAATAAGGCATGACACTGGTTGACAGCGGTTGCTTTTAATTGATCATATTTTAGCAATTTGAGTAGCAGCAATAGAATATACCAAGGAACATGGTTCGCATGATCATATAAACATGATAATTAATATGGAATAAACATCAACAGAAACTTCAAATTAATAAATCAATATTCAATTATTATTATTCTGTAAGACGTCCAAGGCCGCTCGTGACCGTGAGCACGGCTGATATATCAGTTTTACACTCTGCAGAGGTTGCACACTTTCACCATGAGTCGTGATTTACCCTTTTTCTCGAGGTGATCAGCCTCTCGATCCACTACCAAGGTAGATCGGCGGGGTTCACTATGAAGTCTTTCAAAAGCCTCGCTAATATGTTACTAATCAATCCGGGACGCAATGGCAAGGGGCGGTAGAGCCCTCCTTCCAAGTGGCACATACACGCAGCAGTACACACAAGGACAAGAGCCGCAAAACAACCAGCTCGGCAAGGTACCTTTCAAGATTAATAGCATGATAGAAAGTAACTCCATACTTGACTAAAGCCAGAGCCATATAGCCCCCATGGTTGCGCTGTAAGTCCCGGTGTCATACTTACAGTTAAACCCTTAGTCCATGTTGCTAAAAAACATCTTTTAATTTTTATTTCATAATCAATTATTCAAGTTCATAAGATCATGACCCATCAAAGCACTAGCATCACTACTCAAATGCAATCTCATAGGTAACAAGGATCAAGTCATCAAAAGCTAGGAATAATCACTATGGTTGCCAAGGTAAACATATGCACCATGAATTTAATGATTAAGGTGAATAGGCAACAAGGATGGTCCATGCTATACTTGCCTTACACTTGAGATCCTTTTCTCTTATTTAAACCTCCGATGACTGCTTCTTGATCACCACGTAATTCTCACCGACTGGACATGACTATATTGCACCATACAAGCATCCAACACATACATGCATAGCATACAAATATAATACTCTATTAGAACAATACACCAATCAATGAGAAGAGAAGTTAAAAAGTTTATAAAACGAATCTACGTGTTGCTATGAGCACACAGACACGAAGACCACGCTAATTAGAATTATGGTTGAAAAGATACAACTACCGGAGGATTTGCTTTTTATTTAGAAAACAAGTGATTAATAGATTATTAAAATAATATTTAATTTAGAATCTCTAAACATGTTAAACAACATCATTAATGCGTAGGTTACACGAATTGAAAACCAACGCAAGTTGAACGGACTAATTCGGAGTTAGAACGTACGAGTTATGAATTAAATAGGATTTGCCTTTATAGAAATAATAGATCAAATCTAGCCACGAGACAAAAGCAATGCACTAAAAAGAAAAGCGCTCGATGCTATGGTTGAAAAGGTACATTACCAAAAATTTAAATTATAAAAGAAAAGAAATAGCTACAAATTTGATCTATTTTAGCTAACAAAATCATGAGAGTTAGTAGTTCGGATTAGATAAACTATAATTTAATTTAAAAATCTAAGTTAAACCTAGTCATATTTATTTATAAGAAAGGAACGTATATTTAAGCAAATTTAAATTAACTTTGCAAAATAATGCTCGATGCTAGTTTAAGCAAAACATTATGACAGATCCATGTTCACTTACATTGCTTTTAGTTATAAAAAATGTTGCATCCATATTAATCAATTTGATAGTTATAAGCAGAACATCGCTACTAGACCACGACCCCGTCATAACAAACTCAGTGAAACTTGATCGCATTAAAAATTGAGCTAGGGCAGAGAAACTACAGAGTTGTAGAGCTCTAGATAATTATTAATTTGACAAAAAGACTATACAGTAAATAGAATGGATTAAAACTGAGCTGACATATTATATGAATGATTGCCGGACACTACATGAGCAGATATGGGTGAGATTTAATATCCACTAGTTGGAAAAGAAATAATGTATATATAGTGTATATGCCTCAGATAGTTACACGGATCATGAATCTGCATGTGCTAGTGAACTGTACGGTGGGCAGGAGATACGTACATGAGAGGCAACTCACACACTAGATGAATTTGGTGCAGAATCCATGCATGCTAAATAGGAGGCGTGACTTCGTTTCATTTGCAAGTGAAGGACGCAGCATCCAAGCTACGCCGAAAGCAACAATTTATATGGCACCGAGATGATTTGATTGGGAGCCCTAGGGTTCACAAGTCACGGCGTCAGGTAGGTCTCAGCCGGTGGATTAGGACAAGAAAACAGCGGCGCTGCAGCAGCTAGCAATTATAGATGGCTAATCATAGACTTGAAGCAACGCCAGTATACTTGTAGATTAAAAAGAATAACAGAGATGTTACATGGAGGGCTCACCAACTCCAACGAGGATGACTCGTTCCAGGATGGCAGACTCAGGCAGGATAACGGACGGCGATTCGGTCGAGGAGGACCTTAGGACGAGAGTTGCGCAGATATGACATCGCGGTAGCGTAGTCGAAAGAGGAGGAAAATTTAATTTACTACCGAATTCCTAAACTCGGGTATTTCTTGAGGTAGTTTTGGTACGATTTGTCTAAAGGGTAGGCGGATATATATAGGGAGAAGAACTCCTCACCTCAACATCAATTAGCAATATGGTACTAATTGATGTTGCACCCTTTTCCTTTACTAATGGGCCTAAATTATTATTAAAGCCCGTTAGTAAACAATGCATGGGCTAAAGAGAGTTATTAGGATAATTGCTCATGGGCTTTGTGGACCGGAGAACAATAAAAGATTTTATTATTTTCGGAATTGAATAATTTCACAAATAAAACAATTCTATAAAAGTCTAGAATTAGTATTTAGTGTGCGAAAAATATTCCGAAGGCTCCAAAAATTATGGAAAAATTTTCGGAGACATTTTGGAACATGATAAATCTAAATAAAGTATTTGGACATCATGAGAAGATATTTTGGAGCCTCTAAAAATTAGATTTTGCTCATAGAAAAATAGGAGAAAGGTCCAGAAAAAGCCGGAAAAATTCCCGGGAAGTTATTAGAGATAATTTGATGAATGTTGAGCACCAAAGAGTGATTTGGAGCTGAAGAAAAGGTTTTGATAAACTCTGACTGAATGATATGAGTTGGAAATCAAGGAATTTGATTGAAGATAGACACAGAGACACGCAGAAAAGATCGTTTACTAAACGCGTTTTGGAAACTTTACTCACTCATATCGTTAAATCATTTTTAATTATTTTGAGCTTTGGCAAAGATCACTCAACCAAAATAAATCATATGCAAGAGCATGAATGCACAACTATATTGCTAAAACCTAGCTGGATTTCAACTTAATGAAAAATTTTAATTTCCCTATGTTTTCATGAGCTCAAAAATACCAAATTAAATAATTTTACCTATATTTCAAAAGTAGCAAAATTTAGGGTGTTACAGCCGGGGAACAGTTTGCTGATTTTGACTTAGTTTAGCTTAATCTTGTATTATACTTTTATCTTTTCTATTTTATCCCTACCTTTTCATCATTTTATGTTCATCCTTATGGATGCTTTAAATTCCACGCCTATCTGTCTTTATGGCATGCGCAAAAACTTTGAGCCATTAAAATCTGTAGAGTCTATCATAACACCTGGCTATGAACTATGCCCATGTCTAATTAATATGATTCGGGATAAACCCTTCTCGGAAGAAGGTAAAGAAAATCCATACTTACACCTATGAGAATTCGAGCAGACCTGTGCATGCTTGCACATTGCTGGCATGTCTAATAAGACCTTGAGATGGAAGCTTTTTCCGTTCTCTTTGATCGGAAGAGCTAAACGTTGGTATAATCGAGCCATAGGAAGTATGCAAGGGAATTGAGAAATTTTATGCTCTGAATTTTATTTATATTTCTTTCCCATCCATAGAGTAGTTAACCTTCGAAAAGAGGTTCTAACGTTTAGGCAACTAGAACAAAAATCTCTTAGTATATCATGGGATCGTTTTAATGAACTTGTTACATCTGGCCCTGACCTTGGTTTTCCAGACCGTGTGCTTATTCAACATTTTTATTTGGATCTTTCCAAGAACTCTATGGAGTCCCTTGATTTATCCTCTAGAAGAGCCTTTCCTTATTTGCCTATAAGTAAAGTAAGAGCAATGATTAACAAGGTTGCTCAAGCGAATTCTGAACTCCCTAAACAAGAGAAGGAATCATACCCCGAACAAGCAGAGGAAGTTTTGGTAGCTAAAATACAACCACTCCAATCACAGGATTTAGCTGTCAATCCTAAACCATCGAAACCCCACTTTGATGATTTAGACTTCCAATTAGCTAAGATGCTCGTAAATCAATGTAAATCAAATTTTCTTAGAAGAGCATCTTGAAAAAAGTGTCGTCAACTTCCTTTCCCCCATAAAAGACATTGGGAAGAATGCAAGGATGGCATATCTAGTGATGCCATAGAACGAGAGCCAAGCCACTTAGGAATCAACTCTATCTTCTCCCCTTCTATGCTCACATTAAATGTCTCATTTTAACCCATCTCTAAACCCATCCTTGACCCTGATGATCCTTTTTATGCTCTCTCTCCAAAATCTCATAATGACCCTAGGATCCCATTAAGACATCCTAAGAATAGGAGTCATGAAGATTATTGGAATGACCAAGAAGAGCTACGACAATGGCAGGAATGCATAGAACATAATAGAAACACATACGCTATTGTCAAAGAATGGATGGAAGAGGACGAAGCCTTAGTACTAGCATCTAAACTTAGTCTAGATTCAAATGGTGATATTAAATCAATTTCTGTAATAAACATAACTCATCCAAGTTTAGAGAAAGCCTTAGACGAGACCAAACATAGAGACACCAATCCATGGGAAATCCTAGAAAATAAAACATCCAATGAATGTCGTAGACATGAAATAATAGAGTCAAACTTGTCGCCTATTGACATCTATGAAAAAACACCCTTGGAGTTTAAAAAGGGAGATCACATCAATAAGCATGGGAATTATTTCATTAACACCTCATCGAATCCATGCTCATATGAGAAATCTCCTGGATCAATTGGTCTCTCTAACATTATCACACACGAGATCTTCAACCCCCTCATTCTACATGTTCATAAATTTTTCAAAAGGGTGGTTGTAGATGCATATTTTTATCATAAATATTGTAGATCTCGTTGTAATCTTGATATAGGTGCACAAAGACTGGTGTTCTAGAGGAAACCACCCCATGAACGAAGGTTTCCCAAGAACGACTTTGTGTCCTAAAATAACCACTCTTGAAAAATGAATTTACCTTGCACCTTTAATTTTACTATAATGCCCTTATGAATTGAGCATAAAATTATAATTATAAAAATATTCCCTCGGGTATTTTTGTCACTAACCATTCCAAGCTTGAAGCAGAAAGATGACATCATCAGGTATGTCCAACCAATTATCATGCAACATAAATTCATCCAAACTTAACTTTGCTTTGCAAAATTCAAGCTTGGGGGAATGAGCTTATTTAGAGAATCTTATGTTGCTAATATTGGTTGTCTCTACCCTTTTAATCCATGTTTAAATTGTTAATTAATAATCATGCTCTTTCATCTCGGTTTGAATAGCGCTCTATAATACTTTCATGCTACCTTTATTTGCTATTGTATATGTTTAGGCTTTGAAGTACTTTCATACATCTCTTAAATAAAGCACGGTGCTTAGTTTAGGAGTGGTGATCTTATTTTCAAAAGCTTTTTGAATTAAGCGTGGTGCTTAGGTTAAAATGCCTTCCTAAGTCAAATTAGACGTGGTGTCTAGGTTGATTTTTGAGCCGCTTGTATGCTGTAGTAGACATTGGATATTTTGTTGGACTAACCCCTGCAGGAAACTTTCACAATTTATTTGGGTAAGTCACGAGATAAATTCAAATCAGAGATAAGACAGGGCACATACTGAACTTTAATAACATTGTAAAGGAAGACACAGCTCATTCATTATGAATGTAAGAACTGTGAGTATTAATGATTCATTCACTTCATCTTCTGCTGCAAGTTACTTTACCTCAAGCCATGCCTGTATAGAACATGATCTACGCTAACGAAATATCAACCCTATCTTCTTAGTAGCATAGATGGAACATGATAAAATTATGGACAAACAACCTATGTTCCAAAGTTATACATTCCTTCGGGTATGTGTTGTCCACTAATCTATTGCAGGCATAATAATGAATGGAGTGACAAGGTGTCATAAAATCAAAAAAGCAAAAGACGGCAAAGGGGATAAGCAATAAAGAGACAAGATGCTCATGAACAACTCAAGATGCAAGAGAAGGAAAGGACCACCAGTCATCTACCCTTCATTACTTATTGCCATCACGCTCTTATAATGAAGGTAATATTTTAAGGTAAGTGGTTACTTTTCTCCTCTTGATCTTGGTATGTAGATAAATAAAGACACAAATATATTAGAGTTAAAGCTTTAATTGATTAACCTAATTAACTCAACATGCTTTGACCTTTAAGATTGTTCATGGCATCATTCTTTTGATCTCAGTCTTAACGAAATGTGCTAAACATTGTATTCTATCTTTGAAAGATGATAGTCATACTCATGTGAAAATTTATATATTATGTAGAGATGGACAACCCTTCCATTGGTTAAGCAATTTAAATCTTTTCTGCCATATGAACTTAAATGCAACATAAATGCTTAATCTTCTGATCTTACCACTCATGTCATAAGTAAACAAATTATGCAACACCAATTTTATCTTGTTCAATGTGCATAAGGATAGAGAAAATAAAGAGATAGATTCGGTTTTGTTGGCGTTTTTCCAGCAGAACCCATGCACTTGATCTCTACCTTGGTTTTGCAAACAGGACAACACTTCGAGCAAAGTTTGTTAATTCCAAAAATTTCACAAGTGAAAGTTCTGTGAACATGCCGCTGAGCAAGATGCTGCTAGTTTCACTATTAATGCTCTACTTCAACCTACTGGCCAAGCAAAGAACAAAATTGACATCACCATCACCAGAGGTGCAACCATCAAGACCTCCATCTCTAAGACGGAGAGATACACAAGACTGAAAGAAAAAGTCCTGTCGGTAGACTTTAAATTCCGCAACCTTGCCATAAGGAAATATGGTAATTATCTAATTAATTAGTATTCATAATTTACATTGGTAATTTCACTTTAGCATATTCATCTTTATGCATATTAAAAAAATCTTTATTGTCTTATTTACTGCATCATAAAGTATTAAAGCCTCACATGAATAAACTTATGGTAACCCTGTAGGAGTATTTACTGTGGTGGCATAAAAAAATAAAATTAGCACCTGTATTTATTTGTTGCATTATGAAAACCCAAGGCCCCATGAGAATAAATATTCTCCGTGGTGGCACAAAAATAAAATATACATCATGCATACATATTTACTTTTCTGCATAAGAAAATCAGAAAATCCTAAAAAGTATCCTGCTAGAATCTGTCAATTGAAATCAACTCAAAAGAATAATCAATTACTTATTAGCTGACCGCTAACCCCTTATCACATTCTTCGAGCCTCGAGTTTTGGTTTTCTTGTTGGAGTATAATTATGCAGGATAACACTATGTCTGAGGAGTGAGTCCATTAGTGGCACCCACCAGACTGCTACTGACAAGCTCACTCTAAAGATCATCAACACCAAGTATTGTAAACATCTAGCTTGAGGGAGGAGCATCCCATAGTTATCAGGTAACTATACCTATGCGATTATCAAGTCTGCTTTATATAGTCATAAAATACCAAAAATATGTGAACACATGAAGGTTCACCATAGTACCATAAGAAAATCTAAAAATACCAAAAATATGTGGGCACATGAATGTCCACACTTTTTAGAAAAACCAAAAATATGTGGGCACATGAAGATCCACCCAATTAGGAAACTTCTGCTGAAAATATAAAATCAATCACTTACCATGGAGTGGTACTAAACCTAACCCCTCTCCATAAGATTTTGTTAGAAATTGGGTTTCACAGGAAAATATAATATCAAAGAGCTAGTCAACCTGACGCCCTTACACTGCCGATACACCTGCTCTCAGAAGGATCACTCAATTTGCAACATCAAAGACCCTGTCAAACATCTAACTTGGGGGAGGGCACCCTCCATTTAAAATCCAGCTAACTGTAAGTTTTCCACCTTATTATTATTGTACCATATCGCTTTTTTCGCGTGAGTTAGCTAGTACGATAAAATTTGAAAACCAAATAAAAACTTAGTTATATATTAGAGTGGTCTTAGAGTGTGTCTATAGTCAGTCTAGCTTAGAGTCAAATAAAAACTGGAGAACATTAAAATTTTGTCTTAGAGATGATGAATAGTTGCTATGCCGTAATTCCTTTCAAGTGCCTAGTTTTCAACCTTAAATTCTTCCGAGTTTTGGATACTACTGTTTTGGCTCAAGAATTTATTCTGAACCTGAAACTTGTGGAGGCATATGCTTGAGTTAAGTCTAGGTGATTGATTGATATGATACATGAAGGTTAAGCTGCTATTTATCTTATTCCTACCAATACTAAGTTCTGGAGATTTATTTTAAATTTAAAATCTTACATGATGAGCTCTTGTATGACAAAGTGCGAATTCCTACCAAAGCCTTATATGATACATTTAGAGATAGGAAAACCTTTGCACATTTATGCTGTTTGCTTTGCATTGAGTTTAGTCAACCTTTGTTGTATACCTTATGAGAGTCTTGTCATGCTTTTAAAATCAAGATCACTTACACACTCCACCCACATATGCATTACTCCTAGTCTGGGAGTAAGCGCAATCATTTTCCACTTCCAACCAGATCCACTTTAAAAATGTTTTTCTCCTACACTGGGAGTAAACACCCAAAAATATATCCTATAGGACAGCCCCTGTTTAATTGCTCTAAGTTCTTATCATTATCTCTCCAATTATTTATATTCAAAGGATGCATGTGGCTATGCAAAAGTATTGAAAAAAAAGAAAAGGGAGTAAAAGATGGACAAGTGTCCCAGCAATTAAAATAATGGGTACTGAGATGCCCGCCTCCCTGAAAAAAGAGAGAAAGAAAAGAAGAAAAAGAAAATAAAGATAGCCCATGTTTTCCCGTGAAAGTTCTAAGTTCCAAAAAGGAGAGTGAGTCATCTTCAAAGAGCAAAAGTAGAATTAGGATTAGCCACCTTATGTACACCCATCCACTATATTCCATACACATGCACATCTTGGTCTGATTGTATGACTTGACTCTCTGTGGATCCATTGTTGGACTTTACAATATACGAATTGCAAGTATACTCATCCTTGTTATTGCCACTCCTATAAGCTCCACTATAATCCTTAGTTGTAGAAAGGGCATAATAACATCATTAATGCCTCAGTGAGATCCATAAATACCACATATATTAAGAGACTTGAGGGTGTCATACAATTAAGCTCTGAGTTTTATTTCGAAAACTTGCAAAACTCTGGAATATTGGTACTGTGAAGAATTTGAGACATAGTGCTTGACTTGATTGTTCTATCTTTCGATTGCTCAAGACTTATACAAAAGCTGAAAAGCTCCATAGTTAAAGGTACAATGGGTGAGTTCGAGAGTTAGACCAGTTTTGTCTAATCTGGAGGAGAATTTTTGTTTAAAAACATGTGTACTTGGAAGGCATGAAGGCATTGTAGCAACTCTTGATCCAAATATATTAGTAATTAGGTTTAAGTTGTTTGCCAAGAGACTGGCAAAAGGTAAGCTTGGGGGAGTTGTTGACGGTCGATAACGTCAACTTTTATTAGAACTTTAGACATGAAAGGACACATGAATACACACTAGTCTAGGGTTTTAACTGACAATTTCCACGAGTTTTGCATATTCTGTATTTTTCAGGGAGTATTCCAAAAAAGCGTAAAAGAGGGATTAAAGTGCGTAAAAGACACGAAACTTAACCGCGAAGGAAACATCATCATCGGAACACTATAAGGCTCTGGAATACACCCGAAGCAAACGGGGACCCACACCTGTCAAGGTAGGGCCGGCCGGCCCCAAGAGGGGGCCGGGCGGAGCCTCCCCCTAGGGTTTGCCACCCGCCTTCTAGAGTTTTCTTCCACCGCCTCCCACGATGCATCTCGACCCCACGTTAAGTCGGTTTGATCCAACGGCACGTATTCATCCCATTGGGCTATAAATAAAGGGGCAGACCCCCCTGGAGGCATCCCTATTCCTGAGCTTCAATTCAATATCTCCAGTTAGGGTTAGATGTAGCAATTAGTAGAGACTAGTTCTTCGAGATCTAGTCTTGTTTAGATAAGTAGAGAGATAGAGTAGACGAGTAGAGATTCGGAGGAGTTTCGGCCTGTCAGCACTTCTTCGTAGCTGTATTCTTCTGGATTCAGCTTCCTCGCCCAGAGCTGCGTTCTGAGGTACTTTTGTATTCAACTTCTAATTCAAGTAAGCATTTGTTCTTATTCGTTCTTAAGTTTGCAACTCATATTGAGTACTTTGATCTTGGTCATTACTTGATTGAAGCAGTATTTCGTAGTGTAGGCGTGGTGCCTAGGCTAGCTTTACTTGTGAATGTCCTCTGATTGGCCGGATAATGGTAGTTCGCGTAGGTGATAGCTATGTTGATTCCTCTGTAGTCCACTTCCCGTTGATAGGATCGATAGGTGTATAAGTGTTTGGTAGGAGGGAACTCTGATTTCCACTCTTATTCATTTCACTGCCCAGTTAGAACGATATTATTCAAAGCTTACCGATTGTTGGAACTAGATAATCATTAGCTATTTCCTCTTTCTTGATATTATTTAGCCTAATTGTAGGGTTAAGTTCATCGGCTTGGTCATTATCACCTACTGTTCCTTGTGGATTCAATATTTAAAACCTCCGGGTGAAGTGCTACATCGGTATTACATTTGTGCGCTTGCGGATAATCTGATGATGATAATAATATTTAGTAGAGCGCAGTTAATTTATACCAACAGCTAGTCAATCAACAAGGCACTTCTACAAGCCTCGATTTAGAGTTGTTCTTTGAGATCCAATCAAGGCGATGAGCACAAAGCCTCTCAAAAGCCTTCCGTCTGGAACCCCGCACTATCACTAAGTGCTGCTCAACTAAGTGCCTCTAAGCTATCCAGGTGACAACAGCCACCAAGAGTAGTTAGAAAAACGACGACGACAACAACAACGACAACAACACTTCTCTAGTGCCACAAGATGCTAACTCACAAAGCAATACAAATCACTAGTAATCTTACCGCACCTGGTTAAATTCTGATTTTTAGAATAAAACATTTAAACTAGGTTTGTTGCCTCCTTCAACAATGCACATGACAAAAGTAGATAAATTGTGAAGGCTCGGCTTTATCCATTTTTAATCACCTTATTTAATTCGTGCTTAACAATGTGTTACAATATGTTCATACATACAACTACGTGTTTTTTTTATGTATTTTTGCTATAATAATCATAAGTATATAAAATAAAGTGCCACATTTAACAATGTGGGCTGGAATATATTGAGAAAACAATAAAAATAAATAAGTATTTAGACCCGCTAGACCATGTGGTTGTAGAACACATGCCTACATGAACAAGCACAACATTGTTTACAAAAATCAATAAATTATTTTGTGACAGACAAACTCTGTCATAGATTGATGGCATTTGTAAATTAACCTATGTGACACATAAAATATCTTTATGGCGTAGCAAATATCGTCACCAGATGAAATTAGACTAGTTGTGTGACATTTTTTATATACAACTTTCTATTGATATTGAGTCGAAATGCCTAAAACATAATGTCATAAACATGATGATGTAGTAACATCATGACCTACTCTAATCCTAAAAACATAAAGAAAAAAGACATTCTTGTAGTGTCTATTTTTGGATAAGGTAGAGCAAGTTATCAATAGCAATTATAAATTAATCTAAATTAGCTAGGTTGGCTAACAAATAGTTAACGATTTGGATAAAAATTAACACATGTGTTAGCTCTCTATTTAAATATACTAGTTTTGTCTAATTCTTAGATGGCTAACAATTAACCAAGAGCAACTTTAAGAAACTCTCATTCTTTCCAATCAGTAGGAATATATATATTAACGAAAAATATCCCCAACAGCCTTTTCATTTGGTTATTCAAATATAACCATATTCTCATTCGGATTTTCCGCTATTGAAAGATAAAACGACAGTGACTCTCTAAGTAGAAAGGTAGAACACTTCTATGTCAATGAATGAATCTCTAAATGATTATTTAGAGTATGTCCTGGAGTTTGATATAATTTGCTTGCTGAACATAGATTTATCAAGTTATTTAATTATGTCCTTCTTCAAGAGACCTTTAATTATGTTTTGATTTAATGTGTCGTTTATTAAAGTAAAAAACACATCTACTCTGCGCATTGACACAAGTACCATGTGACCTTAACCTATTCAACTCGTCCAGCGGCATACAGTCGGTGAGGCGCGCCCAACTCCGTGCCTTTCAGGCATGCACATGTAAAGGCAACAGTCGATGGGATGGCACTCAAGGACGATGCCGATGGAACTCAAGGTCAGCGGGGAAGGCTCTGCTCGCTGCTCCCTGAAACCTGAAAGTTGATTTTCTGCGACAAGAAAATACTATTTTAGGTCTGAAAAGAAACCAAAATAGGTCGTTTATAAGCTCAAGCGAACAGAGCCAATCACATAAAATTGATTGCTGGTGTCAACTAATTCCTCTCAACTGTAAACTTATGAGTTAGAAAGGATATTTGATAATTTTTTATTTTTATTAAGATAAGAAGATATTTTTATTTTCCATCTCCGGGTGGAACAACTCGACTCAAACTTTAGGTGGAGCTAACTTTGAAGCTGGTTTTGTCTAGAGCGTGTAGCCGGTCTATTTTGAAGTTTTCTGGGGTAGAAAAGAGGTGCTCCAGAAAAATAAACTAGAGCTCTAAGAACTCCTTGGAGTAAGGCTGCTCCAAAGTTAGGGTGTTTGGCTAGCTGGAGTCAGCTCTATCTTCGAGTTAGGCTCTGAAGCCATGTTAAACATGTCCTAAATTGTTGCAAGATATTCTTTTTCTCTTGTTGCTAAAAGATAAAAATAAAAGTTATTTTTATAATACTCCTGAAAATACTCTTAGAGTGTGAGCTTTAAAAAACCGTTAAATAGACCATTACTTTTCTATATTGTATTATAGAAAAGTAGATTGAGTCCATTCCATATAGTAGAGTTGCTCTAATCTAGCATTAAAATATGGGTGCTTAATTCTCAATTCAAATAAAGGGTTTATTTGGTATAGCTCTTTGTCAACATCTTTTTTAAAATAACTTCATGAGTAAAGTTTTCTCCTCCTCTTACAAAGCTGAAAAGATAGATTATTTTATCTTTTTTTCTCATTTCTCTCCTAATCATACATGAAGTTATTAGTGAATCTATTCTGGCAAACAATATTTCTAAAACAAACAACTTGTTTCGCCAAAAAAAGTATATTGTTCATGAAACTATTTTAAAAAAAAACAATTTCACTAGTGTAGTTGATCTATACCAAATGGTGCCAAATAACGTGAAAACCTCCGTGATCCTCGCACAACAATTTGGGTTCGTTGAAATCCAATTTCAATTGTTTGGCAACTCTGTTTCATTGTAGGTGAGGTCTTGACTCGTGAAGGTGAAGTGGAAAGCCGGTGGAGGTTCACGACTCACGGGGTGGCTTTCTGCACCGGCAAATCAACTGCCCTACCGTCCATCACCGATCCGACGTCTCATATCATTTCAACGAGCAGGTCGCCCCCCCTTGCATCTCGCGCAGGATATAAACCATTTCTTCGCTGCCCACTCCTCCCTTCGTACTGCTAACTTCGCAATCTGGTCCAAAGCCCCAGCTGAAATTTTCATCCAGGCCCTTCGCCTGAGATGGCGTCGGAGCTGACGTACCGTGGCGGCAGCGCGGCGCCAGGCTCTGCCTCCAACGGCGGGGAGTACTCCCCGAAGCCCTCCAAGCCGCTCTCGTGGCTCTCCCGCGCCGCGCGCTACGCCGCCGCCGAGCACCGCCCCCTCTTCGCCCTCGCCGGCATGCTCTTCGCCGCCGCCCTCTTCACCTTCTCCTCCCCCTCTGCCTCGTCGCCGTCCGAACCCACCTGGTCGGTCGGATTCAACCACCTCGCCGTCAGCGGGCACCCTTCCTTCCGCGAGTCCACCGCCGGCGGCAAGGTGCCCCTGGGGCTGCGTCGGCGCGCGCTGCGGGTGCTCGTGACGGGCGGCGCCGGGTTCGTGGGGAGCCACCTGGTGGACCGGCTGGTGGAGCGCGGCGACAGCGTGATCGTGGTGGACAACTTCTTCACGGGGCGCAAGGGCAACGTGGCGCACCATCTCCAGAACCCCAGGTTCGAGGTGATCCGCCACGACGTCGTCGAGCCCATACTGCTCGAGGTCGACCAGATCTACCACCTTGCCTGTCCAGCCAGCCCCGTGCACTACAAGTACAACCCCATCAAGACCATCATATCCTCACTCAGTTGCTTCATCTGAATCTGAATGCTTGCTAACCCAAATTTGCTTTCGTTTTACTATTATTTTAATGATCGATTTCTGTGACTCAATTCATTGCTGAGTTGTTTTCTGTTATCTTTTCTTTATGGTTTAATTTTGCTTGTTCCGTATGTATTATATGGGTCTAATCATTTTTTGAACATAAATATAAATTTTAGAATGAGGGTTGGTAAAAGCAGAGTATATTCGAACGAATTTCATATGTTGTTTCTTCGGAAAGATTGATTTTTTTTAGGAAATGTGTGGTTCGTAGTTTTTTATATGGTTTTCTTAGGAAACATGTTGTTTCCTAGGAAATATTGAATTACTTTTAAGTCATGTCTCCTTCCTGTATACAAAATTCTATGGTTGGATTGCTCTGAAGATAGGTTGGGTTACCTGGTGATCTCCGATTGGGTTGCCTGCTAATTCTAATTCAACATGATTGCTTCATGTTTTCCTAACTTGTAATAGGAGTAAGGTCAAAGCTGCAAGCAGACTTTGGACCTAGTTGAGCACTTGAGCTGTTGAAAAGTCTGGATTGTAGCTGCAAAAATTATAGGTCTTTGCTGCCGCCCTTTCTTCATAATAGTGTTGCGTATCTATCACTTCACTGTCATGTGTCTTTCTTTTTTCCAACTACTAGTGCTAGTGTGCTTAGGGGAGGTGAAGCCTGAGTGCTGAGCTACCAAACTAGATCCTCAAATAGTCAGAACATCGAAGAAAGCTGTTTGACATGTTAGTGCTTGCTGTCTTTTTGAAATGGTATTGTGAACTTTAACTTTTGATATGGCACAAGACAAATGTTGTTGGGACACTGAACATGCTTGGATTGGCCAAGAGGATTGGGGCAAGGTTCCTACTTACAAGCACCAGTGAGGTCTATGGTGATCCCCTCCAGCACCCTCAGGTGGAAACTTATTGGGGCAATGTCAACCCTATAGGTAACAACTCATCACGATATTCCTTTTTTTTGCAAATTCTGCAATGCAACAGTTCCATCAAACAGATCGATTGAGTCGATCATGGAGATTAGTACAAAGTACAGGGATATCCTCATTGCAGGCATTAATTCTGGTCACCTGATTGTCAACACATTATTTGCGTTTCTCTTTTCCTAGGAACACGATATTCAAATGTGCCATTAATATATAGCACTATTATTTGCTCATTGGGTTGTAAAGCTATTGCTCCTATGAACTGCTGGGCATACAAATGTTTGGCTGGAATTAGAAATGCTGGAATTGCTGATCGGGTTCATAATTTGGTTGACATGCATGCTTTGGATCTTTCTTGTGGAAGTGGACACTTTTGGTTGGTAGAATTAGTTCCAAGCATGACAGTGACTATGTGGATCCCTCTTTAATAAAGGAAGAATAGGATAAAACCACACTAGGTCAGCTTAGTTTAACTAGTGCAAGCAATGAGCATGAGAGAGGAATCAAGCCGCTGAAAGGAACCAAGAAAAAGATTGTTGATCTTGACAGGAGCATCTGATCATATCTTAATGGGACCCCTTTTCATATTTTTGTTCCAATTTGTAGGTCGTTCTGGCTTTTCTAGTTATATAGTTTTTACTACGTATCTAGACAAAATTTATGTCTAGGTGTGTAGCAACAGCTATATATCTAAAAATGCCAGAACTACTAACAATTTGGAATGGAAGAAGCACTGTTTAATTTTATGTACTCATAAAGCATTTTTTATTAATGAAAGTACTTCTGTTTCAATGGTAGGTGTCAGAAGCTGCTACGATGAGGGCAAGCGTACAGCTGAAACATTAACAATGGACTACCATCGTGGCGCCAACCTTGAGGTTTTGTGCCATCCAAATGCTTGATAGCAATAGCATTCAGATATATTTTTGTGGGCTATGGTACAATTATGCTAGCTTGTTTTTTTACTTAGGTAAGGATTGCCCGGATCTTTAACACATATGGTCCTCGCATGTGCATTGATGATGGCCGTGTTGTCAGTAATTTCGTTGCTCAGGTAAAGCCACCTCTTTCGGCATCTTAATGCATACGCACTTTGTATTTTTGTAATAAAATGCTCATCTTGAATTATGTTTTTCAGGCGCTGAGGAAGGAGCCTTTGACAGTCTATGGTGATGGCAAGCAGACTAGGAGCTTTCAGTATGTTTCAGATTTGGTGGGTCCCCCTATTACTCTTAATGGGGCATTTGAACAAACCTGACAATACCAAATGCCCTGACATATACAATTTGTGCCATATGAGTGCTTAATCTTATTTGCATAGTGTCTTAGGCATACGAGAGAAATTGTCTACACATTTGATACCTCAATCATGTTGATAAATACCAGCACCCTTGATAAATCCCATGCTTTATTGAACTATGAGATTGGAGTGTATATTTATGAACCACTAAAGATCCGTTTGTTAGTCATTTCTCGCTAAGGCATCCAGTTTTAGAAATTGTGATTGGTGATGAGTATCAGTCATTTGTTCAACAGCAACAGCAGCAACAACAACATAGCTTTTCGGTCCCAAGCAAGTTGGGGTAGGTTAGAGTTGAAACCCACCAAGAGCCCCTAGTGTCACGGTTCAGGCACTTCAATAGCTGCTTTCCAAATGCCTCCCCCATGTCAATCTCTAGGTCTTCCCAAACTTTCAAATCTTTTTTTATTGCCTCCCCCATGTCAATCTCGGTCTTCCTCTACCTCTTCTCACATTTTTATCTTGTCCTAGGACTAGTATCAGTCATTTGTTCTATTATCCAATTTTGTTGATTCTGCAGGTATATTAAATTGGTGTCACATTTTCTGCAGGTGGAAGGGCTGATGAAACTCATGGAAGGGGAGCACGTTGGACCATTCAACCTTGGTAATCCTGGAGAATTCACCATGCTGGAGCTGGCTAAGGTGGTCCAGGACACCATCGACCCAGAAGCGCGCATCGAGTTCCGTCCAAACACTGCAGATGATCCGCACAAGCGCAAGCCTGACATCAGCCGTGCAAAAGAGCTCCTTGGCTGGGAGCCCAAGGTTCCCCTTCGTGAAGGTCTTCCCCGCATGGTCACTGACTTCCGCAAACGTATCTTCGGGGACCAGGGAGAATCCACTGAGGCAGCAGGTGGCCTTTCTTAGTCCTCAACTTGTTGAAAGTGACACGTTTGCTCAGTTTGTATGATCACTTGATACGAAAGCGGGCGGGAGCATAAGATCTGGACAGTTTGGTGGTATGCTCTACACAACACGGACAAAATTTCATGGCTGCATACGTAGTTCTTATTTTATAAATATAGGATATATAAATGTTTATTACCAAGTACGAAAAATATCTTGGATGTAATGCTGTTCTTGCCTTATTTGGATGTAATGCTATATACTATGTAACAACATACTTTTTGTACTGATTATCCAGAATGCTAATAATAACATTTCAAGGTGATAGCGTTATAAGCTTACATATATTCTGAGCATGAGTTTGAATCTGCAATGGAACAAAAAGATTGAGCAAATGTTCACCACGATGGAGGGAAGGGAATGATTGGTCATACATTAACTTTGACAAGCATACATAAGACCTCTCTATACTACAGACTGCATGCACATCATCATTCCTTATTTGCCACATAGTCGAAGCAGGCAGGCGCCCATCTGTCTCTGAATTCTGTCTTCACATTTCTGCGTGGTGATGCGTCCGGCCGGCAAGCCCGCAGAGGAAGCCCTGGCGCGGCCGCCGAGGGCAGCCCTTGCGTCTGCGCTTTGCCGTCGACGGTGGTGTCGTCGTCACCGCCGACGAGCTTGCCCGGCGGTGGCGCCAGCTTCCTGACGGGACGGTCCTCCGTGGCCCAGCTCCGGCTGCGCTGGTTGAGCCAGGAGACGATGTCGGAGAAGATGGCCTCCACGTTGTCGTCGGGCTCCCCGGCGGTGAGGCCGTGCCACATCCCCGGGTAGAGCTTGATGGTCTTGTCGGCGCTGGCCGCGCTCTCGTACAGGGCCCGGCTCACCTCCGGGTCCGTCACCGTGTCCGCCTCGCCGTGCAGCACGAAGAACGGCAGCTTCACCTGCTCAAACAGAGTTCAGAACCAGAGCTGAGCTGCTGTGACAGACTGACTGAATAGCCTTAGGCAAACTAATGCAACATCTTAGGGGGTGTTAAGATGCGTAAAGTTTTGGGATTTTGACACTATAGCAGCGAGTAATCTTTTTCAACAAGTGTCCAATCATGGCCCAAGTAGACTTAAAAGATTCGTCACGCGATTTACAGGCAAACTGTGTAAACATGCAAAAATTTCGTCTACATTTAGTACTCCATGCATGTGCCACAAAATTGATGTGACGAAAGTTTTGGGATTTTGGAGGGGATCTAAACACCCCCTTAGACTGCTGATGACTACTGGTACCTGCGACAAGCTGTCTTCTATGTACATGCTGGTCCTGAGCATCTCCAGCGCAGTCTTGAGGCGCGGCTTGTCCTGGTAGATCAGCTTGTTTCTCCTGATCTGCTTGGCATGGCAGGAGCATCTGAGCATCATAATCAAGAGCGTTTCTTTCATTTCAGCCAGCATAGCAAGCAAAACAACTAACCTTTTCACGCTTGACGGGGTCCTTGAAGGCGGCGTCGATGACGTCCTGCTTGGTGGGCACGATCTTCCACTTGGGGATCACGTCCTCCACCTGCGTCAGCAGCGAGATCACCACAGGGTGCGGCTTCACTTTCTCTGATATCTGAAAAAGCAAATTTGGTTTTCAGTTCAGGCAAAGCATCTCCAGCATGCAATGCAACTGAAGGAAAGCAGAGGATTCAGAGGACTGAGTGAGCGACAGACCTTGCACATGGGCGCGACGAGCACGGCGCCGTCCCAGAAGGCGGGGTCCTTCCTGTGCAGCAGCAGCGCCACCGCGCCGCCCATGGACTCGCCGTACAGGAACCGGCTCTTGCCCCGGTACTCCTCAAGCTCTGCGTCAAGGCAGAGGGTTCAGAAAGTGGTGTGATCGATCAGGAAAAATACAGAGCCGCAGATGGAGAAGAGAAGGTGGATCGCAGTAGCTAGCTCAACTGACCGCAGATGGAGTTGAAGAAATGGCTGCAGTCGTCGACGAGGCGGCGAAAGCTGCGGATGTAGCAGCGGGCTCCCATCGACTTGCCGTGACCCTCGTAGTCCATCCCGAACACGCCGTACCCGGCCACCGCCAGCCGCACGCCGCATTCTGCACTCAACGCAACGGTCGTCGAGAAAGAATGAGGATCAACGAATTTACGCAGGTCAATTTTGTGATAAACCGTTTAGTTTACATAGACATTGTTATATATTCAGGTTAGTTTGTCGGTACGATTTCCATTCAACAGAGCTTAACACTCATTCCACTGCAACAAGAAGCTTCCCAAATAAATCTAAACTAGCTACAACCTGACCCTAAGTCTCCAACTTGTTGTACCATGCTTTTTGCTAGCTACAGAAAATTACAATGCCGACGGGAGTTGGGAGTAGTTTTTATATCTGCCGCTATAGCCAGCTATAACATTTAGTTCACTAAATCCGGCTATAGCCCGTTAAATATCGGCTATAGTATGTTAAACGTCGTAACGGCGGTCCCTTGCCGCTAAACACCTTAGCCGACGATTGGTTGGGAGCCTTGAAGACAGACACCCTAAACATGCATAGCAACACGGAACAAGACGGAGGAGGCCTAGATTCTTGACAACGCCTTCAATTCACTATAAATGAGGCCTGTCCACCCTACAAGGTACTCCACATGTTTCGGTCATTCCGGCCATTGCTGTGCTGTTGTGCATCCATCATCACTGCTGCAACCTCCGATCCACGCAGTTAAGGCTCGATCGGCGCCATCAAGCCTACCTGCACGAAGCTTTGGGGCCGGTGGTGCTACTACTGCTGGCCACAGGCCACCGCTATATGCTCTGATTAGGTCATCATCGATCATGCATGATGACCTTCTAGAAGCTCCTTCTTCAATCAAGAGTCCAAATGCCTAACCTTTCGTCGTTATATATATCCATACGATTATTAACTCCAGAAACAACTTGGATCGATGTTACCAAGTAATACACCGGTCCTACTGAGCTCCATTTATGAACCAAATCCATCCAGAAAAATAAACTAAAGAGGGAGCAATAACATATGCTAGCTCCAATCATCTGAAAAGTGAAAGCATAACAAGAGGAGAAATAATCTACTACGTACAATCCAGACATACTAACAGAAAAAAACAACACATCATGCATGGTTGGAGAATCTTTAATGTTTATTTGTATATGGTTTTACAATTCAGTTAGGTTATGTGTACCGTGTACGTTAGAACACGACAATTTTAGTTACTTATTATTGATATAGGATGGATAGTAGTGCATATCATTTGTGATTTGCAAATTGCAATACATATATTATGTACAAGTACGGATGGCTAGTGAGTAGTGACCAGTGACCACCGTCCACCAGTCTACCACACCGCTGCTCCCCCATCAAGAAGTCATAGTCATCAGATATAGCGGCTGCACAGCCTGCGAAACGGGAGCCAAGTACACACGAAGCATCAGGCGGTTATTGCGTGGGTGATCGATATGATGGCAACCGGGCAGGGCGGCGGTGGTTGGTCGGGGGCAGCTCATCCGTCCAAGCTAGCGCAACCCCACCCCCCCCCCCCCCCCCCCCCCCCCCCCTCCTCTCGTCCAGATCGGTACTGTGATCGACGAGAAAAAGAAAATAAACAAACGGTGGTGTTGTTGGTTTGGGTCTAGATGACAGGGACTGACTGCTTTACGTAGCTAGATAGAGGGTGAATGTAGGTTTGGTGGCTCATCAACAATCCACTAGACTAGATAGATGGGGAAAGCGGCGAAAGCTCCGGCGAGAAGCAACGTCTCCTCTCCTCAGATGGATCAGGATTCAGGAATTGATATGGAGTATGCCAAATGTACAAGTGAGCAGCATATGCTATTTTCAGTCAGTTTTACTTATTTGTAAGGCAACTAAACTGAGGTTATTGCTAGATAGACAACTGTGAATTCATTAATTAAGGAGCTTGACTTGACAAGATGAACAGCTATAAGCCGCCGTTCAAAACTTGCGAACACAAAGCAGGTGCAACGCATTGTTTAGACACAAACAGCATCATCTGTTGTCACCCGTCTCACTATTAGGTAGTGTTAACCATGAATGAAGGTGAAGCAACTAAGGCCCTGTTGATGCAAAATTATTTGAAATTTTGAGTGGAGAATATTTTGCAATAGGTGTCCAATCATGATCTAAGTAGGCCTTAAAAAATTCGTCTCGTGGTTTACATGCAAACTGTACAAGCATACAAAAATTTCATCTACGTTTAATGCTCCATCACTCCATGCGCCGACATATTCGATATGATGAGAATCTTAAAATTTTGAGGTGCACCTAAACAGGGCCTAAAATTGAATTGAAAGCAAACCTCAGTAGAAGCAACAGTGTACTAGTGGAGAGACGTCCTACTGGGGCTGTGGGCATGGGCTAGTCAATCGGGCAACGACACGATTACAGTAGGTAGGAAGGATCGGAGGACATGCAGCGAGCGGTTGAGGTGCGGTGCCTTGAATCGAGACGACCTACCCGCCGGGACGGCGTTTGAATGCGGAGGCCGGCCGGATCAGCCGGGGCAGGCACAGGCAGGGGCAGCTGCACTAGCGACTAGAGTAACTGCTCATGTCTTCCCTTTCAGGCAGCTGCAGGGGTACGTACTTGCATGATGTATACTCCTCGCCGTGCAGGTGTAACCGTGCACGTAATGTAACAATTGGGGGTGTTCAGTTCCTCTCCAAAATCACAAAACTTCCGTCACATCAATTTTACGGCATATGCATGGAACATTAAATGTAGACGAAACTTTTACATGTTTACACAGTTTACCTGTAATTCGCGAGACGAATCTTTTGAGTCTACTTGGGCTATAATTGGACACTTGTTGCAAAAGATTCCTCGCTGCTACAGTGCCAAAATCCTAAAAAATTTGGGATCTAAACACCCCCAATATCAGTGGACTACCGGGACGCATCAGAAAATTACGGCCCCGTTTAGATCCCAGTTGCAGTTGCAATTCTGCACTGTAGCACGTTCGTTTGTATTTGACAACTTTTGTCCAATCATGGCCCAAGTAGGCTTAAAAGATTCGTCTCGTGATGTACATACAAAAAGTACAAACATGCAAACATTTCGTCTATATTTAATGCTCCATGCATGTGTCGCAATATTGATGTGACTAGTTGCAATTGCAATTTGCACTGAATCTAAACAGGGCCTACTATATACAGATCTGTTAATTACTAGTACTAGTAATTAAGATGCTGCTTTTGAGCTACTTATATACTTAATTACGCTCGACGTAGTACAGTCTGAAATTAAAGTAGCTAACAGAACTGAACAACTGCTGTTTCTGTCGTCAGGTCAACTGTTTAATTGAACCCAGGCGACGACTACCCAACATCAACGTAGCGGCAGGAAGATATGGTTTGCTAATCAACACACATACGTAGCACTATATCACTATATGTTATACATAGTACGATTTTTGTTTATTTATAAGAAGTACATTGTACACACGAACGAACTATATATATTGTCTTTGATTGAACTATATACTGACGGCTTTTACTGAATGCCGGGCGGCAACCACAGGCCGAGATATACGTTTACCAAGCTCGTTACGGTCTTTCGTCGAAAACAAAACCAAGGTCGTTACTGCACGCAGGAGCCCATATACAGTTGTATCACACAACTACGTACATTTATATGGATGAAATAGCTACTAGTACGCTCACCAATTGCCTATATGAAGGCAGAGAATTGAATAAAAGGCAACGCATGTACGAGTACGACTACTTTAATGAGAAATAATATATGGGGTATTTTTATCATCGACGAGCGAGGGTGGAACCGTGGGAACGAGAATAACAATCCAAATTAAGATTGGCAATATAATGCCAAGTAAGGAAAGGAACATGCGAAAAAGAAACCAACACAAAGAAAGGAAGCAAAGAAAAACATGCAAGTATTATGTGCAAGAGCAAATGCATCGACCACCAAAGTAGATCAAGCGATGGTACGTACGTACCTCTCATGAAGCCACTGCACTCCATGCCGTAGCCTGAGAGACGAGAAGGAAACACACCAACATAATGAGAATGAGTAGTAGTAACTGATGAAACAGCTGTTAATTGACAGTTAGTTTGTGTCTGTATTTTAGTGCAGAGAGCAGTACAGTAGTAGTAACTGAAACAAGAAACAGCTAAGCTCATTCACGTACGCGTGCCGCAGCCTGCATACTGTAGCTAGCGGCGCGACTTCAATTACATTACGTTACATACATACCGTGGCAGAGGAAGACGAGCGCCTTGGGCGATGCGGCGACGGGCAGCCAGCCGCAGGTGAAGAGCTGCACGCCTCTCGAGTTCCGCACGTACTCCTGCTCGTCGTCCCATCCCATTCCCATCCATGGCGTTCCCGTTCCGCGACCAGAGGAGGAGGAAGAAGACGCGCACCGGCCAAACGGAGATGAGCAAGGACGAAGAGAAGGCCCGGCGGAAAAGGAGAAGATATATAGATAAGTAAAGTAGAAGGAAATGAAATCAAGCAACAACCAAGCTAGCATGCAGTCGGTCGCCCACCCCCGCAGACTCCTCTCACCTCGTGGTATTCGACCTCCATGTCCCGCGACGAGGGGAGAAGAAGGTGCTGGTGTCGCGTGGGCGGCGAGGTGAGGCGAGACCGCGGGAGGCGTCTGATTTAAGACAAAGCAAGGGCACCGGATTTAACGAGCGCGGCGGGACCCCCGCCGCCTTGGATTCGGACTTGGGACGCGGCTGCAGCAGCTCCGCTCCGTTCCGTTCCTGGAGTCGGCAGCGGACGGGTTTCTATTTCTAGACGAGACCCAGGGGCGTTGTATTGCATTGTGTGTCTAGCTGCCAGTCATCAATTCGGGGCCAGGCCAGGCCGACCGAATCGTACGCTTCGCAGCACTTTGTGTGTGCCTGCCTGCTCTGGTAATTTGCTTGGAGCCGTGGACCGCGACCTATGGGCACCGTTCAACAAAACGGTTCTGTTCATTGGGCGTTGCATGTATACCTAATCAATCAACAAAACGGTTCCAAAAGAATGTTCATTGGGCATTGCATGTATACCTAATCAATCAACAAAACGGTTCCAAAAGAATTTATTCAGGGGCACCTCGATCGCTCTTATCTGATAAGAGTGTCCAAACTGTCCATTGTTCGTCCATCTTGGCAACAAACCAATAATTATTATGAAACGATGCAAACACACCAGCATGAAATTCCTGGAGTTACACACAGATCGATGCTATGTAAGCATGACCTTTCTACCTTTTCTTCTAGAGAAACTGCACAGCAAATGCTAGCAGAAAAAAAAAAAAGAAGGGAGTTAGCAAAACGGTCGCACCAATGTTCATATGGGCCTCACGCCTTCACCAAACCATGCCATCTAGCAGACTGATTCATTCTTTTCTTCTCTCTCAACAAGACCTGCAATGAAGTCAGTTTTTTTTTTTTTTTCCGCAAGCGGGTTCGTACCCGGAATGAAGTCAGGTTTTGTTCTGAGCCTGAGGACTAACAGGGTAACAGCTTCAGTGGATCCATGACACTCGGATAACATTTGCAGTGTTGTGAATTCCCAGCAATAAGTTATGAGCTCCAAACTGCACACGCTGATAGTTCATAAACCTCAGCTTATGGCTCCTCATGCAAGAATGACCAAGGCCCCGATTTCCATAGCAACCTGAGTTTTTTTTCCCAGTGAGTTCACTAATTAATTAATATAGAGCATAACAGAGCATGCATTGCAACAACTAAAAAGGCATATATGTCGGGGTTTATTCAATAAGCAGCTCCAAAAATGGAGCCTTTTTACCAGCCATAGCGTCATGTTCATGAAATGAAGATATGCTACCAGCTGCCAGTTGATACACAGCACATGGCATAAAATTTCACCTATCTAGCTGAAGCTAAGCTAAGTGTCACAAACTGTCAGGATCTCTGAAAGATCACAGGAAAACAATGCTTCCTGGCATTGATGTAATCTGTTCCTGATGATCAGCAAACATGTTGCATAAATGAAGTTACGATAACAAGTGGAAGATCTAACCAGTATGAGCAGAAGTAATAATCTTTAACATCTATTAGTTTCAATTTTACTGCCAAGCCCCATCAATCTTATGAAATTAGTTAACACCCCCCCCCCCCCCCCCCCCCCCAAACACACACACACAAATAGATATAATTACATTCCTATGATTACAGAACAGCACAATATGATCATTTTTATTAGAATATAGATTAATAGATTAGGAAAAATAAATTGCAGGATCACAAATGCATCGTGGGAGGTACAAGGCAGAATAATAATAACATAATCACCTCAGAATGCCTGCAGCCATACGCAACCCCATGAGTGTAGTCAAACCAGCCCAAACTCCAGCCAGGCCAAATACAGGAGGAGCCCATAACAGGACGAGTGAAGACATAACACCCACCACAATCTATAGAAAGAAAAATCGAGAAATGAATACAAAATTGAAACACAAAGGATAAGAAAAGGCTGGAGGACTAGTAAACATACAGTAGCTTGAGCAACATAGTCAAAATCTGATACACCATAATGTAGACCGTCAAAGATGAAGGCCAGGGCATTAATTGGTTGACTGGCACAGACAAACTGAAACGGAAGTTAACATTAGAAAAATACATAAATGACAAGGAATTGAAATAATGTTGGAGGATTTTTTTTAAGATAAAGGGAAGAAAGTTCCAGCCTATGTTGGAGGATTTACCAATGCACAAGATCTGACAACCATTAGGACCTCTGGATCACTGGTAAATAGTCTAGCTATATTGCCAAATGAGGCATACAATCCAAAGGCCAAAGCTAATCCACTAAATACTCCTATCTGGAAGAGAGAAAAACATACATAACATAGTGAAAACGTGCATCCATATGCATAAATTAAACTTTAAATAGAAAGAAGTGAAATACATTTCACCTGCAACGAAAACATTGCTATCTTTTGAACCTTTTTATAGTCCAATATTGCATATGAGCTTGCTATCAGCGCCTAAACGAGGAAGAAAAGTTAGTTGGACTGTAACAACTGATAGATCATGATCAGATCATCGAGCCAGTATATTCTAGAAGTTTGCAGGTTCTGTATATAGTATAATCGATCAGCAGAGTTTAGGGAAACCAATTTTAACGGGAGGATAACTTCTAGAACCGAACATACATACCTGGGCAGAAACAGCTAAAGCATCTGCAAGCAACGATACAGCAAGCCATACTTGCAAACAAATCTGATGAGCAGCCATCGCTGTTGGGCCTTGCCGAGCAGCCATTGATGTACCAATGGTCAAAGTTAACAGAATTGAAAGAGTTCTTCCCAACAGCATTCCACCTATAAATCAAGGATACATAGATGGCAAAAGTAAAGATGACAAAACAATAAGGAAAACAAGAAGAAATAGGGAAACATAACATGACTGTATGCTCAGAAGGTTGACATTAAATCTCAAAGGACTGTATGCTGTAGGCATGGATTTTTACAACTTAATCTTTTTTGAAACCGGCAAGAGAGCTGCGCATCATTATAATAAGATAAGAGGATCTAAGAAGACTGTACAAGCCCATTAGGGCAGGGTCCAAAAAATAAGAGAAACAATAGCCAAAAAAAAAAAAAAAAACACGAGCAACGTGACAACTTAATCATGGCCAAATGCTTCTAAGGCCTTTTGCACCCCATACACTATAGATTAGCCTCATGATTTTTACCACTTACAGCAAACTTTATGGTGTTTACAAATACTGGTTCTCTTTTTCCCTAATTGAACCATATGTTAGCTAATTGATTGGTTGATGTTGAATGCAAGTGTATAGAGAATGAGGAATTCATAAACGACAATGTGGTCTTTAGCAAGAGGCCTAGAACATAGACATTCAGTGCCCTTTTTCTGCTTTTCAGAGTTGAGTTGGACCAAATTAAATGCATCATGCTGGCAGAAATGGAATTATAAATGGGCCAAACTTCTAAATTAACCAAAATAGCTCAAAGCTCCAAGCAAGAAAGATCCAAAACTGACAAACCAGACAATGAGTATACCAAAAGATGCTACCAAAACTGGTAAAAACACATTATGAAGAAGTTCCATATAGAATGCACCACAAATTCACAACCAAATAAAATTAACTAGTGGAGTGGCTGCATCAGACATTCACCAGATCTTAGATATCCACCAAACTCCAATTGATCTATTCGCGGAGGAAGCAAAAAAGCTCTTTTACTTAGAGATAGAAGAAGAAGAATTGTAATAATGTACCTGCATCGTGAATGGAAACGATGTTAGACAAACTCAAATTGTTACTAGAAAAAGTTTTGTCAATGATCCAAATTTATGACTGCGTAGTACCACTGATAGGAACTTACTGGGACACAACTGTAGAAATTGCAGCACCAGTTATGCCAAGCTTAAAGCCATATATAAGTAGAGGAAGAAGGGCTACAGCAGAGAGATTGCCCAAACCTATAGGGTATGAAAATGATAAAGGAATCATGATTCATGAAGTGGAAGAATATAGGGATTTGGCACCCGACATTATGGAAGAATAAAGTTCAAATGAAACTTTGAAAGAAACAGCATACACATTTAAAGCATAAAAGGAATAACATGATTTACAATACTGAGAATGGAACATTATATGATATACTCTTTTTTTCTCGAACAACGCAAGAGACCTGCGTGCCATTCCACTATAAAAAGGTACAAACTGTAAACAGAAAACGGAGAGGCTAAAGGAAGCCCCTCCCAACACACTGACACACACAAGACTACAAAAAGGATGTGCCAAGCTAAGGGACACAACCACAACCACAACCAGCCCACCTGGAACCACCCTCAAGGGTCAGGGCTACTACTAGCGACCTCAAGAGGAACTCATGGAAGGCAGAGGAGCCAGCCAATCCACAGGCTGCTTTCATTAGCCACTGTGAGGAGAGTCTGAATGTTTGGTCCAATGTAAAAAAACCACCCCACCACCCATGCGTTCAGCTGATTCCGCCTGTTTTCGTCAACGCGGAGCTACTACAGGCCAAGGTAGCTGAGTCAACCATGAGTGGAATCAACCGAGCATGGGCACGGTGGGGTGGTTTTTGCAGTGAGGCCAAGTGCAGGGGTGGGCTTTTGCAACAACACCTTTTGAGGAGATCTCAAAATCAGTGTGACATATCAGGTGGCTGTAGCAAATTTCCCACAGAAAAATGGGGAAAGGTCATGCAGTTGCAATATATAGTATTTCTTGATAGTTACCTATATAAAACACTGGAGTCTTTGTATCCTTGAATCCCCGAAAGATACCTTGGACTGCCAACATGATCACATTTACAGGTGCTCCGAGAGCTCTCAAAGAAAGAAAGAGTTTAGCAGGTCTATGCATTGGAGAGACCTGTATAAATACTAGTATGAGATATCTATCTAACTGCAACATGTGCAAATTACTTAATTCTGTATTCAGTTGTTAAATAATCATTGCCAATAATGTAGCAGAAAAAGCAATATAAAATGTTATTCCCTATAACACGAAGTGAAAAAAAAAAGAAATAAGAATCATAATTTAAACATACAGGTGAAACGCCCATTAGTTTAAGAAACAATCCTGATCCTAGGAACAATGCTAATGCTTCCATTATACCAATTCCAGCAGCTAAGATCAAGGCAGATGATACAGATGTCAGCTCTAATTTGCCTGCAATGATATCAGAAGTCAGATACAAACCATGAATTATAAAGCAAGTACATAACAGATACATAACCATATGTGAGGTTAAAAAAACCAGCATTTATCTGACGATTCATCTACCTGAACTGGGATGCTTGGTAGCAGTCCTAGAAATATCCTCTGCCACAAATGAGGTTGCAATGCTCAACAGTGGAATGTTGAAGATCTTTGACACAATATTAAAAATTGATACACCAATACCAGCCGATGCCAATTCCAATGCACCTTTCAGAAAATATGCAAAAGGTGAGGAAGAAGAGAAGTAGCAGATGCTATCATGCAGTAAGTAAAGAGTACAAATCATTTTTCCAGTAGGACAGGCAAGTGTGTAGGTCATTCTTTAACATGCCTAGGTTCTCCATGCCAGTTTACAATCTGGCAGACTTTGAAAAGAAGTAAGATATAGAAGCAAAAAGGTGGTACCTAATCTACCAATGTATGCAGTCTCCATAATTTGTGCCATTGGATCAATAGCTTGACCCAAGACTGCTGGTAGAGCTAGAAGAATTAGCTCACCTCTGACACCCACAGAATTCAGGCTGCTGTTTATTCATCTGATCGTTAGAAAACGCACACTATATCATTTGAAATGTAAGACATTAAGATACAGAGCAACATAGCTGTAGCCTAAACAAGGGACATGCGAAAACCAAAACGTCTTTAATAAAGCTGTCGTGCAATAATAGCCTTACATGACAGCCTCCTTTACAGTAGCAAAAGAGATGTTGTTGCCTGTTTCAAGGCATTGATCGCCATCATCAGGTGTGTATCCTGGAACTGACTGGCTACTGGCAACAGTGGTGATTCGCCGCCTTGTAGAAGACTGTCCCCGCAGAAGGAGCAACTTTGCATTGTTGGTTGGTTGCGAACCGGTGTTTCTGCTGTTTGCCTTGTTACATATGCAAGAACAAGCGAGCCTAGTGGGTGGGCAAATCGCACCGTGCGGGGAGACAGGTACACTATGGTGGTGCAGGTGCAGCATTGTTTTGCCTTGGACGTCTAGACGAGGTGCTTAGACAATGTTGCTCATTCTTGTATCTGCAATGTGGAGACAGCCGAGTGATGAATCAATAAATAAATTGCTAGCATAGCCGATTGAATTTTCAGAAATTTTTTTTTTTTTGGGGAAAAAAACGAAGTTAACTGCAGTTGGGTCAGATCCGAATACAAATAGCTTACATTAGGGTACGGGGTGCACGTTTTGCACGGTTGGAAGGGAAGGGGATCGATGAGCGTACCTGGTCGATGCTCATCACCGGCGAAGGGACCAATGAAGCTCCGGCGGCGCCGCTTGCCAACGTCGCTTGGTCTCTACCACCCTCTCTGCTGCTTCCTAATCAATATATCACGCTCAAGCTCAAGCCCCAGGTACTTCAATCCATTTCACGACCTATTTTCAAATTTCAATCCACATATCCCATTTGATTTGATGCTTCGCCTCAGTGGAGTGGAGATTAAGCAGAGACAGCGAACGGGGAATCGGATGAATGCTTCGTGCCTTCGTTTCGTTTCGATCAGAAAAGTTAGTGGATAAGGTCAGGGCAAAATTGTCTTTTTATCTACGTGTATTTGCCACTCGGTTTTCTGAATTTTTTTCAGACCAAAAGGTAATACTATGCTTCAGAGGGCCAGAGCGAGCTATGAAGGATGATTGTCCACTAATAACCGGAAGTTGTGAATCAATTGCTCATGAACTTCCCTGATAGGATTGGCAAATTTCCGGGGAAAAATCTCGGGTTACCTCTCGAAAACTGCACAAAGTAGAGGTGCACTATGACAAGATTGGTGCAAGACTACTGGGCTAGAAAGGGAGATTTCTGTCCTTGGCAGGAAGGGAAATCTTAGTCAAGACATTCCTGTCGGCCCAGCCGATCTATCACCGGAACAGAAATGACTCATAAGAAGGACTGATTGGATCAGAAGGAGTTTTCTTTGGCGGGGAGAAGCACCAGACAAAGTCTATGGAGGGCACTCGATCATCAACTGGTCGACCACCTGTTGTCCCAAAGAGTTGGGGGGCTAGGGATACTAGATTTTGAGCGGTTCGCTTGCGCCCTTAGATTACAATGGCTTTGGTTCCAATGGAAACAGAAGGAAAGAGCTTGGGCTAGTTTGGAACTACCGGTGGATCAGAGGGACAAGAATCTCTTCTTGAATTGATGGAGTACCCACTAAAAACATTGCACCCACATTATTCAAGAAAGCCAAAAGAAAAAACTTTGACCGTACATTCAGCCTGGAAGAGGATCGGTGTATATTTCACATCATGCCTTTAATCACACTGATGCAAATAAGAGAATATGTGTCACTCTGAGAAGCTATTAGGCAAACACATTTGCAGGCGGAGGTAGAAGATAGCATTATTTGGCGTTGAACGTCAGCTGGAGAATACACTACCAAAAGTGCATACCGTATCCAATTTCATGGAAGTTTCAGCAAGATGAAGCTACTTCCAATTTGGAAAGTTAGGACAGAACCTAAATGCAACTCCTGCATGGAAAGACTCTGACGGCAAACGACTTGATAAAGCGTAATTGGCCAAATGACCCAATCTGCAAACTATGTGGGCAGGAGTTTGAAACACATATGCAAAGATTGTGTTTTCACAAAGCAGGTTTGGGACCTCCTCAAACGCTAGGCTCGGGCTCACAATTTAGACACGATCGCTTTTTCAGGTTCTTGTACAGTTTTTGGTGGAAGTGCCGAGGGAAGATAGCCATAAGTGAAAGAAGGAATTTCGATGGGATGATTATCTTTGGTGGAACATTTGGAAAGAGAGAAATAGAAGAATTTTCCAAAATAAGTACTTACAGCCGAGACAAGTTGAAAAGTCCCTAGTTTGGTTTTGGCAATTGATGAAACCTATCTACTAACATAAGTGATAAGTGTGTGTAGCTAAACAAAGGTTAGTAGGAGATGATGTGATGGATGAATGAAAATCAAGTCAAGTGTTGGAAAGGTGAAAGTGCAAAGGATCAAAGAGGTAGAGGAAAAGGTAAAACGATAGGGCTCTTTGGTTTGGTGATCAAGACACTTAGCTAGTGCGATCACATTTAGGATAGTTGACCAAACTATTAAGAGGGGAATCATTTCGTGTACCTGGTCGGCAAGTACTCTACGTGCATATTAGTTGCATACACTTGATCTAAGCTAGAGTGACTAACTACGCCTTGCAATTGCGCTTAAAACCTGCTAACAATCGTGCCTAAAAGTGTGAAACTCTAAGTTGTTAGCATCTAGAAGTAAGGTAGTTGAAGAGAGAGTGAAAACAGCTCTTAAAGGAGCACCGGACGACTGGCCGCGTTCAGTGGGTGCTCACCAGAAGCGTCCGGGGTGCATTCGACCTCTCTGCGTAGACACCAGACGCTGGAACAGTAACTCCAGCGCGTCCGGTGATCTTTTTCGAGCGTCCGGTGATAGTTTTTGAGAAACTGACTCGGTGAACGCACCGGACGCTGGGAGCATCCGGTGACCTAACAGCGGATGCGTCCGGTGCCAATTGGAGTTCTCTAGGATGCTCTCTGTTGGTACACCGGACACGGACGTCGAAGCGTCCGGTGTGACTGCTCCGCGTCCGGTGCTAGCGCGCGCAGTGAACTAATTCAAACAGCTAGTACACATGTCAGCGAGCGGTACACCGGACAACCATTGGACCCGTCTGGTGCAAACTTAAGGAGCGTCCGGTGTGCACGTTTTGAGAGTAAAACGGCTAGATCTTTGAGCACGCTTATAAATAGGAGTGTGGTTGCCTTAGGGTATCTCTTTTGCACATTTTGATCTTCCTAAGCCTCTTGAGAGCTCAGCACACTCCCTCCAACTCTCTCCCTTTGATTCAACTCAAGATTTTGATTGAGAGAGAGTGAATCAAGTGTAGTGATCATCTCATTGCATCCTAGTGCACTTGGTGGCTTGGTGACGGAGTAATTCTTGTTACTCTTGGTGATTGCCGTCACCTAGCTGGTTTGGAGGTGGAGAAGGTGTGGACAAGCTTGGTGATTGTGCTTGCTCACACCGGTGGATTGTGAGGGTTTTGTGCCTACCCCGAGCGGAGAGGTCAAAGATAACTCTAGTAAATTGCTCGTGTCATTGAGTTACTTCCTCCGTGGTAGGTTCTAGTGACGCCTAGCATAGGCTCGGTATGTGATACCGATTAGCCACCGAACCACCAGTTGAAGTCGACACAACGGGGACGTAGCGTGCCGGCAAGCACGTGAACCCCGGGGATAAATCTTGGTGTTCATATTGCTATCCTCACCTTTGAGTGAGTGAAATTGTTGATTGTCCCGGTGATTGGCTTCATCTCAAGGCAAAGGTATAATTCCGAAGCACATCTTATTTACATTTGAGCAAAGTAGTTTAGTTCTCTAGCTAGCTTGTCTTGTGTAGTTGTTTTGCTTGTACTAGTTAGCTTATGTGTCTTAGGGCTTAGTGATATCTAGAATTGTATAGGTGGCTTGCTTAGATTAGATGTTGCTATAGCATTGCAATTATAGCCTCTTATGGTACTAATCACTTGTTCTACTGATTTATAGAATTTTAATTTAGGCTATTCACCCCGCTCTAGCCAACTCGGACCTTTCAAGTGATATCGGAGCCGTGGTCACCGCTTAATCAAGGCTTAACATCCTTTGGTGCATTGAAATGGCTCATATCATGTTTAATCATGTTGGGGGCAAACCACCTCACTTTGATGGCACAAGTTCATTTGACTATTGGAAGAGAAAGATGAGGATGTATCTTGGCTCAATTCATGAGAAGGTGTGGGAGGTCACCGAGAAAGAATACATTGTGCTTGATCCCGCAAGCCCCACACCTAGAGAGCAAGAGAACAACCAATACAACACAGTGGCTCTCAACACCATATACAATGGCATTGATTCAAAGGTGTTTGAGCAAATCAAGGAATTTGGATAGAGCAAGTGAAGTGTGGACAAGACTAGAGCAAACCTATGAGGGCACTTCAACGGTAAAGAGTGCCAAGTTGTACGTACTCAAAGACAAGCTCTCAAACTTCAAGATGGATGATGGAGAGAGCATTCCGGAGATGTTCTATAGGCTCCAAGTGATCATCAATGATCTCAAGGCATTGGGTTGAAAGACAAGTGATGAGGACTTCTCTCATAAGTTTCTCATGTGCTTACCCAAGAGATTCAAGACCTTGAGGACTATCATCTTCCGGGGTGCTTGAAGGGTTGTCACTCCAAATGAGGTTCTTGGTGATGTGATGACCGAGGACCAATATAATGAGAGGAGTGATAGTGAAGAAGTGAAGAAGGAGGATGACAAGAACAAGAAGACCGTGGCATTCAAATCTACCACCTCTTGTTCCAAGAGCAAAGGCAAGGGCAAGAAAGTGCAATCAAGTGATGATGATGATGCATCTAGCATTGATAGTGATGATGAAGCACTAGCTCTCTTTGTGCGAAAATTTGGAAGATTCATAAAGAAGAAGGGCTATGATGCTAGAAAGAGAAGAGACAACTTCAAGGGCAAAGATGTAGTAAGGAAGTGCTACAATTGCAAGAGCACGAACCATCTTGTGGCTTATTGTCCAAATGCTAGTGATGATGAAGATGATCACAAGAAGAGAGGCAAGAAGGACAAGAAGGATAAGGTGGAAAAGAAAGACAAGAAGAAGTTCAACTTCTCCAAGAAGAAGGGTGGATCCTATGTTGTGACATAGGATAATGATGCTTCCTCCGATGATGATGATTCTAGTGATGATGATGAGAGGAAGACATCCAAGAAGAAATTTATGGCTTCTATTGCTATCAACAAGAGGCCTTCATTATTTGATTCATCATGCTTCATGGCTAAGTTCACCAAGATAAAATTCGATGACTCAAGTGATGATGAACAAAATGATAATGATAGTGATAGTGATGATGATGAGCCTGGTGTAGCACAACTCATGGACATGTTAGAGCAAGCCGAATATCTTATTAGTTCTAAGTCTAAAAAGTGCAAAGAATTGTCCAAGAAATTAAAAACTCTTAAACAATCCTTTGATGAGCTAAGTGTCTCTCATGAGTGTCTAAAAGAAGACCATGAGGATCTCAAACTAGCTCACACTAAGCTTGAGGAAGCTCACTCCTCACTCTTAGAGCTAAGCAAAGTAGAGGATGTTGCTATAACATATGATGTGGGTGTAACTTGTGACCTAATGAATGAATCAACAAATGAAACACTTGTTACAACCACACCTAATAACACTAGCTCTTCATCATCATCCACTTCTACTTCTACCTTCATTACTAGTGTTGACCCAACACTAAAAGTTGAAAAATGAGAAATTGAAGAAGGAAGTGGACAAGCTATCCCACGCACTAGGCAATGCCTATGGTGGGGATGCCCGCTTGCTACAATGTTTGGTTAGCCAAAGATATAGTAACTCTAAGGAGGGATTTGGCTACACTCCCAAGAAAGGTAAGGCGGCCTTTATGACTCCAAAACCTAGTTTTGTGAGGAGCAATGGCTGGTTTTGCTACAAGTGCAAGCAAGTAGGGCATGCTGAGGCAAATTGCATCACTAACAATAAGAACAAACAAATAAAATTTGCAAGTGCTAAATCAATTAGGCTTGATTCTTGTTACATGCTTACCAAGGGTGAGAAAGGTGTCACAGCTAAATACATTGGTACACCTAAAGAGGGCCCAAGGTTGAAGGCTATTTGGGTACCAAAGGCTTTGGTTGCTAACCTCCAAGAACCCAAACAAGTATGGGTACCTAAAAAGTATTGATTTGTTTTGTAGGTGAATTACAAAGCCGGAGGGAGGCATTGGGTTCTTGATAGTGGGTGTTCTCAACACATGACCGGTGATTCAAGAATGTTCAACCAAATCAAGTCTAGTGGCAATGAGTATGATAGTATCACATTTGGAGACAATAGCAAAGGTAAGGTTAAAGAGCTTGGCAATATTGCAATATCAAATGACTTAAGCATTTTCAATGTGCTATTGGTAGAGAGCTTGAACTTCAATCTATTGTCGGTTGCTAAATTGTGTGATCTCGGTTTCAAATGCATATTTGGTGTTGATGATGTGGAAATCATTAGTGTGGATGGATCTAACTTGATATTCAAAGGCTTTAGATATGAAAATCTCTATCTATTGGATTTTGGTGCTAGAGAATCACAATTGTCAACATGTCTACTCACTAAATCAAGTATGGGTTGGTTATGGCATAGAAGGCTTGGTCATGTTGGAATGAAGCAATTGAACAAACTTGTGAAACATAACTTAGTTAGAGGCCTCAAAGATGTTGAATTTGAAAAACACAAGTTATGTAGTACATGTCAAGCCAGGAAACAAGTTGGCAATACTCATCCCAAAAAGAGCATGATGAGCACATGCAAACCATTTGAGTTATTGCACATGGATCTTTTGGGACCAACAACATATACACAACAAATATGGTTTGGTAATTGTGGATGACTTATCTAGATACACATGGATTTTCTTTATGTTCGACAAGAGTGATGTGTATGCCATCTTCAAATCTTTTGTCAAGAGAAGTTGCAATGAATTTGAAACCACCATCAAGAGGGTGAGAAGTGATAATGGTAGTGAGTTCAAGAACACAAGAGTTGATGAGCTTTGTGATGAAATTGGAATGAAACATCAATTCTCGGCCAAGTACACACCTCAATCCAATGGCCTAGTTGAGAGGAAGAATAGGACTCTCATTGATATGATAAGATCTATGCTTAATGAGTACAATGTGAGTCAATCTTTTTGGGCCAAAGCAATCAACACGGCATGCTACTATTCCAATAGACTCTATTGTCATCCTATGTTGGAGAAGACCCTATATGAGATCTTGAATGGAATAAAGCAAAATATTGCATACTTTCGGGTCTTTGGTTGCAAGCGCTACATTTTGAAGAAGGGTGCTAAATTGAGCAAATTTGAGAAGAAATATGATGAGGGATTCTTGCTTGGATATTCCACCACTAGCAAAGCTTATAGAGTTTGGAATTTGAGAAGTGGTCAACTAGAAGAAGTCCATGATGTTGAATTTGATGAAACCAATGGGTCACAAGATCAAGATGAGAATTGGAAGTTTGCTATATGTCACCGCATCAAGACCGGATGTCATGTTTAGTGTGTGCATGTGTGCTAGATATCAAGCATCTCCTAGAAAGAGTCATATGAAGGCCACAAAAAGAATATTGAGATATTTGAAGCACACTCAAGATGTTGGATTGTGGTATCCCAATGGTGCAAACTTTGAGTTGATTGGCTATGCCAATGCGGATTATGCCGATTGTAAGATCAATAGAAAGAGTACATCAGGCACATGTCAACTCTTGGGAAGATCTCTTATCTCATGGTCATCCAAGAAGCAAAATAGTACCTCACTCTCCACCGCCGAAACCGAATACATTAGTGCGGGGAGTTGTTGTACTCAACTCTTGTGGATCATGGCAACTTTGAGGGACTATGGAATCAACTTCAAGAAAGTGCCACTACTATGTGACAATGAGAGTGCCAGTCAAGCTAACTCAAAACCCGGTTCAACATTAAAGAACTAAACACATTGATGTGAGGCATCACTTCATTCAAGATCATCAACAAAAGGGTGACATTGACATTCAAAGCATTGGAACCGATGATCAATTGGTCGACATACTCACCAAGCCACTAGATGAGAAGAGATTTTGTAAGTTAAGGAATGAGTTGAATATTCTTGATTTCTCCAATATGAGTTGAGATCACCCCACACACATATGACATGCCTCTACTCTGACAAAGCAAGGTAAAATTGGTTGTCATGGCATTCATAGTTGATAGGACATGTTTAGAGCATATAGACATACTCTCAACTTAGGATCATTCATGGAAACAAAATGATTTTAATGGATATATGCTACCACTATTGTTTTCCTTGCTTGAATAAACTAGAGGTAACATATGACATGTATGTGTGCTTAATCCCCTAGTGTTCAATCTAGTTCATGAGCTCTAGGTGTATAACTTAACATGGGCAAGATAACCCCTAGTGGCGTGAAGAAGTTTGTCTTTAGATCAAACTTAGTTATATATCCTAAGAAAGTATGCTAGATTGAGCCAAAGTGAATCTTGAACTCTCTTTCCAAATCAAATGAACTTGATTAATTCTCTCCACTAAAATTAATCTTTTTTATCAAAATTGTTGACAAAGGGGGGAGAGAAAGTTACCAAAGAAAGAGAAAGCGCGATGAACCATCATTAGGCCGATGATGGGAGAGCAATAGGCCAAAGGGAAGTGGTCATTAAAATTTTGAAGCACACAAGTAGGGGAGCAATCACATATGCAAGTTGTTGCATTTGGATGCGCATTAATCATATGATTGCTCATTACATTTATATTTTCTTTCATATACATGCTTGTGGTGTTTTGCTAGTAGTAGGACTTGAATGATGATTTGAATAACTAGCATGTGTAGGAGGTAACTGGTTGTTCTTGTCTTTCGAGTGGTAACTAGAGCTTTCTTATAATGTGATCTCACGGTATGCTCTAGTGTTTGTGATCTTCTAGTTACCAAAGTGGTAAGGATGGTGTACATGGCAACTCCGATGGTATCACGCTTCAAAGGTCCATTCTATACACCTTAGCATAATTTTGGTAGAATTACCCTCTATTCAAATGTATATGTGCTAGCTTTCAATCCAAACTCGATGCACATATGTAGGGGGAGCTAAGGCTAACAAAATGGAACTTGTGATGGTTGTCCAAATCCTTTCATGATCTACTTATGGACAAGCATGACAATGTTTAAAATCTTAATGTATATTTCTTTTGTAAAGTTTGTCATCAATTACCAAAAAAGGAAGAGATTGAAAAGTCCCTAGTTTGGTTTTGGCAATTTATGAAACCTATCTACTAACCTAAATGATAAGTGTGTGTAGCTAAACAAAGGTTAGTAGGAGATGATGTGATGGATGAATGAAAATCAATTCAAGTGTTGGAAAGGTGAAAGTGCAAAGGATCAAAGAGTTAGAGGCAAAGGTAAAACAATAAGGCTCTTTGGTTTGGTGATCAAGGCACTTAGGGAGTGCGATCACATTTAGGATAGCTGACCGGACTATTAAGAGGGGAATCATTTCGTGTACCCGGTCGGCAAGTGCTCTAGGTGCATATTAGTTGCATACACTTGATCTAACATAGAGTGACTAACTACGCCTTGCAATTGCGCTTAAAACCTGCTAACAATCGTGTCTAAAAGTGTGAAACTTTTAGTTGTTAGCGTCTAGAAGCAAGATAGTTGAAGAGAGAGTGAAAACAGCTCTTAGAGAAGCATCGGACGACTGGCCGCGTCCGGTGGGTGCTCACCGGACGCGTCCAGTGTGCATTCGACCTCTCTGATACCTCTCTGCGTAGACACCGGACGCTGGAACAGTAACTCCAGCGCGTCCGATGATCTTTTTTGAGCGTCCGGTGATAGTTTTTGAGAAACTGACTCAGGTGAACGCACCGGACGCTGGGAGCGTTCGGTGACCTAACAGCGGACGCGTCCGGTGCCAATTGGAGCTCTCTGGATGGTCTCTGTTGCTACACCGGACACGGGCGTTGGAGCGTCCGGTGTGACTTCTCCGCGTCCGGTGCTAGCGTGCACGGTGAACTAATTCAAACGGCTAGTACATGTGTTAGCGAGCGGTACACCAGACAACCACCGGATGCGTTCGGTGTGCACGTTTTCAGAGTAAAACGGCTAGATCTTTGAGCACGCTTATAAATAGGAGTGTCGCTGCCTTAGGGTATCTCTCTTGCGCATTTTGATCTTCATAAGCCTCTTGAGAGCTCAGCACACTCCCTCCAACTCTCTCCCTTTGATTCAACTCAAGATTTTGATTGAGAGAGAGTGAATCAAGTGTAGTGATCATCTCATTGCATCCTAGTACACTTGGTGGCTTGGTGGCGGAGTAATTCTTGTTACTTTTGGTGATTGCTGTCACCTAGCTGGTTTGGAGGTGGAGAAGGTGTGGAGAAGCTTGGTGATTGTGCTTGCTCACACCGGTGGATTGTGAGGGTTTTGTGCCTACCCTGAGCGGAGAGCTCAAAGGTAACTCTAGTAAATTGCTCGTGTCATTGAGTTACTTCCTCCGTGGTAGGTTCTTGTGGCGCCTAGTGTAGGCTCGGTGTGTGATACCGATTAGTCACCGAACCACCGGTTGAAGTCAACACAACGGGGACGTAGCGTGCTAGCAAGCATGTGAACCCCGGGGATAAATCTTGGTGTTCATAGTGATATCCTCACCTTCGAGTGAGTGAATTGTTGATTGTCCCAATGATTGGCTTCATCTCGTGGCAAAGGTATAATTCCAAATCACATCTTGTTTACCTTTGTGCAAAGTAGTTTAGTTCTCTAGCTAGCTTGTCTTGTGTAGTTGTGTAGTTGTTTTGCTTGTGCTAGTTAGCTTATGTGGCTTAGGGCTTAGTGATATCTAGAATTGTGTAGGTGGCTTGCTTAGATTAGATGTTGCTATAGCATTACAATTATAGCCTCTTGTGGTACTAATCAGTTGTTCTAGTGATTTATAGAATTTTAATTTAAACTATTCACCCCCCTCTAGCTAACTCGGACCTTTCACAAGTGGCCTCGCTTTGCAAGGAGGAGATCTAGCATACAGCTTGTCAAGAACTGGGAACATTGATGATGTACAACCAGTCTTAGGCTAGGGGTTATTACTCCACGTTTTCAGTTACCCTTCTTTCTCTTTGTGGTAGAGTTTGTTGTAGTTAGAGGGGCGGGCACTCAGTCTGTAAAAGTAGTTGTGGAGTGATCTCTTGCATTTTTTCTTTGTTTGTAATACCTCCCTTCTAAAAATGAAGTTGTGATTTTATTTAAATACTCCCTCCATTTATTTTTACATCTCTCGTTAGTTTTGTCCTAAAATAAATATTACTACATTTAACTATATGAAGTTATTGAAATTGATTTTCAAAGACAAATATTTAAATTAGGATAAAGCTAATACAATATGTAAATCATTTTATTTCTTTAGGTAAACCATTTTTACTCTAACTCTGCTTGCAGTGGGGCACCTATGGTGCTCCAATATAACAGGTCCCAAGCCTTGGTAAAGGAGGAGGGTCGTGATAGGTCCGCCGAACCAATGTAAAAATGTATCCACTCCTATGGAGATGAAACCCAAAGAATTACGTTGGGACGTAACCCTCTTAACGACACGCCATGCCGAGCCTACCCCAATTTACTTGGGATAAAAGGTTGTGCTGTTGTTGTGGACATAGTGTACTCTATATGTAGAAATAACATATGTTTACAAAATTCAAGATAACTTACAATTTAAAATAGAGTGAGTATCTTGTTAACTTGCAATTTTTCCAAAGAAAAAAAAGCATATGCAGGCTTGTTTCGCATCTTCTAATGCAACTTTTAAGAATTAATCTTATTAAATTAAACATCACATAAGCTATGTCCAAGTAGCACCCCTCATGTATTGGGTTCGACTTACCATGAGAGTGAATTTTTTAGTCTAAGGTTAAAAAAAAAATCCAAATCCTCTCATCTGGGTGTGAAAGGCTTTGACGTGTATGGTCTAAGGTCTGCCCTAATTCTCACTTGGGCAATAGATTTTGCTATTTATGGATAGGGCAGAGGTTTGAGGTTTTCTCATCTGGGCACAAAGGTCTTCTTATTTTAATGTTGTGGGGGCAGTCATACCTTGCAGGTTAAGGTTTTGTTGACATTATAAAGAAAAATAATATGTTTAATCTATATAAAAACTTGTTTTGCGTGTTTGCCTATACAGTATTGAAGGTAGAACAAACCATGACATAATAATCTATTCTTGAGTTGGAGTCATTCGTTGCTCCACCCTTGATTGGAAACCATCTTCTTCGTGAGTTTCTTGGCTTTTCCCACGTTGGGTGAGAAGAAAGCTCCTCCCGCGATATGTGACAGAACCGCCTTGTTCATAGGGCCCACGTGCCCCGTCATTGTCCCTAAGGACCTTTGACTAGTCTGCACGAGTTTCCTTTTGACTTAGGTGTCCTGTCGGGTCTCCTAGGAAACGCTAATTTCCCGAGGATCTCATTGTAAGTCTTACAGTATTACAACAGTTTACACAAATGAGATAAATCAGAGTAGAGAGTGCGGAAGTTTTACATAAACTTAGAGTTACAAATATAAATTACATTATTCCAAACCAGAGTTTCGTAGTGGAGTAGCAATCTACAACTTTGCACCCTGCCCAAGGGATTAAATCATATACTTTTCATCCATGCATGATCCGCTGACCGGCACGGTCCCATGCGGAACTGCACACTCAGTTTACCTGCAACAAGGGTTAACAAACCCTGCGTATATGGGGTACTCCGCAAGACTTACCCGTCTAAAGGTGTAAAATTAGACTCAGGAATGCAGGCTGAGGGGGTCAAGGTAAGGCTTGAGCAAGAATCAAAGTATTTTGCAGAAAAGCATCACTATCCGGTTTCATTATTTGATCTCAATATTATTTTATTCATATCCATGATTCCAATATCAATTCTCATATATCATGTACTTTCAATTTCCTTTTCATTCTCGAAAACACCTAGTTTCGAACCACTCTTCGCTGTAGGGGTGAGGATCATGTCTCCATTAACCGAGGAGCAACGTCGATTCGAATCCAGAAGTACCCTAGCTAGGGATCCCTATCCACACTGCATATGTAGCACTTAACCTTGCATATGCCAACCCTGCCTACCACGGCTTTTCATACCCCAGGAACCAGTCCTACGCCACCCGAAAGCACAGTACCACTCTAGTCTCCAGGCACGCCGGCCACGAGGGTACATGCTACTCTCGCCATCTCTCCACTCCCAGTGCGTGGTTGTCGGTTCCAGCAGTAGAGCCACCGGAGTCAGAGGCTTTCCGTAGTATGTGGCTAGTTGCAAAGTCATGATCACAGTAGGCCAACAATGAATGGTCCCTAAATATTTTTCCATTGGACACCATGCATTGGGACTCTAACCCAAGTACACTGGAGACCACCCGGTTTTCGTATCCCTATTCCGATGGCGATGATCGTTGGGACTCTAACCCAAACAGATGGTCAACCAAACGGAAAACCCATCCACGTTGATGATAATGGACTGACCAAGTACACCACCACCAAACGAGGATAATACCAATCCCATAAACTGATTCATTTGTTTCATATCATCACAGTTTTCAAAATAGCATTTTTGCAACTCTATCATTAAGCATGACTAAGCATTTTTCTATACTTTTAAATAAATCAGGGTCTCAGGTATAATATGTGGTCAAAGAAAGGTAATGCATCAATGGGTTATCACTCAACTCCTATTAACCTAATGCAGTAGATTAACTCAAGTGATAAATATTTTTAAATAACAAGGAGGGGCTGAATGCACCGGGGCTTGCCTATTGTTTGAAGTAGACGAAACCCTGAAGTCAATCACCGAGAAGGATCCACGTCCACCGAGTGAAAACCCTACTCGGTACAAGCTTCAGGTAATAATCACCGCGCGTCCTCTACACGAAATAATAATGCGACACTTAACATGATGATATGTATGCCATGATGCAGGAGATGCACAAAATCACTGATCAATAGAAAGTAAACTCAATTTGAACGTTGAGTACAACCTTCCTTCACGAATAAGTTGCAAGTCAACGACACTAATTACAATCGAGTATTAGCTACTTTGGTTTATTGACCATTTTAACAACTGTTGAAAGCTGAACTAGTTTCCTATAATAATGGTCAGTACTCACTTAAGGGATTCATAAAAATCGTATTATCACATATGTACAATACAAATTACTAATGTTTTACTTAAACATTAGTCTACCTTCTTGAAGTTCCTTTAAATATCTTAATTAACATGATTAACTTAAACCTTATCAAGTTTAGCAAGACCCCAAGGGTCAGCACATGATAATGACCCAAGAATAACACATAATCCCAATTCACCCAAATCCCTAAATTAATTAAGATTTCTATTCATTTTATTAACCGACTTATAGAGTATTCAATAGTAATTAAGTAGACTATTTTCATTTGAGCCCAAACTTTTTATACAGTAGGTCTTAGCCTAACATAGTGTCATATTAATTTTCATGATTTTTGGATTAATACTTTGGGCTACAAAAATCATAGAAATGGCATTTATGAATTAAAATATACATTTTTACCATGTACAGAAACTGCCCAAAATACAAGTTTCATATTTTTCTTAAATACTTTACACCATAGGGAAGCCACACAATTATTTTCATAATTTTTGGCATTCTAGAAATATTCCTATAAAAATGTTAAAGTGCACTACTATTCATTTGATCAGAAAAATAAGAAAGAGCAAACCATTCCTCGGGCTATTTACTGGGCCGACCAAATGGCCCAGCTCGGCCCAGCATACCCCCTCCTCTCTCCTTCACTGCTCCTGCTCGAACAGAGCAGGGCAGGCGCGTGCACCGGCGGCACTGGCCGCGGCGGCTTGCCGACGGCGGCCCTCCGTTGAAGGCGAATTGACCCCAAGTGCCAAGCACCCCCGAGACCCCATCTAGGTGACTATGATGAGACCTAGGGCTTCACAGGAGTGAAACCGGCGGCCATGGCGACCCGGCGGCGGCGGCGGCGCCGGCGTTCCTGCGGAGACGAAACTCCCCGAGCCTAACCAAGTACTGCTAAAGCTTCAAGGTGCTCACCAAAACGTGATGCCCGCAATGGTTGGACGGAAATATGGTTGAAGGAGAGAGCTCGACGGTGACTGCAGCCTCGGCGGCGGCTCCCGACGACACGGCTTCGTTCCAAAGACTGCAGTGCACCAAATGCGAAACCACTGGCTGAGTGAACCTCACAGAGCGCCCAGAGACATGAAACGGAGGTTTAGAAGAGAATCTTAGCTCACCGGGTGAAGCTTACCCCGACGAGCAGAGCCACGGCATGTCCCGACGGAGCTGATGAAGAGGAAAACGGCGTTCTGGCGACTCCGACGACTAACTATTGGCTTCAATGGGTCAGGAAGATGCGCAAGGATGAGGCGGATACGATGGCATGAGGAATTGGACAGTGGTGACTCGACGAACATGAATTTGAATACGAACCGGACGTGCTCGTCGGCGTCAATGGAGGAGATGGTGGTCGGCTCGGCTTATATAGGGCAGAGGAGAGGCTCTCGGCAGGCTCGGGACGCGTAGAGGACCCCCACGGACCCGGCCCCGTCGGTGACACGCGGCCGACCGGCCCCGGGCGATGCCGGCGAGCGGCGGGGCACGCGCAGGACTCTGCTGGCGAGCAGAGCGCGAGCAGAACCCAGAACCCCCCTGCTGACACTGTAGCAGTCTACACCCCTATCCCCTTTTTGCAAAATTACCCCTTATTTTGTATACAAACTTGAAAAATGTCCTTAATAAAAGTTGTAGCAAATTAAATTTAGAACAACTTTGGTTTTTGAACCTAATTCAAATTTTGAATGGATTTTTGGTAATTCAAAAAGGGGTAAAAGCTTGATTTGAAATTTATTTCAAATTCAACTAAATTCTCAAACTTTTTATCAATAACTTGAAAATATACAAAAATAAAAGTTATTCCACTTGTCAAGTCCTATAACTTTCATTAAATAAGTTTCACCAGATTATTCATAGTTTTTGAAATAGCATTTCAAATTTAAATTTCAAAACACTGTTTAGGGTTTAATTTGAAATCTTACTGCATAACATCAAAATTCTCGACTATAAAAGTTGTTCAATTTGAAAAGCTTTACAACTTTTATTAAAGTAGTTTGCCCAATTTCTTGATAGTTTTTGAAAGGGCATTTTAAATTTGAATAAACAAACACTAATTGGGTTTTAATTTAATTTTCCACTGGTAAACTTTAAAATCTCCAAATATGAAAGTTGTTCCATTTTGAAAGGACTAAAACTTTTATTAAAAGACCATCATCAGGTTCCTACTAGTTTTTGAATTTGTATTTCAAGTTTAAACTTTAAAACCTAGATTAAGATTTTATTTGAAATTATTTTTAATAACTTCAAAATTTCCCAAAATAGAAGTTGCTCAAATTTTAAAGATTTACAACTTTTGTTTAAGACCCAATACTTGATTCTATTTAGTTTTTGATTTAGGGTTTCGGATCCGGTTAGGGTTTTTAATTGTTTTCCTTTTTATTTTCTATTTGGATTTAGAGACATACACACAAACAAATCTTTAAACCATAAAGCCACTCAAAGGTACCTAAACACAATCACATGGGGAAATAAAAATTATCTTAGTGATGCACAGTAACAATGGTTTTATGCGGGATGAATTACATGCAATCATGATGACATGGCCGGTTTTAGTTATGGTAACACCAGGGGTGTTACACGATATCATCAAGGTTACTAGGGGTATGTTGGAAAGCCCATGGTAGAATCAGGAGCCATTCTTTGATTCCATGATGAAGGCACACTCGAATGTACTCCTGAAAGTGTTTCCACACTTTAGGAATTGTTTCCTCAGCTTGTTGTTGAAAGACAAAAATCTTCCCCATGAATAATTTATTGAGGAAGGCGTTGGCGCAACTGTCCTGATGGTGACAGCTTCTTAATTAGCATAGAACCATTGCTTCGTCTTGTTGAACAATGAGAATATATAGGAAGAGGCAAAGACAGATGGTGTTAGATGTTACTCCTTTAATAGTGAAGGTGCCACACATCTCCATGAAGCGTTGAAAGTGTCTATTTGTGTCACTATGGGGTTTTCCACATAATGGATTGGCTTGCATCATGTTAATAAAGCACGGGCTTCGGCTCAAATTGGGCATCCCCCAAGTTGACACTTGGTCATGTGGCCACATTGGTAGCCAACGGAGCCAAGAAATCACGGATGGTCTTTTGAGAGCCATATCCTCCTTTGGTGGTGGTGCATAACTCCTTACTTGAACAAGTTTGAATCCTAGAGGAACCTTTGTGGGGGAACTAGATGGCGTCTAGAACTCCTTAGAAGATTTTCATTATTAGATTAGTTCAGCTACTGTTAATCCCCATTCTCTCTATCGTTCTTTCAAGAAAGTCTCAAACAACATGGTCATAAGCTTTGCTCATACCTAGCTTTAGAGTTGTGTAACAATCTCCACCACCCTGTTTATTCTACAGGTAATGTTCATCTCATAAGCAATCAATACATTATCTGTAATTAACCTCCCAAGTATAATTGCACTTTGATTTGACGGGATGTTTTGTGGAAAGATCACTTTTAGCCGGTTGGATAGTACCTGGGAGACAAATTTATAGAAGCATAGGCTAATGGGATGAAGATCTTTGATGTGGAGCTATACATTTTGAGTTCACTATGTTTGGTTAGGGCGCCCACAATGGAAAGTAGTAAGGGGTACGTAGTAAGCTGCTTGGTGTGTGGTAAGATACATTGTGAAGCTAGCAGTGGAAGCAAGCAATACTTACTACTGGTGGTAGTGCTACTACCGGGTAAGAAGTAATAAAATGTTTGTTTCTCTCTTTGTTTTCATTTCTGTTGTCTGCTGCACTATGGTACACAAACACAAACCTTTATTGCAAACCGATGCGTAAACATTATGAGCTTGTGAGATACTACTACTACCGCTTGGTGCATGGGCCCGCGTTACTACCGACCTGGGCAAGGTACAATGCGGCTGCTCTTATAGCATGATACAATACTGCCAGTCGGAGCCCACCAGAGCTGCATCAAATAGGCTTTATTGCAATGTGACTTATTGCAACCATTGTCACAAACACAATTTGGTTGCAACATGTACTTTTTGCAACCAAACCAGATATATTGCAACATTTCCTTCTTGTTGTGTAAGGGTCATAACTTAGTAGGTGCCAACCTTCTAACTTCACAAACAATACATGGTCAAAACAGTTATCTATATACGTATGGGTAACAATTTTGTTTGGTATCGCACATGAATACATGATACGTATGATGAATCGAAAATAAAAGGAACTCTCTGCTATATTTTTTATAAAACGGCTTTCCTATGGCTATGCTCTCTTAAATCATGATGCCCATGCATTAACGAAAGGCTACATCTAGTTTTGCAATATGTATATGCTAGTCCTCTATACCGAATGTTTGGTGCGGCTGAGTGGATACTTGAATGCAGGCCCGTCGGATAGGGGTGGGCAGTCTGTGCGACGGCCAAGGGCCCATGAAGGTAGAGGGCCTAGTATTGGTCGCGACCTTTGGTTTCGCGATCGCATCGGGAGTTCCGGTCGCGCTCGCGCTCGCGCCGTCGCGGCTTCTTCTTTCCTTGCGTCGGTGTCGCGCGGCCCTGGTCGCAATCCCGGCCGCCGGCGTCCCGCGGACGGCATCGGGAGTCCACTCGTGGTGCTGCACTGTGCACTGCTGCATTATTCCAGTAGCAGACTAGCAGGCGGAGGCAGGCGTGCTGGTGCCGTGGTGCGATCCAGGCATCCAGCCAGGGCCGACCCGTCCCTGTATTTTCTGAATCTCCGGGTAAGTGATTCAGTTCTAGGCAAACGCTTGATCCATCCGAATGCCTCTACTGTGTATCGGAATTAACTATTCATGTGACAGAAGCATGTGCCGAAAGAAGCTTCTTCAAATCAAAGTTATTGAAATATTGTTTCAGGTCAACTATATTACAAGAAAGATTGAATGGTTTGGTTATGTGCACCACTGAGACGGATATTTTGGATAAAATTGATCTCGATCACCCTGTTGGGCTGGCTGGTCCAGCCAACACCAGCCAGGCATTCAGCAGTGTTTTTCTCTCAGAACAATCAGTTAGCCAGCCGTACCGTACCAAGCCAGCCGAACAGAGTGGATGATATTCTTAAAGATATGCATAAAAAACCCGAAGGTGGTTTTCAAAAAGCACTGAGGTAGAGCAACTCCAAGAGCTTGGCTATTCTTGTTGTGAATGCTATTTTAGCATTTTGTGTAGCTAAAAAGTAGAGTCCAACAGATGTGTTATTTGATTTTGTAAAATAGAAAGTTGGCTATCCCTTAATTTTCGTTGGCCATATATAGCCAATCATGAACATTTGCTATGTGATTTTGTAAAATAGAAAATCTGTTATGGATCTCTTCTTTTTGGAGAGGTTTTCTATTTTACAAAATGGCTAAACACTAGAATTTAGATGTTGATTTTTAACTAAGCTGTTGGAGTTGCTCTAACTATAATAGTTATTTTACCTTTCTTTTACTTCTTCGATTGTTATTTTTTATGAGGTAAATACATGTTGAAAGTTATTTATTATTAATACTGATCATCATATTAAAACATAAGATTATTGAGTTCTTAGTTTCTTGCTTGCCCAAGGGGCTTAAAAATTATTGAGACGGTGATGCTTGCTAGCTAGATCTGTCGCCCGGCGTTTGGCATTATATTTTGCATGCTTCCACGGCTTCATCATTCATTCATGCATGCAAGCGATCCGTGTTGGCGTTTGGCGCGTAGAGTCTTTTGGACGTTAGCCATTAGGCAACCAGCTGGATCGGAGTACCTTGTCACGCGCAGAAGATCCACATGCGGAGAAAAGAAGCCTTTTGAGACGTCCGCCAGCGTATATTTAGACAAGGGGACGCGAATATACGCCATCGAACTCTTGGGACCAATTAAAAAACCAGTCCAGAACTCCAGATCCCAGCCGATGGAGGCGACCTAATAACCAGCCGGCCGGTAAGGTCGTCCTGGGCTTGCGATCGTCGACAGGTACAATGAAGCGTGTCCGGCTCGAGCTCTCGATCGCGGATGCTCTCGACACCTGGCAACAAGCCAGCCTAATTTGATAGTTTGGTTTGTATATACGGCCATCTTTCATTGCCCGACCCTTTGGACAGGTTCCAAGAGCCTTCGTTAATCACGCGCGGCCATCTTCTTCTTCATTTGGTCCCTTCCAGCTGTCTCCTCTCTCTTGCTCTATATAACAAGCCACCCTGCACCATCTCTCCTCACATCATCTGACACAGAAACAGCTGGAAGTCATCTCCAACAGATTCAGAGAAAGAGCATATAGAGAGGCAAAGAGCTTTTTTTCTCGATCGGGAGGTAAAGAGCTGAGAGAGCTTCCATGGAGAGAGTTGCATCAAGCTGCGTCAGCCTCCTAGCACAAAGGTCGGTTAGCTACCTAGTTACCTCTGCCATGAAGCTTTAATTTGTTTGTTTTGTCTGCCATGTTCCTTTTAGTTGTATCGAAGAGTTACTCTTGTAGTACGTGCAGGAGGGCCTACTCTGTGGCCGCGGCCATGGCCAAGGGAGCCGCACGGAGAGCCGACGAGAAGAAGGCGGCAGCGGCGGCGGCGACGACGACCAAGCGCGTGATGGGCAAGAAGGAAGTGACCACGGCAGCTGCCGCAGCGGCAGAGGAGAAGAAGGCGTGGGTGCCGGACCCTGTGACCGGCTACTATCGACCAGCAGGTAGCGCCGCCAAGGAGGTGGACGCGGCGGAGCTGCGCGCCAAGCTGCTCGAGGAGTCACCAAGCTACTACTGATTAATCAAACAGTCACTTTGTCGACCTCGATCGAGCATGAGTTGGCTGTCGTCCACCTGGCTTCTCTTGCTTTAAGATCCGTACTCGTTGATGGCAGGGCTCCTTGGCCTAGAGCATGAAGGCGCTGTCGTATACGTCTGTTCTTTGCCGCATATAGGAGTATCGTCCGAAAATTCTCATCTTCTTTTTATGAAGAAGACGACGGAATAGTTCCGGCTTCTATAGCCATATACACGTCAAAGCCTTTACTATATGTATTTTATACTCGATCGCTGATTATAGGTCCATCATCATATAATATAACTGAATGATACATATATAAATAGTAAGCATTTCCCTCAATTATTGTCTAGCAACCACCTCCTTGGCTACACAGTCCAGAAGACAGAACAAAACATTGCAAGCTTCATGGTTAATTTCAGTTCGTTTTGTTTCTTAGCCCATGTAGTCTCTTTGGTATGGCTTCTTCTCGGCTCTGGCTCATTCGATTCGACTATATTCGCTTCAGTTTATCAGCGTTTATTTTAAGGCATGTAACAGTGTTTACTCTCATAACAAATCAACATCAGCCAAAATCAGCACTTATTTTTAACTTCCAGTGAGAACAGAGAAATCGATCGCTAACTAAATGCTACTTTAGCCCATATAATATAAGCATTTACCTTAATTCTTGTCTGGAAACCACCTCTCCTTGGCTACACATTCCAGAGGAGTAAAAGACAGAACAAAACATTACAATACTCTTGGTTAATTTCAGTTTTCGTCTTGTTTCTTAGCCCATAATTGGTTAAGGGTTTCTTTGGTACTTCTCAGGGAGATTGCTACCAAATGTTTTTTCATAATGAATTGTTTTCCAGTGAAAACCCCTCTAAACGGCCCCGCCCTGTACGTCAAACACCCCTTATTTCAATTCGATCCGTGCAGTTTACTTCAGCAGCTGAATGCATGTCTGATTTTTTAATCCTGTACTGTACCGTACTGATGTTTACCTCTTCTGTACATATGAATAGCTTTACGTTGACTTTCGAAGAGTCTACAACTAATTAAATGCTACTGGTACACAAAAAAGAGATGTATACCGTATTATATATCAAGGTCGTCGCGCTGAGTGGTGGTTGACATACCTACGCAAGTCTTGCACGATCTGAAATTTAATTAAGAAGAGGTCCTCTATGAAAATTAGGCGAGCCAGATTAATCTGCACAAAAAGAACAAAAAATCCGCAAGCTTTAGAAACTGACCCCATGCACGACAGCTTGTGCGCCGCCACCACCCAGCTTATTACCAATCAGCGTTTATTTTCAGTCACGAAACAGTATTTTTCTCTCACAACAAATCAGCACGAGCGAAATCAGCGCTTATTTTTCAGCCCAAAAGAACAGGCTCACCATATCCAACTCTAGTTTTTTTTTTCTATTTTTTAAATGAAAACATCCTACTCTATAGTTCAGGCAGACACCACCGACCGTGACCGGCGCCGGTCATCAGAGACAGGCCGACGACGTTGGTTTCCATGCGCGCTCGCAGTCGCAGAAGAGGTGCCTCGGGCCATCAATGGCCGGATCATCCTCTCCAAGACTTGCGTAGAGGTATGCCACGTTGTATGTGTGGCGTGTGAGCGGCGCCTGTTTCGATTTCTATTGTTAGCACTGAAAATTAGCACGACTAGATTCAAATAGTCATACTAATAAGCATAGTAATTATCAGCTTAGTTTCAATTAACAGGTTTGAAGTTCCTAATATGTGTTATTAGTTCATATGCACCTTCAACTCACTATCCAATGACCACCTATTAGCAGTTTGATCCAAACAACCACCTGTAAACATTACTCCCTGCATCTCAGGATATAAGACGTAACCACTTTTGGTTAAAAAACTAAGAAACATATTTAATTCTCTCAGCAATAGTATTACTACATTGATGTGCGTGCGTTTAGAGGGAGCACGCCTTATATCTTAGGACATGGATAAAAAATGGTTACGCCTTATATTCAAGGATGGAGGCAGCAGCTAACTAATTTACACATGTAAAAAGTCAAATATGCTAGAAAGTCTACATATTTACACATGTAAAAAGTAAGTATTTTACCAAAGAGAAAAATTCACGGGCGGTTCTCGAAGTTGGCACCGTGTGTCACTTGGGTCCCCGTTCTTTAAAAATGCGACTTTGGGGTCCCCAAACTCGTCCCGGACGACACCAGCGGTCCAAACGGGCCCTCGACCCGATTTGATTGCGGACGTGGTGCTCCAGGCCTGTGCGGACGTGGAACCCGACTGCAACTAGACGACACGATCCCCTTTTTCCCTTGCTCGCCGGGAGAAGCGGTGCCGGCTGCATCCACCGATTCGTCGCCCAGCCGCGACTTGTCCAGCGAGTGGCGCACCGCCGGCGAGAGTGACGGCCGCCCAGCCCTCGTCGCCGCCAGGCTCGCTGTCACGATGTGTACCTGTTCCCTGGTGGAGTTCGTCGCCAGGAGCAGTGGTGTCGTGGCCGCATCCACCCGATGCGCCGCCCAGAGCCGCGTCTTCTCCAGCGAGGGGCACATCGACGGCGAGAGCGACCGCCGCTGGTATGCCCTCGTCGCAGCTAGGCTCACGTCCGCCGGGCACATCGCAAGCCGCTGCGTCTGCTGGGCTCGCCGTCGACCCTAGAGCGATGTAGGTGGCAGGCTGTAGAGCGATGTGCAAGGATCGTGCCGACGTGGTCGTGGGCTCTTGCATTGGCGGGAGGAACTCGTGAGGAAGGCCATGTCCTTCTTCCTCAGCCAGTCAAGATGCAGAGAGCTGAAAATTTAGTGAAAATACACGTCCTTCCAATAAAGACCGGAGAACTGAAAATGCAGAGAATAGGCAGTGAAAGAAAATACAGACAAGAGCCAGCATGGACATGTATTCTGTGATCTGAAACATGTATTGAGATGTTTGTACACAAAATAGAATATTCTTATGTGCAATAAAACAGAACGGTTCTACTTGCATGTACATGTATATTTTTCTGTCATATCAAATGCTATTTTGAACAGGTATGGTTTCAGTGACTCATTGCAGGTTAGATTATGATGCGACTGATAACTTTGAAAGGCACTTTCGAAGCCAGATATACATGGACAGATGGAAATTGCGACTTCAAATTTTCACAAGAATCTTTTCAGTGACTGGAGACATAATCCTGAGATCCTATTTATAACTTTGAAAGGCACTTTGGAAGCATCCACAGTCATTACTAGATGATAATATTATGGTAAAGTTAAAGCATCCACAGAGTCATTACCCTATACAAGAATCCTTGGCATTACTGGATGCACCAAAATTACCCAGAAGCTAAAGCATAATCATTCTTTTTGCTAAGCCTTTTTCCAAGAAACTAGGCATAACCTATACAAGCATCCTACACATCACTGGATGCACCAAAATCAGGTGAAACACAAAAGTAGTGTCTTCACATCTTCATGTGGCTATATGTACACTACTGGATCCTAATCTTCACATCTTTTAGATGTACTAGCCTTCACTAACTATTTCCCAAAAGCCCTCACTACTATTTTCCAAAAGTCTTCACTAACTATTTCCCAAAAGTTGTACAGATCTTCACTAACTTTTTCAGTCCTTGGTTTTCTTTGGAGCCTTTTTCTGTGCTGTTGCAGTTCTCTTCCTCTTTGCTGCAATCATGCCTTCCTTGGTGGTTGTGGTCAGATGTACTGGCCTTCCCAATGGCCTGTTGGTGGTGATGAACACTGAATCTGGCAGTGGCCCTACAGGTTTGGAAGGAATGGATGACTGTGATCCCTGCCAAATAAAGATGGTTACCTACATTAGTGCATTCGTCAAACAAGAAAAATTATAACAGCACGCATGTGAACAAAATTGATAACCTGTTCCATCATTTGCAGTAACATGGTTGAGCTCATATTGGACATCAGGTGGGAGTATGATGCTGCATGACTAGTTTGTGTCAGGCTATCGTATGATGATGCCATAACAGTAGTTTCTTCTGTGACTAGCTGAGAATTTTGTGGACCTTCATTGCCTTCAAACTGAGATTCTACGATATTCTATAGGGATATAAATGGCAATATGTCATAATATAATTTAAATGGCAGTAAAATATTAAAAATTTCAAACAATTAGTTGTAGTACCTGAAAGGCTGGACCATATTCACTTGAGATTGGTGGGACCAAATCTTTAGCCACATAATCCTCTGGATTGATGCCAGTTTTCTTAAGAAAACAACCTCTGACATTATGGTTTTCTCTTTTACAGTAACTGCACTTGATGACCACTCCATGTTTGGAAATTGATGGCCCATGTTTTCCTTGAATTTCCTGTGGCTCCTTCCTCCTACACCTGGGTGGTCTTCCTACTCTTTTCTCATACTTAGGTGGAAGAACAGTAGGACCATTAACATCTTCCCACAATGTACTATCCCTACATGGAATGATTTTACTTTCATATGCTCTGTTAAATGCTTCAAGAGAGTAGCAATCATGGACGACACTTTCAACTGGAATTCTCTCATGCCGTAAGCATGATATAGCATGCTGACAAGGGATTCCTGTGAGATTCCACTTCCTGCATTCACATTCCTTTGCTCTAATGTCCACAATGTACTGGAAGTCCCTTTCAAGTACTTGGAATAAACCATTTCCAGATGGCATAGCATAGCATATGTTGGCAAGTTCTGCATTCTTTGCCACTTTCTTCCTAATCTTTGGACAGATAGGGCCTACAAACTGCTCACACAATTCCTTTTGCTTGTTATAGTGCCTAGTCATTAGCTGTTGTTTGATCTTTTCTAACATGGAAAGAATTGGCATTTCCCTAGCTTCTAGTATGTAACTGTTAAATACCTCACAATTGTTGTTCAGAAGCAGGTCAGTTTTAGGAAATTCAGCAAAGTATGCCCTTACCCATGTTTTAGTTGGCATCTTCTCCAACCAATTAAATGCAGCTTGGCTAAGGGCCTTCATCTTGTCCATGTGATACTGCCACTTCTGAACTGTACTAGCTCTAGCACAAGTCCACAACTGCTTTTTAAGTATTTCACCTTTGAAACCAGTATCCCTGAAGTTTGCATACAGATGCCTCACACAAAATCTATGCTCTGACTCAGGGAAAATTTCCTCAACTACAAGAATCAGACCCTGCAACAAACAACTATGAATTAACAACCAAATAAACTTGGAAAAACAAAATTTGTTGCTGTCCTTGAATCGTACCTTCTGTTTATCACTCATAATGGTCCATGGGTAAGTATTCTGAATGCCCAAGTCTTGTTTTAGAGTTTCCAGGAACCACTTCTAGCTAGCCTTGCATTCCACCTCCACAACTGCTAGTGCAATAGGAAATATACAATCATTGGGATCTATACCAACAGCTGTCAATATCTGTCCACCAAACTTTGTTTTAATATGGCAACCATCTAAGCATATCAGAGGTCTACATCCAGCGAGGAGACCCCTTTTGCAAGCATCTAAGGACATATACAAGGTAGAGAAGTGAGTATTCTCAACATTCAAAAAGAACGAACTTCCTGGATTACTACTCCTTATTTCTTGGTCGTAGTTCCAAAGTTGACTGTACTGTTCACTCTCATCACCATATATCTTCTTCCTTGCTATTCTTCTTGCTCGAGCTGACTTGGACCTTGAAGGAGTCAGGTTCTAATCTTTTTGAACTATCTTTGAAAAACTAGCCAGGGTCATCTTGTCATCAGCCCTAAAAATCTCAATGTACTTCTCAGCCAACCAATTAGAAGTACACCTTTGTAGCACCCATTGCTTCTGACAGTTGTGACTACCTTCATATGTCTTCACCATAAAGGTCTTCACTCTACTGTCATAAGATACATATAAGGTCCAGGGGCAACCTTCAGCGCAATGTGCCCTGATTCTCCTATTATCATTCCTGGACATCTTAATTTCTACCCTATTCTTCATGCTGTACTCATTGATTGCAACTCTAACCATTTGCACTGAATCAAATACCATGCCCACTTTAAACATTGGATTATTCAAGTCTTCATTCCTAAAACTACTAAATGTCATATCCAATTGGCCCTCTCTTTCATAACCTGGAAGTTGAAGCTCTTCACCTTCACTGGATAGGTCACTTAGATCATCAATTGGTGTTTTAACTTTGTCCCCCTTTAACCTGCTTCCTTTGGCCTTCTTTGCCTTTGCAATCTGCATTGCTTTGTCCACATCACAATCCATGTATTCCTCATATAAGTCATCATCTCCTTCATCCACCTCATTGTCACTGTCCACAAAATTGTTTGAATCGTCACTATCATCTCCGCTGCCACCATCATCAACTGCACATGGGGTTGTGAAACGACCTCGATTTCCACGAAGGGAAATCCACAGGCTCGAATTGTAATTCAACAGATTGCTTGGGACAATCCATGAAATTACCCATATCTCAGTTGCCACCAGGATCCATACAACGGTAAATAAGTCTTACATAAATATTTATTACATCGCCACACTGGCGGAATCAACAATCAGAGAAGCTTTAGAAGATGCGGAAGCGATTCATCCTTCACGGCCAACTTGAGTGTAGCACGTGACCCTATTCCTCGTCATCATCTCCCTCGAAGTCGTACTCATTCTCGTCACCTGACAGCAAATTTATCAGTACGATTTGTACTGGCCACGGAGCCCACCTATGCAGCATTTGCTTTGTGGAAAGTGGATGCAAGGCTATACAAGCAGACCTATAGGCTGAGGTTTTCCTATGCAGCTGTAATCAATGTTTAATTAGTCAAGTTTTATCACCAGTTAACACCATCATCCCTTTTCCCATCACCACACCTCACATACCCACACCTCACTCTCATTCGACAGGCCCAACTCCCTCTCGGGCCTATCTCAGCGGCACACTACCACAACGGGTACACTGCCGGAAAAATGTCATCCAGGGGGAGAAGAGAACACTCACTACACTAGTAGAAGCTTCACAGGAAAAGGTCCATAGCCAACAGGTTGGCATATGTATCGATCGATCAACCGTACACTCTGCAGAGGTTTCACTACCCACAAGATTAGCCATCATAGGTGTTGCGCAAACACCTAGGCAGAATTCCGGGTGCTTGCTTGCCTAGGTCGATGCCACCCTACCACTCAGCCCTGGGATATTCCGGATCCTACACTGTTATGCTGAGACTGGGAGACACAGTACCGGGCCCATCCAGTGGTACTGTGCATCTAGAACGGAACGGGAACCCATCGACCGTCTCCGCCCACCCTTATCACCTCTCAACCTAGCAGTAGTGGCACCGTCCTACCAAGTAGTCCAGCCGTCTCCCGCCCATCAGAAGCGAGTGAGTAGAAAAGGATTCCCATGAACCTGAAACTAGTCCATCCTAGGTTTGACCAAGCAGGCATCTCCACTTAGGGGATACTCTCCCCGTGCTATCACAGCACCTCCGTCCACGGGCTTTAAACCACCAAGGCTATCCCACCCGGAACCTCCTCAACAACTTTACCCGCCACAGGTATCTCGCTTGGGGATGCCCAGGTTGCACCCCCGGCACGACTTGCCCCATGGGCTCGTCTCACATCCCACTTGGTCGACATCAACCCTTACCACGCACCCAAGACGCACACAGCACTCTCTCCCAGTGGTTATAATCAGCTATACACCGTCCCAATTCCACCACATAGCATATAGCAAGTAGAAAGTAGTGGAAGAGTAACAGTAAATTAAGCAGCAGCTAACCTAACAGCGGATAGCAGGGTAAAGTCTTATCAAGGCAGGGAATTCAAATATACTACCATGCAACCAATCCATACATAATCATAAAGCAATAGCAACAATGTCATTTGCAATGCGTAATAGGATCTAAGGATTTGGTGGGACGTGGCACCTTCGTAGTCGTCTCCTAGCTCTTGGAAGTACTCGTGGTCGTCTTCCTTAGTCAGATCCTCCTCCGTCTCTGAAATCGAACACGAAATAGTCGCGTCAGCGACTCCTATAGAGTATTTCAGAAAAATCCAATAAAATAAAGAGCCAAATGCACACAAACACAGTCTTAGATTGTAGATCTCATTTTTCTGAGAATTTTGATATATGGTGCGCAATTTTTGGACTTCGTATGAATAAGTTATGAATTTCCGACGATTATCCTATTTTCTGAAAATGAGAAAACTGTTTGGTTAATAGGGGCAGCTCGGGATTGGTCCACGTGGCGCGCGGGTCCAGTAGTGCGGCAAGTGGCGCCTCAACAGAACACAGACCCGATGGTCGCCCACCAGGTGTTCGATGCTGGTTCCCAGAGAGTTGCCGGAGTTGGCGTAGCTCGGCGTGGCTCGGCGGTGGTCGGTGGTAGCTCGGCTGTGGTTGGGGGTATCTCGGCGGAGCTCGGCGGTGGTCGGGGGTAGCTCGGCGGGGCTCGGCATAGTTTGGCGTACCTCGGCGGGGCTCGGGCGAATCGGAAATTCGGGGCGCCGAGGGTGCCGTTCTCCCGAGCTCTCCCGGGGAGGCTCGGGCGAATCGGAGATTTGGTGCGCCCGAGGGTGCCGTTCTCCCGAGGTCTCTCGCGGAGGCTCGGGCGAATCGGAAATTTGGGCGCCCGAGGGTGCCGTTCTCCCGAGGTCTCCTGCGGAGGCTCGGGCGAATCGGACATTTGGGCGCCCGAGGGGGCTGCTCTCCCGAGCTCTCCTGGGGAGGCTCGGGCGAATCGGAGATTTGGTGCGCCGAGGGTGCTGCTCTCCCGAGCTCTCCTGGGGAGGCTCGGGCGAATCGGAGATTCGGTGCTAGCAGGGTTCCAGGGCGTCTGTTCAAGGCGGCGGTGTCTCTCCGGTGCGGCAGACGATGACAGGGCGGCGATGACCATATTTCGGCAAGACAGGGCTCGGCTTTCCCCAATCGGCGTGCTCAGGCAGTCGTCCGACCAGATGGTGGCGGGTTAGAGTCGTGGTATGGCCTCCTTCTCTCCCTCGGCATACGGCGGTTCTCCGACGAGGTGGAGGCGCACGTAGCCAAAGCGACAGTCGTGATTCGGGGCTCGGCTATCTAGCGGCGGTGCTGAGGCAGACTTGGCGAATCTCGGCGGCCTTTCTCCGCAGCGCGAGGCGACCGGGGGTACTCGGAACGGATCTTAGGCGAGGCGGAACGTGTCGGCGGCGATGTCGTCGCGACTGTGAGGTTCCGGCGGGGCTAAGGAGGTCTTCTAGGAGATGTATACGCGTCCAGGGTCTAAGGCGATGGTATACCAACTACCAATTTTGGCTACCGAGCTTTCCAAGGTGCTCGGTTGTGGCGGCGGCATGTCGCCGACGACGGCGGAAGGCGGCATCGCGGCTACGACCAAGTATTGGTTCAATCGAATGCGGTCTTGTCAAATTGGTGAGGCCAGAGAGGCATACAACACTCTGGTGGCGAACTTTAGCCATGGCATGACCTTCTTTTGGCAACGGCTCGCGGCGGCGCTCCGGTAAGGTCGCGGCGCACGCGGCCAGGGCGATTCAGGCTTCCTCTAGCGCTTAGATCCGCGTAGCTAGCTCAAGGGGGTCGTGGCGGTGCTCCACGACGCTCTAACCTATACGGTTGCTAGACGGATTGCTCGGAACGGGTGATTCGGCGTCGGAACGCGTCGGTGGTGAGCGCGCTCCGCCGAGAACGCGTCGTGCTGCGTTCTCGGTCTAGCAAGCTTGTAGTCCGGGGGTTTCGGCCGGTCGAATGAGTGCATGGTGCAGGTGATCTTCCCGAGCCGGTAAAGGCTCGTGCCTGCGCGTCCCGAGGGTGGAACGCCATGGCAAAAGCAGGGCAAGATTCGGACGTGGCGTGCTGTGGCTCACCGTGGTGTCGGTGAAGCTAGGATGGCGGTGCAGTGGCGAGTCGGAGCCGTGCAGAGCGATCGCAGTGCCGTGCCGCTCCTCATCCGCAGCTCGGGCTTCTCCTCCGTGTCCGGCTCCGGCGTGCTCCGCGGCGGCGGCGCTCCGGCAGCTTCTCCTCCTCTGCTCCGCCCTTCTCCTACGCTCTCTCTCTCGGTTTTGCGGTGTGCCGGTCTGTGCTGCGGTGGCGGCGAGGGGAAATGAGGGTAAGGCTTCGGGGTGCTCCAATTTATAGGCGAGCTTGGCCAGCTCCAATGGCGAACGGTCCTGATTGCGCTCGGCCGATCGAAGGGCCGTGGCTCGAGTGGATCTAGGGCTCCGGATGGGCGCGGGTTCGCTTGGCGGCCAAGAAAGGAGGGGACAGGAGGGGGACAGCGGGGTCAGGGCTCTGCCATGCTGTCGGCTGTGGGACCGGGGTCACGCCATTCGCGCGACACCCCCGGCAGGCGCGTCGCCTTCGTGAGGAAGAAGAACAGTGGGGGGGGGCGAGAGCGGCTGACAGGCGGGGCCGGGTTGGCAGCGAGCGCGAGCGCGAGCGCGTGTGTGCCGGTCGTGCGCGTGCGCTGCCGAGCCGCGACGTGGGCCGCGCGCGGTGAGATGAGGAGAGGAAGGTCGGGCGGGCTTGGGCTGGCTTAGCGACCCGGCTGGCCGAAACGAATGGCTGGCCTAACTCTCTTTCTCCTTTTCTATTTTCAGTTTAGTGTATATATACATATATTGCCCATTTTAATTATTGAGTAAATACAAACATAAATTGCAATAAATCCCAAATGTGATGCATAAGTTATTATTCTATGTGAATGGAATTAAAATGCAAACTACACTCCTTTATTTACCAATTTCATAATGAAACCTATATGCTTGCACAAGAAAAATGGGTTTTCACAATAAATAAATGAAAAATTTTAATTGGTTGGGATTTTTAGATTGTGTGGATTTTTAGGGTTGTTACGGGTTGTCTCCTTCCTCAGACCACTATAAAAAGTAGGCAATTTCTCAGGTCTCTTCTCCATGTGCTGCACCTTCACAGGGCTGATGACTTTGGGAAGCTCTGCCACTGGGTTAACAACCACATCGTCCCACGAAAATTCACCAAAGATGTTGTCATATTCAAAATATAGAACTAATGTCTTCACCCTATCAACCACTAAACACATAGCATTTGTATCTGAATCCGAAACCATAATCCTCAGGCCATCTTCTATTCCCTTTCCTGGCATCAGCCAATACACCTTCAAGGTAGTGTTGTTTTCATAGCCAAGCTGTTCAGCAATGTCATCGAACCACAATGTGGACCAAGTATCAGCATCACAATAATCGAACCAGCTTATCTTCTCATCCACATATGACCTCAAATTTCCAGAACTAACGAAAAATCCACCATGATGAACTTCAACAGTGAACTCAGCATTGTTACCTAGAGTGAAACAGTTAAACAAATGCACTATATCAGTACTATGCCATGCAACAATTCTACATTTACACGACATCAGTATATCAAAGTACTCAACTTTACCCTAGTAAACCTATGAACAAACCCCCCAAATTTTCATCGAACTGTACCCTATAGGACAAACCCTAGACCAAAAATCCATTGATTTGGGCACCAAAAGTTCAACACATTGTGATCCCAGAACTTACCATAACAAGGTGAAGGCTCTCCCTTTCGTCGTAGCTTGGGCCCCATCGCCGTCGACTCTGTGCCGGCCACCTACATGGCTCTGGAGGCGACGGCGAGCGTTGCAGACACAAGGATCTTCCTGGCAGCGATGAGGGCCCTTGCAGGAGAGCGAGCAGGGGAAGGGAGCTAAGAGGGCCCTCGCAGGATTCGCTACTCCCGGCGACGACCTCGATCGGAAGTGATTCGCTGGCTCCGCGTTGTTCCAGCGAAGGAGAACGAGCGGGGGAAGAGAACGGCGTCGTGTTTGGGAGCCGGGTTCCACGTCCGCGCCAGCCTGGAGCACCACATCCGCAAGCAAATCAGGTCGAGAGCCCGTTTGGACCGCCGGTGTCGCCTGGGACGAGTTTGGGGACCCCAAAGTCGCATTTTTAAAGAACGGGGACCCAAATGACACACGGTGCCAACTTCGAGGACCGCCCGTGAATTTTTCTCTTTACCAAATAATCCTTGTAGAAGAAATCTAAATTCCACGACACTTCATATACTTATAATGCTTATTAGTACAACGTTGAAGTTATGAATTAAATGGTCATTTGGCTGATGTAATCACATTTAACTTAATTCTGTTAAGATAGTCTTGATTGTTTTTAATGGTTTAAATGGTTCAATCATTTAATTTATCGTTTAGGGACTAAACGACACAATTAGCCTTCATTTATCATCTAAATGCTGTTTAAACAGACTAAACAACCGTTTAATCAAACAGTGATGCCTCCTACGAAGCTTGGAACTCAAGTTGGTGGTAGCTACTTTTGGACAATGGCAACTTTAGAAGGGTCAGTGGCTACTACTTGAGAATCAAGGGCATGGCCTAAATAATGGAGTCGTTATTTAGCAAAGAAGTATTGAGAGAGCTTGACTTTGAATTGTTGAGCCTGCAAAAAGTCAATTGACTGTCACGAAAAACATGATCATCAAAGGATTTGCTATTGATAAGTATGCCATCAATGAAAAATATAACACATTGTGAAAAAGGCAAGCTAAAACGTGATCCATAATTTGCCTCAAATGTTGCAGGAGCCCCAATTAAACCATATGGCATAACTTTATATTCGTAGTGCCATCTGGTGCCATACAAATCTTCGACCAGTTGTTCAATATCGGAAATCCTCCGGTTGAACTAGATCTCCGGTCAGCAGTGAACTAATTATGCCTCTCTAGGCCCTATTCATCCTTTGAGACGGACAAAAATGCATTTGGTAAGCAGGTATCATATAGCCTAAAAATATTCTTGCCTAGAGCCATATTTTCGGATGCAAATATTCTGTCCATCAGAATTTAGGATAATCTTGTATATTTGTGGGCCACTAGGCCATGGCTGCCTTTAATTTTGTGAAGAAATAACCTGGTCGTATCAGCTGAATTTTGTACTCTACCTCTAACCATCTCACTTATCATGTCCTTGGCAATAAGATAGAACAGGACAGATTCCAAGCACTCAGACACATTCATGATTTGACTTTGTTTATTCTTAATGGCCCATGGTTAAAATTTTCGTGGATGATGACACAAAGATACGTACGTACTCTCTGTACCTTTTTTAATGGTATTCACGCTGTTTAAACTTTCTTTGTAGAATTGGCAATAATAGTATCTTCAAGTTTATTATAAAAATAGATTCAACAATCTATCAAATGATATTAATTATGTACTATAGATTTGTTCGAAAAAAATTATGTACTATAAATATCACATTTCCTTATATATATTTTATCAAAATTAAGTACTTTCTTTTTTTTCTTATTTATAAGTGGGAACAACAGTGTTATAAAGAGATGGAAAAGAGTAGGTACCATGAATAAGATATGGGAGATTAGTCCGCTCGGACGTCCGGGACGAGGTGCTCGTCCATTCGCCGCACGCTCTTCCGGTCTGCATGTTGTTGTTGATGACACTTAAAAATTTTATAGCTCCTAAAATAAATATCCAAATTAAAATCTAATTATACCATCATGTTTCTTATAATAAACTCTTCAAAATAAGATCTCACATGAATATATTTGATACTTTCTATTTTTTTCATATATAATATCTTAATATATTTTTGCAACATTCAGATGAAACACATGCAACATACTTTTGAAACTATTGAAACACTGGATATGTACTTTTGCAACATGAATATTTCAACCCTTCTTCTGGGACGACGCAAAGCTGAGGAAGGGAACGACCAGTTTCGGCTAGCCCTTGACGAAGTAGGTAGACGACGGTTAATGGGAAGTTATGCCGGCCAAGCCGGATCGGGTGTCGGAGTTGCCGGAGATAGAGGATGGCCTCTATGAAACACAGAATTATTCAAGAAAGATGAGCATACTGGTAGATGTACGATGACGGTTGCTAAAAAGAAGCGAGATCGCGCCGGCGGTGGCGGAGGAGAGTCACTGCCAGTGGCGGACCTCCCGATCCGGTCGATGAGCATGAAACATGTATTCAAAACATTAGCTGCAACACCATATCTACTTTTGAAACATTCAGATAAGACGCTTGCAACATATATATTTAAATACTAAAACACTCGAAATATGTGTATAAAACATTTAGAAAAAAACAACTAAAAATACTTAGAAACAATTTAAAAGCGTACACAATATTAAGATAAAACAGTTGCAACAATACATATGAAAACATATGCAACACTAAGATAAACACTTGCAAACATTCATTTAAAAACAAGATGAAACATTATAAACATACACTTAAAACATACGTTAAAAAAATGAAGCATTTTGAACAACAGTTGCAATACATGTTTAAAACCACTGCAACATGTGCAAACATTTATTATCTACTTGTACAATATATATAAAAGAAATTTTAATATATAAATGTTAAAAAAATATAAAAAATGTAGGAAAATAAAAAAATAAAAAAAATAAATGAAAAACTAAAAAAAACGAAAAAGGAAAAAAAAAAAGCGCAGGGGGCGTGCGCTATCGCGCGGGAGGCACGGCCGTGCAGGTGGGAGTCACGCTCGCACGAGGCGCGGGTGATACCGTCCGGGGTGCGCCGGACGTCAGGATGGTATCATTACCGATAAGATATAGCGTTGTAAAGCGTTTACTTTTCACATCCACATCTGAAAAACCCTGGAACTCGATTTTAAATGCATGCAATCGTGTGCAAGATATCCTGACATAAGCCAAGATGCCTGAATTTTTCTCCACCCACATTTCAACCAATCAACAAGATTTTGGCTTCTTTTCAGCCACAGTATCGTCCTCACAGATATATTCGTTGCTTCCCTTTGACTTGGATGCAATAAATAAAGGTAAATAATGTGCGATGATGATTAAAAATTTTAGAGTCAAGTTTGGCTCTTCAAGTAAGTGCAGAGAGTCAATATGATACATATAAATTTACTGTGAACCTGTCACTCACTGACACGCTGAATATATATTCCCCTACAAGGAAAACATTGGGCAAACATGGTTGGAGTCCACAAATTTGTTTTCTTAAATTCAAAGCGGCCTCACCTCTCTATTCCGCTCTTCACATTCAACAGTGTCCCTGGGAGACAGATTCAGCATTATCGTAAGGGTGACCCACTTTCGCCATACTTATTGATCCTCACCATTGATACCTTGAAGTGGATTCTTCAACCGGCCACTGAGGATGGGGTGCTCAGCCCACTGAGAGGCAGGGCATCTCCGGCTGTCCCTCTATGCCGACGACGCGGTCATATTCCTTAACTCGGTGCAAAGCAAGGTCGCGGCGCTACTGGGCATCCTGCATCACTTTGGCAATGCTGAGAGGCTTGAAGCTCAACCTCTCCAAGTGCTTAGTGGTGCCTATATATCAGATGCCCCATCCTTGACTTAGATCAGATCCTTTCATCTTTCTCCGAGCTGCGGGAAACTCGTACAGGTACAAAGCATTATGGATAAAACAAGGGCAAGTTTGGAAGGTTGGCAAGGTCGTCTCCTGAATCCAGCAGGACGATGAGAGTTGGTCCGCTTAGTACTGTCTGCAGTCCCTATACATCTCATGTCCGCTAACAGTATGCCAAAGTAGCTTCAGTACGATATCGACAAAGCCCATCGGCGTTTCCTTTGGGCTGGTGACCAAGAAATGTCGGGGGGCAAATGTAAGACTGACTACCTAGACCACGGTGGCAAAGCCTGTAGAATATGTCAGGCTTGGGATCCTAGAGCTCAAAAAATTCAGCCATGCTTTGAGGCTTCTGAAACGACCTCGATTTCCACGAAGGGAAATCCACAGGCTCGAATTGTAATTCAACAGATTGCTTGGCACAATCCATGAAATTACCCATATCTCAGTTGCCACCAGGATCCATACAACGGTAAACAAGTCTTACATAAATATCTATTACATCGCCACACTGGCGGAATCAACAATCAGAGAAGCTTTAGAAGATGCGGAAGCGATTCATCCTTCACGGCCAACTTGAGTGTAGCACGTGACCCTATTCCTCGTCATCATCTCCCTCGAAGTCGTACTCATTCTCGTCACCTGACAGCAAATTTATCAGTACGATTTGTACTGGCCACGGAGCCCACCTATGCAGCATTTGCTTTGTGGAAAGTGGATGCAAGGCTATACAAGCAGACCTATAGGCTGAGGTTTTCCTATGCAGCTGTAATCAATGTTTTAATTAGTCAAGTTTTATCACCAGTTAACACCATCATCCCTTTTCCCATCACCACACCTCACATACCCACACCTCGCTCTCATTCGACAGGCCCAACTCCCTCTCGGGCCTATCTCAGCGGCACACTACCACAACGGGTACACTGCCGGAAAAATGTCATCCAGGGGGAGAAGAGAACACTCACTACACTAGTAGAAGCTTCACAGGAAAGGTCCATAGCCAACAGGTTGGCATATGTATCGATCGATCAACCGTACACTCTGCAGAGGTTTCACTACCCATAAGATTAGCCATCATAGGTGTTGCGCAAACACCTAGGCAGAATTCCGGGTGTTTGCTTGCCTAGGTCGATGCCACCCTACCACTCAGCCCTGGGATATTCCGGATCCTACACCGTTATGCTGAGACTGGGAGACACAGTACCGGGCCCATCCAGTGGTACTGTGCATCTAGGACGGAACGGGAACCCATCGACCGTCTCCGCCCACCCTTATCACCTTTCAACCTAGCAGTAGTGGCACCGTCCTACCAAGTAGTCCAGCCGTCTCCCGCCCATCAGAAGCGAGTGAGTAGAAAAGGATTCCCATGAACCTGAAACTAGTCCATTCTAAGTTTGACCAAGCAGGCATCTCCACTTAGGGGATACTCTCCCTGTGCCATCACAGCACCTCCGTTCACGGGCTTCAAACCACCAAGGCTATCCCACCCGGAACCTCCTCAACAACTTTACCCGCCACAGGTATCTCGCTTGGGGATGCCCAGGTTGCACCCCCGGCACGACTTGCCCCATGGGCTCGTCTCACATCCCACTTGGTCGACATCAACCCTTACCACGCACCCAAGACGCACGCAGCACTCTCTCCCAGTGGTTATAATTAGTTATACACCGTCCCAATTCCACCACATAGCATATAGCAAGTAGTAAGTAGTGGAAGAGTAACGGTAAAATAAGCAGCAGCTAACCTAACAGCGGATAGCAGGGTAAAGTCTTATCAAGGCAGGTAATTCAAATATACTACCATGCAACCAATCCATACATAATCATAAAGCAATAGCAACAATGTCATTTGCAATGCGTAATAGGATCTAAGGATTTGGTGGGACGTGGCACCTTCGTAGTCGTCTCCTAGCTCTTGGAAGTACTCGTGGTCGTCTTCCTTAGTCAGATCCTCCTCCGGCTCTGAAATCGAACACGAGATAGTCGCGTCAGCGACTCCTATAGAGTATTTCAGAAAAATCCAATAAAACAAAGAGCCAAATGCACTCAAACATAGTCTTAGATTGTAGATCTCATTTTCCTGAGAATTTTGATATGTGGTGCGCAATTTTTGGTCATCGTACGAATAAGTTATGAATTTCCGAAGATTATCCTATTTTCTGAAAATGGGAAAACTGGTCGGTTAATCAGGGGCAGCTCGGGATGTGGCGCGCGGGTCCAGTAGTGCGGCATGTGGCGCCTCAACAGAACACAGACCCGATGGTCGTCCAGGTGTTCAATGCTGGTTTCCAGAGAGTTGCCGGAGTTGGCGTAGCTCGGCGTGGCTCGGCGGTGGTCGGTGGTAGCTCGGCTGTGGTTGGGGGTATCTCGGCGGAGCTCGGCGGTGGTCGGGGGTAGCTCGGCTGTGGTTGGGGGTATCTCGGCGGAGCTCGGTGTAGCTCGGTTTAGCTCGGCGGGGCTCGGGCGAATCGGAGATTCGGGGCGCCGAGGGTGCCGCTCTCCCGAGCTCTCCCGGGGAGGCTCGGGCGAATCGAAGATTTGGTGCGCCCGAGGGTGCCGTTCTCCCGAGGTCTCCCGCGGAGGCTCGGGCGAATCGGAAATTTTGGTGCCCGAGGGTGCCGTTCTCCCGAGGTCTCCTGCGGAGGCTCAGGCGAATCGGACATTTGGGTGCCGAGGGTGCCGTTCTCCCGAGGTCTCCCGCGGAGGCTCGGGCGAATCGGAAATTTGGGCGCCGAAGGGGCTGCTCTCCCGAGCTCTCCTGGGGAGGCTCGGGCGAATCGGACATTTGGGTGCCGAAGGGGCTGCTCTCCCGAGCTCTCCTGGGGAGGCTCGGGCGAATCGGAAATTCGGTGCTAGCAGGGTTCCAGGGCGTCTGTTCAAGGCGGCGGTGTCTCTCCGGTGTGGCGGTCGGTGACAGGGCGGCGATGGCCATATTTCGGCAAGACAGGGCTCGGCTATCTAGCGGCGGTGCCGAGGCAGACTTGGCGAACCTCGGCGGCCTTTCTTCGCAGCGCGAGGCGTCCGGGGGTACTCGGAACGGATCTTAGGCGAGGCGGAACCTGTCGGCGGCGATGTCGTCGCGACGGTGAGGTTCCGGCGGGGCTAAGGAGGTCTTCTAGGAGATGTATACGCGTCCAGGGTCCAAGGCGATGGTATACCAACTACCAATTTTGGCTACCGAGCTTTCCAAGGTGCTCGGTTGTGGCGGCGGCGTGTCGCCGACGACGGCGGAAAGCGGCATCGCGGCTACGACCAAGTATTGGTTCAATCGAATGCGGTCTCGTCAAATTGGTGAGGACAGAGAGGCATACAACACTCTGGTGGCGAACTTAGCCATGGCATGACCTTCTTTTGGCTACGGCTCGCGGCGGCGCTCCGGTAAGGTCGCGGCGCACGCGGCCAAGGCGATTCAGGCTTCCTCTAGCGCTTAGATCCGCGTAGCTAGCTCAAGGGGATCGTGGCGGTGCTCCACGACGTTCTAACCTGTACGGGTGCTAGTCGGATTGCTCGGAACGGGTGATTCGGCGTCGGAACGCGTCGGTGGTGAGCGCGCTCCGCCGAGAACGCGTCGTGCTGCGTTCTCGGTCTAGCAAGCTTGTAGTCCGGGGGTTTTGGCTGGTCGAGTGAGTGCATGGTGTAGGTGATCTTCCCGAGCCGGTATAGGCTCGTGCCGGCGCGTCCCGAGGGTGGAACGCCATGGCAAAAGCAGGGCAAGGTTCGGACATGGCGTGCGATGGCTCACCGTGGTGTCGGTGAAGCTAGGATGGCGGTGCAGTGGCGAGTCGGAGCCGTGCAGAGCGATCGCAGTGCCGTGCCGCTCCTCGTCCGCAGCTCGGCTTCTCCTCCGTGTCCGGCTCCGGCGTGCTCCGCGGCGGCGGCGCTCCGGCAGCTTCTCCTCCCCTGCTCCGCCCTTCTCCTACGCTCTCTCTCTCGGCTTGGTGCGGTGTGCCGATCTGTGCTGCGGTGGCGGCGAGGGGAAATGAGGGTAGGGCTTCGGGGTGCTCCAATTTATAGGCGAGCTTGGCCAGCTCCAATGGCGAACGGTCTCGATTGCGCTCGGCCGATCGAAGGGCCGTGGCTCGAGTGGATCTAGGGCTTCGGATGGCGCGGGTTCGCTTGGCGGCCAAGAAAGGAGGGGACAGGAGGGGAACAGCGGGGTCCAGGGCTCTGCCATGCTGTCGGCTGTGGGACCGGGGTCACGCCATTCGCGCGACACCCCCGGCAGGCGCGTCGCCTTCGTGAGGAAGAAGAACAGTGGGGGCGAGAGTGGCTGACAGGCGGGGCCAGGTTGGCAGCGAGTGCGAGCGCGAGCGCGTGTGTGCCGGTCGCGCGCGTGCGCTGCCGAGCCGCGACGTGGGCCGCGCGCGGTGAGATGAGGAGAGGAAGGTCGGGCGGGCTCGGACTGGCTTGCTGGCCGAACTCTCTTTCTCTTTTTTTTATTTTCAGTTTAGTGTATATATACATATATTGCCCATTTTAAATATTGAGTAAATACAAATATAAATTGCAATAAATCCCAAATGTAATGCATAAGTTATTATTCTATGTGAATGGAATTAAAATGCAAACTACACTCCTTTATTTACCCATTTCATAATGAAACCTATATGCTTGCACAAGAAAAATGGGTTTTCACAATAAATAAATGAAAAATTTTAATTGGTTGGGATTTTTAGGTTGTGTGGATTTTTAGGGTTGTTACAGCTTCGTTGGCTATGGCACTCCTGGGGGCCTCCACAGAAAGCATGGTCTGGCACCAAGTTGCCTATTGATCGGATATGATAGACATGGCGGTCTTCGCAGCAGGAACGGTGGTATCTGTGTGTAATGGGCGCAAGGTATCCTTCTGACACTCCAATTGGGTGGGGTGTAGGAATGCTCGCGACGTCCTTCCAACTCCTTTATAGTCACAGTAAAAGAAAAAACAGGACGGTCCGCGAGGCACTTGTGAATGCAACTTGGATTGCTGATATAGCTTATAATCTCAGTATTGCTATCATGACGGAATTCTTCAAACTGTGGAGCTGCTGGACTCTGGCAATTGACCTGAGCAGTAGTGAGGAACATCAAATTCGCTGGATTTTTGACAGTTCGGGTGGCTACATTACAAAGTTAGCGTACACGATCCAATTTTGTGGCGGGGTTACCTCTAACTTCCCTAGGCTCATTTGGCAAGCATGGTTCCCACCCAAATGCAAATTCTTCATGTGGTTGCTTCTTCAGAACCGGCTGTGGACTGCTGCTCGCTTACTGCGGCGTGGATGGATTAACAATTACATCTGTGCCTCTGTATCAGGATCTTGGAGACAGCATCTCATCTATTCACGGACTGCCTAGTATCTTGCCAAATATGGGAAAGAGTAGCGGAGTGGTGCAATATCCAACGATTCCGGCCACAACATTGGACTGTAAGAGGCAACATGGAGGACTGGTTCTCCTCGCTAATTGGAGGAGCAGGCAAGGCAGGGCACAACATAGCAATTTTAACACGGGTGCATTTGGAAGAAAAAGAATGATGCAGTTTTCAACAGCTCAACATCGGGGGGTGGGGGGGGGGGGAGCAAATTTTTGCCATCATCAAGGATGAAGCATCCCTTTGGGCCAGCGCTGGGGCACAGGCCCTGAGGACACTTATAGTCGATTCTAATGTAGCGAGTAGTTAGCTTATTTTCCACTCGCCACCACTTCAGTCTGTTGTGGTGGAAGCGCCTCTTGTGTTTGTAGCTCAACTCCTTTCATATATATTTATGTGCATATCTAGATTAGTCCCGAATTTTCTGTACAAGGGTCTGTTTGGATAATGGCAGAAGATTCCTCCTAGCGTTCGATTTCGTCTACCTATGGCCAAGATCATTTTCCTGGTAGATATCAGTCTGGGAGAGGCTGCCATCCAAACACGCCCTAAAAGCATGGATAGTAAGCAAATTTGCTTTCATGTGTGTGGCTTGCCCTGTCCATCTCTCTCTTTCGACGTATAATTTTTATGTAGCACATAATTCACATAGATACCCAGACGGCTGGTCAAGTGGCCATGAGCAGGACTTATCATGCTTTTGCTCATTTGTTCAGAGGCGCTGTCGCAATCACAGCGTTCCTGAAAATATCAAAAGTTGAGGCGGAGTACATTTCGCTTACTTGTCCCTGATAACTTAACTAGAATATTGGGAGCTTCTTTTCTCTAACTACGCGTCAATGTCATGACATGCATGTCCTTATTTACCTTTGCACTCATTTCGAATCTATATAAAAACAGGTCCAAATTAAACCGATCCAAACGTTAGGCGAGCCCAGTATGCGTACGATCCTCCTTGTCTCGTGCTATCTCTCTCACCACTAGTGCTGGAAACTGTTTGGTGTTTTGGCACACCACATGATGCGTGTGATCGAACAATAAAGAAACTCTGGCCTAATAACAATTAAAGATTGCTAGCTTGCTGCTTTCTTGAATCATGGTGTCCATCTGCCAAGAGATGAATAGAAAAGGCTCTGTCTCGGTCGGAGCTACTTTATACCAGCTCCATCGGCACTCGGCATCATGTATGCTATAGTAGGCTACCGAACGTTTGGCATCACCGATCGAACGTTTTCTTGTCGGTCGGGCGTTCACCGTTGGCTTCTCATTCATGCATATATTTTTCTTGGATCTCTGACGGCGATGGTACATGCGCAAAACTAGATAAAGGTTACGGTGGGAATGAGGCAACCAGCTGCACGCAGTATAGGAAGGAAGTCCGATTCACCCGCAAAGAGGGGGAAAAAATGTGACGAGAACAAAGGGAAACCTTCTACCCCTATTTGTCTATTCTGTTCAGTTTTCTTCATTTTAATTTCTATATATCTTTTTTTATAGATATATAGCGTTTGTGATGTATTTACATATGCATTATGAATAACTTATAATTTGAGAACCGAGAAAGTAGAAACAGTACAGTTTGAACTTTCGCCTGGGTTAAACTATCTTAGTATTTTTAACTAAATTTATTACAAAAGAATGCATATGTATATTATTCATGACTCAAATTAGATATATTAAAAGATATATTTCACAGATCCAATGATATATATATATATATATATATATATATATATATATATATATATATATATATATATATATATATATATGACGGAAGTAAAATGCAACAAGATGTATTTGCTATAGCAAATGCATAGACCCTGCCAGCCCACCTGTCGCCCCACCTATCTGTCCGCATGCAGAGAATCTTTTTTGTTTCGGATCGAAAAAATGCAATATCTCCTAAACCGTAGCCCCTATTTCAGATCCGTTTGCATCAGGTTGTTGAAAAAAATATGCTTAACAAAACGAGATCCAACAATACTATATTTGATGAACTTTTTTTTTAAGTATGTAATTGCAACTTCAATGTACTATAAGTTACCATCATGATTACAACACAATTGCAACTTGGCTGTAGCGTAGTTAGCGCTTGTTGCAACCACTTAGAACGTAATTTACCCAATTTGCTACTACATGTAACTAGTTACAACCTAGTTGTAAGCCTAGTTAGTGAACAACGTGTATTTTATGTACCAAACGTATGTATTCTCTACCAATTGCAACCGCGAGATTAGACCAATCATAACTATAACATCATACTAATTGTAACTTGATGGAAGTAATTGCAACGATATGATCCAGTGCAACTGGACCTGATGTAGTTGCACCCTGACACGATCCAATTAGAGCTAAATTCGGGCCAGTTGCAATTAGGCAAGAACCAGTTGCAAACCTCACGCGATCCAATTACAAAGTCAGGCCAGTTGTAATTAGGCAAGAACCAGTTGCAATATGACGCGATCCAATTACAATTAAAGTCGGGCCAGTTGCAACTAGAGAAGAACCAGTTGCAACCTGACGCGATCCAATTACAACTAGAGTTGGGCCAGTTGCAACTGGGTAAGAACCAGTTGCAAGCAGGGTGGGTGCATTTAATATAGAGAATGCACTCAGATATAGTATAAATATGCAGTATATATATACAAGTTGGCTCGTCACGGAAAAATCCTGCCCCAACTCAAGTTGTCTTTGCCTGCCATTGGTTCCGTCTCGCTCCTGATCTTTTGTCTCTCCTACTTGCGTGGTTCAGGTTATAGTTGGTCTGCTTGATCTTTTGTGACAGACTCATACGTCTCATACTTTTTCTTGTATGAATATTGGGAGATGCTAATTTACAGGTGTCTGAACTCTGAGGCGATGCTTTACAGCCGTTTGATTTAATTGAATGGCTGACGCACGTGGTCTTCAATTGGCCCGGAAGTAGAAAGCAAGCAGTAGACATCACCTGAACACGACTAAAAAATCAGTCGCCTGATAGATAGGAATAGTGATGAATATTAGTGCTATTCCTATTGGTATATATATGACTGCCGGTTACAAAAACCATTGATCTCTTACCTACAGTGGTGTCATGCAATATAGTAACTTGAATTGAATTTATTATTAAAGTCTATAAAATCATGCCAAATTTCACTAAGAAATCCACAATTTTCAGCCATAGCAATCAACTAATCCTACCGACAGCGGCCTTACCATTCTCAGCCTTGAAATTTTTGAGAGGGCGTGTTACGCCTCAGATGGCTTTGGCGGGACGAATGCTCATCTCTAGAAAAGGATTGGGTGAGCACTCAAACACGACATGCTGAAATTGACCGTCTCACCATGATCAATTTTAGAGATGGGAAAAATATGACTTCCTGGCACTTAGGATGCATTCAAAGATGTAAACCAAAGTACATAGCCACTAACCTTTATACAATCTCAAGGGTGAAAAAAAGAAAACTGACTGACGTTCTAAACAACAAGTGGATTTGAGATCTAAGCGTCACTATTTCAATCACAGGTGTTCATCTAGATCAAATCATATACTTGTGGAATCTTATCCAAGGAATAAGGCTAAAACAATCAACAAGACACAATTACATAGATGTTCAGCACAAGTGGGAAATACTCGACTGCCTCGGTGTACAAGGCACAATTCATTAGGTGTACAATTAAAGGGCCCTATCCACTCCATCTGGAAAACCCATACACTACCAACATGTAATTTTTTTGTCTGGCTCCTCGTTCAAATAGAGTATGGACTTTGGACAGATTGGAGCGACAAGGCTGGACGCCCACTGCCTAGTTTGCCCTGTATGTAGACAAACTGTTGAGACAATACATCATATGCTTCTGGGCAGCAGATACACCAGGAGAATCTAGAACCTCCATGTGGAATGGACTGGTCAATCGAGCCTTTGACCAGAAATTGGGCGACAAGCACCACAGTGTAAAACTGAAGGCCAAATATTACATCAGAGCAAGAGAAGCCTCGGAAAGCGATCAAAAGACTCAGGCCCTGTTCGCTTCAACTAAACAGCACATATTTTTTAGCTCTGGAACAGTATTTCCCCTCACAACAAATCAGTTTCAGTCTAAATCAGCTCAGCTTTTCAGCTGAAGCGAACAGAGCCTCACTCACCTCATATCCAGGGCAATTTGGAAAGAGAAAAAATGCTAGTCTTCGGGCAACGAGAAGCCTCCACGTTATTGCTTATGAAATATCATTAGAAATAAAGCAACAACATAGGTCGGAGCAGGGGTATAACAGTTAGTATTTTTGTAGCAAGAGTACCTTCATTTTTTTTCCCCTGGGGGAGGGGAGGGGGTTGTATACTCTCTTCTATATCAACGAATTAGGTATAATCAGTTGCCTTTTGTTAAATGAAAATTAACCTACCATGATGATATGTGATTATATTGACCATGTTGTGAGTAAAACCTGAATTTTGAAATATTAGCAAATTCTCAACTAGACAATTCCATACACGTTATTTGTAATATCATATAGAATCTTCTATATATTCTTTTTTATGAAAGGAGGCCTAGGTTTGAACGAACAACGGATTTACAAATGATGTATATTTCTCGGTTGGATAAATTTACCAAATGTGAAACCTTGCCAAATTTCTGATATTGCTAGGAACTGAAATTATCGACAGACAGAAACTCAATCTGCATTATAAAGAGGTGGCAGCTGAACATTTTGATGCACAGATGATAATTTTGTTTGAAACAAAGGTAGGAGCACTCTGCCGCTCAATTAAGATAAAAGGATATTATTTACAAGCTACACGGATGATAATAATCATTATGAGCCGCGTAGAGACATGTGGCGCCGTGCAGAGAAGATCCACACGCGGAGAAAAGAAGCCTGCTTCATTTGTTTATCTCCTTGCATATGTCCCTACTTGTACAGACGTGCGCCACCATTGCTTTAGACGGGAGGCGAGCACTCCTGAGTGGACGATGGGGACAAAGGTTAATCATTGGTTTGAGAAGTGGCGCGCGCCGCCCCAACCGAATGAACATCGCAATCACGCCTTGGCACCTATAGCGCCACCCACAAACTCCGGGAATTAATCCAGATGCTTCGTCCTCATGCTAGCTTTATACGAGAACGAGACCTACCGGCCGGCCGGCAGGGCGCCGCGCCGGTCAGACACACAAGGAAGCGTGCGGCTCCTGTTCTCTCTCTGTGCAGTTTTTTGTTGTGTGGCCGACACGTAGGAAGCAAAGGCAGCTAGCTTTTGATTTGTGACCATCTGGCATGTGCCCCTTGGACATTTTTCCAACAGCCTTCTTCTTCCTTGATTCCGTGGCCATCATCATTTGGTCCCTTCCGTGCCCGTTTGCGCTAGGCGTTATTTTAGCCCTCTATAAAAGAAGCCACACCCTGCAGCATCCAAGCTCACACACAAGCCTCCCATCAGACATTGCAATACATTTGCAGACAGCAGATAGATCAGAAGAGACTTTCTAGAGGTACTAGCTACAGACACCGAGAGCTGCGCTTCTTCGTCCTCCTCAACTAGTTAGCTTCTGATCGTTTTTCCACGCGTCATGGAGAGAGTTGCGTCAAGCTGCGCCAGCCTCCTGGCACAAAGGTCAGCCAGCTGTACTGTGCCATATGTTATATAGGATGGATGTTTGGTCGAACCCGCGCCGTCGCCCTGAACGAAGAATTAATTGTATATATGTCTTGTGATGCGTACGTACGTGCGATCGATGGTGCAGGAGGGGCTACTCCGTGGCCGCGGCCATGGTGAAGGGGAGCGGGCGGAAGGCCGTGGAGAAGCTGGCCAAGCGCATCATGGGCAAAGAGGTGAACACCGCGGCGGCGGCGGTGCCGGCGGAGAAGACCCCGTGGGTGCCAGACCCCGTCACCGGCTACTACCGCCCGGCGGGTGGCGCGAAGGAGGTGGACGCGGCGGAGCTTCGTGCCAGGCTGCTCACCAAGAGAGCCGCCAAATAAATCAGTCTAGCAGTTTATCTCGCTATTATTATTAAATTAAATTATTAAAACCTGTGGACCATTGATCGCTTGCCTCTGCAGGCCTAGAGCATGGTGGCGGGTGCTCTGTATCTTTGAGCCATAGCTAGCGAAGGCGGCCACTGATATACGTTCTTTTTCAACACTTCATGTTCACTGGGTATTTAAATGGCTGTGGAAATCAGCATGTCAGACAAGAAGAAAATTTTCTGTTGGTTTGTTTTGAAGGGTTAACTAAGTACCAGAGCATTCCTTAAATGCTAGAATATGCAACTACTTCCTCTATTCCGAATTATAGTTCTAAATTATAGAACGTTTGATATTTCGAGATTCATAATTTGTATTATATATCTAAACATAGACACATTTATGGTTATATAGGAACCTTTGTGTAATACTTTCTTTTTTTTGTTTTTTTCTTGAATTGTGTTTTCGTGCTTTTATCATTTTTAAGGCATGTTTGGATTGGATTCACCATGGTAAAAAAAAAAATCCGAATCTTGAAATCACCATGGATCGGATTCACGGTGAATCTGGGATATGGGATTCACCATGTTAAAAAATGTTGGCAAAAGTGCAGATTTAGATTCAAGTTTTCTTTGGGAACGGTCAGTTTTGCCCTTGGTAGTATAAAACGATATATATATATATATATATATATATATATATATATATATATATATATATATATATATATATATATATATATATATATATATAACACTCAAAATGGCATTGTTTTTGTTGTCGCGAAATCTGGTCCGCGCTCAGCACATCAGCGAAGCCGAAACGGTCCTGTGGAGCACGGAGCAAACAGAGCCAGCTAGTTTCGACAATCGACGTAAATGAGCACCGATGAATCTTCAAGCGTGCCAATCAATTTGACCTGCAATTGACAAGGAAGAAGGATTGATCAGTAACACAATGCGGAACCACTGGTGTGTCCCGAGTGGTTCCAGATAGCTAATGAACTGATATCTGATCACATGAATCGATATCATGAATATAACAGAAACATCCGATACACATTTTAACCGATTCAAGGATAACATAAATGAAAGCAAGTTATATTAAACAGATCTAATTTATACATTACCTTATGCACCGATCATGTCTCAATCTATCACATCCATTAATTAGGATCGACTGAATTGATATAGCTAATTAACGCACTTGAATCAATCTTGACACGACCGAAACATAAAAACAGCATATAAAAGAGATCGGGAGAATTCAACGTGCGGTAAGCAAGCACATGCAAAATCGGCTGAACAACGGATCTGAAATATTGGCAACATACAAACCTATAAAGTAAATGATATTTTGACTCTTTAACTAATCTACCTAACCCGTCGCTTACGTCAAGGGGATCGACCGAATCATTGCGGCCCATACCGTAAGCTAATGATTAGATCTATTAATTAAAGACTCTCTACACAATTTCCTTTATTACTTGAGTGCGACCTATACACAGTCAAGATCTGAACTAACGGGCTAATGACAAACAGATCTACTCGCCTAAACATCATTTTCAATTACTGTTCATTTAATCAAGATAGATACCAAAAATTTAAGTCAACAAGAACAGATCAAGATTGGACAGATTGATGATACTTAAAAGTAAATAAATAAACAATAAATAATCATAGGCAACATCGGTAACTTAATGAATCTAACTAACATGCCAATTTAGTTAGAGCCGATAACTAACCCTCGATTCTACCCAAGCATGACTTAGGTCAAACGAGAATCGATAAGTACTCAAATCCATCTAGCAATGGGATGAACCATACAAGATAAATACGAGCGTGACGGGACTTACAGCAAGCCTGGCGTCCACCGGATGACACCCAACTTGTTAAAGAACTCGCTGGTTCTACGTTACTCCTACTCCTAAGGTTTTTGGCCGGAGGCCGGAAAAAGGGAACTGTTGTTGTATTGATTGACATGTCTGTTACAATGTGCTCGGGCTTATATTTATACCCAATAGTTAGAGAAAAATCTTAACCGAATGAAAACCCTAGGTAGAAATAAGAAAATAATAAACTTTCCCAACTTTAAGATAAATCGAAACCCAGCCTTCCCTTTCTTGTGGGCCCCTTCCATAATTTCCTCGTCGCGGCTGTTTACAGCGTCCATCCTCGTCCGGCCCGCTTCCCAGCCTTGCTGACGTCATCGGATATTTGATCCGGAATTCCCGATCGGCTTTTCTCTTCTTGCGACAATCGTTTCCCGATTTGTCCAAAATCTGTTGTAAACAGTTTTGCACAAACTAATATGAATATCATGATATACCAAATAGATAATTAATAATTAACCCATGACCATAATATCATGTCAACAATATTACGATAGTCCATGTATAAAAATAATAGAAATAACTAAACTTTCAATGAGAAGTATTCTTCACTCAAGCTAGTTGTTCCAAGCAAGAGCAACAGCAGTGGCCAAGTCATCACGAAATTTGTCCATAGTGGCGGCACTGGCTTCTGTTGTAGAACCATCCGATGTAGTTGCATATCGATTATATCTTTCTGGTACTCTTGGGACAAAATTAGGATCATGATCAAACCTAGCAAAGTCGAAATCTTCGCTATCATGTTCTCGAATAAAATTATGAAGGACCATATAAGCAACAACCACCATTTTTTGCTTCCACATCGGGTAGTTTGGCATCTTGAATAGGATTTTGCCCCTTCATTTTCAAAACTTCAAAGGAACTCTAAATAACATTGCGAAAAGATCAGTGAATTCTATTGAATTTTTCCTTGAGTGTGTTGGGTTCCATACCTCTATACCATTCTGGCATATGATATCTTTCACCTTTGTAAGGAGCTAGATAACTAGCCCAATTAGGATATCCCGCATGAACCACATAATACTTTCCTAAACATAGCGACAATAATACAAATTAGTATTTTGTATCATACAAAAGAGAGAAAATGATTAGGTATTTATTTACATTACCTTGGGGTGGGTGTGGGAAAAGTTTTTGTCCACATTTGTAGAGCACACTTGTGTCATGCATAGATCCCGGTTGACCCATGGACAAATATGTTAACCTCATGTAAAAATCACAAATTGCTAAGGCATTTTGAGTTGCTATCCCTGTTTTTCCAATATACCTCACTTGTTCATCGGGAGGGAGAGAAACTCGAATGTAGGTACCATCTAGAGCACCAAAGGAATCCTTAAGACGTGGGTATGCTCTTCTCAACTCCACCCATTAATTTTTAAGTTGTTGTTTATTCAACATCATTCTGGTTGACTGAGAAAACCTATCAGACCTTGGTAAATTCTACATGGTTCAAATGAGTGTTGGGCCGGTTCCCTTTTCGAATTGGTCAGCAAACATACTACAAACAATAGCGTTGTAACCATTGGTCCATTCCAAAGCATCTCCCTAACATTCATTTCCCACATGCCTTTCAACAACAAAAAAAATAATTCCCCGTATCGATTACTTTACTGAATTAACACATACAAAAAATTATACCTCATCGTCTCTTTCCCGTTTGTTGCTTGACGAAGCCCAGAGAGGTGCTTGCTACTGCGACAACCGTGGGACGCCACTGCAGGGTGCTGGACGGCCGGGAAGGGGTGCTTGTCCGGCCGGGGATGCCTGCTGGTTGGCCATGGTGTCCAGCTGGTTGGCCGAGGACGGGAACTTGCTGCAGGCAGAGGATGGCGAGTGGTGGTTGGCTGGTGGCTGCTACTAGGCGAGGCCGAGTGCCTGCAGCACGCCCAGGTCTGCTGGTGGCTGCTGGGCCAGGCCACCTGCCTGCTGCACGCCTAGGCCGTCTGGCAATTGCTGGCTGGCTAAGAGCGCCCGCTGGTGGACAACGTCACCCGAGTGGGGCACCGTGACGCTGGTGGACGGCCATTGACCAAGCCGTGGATGGCTGCTCATCCACCATGACGCCATGAGGAGGAGGAGGAGGAGGAGGAGGAGGAGGAGGAGGAGGTGATCGCAGACCAACCCTAGGTGCCAAACTCCCCATGAAAAAAGAGGAAGAAGGAGGTCCACCAGGTCGAGGAGCATCGGATCTACCGGATCCGTCCATGAGAGGCTCACTTGAGAAGAAAGGGGGAGAGGAATGGGGGCGGCACGGCCAGAGAGGGGGCGGTGCGGCTAGGGAATTGCGGCCAGGGGAAAATTCGAGGCAGGGAAGCAGGGGCGTCGCGGCCATGGGAGAAGGGAGGTCTGGAAAAGAATCCAAGGGGTACATGTGTAACCGGTGGCAAAGCTAATCTAAATCCAGGTGAATCCTTAAGGTGGGTAATTACCACCCAAATTCATTAGGACATTTGCAAAACCCATTCGTGAATCACTCATGGAGGAAATCCACCAAAACGGAGAATCCACCCCAAGAGCATTTGGCAACTTTTTTGGCGAATCTAGGTACTTGAAACCGAATTCAATGAATCTGAATCAATTCAAACAAACACTTAATAAAATTTCAATGGGTTTGTACCCTCCTGTTTCCATAAAAAATGGATTTGCCAAAATTCAGGCGTCTGAATTTAAGTTTTATTTTAGGAGATAGTTATTACATATATTTTATATTAAAATTACAGATTTGGTTTGTTGCAATTTTTATGAACACAATCTACAATTTTGGGTACCAATAACAAAAAAACACATTCGACAAACTAGATACCTGAAAAAAAAATCTGATTTGTGTTGGTAAAAAACAATTAATAATTATTTCTATAGGAAGATAATAAAAAAATGTAATTTGTTATAATACAAAGATAAATTATAAATAATAAAAGTTACAATTTATTTGTACTAGTTGGTGGTACAAAAGTGTTGAATAAAATCATATAAAATTTGAAGCACCTAAAATATAGAAAAAAAGTGCATAAAAATATTTATTACAGATTGCAGGATAAAAAAAAGAATATCCTAATGTGGCAAACTCAACACCGAATAAAGACGATACACAACTGAATACTCCCTTCATCCCGATGAATATGCAGTTCACACATATCGAGGAGTTAACCATCGCAAAGTTTGACTAAAATTATATAAAAAAAATACTAACTCTTATGAGACAAAATAAGTACCATTAAATCGGTTACGAAATATATTTTCATAATAAATTTATTTCGAGACATAAATGTTAATATTTTTTGCTATAAATTTGGTCAAAGTTGATACAATTTAACCTGCACGGTTTTCCATAATTGCATATTTAACCGGACGGAGGGAGTACAAAACATCACTATACGTGAATCAGTTTAGTATGCCTGGGGCGTAGGATTGTCCCCGTATTTGATGTGTACACGAGGACGCGCCGGATGGCTGGAGACGGCAGTCCTCAGAGCATACTCAGCAGAAGAAACATAAGACCATCATAGAAACTCTTGAACTGACCAATTTACTGCTAGGTGATCTATAAAGGCACGATTTACGTCCTTAGAGCTGTTAATATGGGCAGTGAATGATGTTAGGCTCCGCAGCTGCTGGATCCCTGCAAGCACAGGAGCACTTGGAACCAATCTTTCAGCGATAAACCGCACGCCGAAACTCTCCAGTCTAGGCATCGCCCCCGGCTCGAACATGAGGTCGCACGGCACCGCATATCTGAACCAGAATGACTTGAGACTTGGGAACATATCCCTTCTGATGAGGATCTTCATTTCGGACTGGTGCTGGGTTGTCCAGAAGGCGCCGACGAATTCCACAATAGAAAGTCTGAAGTGGACGAGGTCTGGCAGGCCAGCGAGAGCAACGAGTCCACACGACGACAGCTTCCTGACACCAAGAACCAGGCTGGCTAGCTTGTTGAGGTGTGAAATTGCCATCCATTCCGGGACAGAGTCGAAGAAGCAACCGTGAACATGAAATCTCTGAAGACCACACGGCGGAATCCAGTACCTGAGGTGATAACCAAAACCGGACCCTGATATTCTGTCACCACAATGTACAACAAGGGACTGGAGTCTGTTGAGTTGGCGCATGGAGTTTACAGCAGCATCTTGGTCATCATCTGGTGCATCCAAGTGGATGTGGACCTCGAGCTCCCTTAGATTGCTCAGAGCACCAAGACCCTGAATGTTGTTCACTGAACAGTAGGGAATCGAAAATCCTTTTAAAATTTGCAGGTCCCTCAGTCCGCTGATACCATTGGGTAGCGTTGGTGGGTGCAAGTTATTAGAAACAATGATATTGGACAAAGATGTTACCTCGGAAATGTCTTGAGGTAAACCGATTAAGTTGGCATTCATATCCAATGTCTTCAGATACCTTAGCGCTCGGAGTTGGTTTGGCAGTCTGCAAACCTGGCCAACAAATCGGGGCCGATGGGAGCTTGTGATCTTCAAATATGTCAACAGATACAGCTTGCATAAGAATGTCAAGTCACAGGTGAAGGCCTTGAAGCCATTACTTGCGCAAGAAATATCAATATGCAGAACCCTCAAGAGATGGAACCTGGAAAGAGAAGGCAAGCATTTCGAACAGGCCCAAAAGTCAAGTGATCGAAGATGAGATAAGTCCTTGATATCACCCGGTCGCATTCTGCATGGTCCACATGGAAGTACCCTCTACGGACCTTGGCAGTCCCACTAACAACTTGCTGAACATCAACTACAGAATCAAAGAAGTTCTCTTCCATGGCCTTCGATAGAATAAAATCAAGCATAACAGACTGCACTTGCCAAGAAGTGGCCTAACCGACTCCATCGAAATCGGTTGCTTGGATTATGCTTCGACTAATCAGTTGGTTAAAGTAGCTCTCGGCAATTTCCTCTTGGGTGCGGCCATATGCCTTGCTAACAAAACCTTCAGCTATCCATCTCCTCACCAAATCGTCCTTACTTATTACCAAATATTCTGAACAAATAAGTTTCAAAAAAAATATTCTGAACAAATACCAAGATATAACAGGCAAGTTCTTAGATTTGGACATAGATCTCTGTAGACAAGGTCCAGTAAATGCCTCGTCGTTTCGACACCAGGATTTGTATCAAGACCACAAACTAGGGAACGCAGTATCTTCTCCCAATTCTCTACCAGCATGACATTTTGATTAGCTAATAAGGTGCCAGCAAGGCTAAGTATGATTAATGGAACACCTCCACATTTCTTAACAACCCGTTTCATTGTCTTTCTGAGGTGCTCATCAGATTTGAAAACTCTCCTGCAGAACAATCTCCTCGAGTCAGCATGGTTAAGTGGTTCGACCTTATATACATAAGGATGGCAGTGGTTCGGGTTCGGGGCGGATATTCGCGGATTTCGGTTCCAGCGGGTTTCGGTTCCAGTGGGTTTGGGTTCGGGTCTAATTTTTCGCCTACGGTTTTCGGGTTCGGATATCCAAAACTTATCGGGTTTGGTTTCGGGTTTCGATTTTTACCCGCGGATATCCGATGGATATCCAAAATATAACATTTTAAATAAAATCTTATGTATTTTTATTAGTAAATTATTTATATAAGTTATAAATTTGTTCTAAATTGAATAATGAAATTATGTGTTGTTTATTGTCTCTTGTTTAGACATTTGAATACGCAATATATATCATACATATGTTGCTAAAAAATCTTTATTATTTATCTTATTACTATATAGCAGCAGGTTTCAGGTTTCGGTTAATCCGTCGGGTTTCAGGTATCCACTGGTTTCGGTTTCAGGGATAGATTTTCACCCGAATTGGTTTCGGTTTCGGGTTCGGGTTTCGGTTTTGGGTGCCCAGAGACTACATCCGATCCGAATCCGACCCGTTGCCATCCTTATATATACACCCCCATGAATAGGAGTCTGCTGGCACGCAGAAGCTACCTTATGATGGCGTGTAGTCGTTATAACAACGCTGCTACGATTATTCTCTATGAAAGCAAAGCTGATAATGTTCCATGCTTCTTCACTCCAGATGCCATCGATCAAAATAAGGTACCTGACAAACAATTTCAGTGAATAGTCACTACGCTAGAGTAAGATGTGACAGAACCGACCAATTTATAAGAGTATAAGTATAGCGATAGCCATCAAAACAGTTAATTAGCCACACTTGAGCCTATATAAACCCGATAGTATGTAAAATCTCGAAGGATTTCAAACCAAATAGTAACACAACCAAGATCGTACATGATTCAACAACACATATCCATATTACATAGGTTCACAATCGAAGTTGGCACATAGATATTACAACACAGGGTTTAAACTTAAAGTTGCGGAAATAAAGTAGTTTTCAAACTAAGTCTTAAATGTACACACTTATTTAGTTACAGTGCCAAGTATGGATCAAACTAGAGAAAGATAAGATAGATAGCTATATAAAGATAGACAACTGCCCAAGCTTCACTCTTCTTCCACGGCAGGATAGAAGCAATGCTTGCAGTACCCATAATACACTTGTCCATCTGCAATAATTTGAGATAATCCCTGAGTACACAATTGTACTCCGCGAGACTTACTCGTCTTACCAAATAAAAAACTATCAAAGAACATGCAAGGCTATTTAAGTAGAGTTGGCTGACTTATTTTGCATAAAAACCACTTTTTAAGTAATTACCATGATTGAGTACTAGCAGAGATTTTTTGTGAATGGTATACATTACTATTATCTTAGCACCTGTCTACTTCAATCACTTGATTAATTCTAAGCAAGAAATATATATAACCATACCAGTTTAGCCTTTCATTCTTTCAGTAACTATCATCAGATTCAATTTCTTAATCTCTATGTTGCCAGAAGATAGATCAGTCCAGTTTCTCACTATTCAGAAGAGATGGCGATTCGAATCGATTATAAACCAATTGGCGACAAATGCCAATCACAAACCCACATTACTACAGAAATTTTAATCGTGGCGCTCAAAACAGGTTTATAGGAGGCGGGCAATGTAACCACCTGCAATCAAACGCCTGCATTAACCATTTTTTAACCGAGGCGGTTAAAGTACCCGCCACGGTTAATAGTTTAACGCTGGCGGTCGCGTTATAACAACCGTCACGGTTAACGAATATTAACTAAGGCGGGCAGGTTAAGTAGCCCGTCTCCAAAATATCTTCATTGGAGGCGGGCTATTATTATGCGCCCGCCTCGGTTAACATTTTTCAATTAAAAAAATAAAATTTTAATTAGAAATTTGATTTGAGATTAATTTGAAATTTAATTTGAGACTAATTTGAACCAGGAAAATACAATAAATAGAAATATGAAACAGAAATCAGTATATAAGTATCCAAATATATCTCATCACACACCCAACAAACAAATATAGTAACTTAATGTCGTTTTTACATATCACGCCTTCCTTAAGAAGATATCAGGCAACTTGTAATTGGGAAGGTGTAGCATGGTGCTCCATTTACTTAACTTCTCGTACTCTTCTAGCTCTGCTAAGCTGCCGGTTGGGTTGAAGAACGATGCCCCTTCAAGCACGTAGTTGTCCATGACAAACTTGCAGATGTCCCTAACCATTGCTGTTATGGTCTTCTGATCTACCTTCGATTTGTCCGACGCCTTTATTGACGACTTGAGCTGCTTATAGCTGGTGTTGAATTTGCCGTATGCTCTGAGGTACTCTTCTAGCACTGACCCTGCTGGTTGTTTGGCACACTACACAATATACATAATACATGTTATCACTAGTTGCAACATGTGTAGAGAACATACACAGTGCACACATATATAGCTCTTATGCAATGTACAGAGAAATGGTGCCTGACTTTTAGTGTTTTTGGGAACTTCTGCTTCTTCTTATCAGATCTTCGATCAATGCATGTGGGATCCTCCACATACTTCGGTAAGCACTGTAACAAAACAACTAGTTTCTCTCTCCTCATGAAGAACTAGATCTAAAACAAGTTTCTCTCTCCTCATGAAGAACTAGATCTAATCTAGATCTAGAGAACTTCAAATGATGAAAAAAGTGACAAAATTTAGTGACAAAACCTATTGGAACCCCTTGGAACATCCAAAAATACCCCCTTCAACAAATTTAGTGACAAAACCTCCCCCCTGAAAGGACCTTATTTGGTTTTGGTAATTGAGTGACAACTTAGGTGGACTAATATGTGTTTAAGTGTTGATTACACAGGTGATTAGTCCACAGGTACATGTGTGTGAGCATCTATGCCATGGAGGTGGATATGACTTGGAATTGATGCTTAGCTCACACATATGATATGAAGGAGCTTAATGCACATGAGATATGACATTGAGTCATGTGGCTAGATGGAGAAGATCAAGACAATACTTGGCTTGATGGACTCATTGCAAGGGCAAAGGGCAAGTTGGAGGCTTTGAAGTTGTTGGTACCGAGTGTCGGGAGACTTAAGCAAGACTTGGCGCCGAAAGCCAAAGCAAGGGTGAAGAGAAAGTGAAGTCGAGGATCAATGAACCAAAAGCCACATGATGATATGAAATGGATCATATCATTCATGAGGTGTTGGTGCATGTGTTGCACTGGCATAAACTGAGTTGGAGATGGAGAAGGTGATGAAGACGATGATCGGAATGAAAAGCGCAAGGCAAAGGTATAACCATAGGGCATTTCTATTTCACCGGTCTAAGGTTGAGTAGAGAAGTGCTTGACCGGATTTAGGATAAATGGCCGTACTATCAAGAGGGGCAAACTTGTTTGCATATCGGTCATTTAGTGCCACTCGAAGTGATCTAACATTGCATTGCTAGGATCGAGTGGCATGGCAAGAAAGAGTGAAAACCCTTTGAAAAATGATTGTGAAAATGCTAAGTCACATGCACAAGGTTGTGGGATGCTTTGGAGTTGGCACATTTGTAAAAGGGTGGAAGTTTCGAGCTCACGAAAAACCTGGTTAGATCTTGGATGGATAAACTGCTTTTATCCTCTAAGTTTTGGATTAAGAAATCACATGGGTTGTGTAGCCCTCTGAATAAGCTTTCCAAAAATGTCTAAGATCATCGAAATAGGAGTTCGGAGCTAAGAGATATCGCCGTTTTACTGAACGGGGGCAGGGGTAGGACTCTGGGAAACAATAGTCCGACGCTAAGCGTCGGACCAGTCCGACGGTAGGGTCCGACGCTCTAAAAATAGCCGTTCAAAGGGGTTAAAGCATCGGACCATGAACAATAGTCCGACGCCCTACCCCAGGATAGTCCAACGCTAGGGTCCGACGCTATTTTGCTCTCGGGAAACTTCTCTGTAGACCGTCGGACCCTAAGCAATGTTCCGACGCTCCGGTCCGACGCACGGTCCGACGCTCACAGAGAGCCGTTAGAGCGCGGTAACGGTCGAATTCAAACGGCTAGTGACACATGGCGCAAATCCACGGCGTCGGACCATGAACAATAGTCCGATAGTTGCGCGTACGAGGGTCCGACGCTCGGTCCGACGGCCGGTTTGAGTTGGTAACGGCTCCTTTGGCTTGAGGGCTATTTGTAGGAGTGTATGGCCGGCTGTGAGACGTGTCTTGCACCTTGGGAATGTGTTTCCCTTGCTTGTGCTTAGCTTAGTGCTCTCCAACTCACTTATGCTCATCTAATTCACATCCGAGAAGTGAGAGATCGATCGCTAGTGCATTGCATTGTGAGATTGCATCGAGTGGCACTTGGTGATCGAGTTGCAAGCCGGTGTGCTTGTTACTGTTGGAGGTTGCCACCTCCTAGATGGCTTGGTGGCTCGTGCCTCCGTCGAAGCAAGCAAAGGAGATTGTGCTTGGCTTCGGAGAGGTGCTTGTGAGGGGTGTTGTGCTCGCCCCGCGGTAGATTGTGAAGAGCAACTCTAGTTGAGCGTGTCACTCAACATCTCACTCGTCGGGTAGGTTCTTATGGCGCTCTTTGGTAGAGCTTGATCTTGGTGATCGATTAGCCACCGAACCACAGAGTGTAGGTGGACACAACGAAGGACGTAGCTTGTGGCAACAAGTGAACCTCCGGAAAATAAATCACCGTGTCATCCTCTACATCATCCTTCGCGGTGGTTTGCATTTCCCTACATAAGTTGTTATTATTGTTCTTTACTTTACTTGTGTAGTTGTAGCTCTTGTGAGTTTGGTTAGCTTGTGTAGCTTGACACTCACGTTCTTTGCTTGTGTAGCTTAGAACTAGTGTCTTATTTAGTTTGTGTAACTAAACAAGTTGCGCTCCTTGATTAGGATTGTGTATCCTTGTCATTGAGCACTTAGTGGGCTTAGGTGCTTAGTGTGCTTTTGCTTGCTAGTTGGTAGGAGCTCCCCCGGTGCTTGAAGTACTAGCGCTTAGGTTTGTGTGATATTGCGTTAGAACGGTTTAGGGAAGCTCAAGCTAGGCTAGTACTTTTGTTTCTTGTTAGGATCTTTTACAAGGTGCTTAGAGACTTAGTTAGAGGGGTGAATTATTGCTAGAACCGATTAGGTTTTATTCCGCTGCGATTAATTGTTAAAAGGACTATTCACCCCCCTCTAGTTCGCCATCTCGACCTTTCACCCCCCTATAGAGCTCAAAAGTCCTCAAATGGAGGGGGCGGCGTGAGAAAGGAGAAGATCGAGCTCCCAGGTATTTATACTGGGCAGCATTAACTGTGGCGGGCAAATTAAATAAAACCGCCTTTGTTAATTTTAAGTTAACCGTGGCAGTTGTGTTATAACAACCGCCACGGTTAATATATTAACTGAGGCGGTCATCCTTAAGAAAACTGCCTCGGTTAACCTATATTAACCATGGCGGTTACGTTACGATGACCGTCGCGGTTAATAGATTAACCGTGGTGGTTGTTATAATGCGACCACCACGGTTAATATCGATTAGCCGAAGCGGTTTCTTTACAACGACCGCCATAGTTAATGTTTAACCAAGGCGGGTGCTCAAGCGGCACCCCGGGCATGCTAAACGGAGGCGGCCGCTTGACCTGCCCACCTCCTTTAATGTTTTGCTAGTGTCGCGCAAAATCATTTCTGTAGTAGTGCCAGACATACCTGATCAGGGTCCCTTAGGCCACTTTTGGTACTATTTGGGTTCCGTCGCGGGTTTGGTAGGAGCCACGCATACTGGGGGACTGACTAGTGGCCAGGACGATCAAGAATCCACCTGCCCATGGTCTCATCTAGCTCCCGAACATCCTCCAAGATTCAGTATGCCAACTGAGACCACCAACTCCCGGCCCAAATAGAGCTACTCGGCTTCGCGGTCGGAACGACTTATCCAACCAGCTAAGTGATGGCGTCTTTCAATCTCGACTGATGCCCAACAATGGTATAGTCCTAGTTGATTAGACGCGGAATAGGTACGCAACCATGACCTCCACGTATTGTTGTTTCACTATCATGTCCGACTATCCACAATTTCTCATTCAATCTCTCATGGTTATTCCATGATAGCAAATATATCCAACCGTGCTTTTCACTTTCTATTTTTGTGACCGGAAATCACCATATCTACCGGTTCTAGGCAAGGCTAAGTAGAAAAACAATCCTGAACTTACTTAGGTGAGGAATATATAGTTGTTCAAGGATATTCATAATGCATCAACGTTTTCAGAGCAATTCTTATACTTAATGCAACAATCACTATACTCAAGTTCATCAATTATAAAATCATAGGAGGTGGGAAATGCACCGGGGCTTGCCTGGAAATCAACACTAGGTTAGTTCTTGTTAGCCGATGCTTTGCTTGGCGATGATGGTCCTTTCTAGCACCCGATCAACACTTCCATCTTTAGGCTAGGTACACCAGACACCGTCTTGTGGATTGATTCCAACATCCCATCATCCTCGTGGTGCATTTATCGTACCTATATGGAATGCTCATGCATGAATGAAAAGAATGCCATGCATGATATGATGCAAACATAGATTTGTTGTAATCCAAACATTCTAAATGACAACACTATTGAAAACACAAATCAATTCATTAAGGTGACAAAGTGGGATTATATATAGTTCCCTTTAAGAAAGATGTGCATATTTCTTCTCCGGTAGAGAAGACAATATCCCCATTTTATCAGAAGCACTAAAGGATCCTATTTACATGTATGACCATTCCCAAATAAAGTTCTTATAAGATATACCAAGGCATGGTTATGCATTCATCAACCAAAGGTTAATAGACTTAAGCACATATGCATGTAATCACCATGGAGACTACGAAAATATACCCAAATAACATCCTGCAGGTCTACAGACTTTACAGCAGCCATGACACAGTATAAATATCCCAGAAAAGTCAATGTTGCAGCACCACAAAATTTTATAAAGGCATTTATCAACTTACACATTAATTATAGCTGATAAAGAGAAATACTACTTTGGTTGCTCAGGAAATTCTAAGAAAATTACAGAACATCATATCTGAACCTATTAGACCACCACCAAAATTTCAGGATAATTAGATGTATAAATCACCAGTTTTGGAATTAACAAGCCAGGAGTGCTATAATTACCCATTAAGCAAAATTAACTCATAACACCACAAAATCAGTATACAATCTACCTTTTCATTATTTTTCCTAGCTAGGGCATGTTAAGAGAAAACTAACAAAACTGGATTCATGCTGTTATGACCTTCCTAGCTCTAGATGTGAATTAAACAAGTTAAATTTAGATTCTAGAGCACTCAACCAAGATAATTATTCGGCTTTTTATGGTTCTATACTATAGAGCACTTTAATATAAAACTAACAATGTTCGCCTTACTATTTTTGGAGCTCTATAACTCAAGTTATGGATTTTCAAACATATATACAAAATCTTTAAATTTGATATAGAATCGCATTTGCCGTGGGTCCCACACATTATCTATACTTCTTATATAAACAAACCCCACTAGCTATTTCTCTCGCCATGCAAAGTGTCCACATCAGCATCCACTCAAAAACCCACTAACATATTATATCTTGCCATGTAAAGTGTCCTCGTCATCATCCACTAACACATCCAACTAATACATGTCATTATGTTTCACTCAAGCTTTTCACATTTGCAAACCACATCATTTGCTAACATATATTTAGTTTTTCACATCAGAATGCTAAAAATCATCCACTAACATGTATTATGATATTTATTCGATTATATTATAGTAAATATAAGTAGTATAATTTTACCGACAATTTTCACAGCAACGCGCGGGGTTTTCTCCTAGTACACTGAGAGAGAAAACCCATCTTCTTCTTCGCTGCTTCCGAGCAGAGCACGAGCAGGGGCGGCTTGACCGGCCGTTTCTCGATGTCGGTATTAGAAATAGAGTTTGACTTGTATACGGCTAGGACTTAAGGTTGTTGGGATTGTGTCCGGTACTTGTATAGGTATTGTAAACCGGTTGATGTATATCACAACAACCTGAGTTGTATCTGTATATGCCACCTGATGAGGGCTATTCTCATCTGTATATAAACGCGTAACCGAGCACCACGTCAAGGTGACTCGTTAACCCCAATACACAAATCTTTCTAGAGCCTAATTCCCAACGGAACTTCATGGCGTTCACTTCCTCTTCCTCTATCGTTCATGGCGCTCCTTCTCTCGGCGTCTTCCTCATGCCGGTGAGCGAGAAGCTCAGCCGTAATAACCACGTCCTTTGGAAGGCGCAGGTTGTCTCGGCTCTCAAAGGGGCACAACTTGCGACCTTCCTTGATCCTGCGGCAACTCCACCAGATCAGTTTCTTCCGGCCAAGGGAGATACGAAGAAGCCACAAGAGGATGGAGACAAAGAACCTCCGGTGGAAAATCCGGAATATGCAACATGGGTTGCGAAAGGTCAGACTGTGCTCAGCTACATCCTGTCCAATCTAGGATGGGATGTTCTAGCTCAAGTTTCCACCAAGGTGACAACGGCTACGGCATGGGCTGCCATCGAGGAGATGTTTGCGTCCCAAAGTTGTGCATGCCTCATTGCAACAAGGATGGCGTTGGCAACAACTACGAAGGGCGCGTCAACCATTAGTGAATATTTCACTAAGATGAAAGGGCTTGCAGACGAACTTGCAGCTGCTGGAAGGAAGCTAGAATATGATGAATTAGTTTCCTGTATACTTACTGGATTAGATCTTGAATTTGATCCGGTAGTCTCTGCCATCACGGCTCGGGTGGAACCCATCTCAGTGGCGAGCTCTATACTCAGCTGGTGAGTTTTGAGCAAAGACAAGAACTTAAAGGTGCTGGAGGAGGACATCAGTCCTTGGCTAACTCTGCGACAAGAGGACGCAGCAATGGCAATGGTTCCCGTGGAGGGGGCCATACTGGTGGCAACCGCGGTGGATTCAACCGCGGCAACAAGGGCGGCTGTGGTGGTGGACAGCAAAGTTTCCAACCGGGTGTCTTCTATCAAGTATGTGGAAAAGAAGGCACGAGGCATATCGGTGCTTCAAGCGTTTTGATGCATCCTTCACCGGACCACAGCAAAAATCGGCGTCATCTGCAACCACGTTTTATGGAGTTGACACAAATTGGTATGTTGATTCCGGAGCGACTGATCATATTACAAGTGAGCTGGACAAGCTCAGCGTAAGAGACAAGTACCATGGAGGTGACCGTGTCCATACGGCGAACGGTACAGGTATGGAGATTTCTCATGTTGGTCATTGTACTTTGCAGTCCCCGTCCAATAATATTCTTCTCAAAAATATCCTTCATGTTCCCGCTGCTAGTAAAAATCTCATATCTGTGAATCATCTCACACGTGATAATAATGTCTACTTGGAATTTCATCCCGATTCTTTTGTTATAAAGGAGCAGACGACGAAGAAGCCCCTTCTAAGAGGCAAATGTGAGGCGGGCCTTTATCCCATCAAGCTTCCAGCAAGTAGTCAGTCATCAAATAAAGAAGTTCTTGGAGCTTTCAAGCCTTCAGAGTCGCTTTGGCACTCTCAGTTGGGTCATCCTGCAGATCCCATAGTTCAACTGGTCCTTAGTCATTGCAATCTTCCTTTTGTTAGAGAGTCCAATAAAAAATCACGTGTGTGACGCTTGCCAACAGGGAAAAAGTCATCAATTACCCTACCCAAAGTTGTCTAGTGTGTCTACTAGTCCCTTAGATCTTGTGTTCTCAGATGTTTGGGGTCAGCACCAACTTCGGTTGGTAGATTTGCCTATTATGTAAGTTTTATTGATGACTATTCCAAATTCACTTGGATCTATCTATTGCGTCATAAATCTGAGGTGTTCCAATGTTTCACTAATTTCAAAAACCTTGTTGAAAGGCAATTTGATTGGAAAATTAGAGCTATGCAGACTGATTGGGGTGGTGAATATCGCTCGTTGAATTCCTTTTTTAAACGGATTGGCATAGTTCACCAGATTTCTTGCCCCCATGCTCATCACCAGAACGGTTCTGCTAACGACGAAGAAGCCCCTTCAGGGTCATGCATCCATGACCTTGAAATTCTGGGACGAGGCCTTCATCACCGCTGTTTTTCTCATTAATAGGTTGCCTAGCAAGGTCATTAACAATGAGATTCCCCTTCTCCGTCTGTATGGCCAAGATCCAGGCTACACCTTTCTTAGAACCTTCGGTTGTGCTTGCTGGCCCAACCTTCGCCCCTATAACACCCATAAACTCCAATTCCGGTCAAAACGTTGTGTTTTTCTTGGCTATAGCAATTCTCACAAGGGTTTTAAATGTCTTGATCCGAGTGCTGGTCGAATTTATATCTCGAGAGATGTTACCTTTGATGAGCATATTTTTCCCTTTGCATCTTTACACCCAAATGCAGGAGCTCGGCTTTGTGCAAAAGTTTCACTCCTTCCTGATGTTCTCCAAAATTCATCTTCTTTCGGGGATGCTTTGTTACATGATGCGCATGAGAATTCTCCTAACCTTGCTACTAATCTACACATTGCTAGCATCGGCTCATCTCATGCAGGTGCAGACACAAACGACGCTGGAGAAAACGCGGGCTCAAACGGTGTAATTCACGCTCCACACCCTCCCTGTCTCTCCCCGGGAAGCAGCACGAGCTCCAACGACGATTTGCATGTAGTGCCGCGTCCTACTCCGACATGATCCAGTTCGGGATCTGATCCTTCTCTGGCGACGCAGCAAGTGATCCCTCCAGTCGGATCCTCTGCGGACTCTGATGCTGCACATATCGGCGGTACTGATGGTGCGGCTGCACATGCCGATCCGGTCGGCGGGGACTCTAATGGGATAGCAGGATCCACTTCTGTCTTCTCCGGATCGGATGCGGTGCAAGAAACTACAACACCGCCTGCTGCCTCGCCCACGCCTCCTATTTCACGTCCGACAACAAGACTCCAACATGGGATTATCAAGCCTAAAGTCTACACTGACGGGACCGTGCGCTGGGGTATGGCTTCTACTGTTCCTAAGCCGCTGATGAACCTACATGTGTCGCTGATGCCTTGCAGGACTCTCGATGGGTCTCAGCCATGGACTCCGAGTACCAGGCGTTACTCCGCAACAATACTTGGCGCCTTGTTCCTAAGCCGCCAGGAAGAAATATTATTGGGTGCAAATGGGTGTATAAAATCAAAAGAAAGGCTGATGGATCAATTGACAGATACAAAGCTCGCTTGGTTGCAAAGGATTATAAACAGCAGTGTGGAATTGACTATGAGGATACTTTTAGTCCTGTTGTCAAGGCGGCAACGATCAGATTGGTGCTCTCAATTGCTGTATCTTGTGGTTAGTCACTTCGACAACTCGATGTACAAAATACTTTTCTGCATGGTGTCCTAAATGAAGAGGTTTACATGTATCAACCTCCTGGTTATCAAGACAAGCAGCATCCTTCCTATGTGTGCAAGCTCGATAAAGCATTATATGGCCTGAAGCAAGCTCTCAGAGCATGGTACGCAAGGCTGTGTGACAAGCTGGTGCAACTAGGATTTGCACCTTCCAAGGCAGACACATCCCTCTTCTTTTACAGGAAAGGCAGCTCAGTTCTATTTGTCCTGGTATAAGTTGACGATATAATTGTCGCAAGCTCCAGTCCACAGGCTACGGATGCACTTCTTCAGGATCTGCAGTGTGACTTCGCGCTTAAGGACCTAGGTGACTTGCATTACTTCCTGGGCATAGAAGTCAAGAGGAGCAAGGATGGTCTGGTGCTATCACAAGGGCGATATGCAACTAATGTGCTAGCACGGTCGGGTATGGAAAATGTAAGCCTGCAGATACTCCGCTAGCGTGCACTCAGAAACTCAGTGTGAAGGATGGAGATGCACTCGGTCCAGAAGATTCAAGTAAATACCAAAGCTTAGTTGGAGCATTACAATACTTGACTTTGACGAGGCCAGATATTTCTTTTGCCGTTAACAAAGTATGCCAGTTCTTACATGCACCAACTACAGTTCACTGGAGTGCAGCAAAGCTTATATTGAGATATATATGTGGGACTCTGAATTGTGGTCTCAAGATTGGAGTTTCAGATTCTATGATGATAAGTGCTTTCTCCGACACAGACTTGGGCAGGTTGTGTGGATGATCGTCGTTCAACCGGTGGATTTACTGTTTTCCTTGGGTCGAATTTGATCTCTTGGACAGCTAGAAAGCAAGCTACAGTGTCATGCTCGAGCACAGAAGCGGAGTATAAAGCACTGGCGAATGCCACTACTGAAATAATGTGGGTACGTAAATTGTTGACTGAACTTGGGATCTCACATCCGCAAATGGCTCGATTATGGTGTGACAATTTGGGTGCAAAATATTTGTCAGCAAATCCGGTTTTCCACGCCAGAACCAAACACATCGAGATCGATTTTCACTTCGTTAGAGAACAGGTGACACAAAAGTTGCTAGATATACGCTTTATCAGTTCAGAAGATCAAGTCGCCGATGGTTTCACTAAGGCGCTGCCAGTGGCTAAGTTTCATCTGTTTCGACGCAATCTTAATCTCCAAGGTGGTTAAGATTGAGGGGGAATATTAGAAATAGAGTTTGACTTGTATACGGCTAGGACTTCAGGTTATTGGGATCGTGTCCGGTACTTGTATAGGTATTGTAAACCGGTTGATGTATATCACAACAACCTGAGTTGTATCTGCATATGCCACCTGATGAGGGCTATTCTCATCTGTATATAAACGCGTAACCGAGCACCACGGCAAGGTGACTCGTTAACCCCAATACACAAATCTTTACAGTCGGCGAGGTCTCTGACGACTGGAGGAGCATACACGGATTCACCTCACCTTCACGAGTTGACTGGTGTAGATGGTTGGGTCGGGATCAGCTGCTAAGCACCTCGACGGCGAGCAGAGGCGGTCGGCGGCGCGGCGGCATGGAGCTCACCGGCTCCAGCGAGGAGATGGCCGGCACGCACGCGCACAAGCTACGGGAGGCCAAAGCGGGGCTTTGGGTCTCGGATTTGGGCTTAGGGAGCACGAAATGGGGCACGGCCACGTGCAGGACAATGGCGCAACCGGAGCTCGAAGTCGGCATACGCCGTTCCGGCGAGATGGACGCAGTAGAGTTTAGAGAGGTGGCCGTGTGAGCTTTCACATGGTCGTGTGGTGCTCGAACGAAGGTGTTTGAGAGCGGAGAGGTATCCTAGAGGGCTGGCCACGTGCGAGCTGAACTCGGCGGTTCCAATGGTGGACACGGCCGCAGCGATGGCCGTTCCGGCGAAAACAAGGCAAAAGGATTGACTCTAGTCGGTCGAGGGTGAAGAGGGTGGCGTGTATCTGCTATTGTGGCAGTGAATCGGATTATGGTGCTGCTGCCACGGCGAATTTCGCCGCGACGACGGCAGCCGCTCGCTGTCCTTATCGTCTCGCCGTTCTCAGGCCGAGAGAGAGAGAGAGACAGTGAGGGAGAGAGGGAATACGAGAGGGAGCAGAGCAGCGTGGCGTTCTCCTCATCAGCCTGGACGACACGCAGGCAAGAGGTGAAGGCGACGTCGACACGTGGAGTGCGCGGCGGCAACATTCAGCGGTGGGGCGGCGGTCGCTCGGCCTGCTGCTTCTGCTGAAACTGAACGGAGCCGACTGAAACCACGATATTCTCCCCTCGTGATCTCGTGATACAAGTAGAACTACCTCAAAGTGATGTGTAAAGGATTGAAGAGCTACATGAGGTGAACAAATTTTCTTACAGGTGCCGGAGCTAATTCGAACTAGTTTGGATGATATGGACCAAAGGTAATGGGTTCAGTGAAACTGCTACCTGAAGCTCAGTTTCAGATCACTAAAACTTGACTGAATCCTCTCATTCTACTGCTTGCCAATTACAGACCAGTTAGCTTAAAGTTACAGTAATTAGCCTGTAATGTAGAGCTACATGAGTAGTGTCGATGATATTATAGGCTCTTGAATTAGTTTAGCTTGTTTTGCAAATGACGATGCCCTCAAGTGAGGTACATGGAAATTGCAACCCAGAGGACGACAGTTAGGGTTTGAAATAGTTTTGATTAGCTTCTTTACACATTTATTTAAACAGTCCATTACTGTTCATTTATTCAATCCAAGTGTTCCTTTCCAAAGTGGATATGACATAGCAATGTACAAAATACAAATTCGGCACTTGTTTATAAATAGAAATTAACTTAATAAAATTCCAAAGTATAAACTTATAGCCTATATTGCAGACAGCCAAATATGAGCCAAGTGATATTGGATTTGAACCATATACTTTGATGAATTTCATTAGTAGTTAATTAATTAGTGATTCAACTAACTAATCATGTGGACTTACACTATAATTGTTATTACAAGTAATGAAATAGGTTTTGCTTAACTTTTATTTGTAAAAAAAGATATATTTTACAAGATCCAAAACATTGAACCCTAATTCAAACTTGACCCTAATAGTTCTATGTTGCTTAGGTGATCAAACATCAAGCACTTAGTTTTCACGCATGAACATGTAGGGATCACACATAAAGGCATATAATTACATATGGTGCACAAATAAGCATGAAGATGCATTTTGAGATGCTCAAGCTCATGGATGCATGGATGATGCTCATCGCTATACAAATGCATGTGAAAAAAATGCATGCTCAACACTCAGGGTGTTACATAAGACATCACTGGTGGTTCAAAAACCCCTTCACTGGTGGATTTTAAAACATCACAACCAACTCGGCAGTGATGAACTCATCACATCACTGCCGGATGTGCCAAACCGACAGTGATATGTTAGCTATCACTACCGGTCGGTACTACAAACCAGCAGTGATATGTGAGCTATCACTGCTGGTTTCTTTCACCAACCGGCAGTGATATGTGAGTTATCACTGTCGGGTTTTTTTAAACATATCTCTAAATTATTATCGTTATTAAATACTGATCAACCTCCATACTAATTTTTATGAGACACGCTAGAAAAAAAATATATCTTAAAAATTCACTAAAGAATACTGAATATCTGGTCCATCAAATACGGTGGGCTCAAATAATCACCATTGCAAGTAATCAAAAAGAGCCATGGGATATAGTTTTCGAAGAAACGCATGCATACCTCTTTTCTTTGAGATATTCTCTAAGCTTGTCGGTAAGTTGATCCTTGGTGCCCCCATAATTCAGTATCTCCTTGAACCCCGGGTCCTGAAAGCATTTCTTGAAGAATCCACTTTATACTTTGCCTCGGAGAAGCAGAAGCTACTGGCATGAAAACGTATCGGATACGAACGGATATCATTGATATTATATTTGTTTTTATATTTCTGATCGGATTCAGATTCGAATACGGATAGTGTCAACTATGCCAAATAGGATACGATTGTATATCGACATCATAAATATACGATTTAAGTATTTGGATATGGATACGATATCGGATGATAAATATCCGAACTCGGATATGGACTAACCTGAATATCTCTAAACGGATTCGGTCAAACGGACGGTCGGATAAATATCCGTACCATTTTCATCCATAGACACAAACACAGAACAATCAAATTGGCCTCTGGTTCTGATGTCGTCGTACACCCTTTTTTGCAAGAGTTGACTTGCCGATGCCACCACATCCCACAATGGACACAGCCTTAATCCGGGGGGATGTTCTGGGGCCTTGCTCCATTAACAAGCTGATGATCTCTCGCTTGGACCGATCAATTCCTACGAGGTCAGCACCCTCCTTGTAAAGTAACTAGAGCTTTGGATCTATATCCACGAGTGGATGTTGTTCATTAGGCGTGATGGTAATGTGTTCATTATTGAGTCCGTACCTCTCACGTCGATGGCTCACATCCGCCACACGAACCTTCAGCTTCTGGAATTTCTTGGCGATTCTGTGCCGCGCGATCAGTGACTTGAGCTGGTACGTCAACCCCGGCTTGTCAACGCCCTCGGCAAGGTGGTACTTGAAGCGGCCGATGCATTCCTGATTCCTCCATGGCGAAGGACAGCTCTCTCAGCTTTTGCTGGACATCCAGCTCCTCCATCCCGTCCGTGCGGACAAGTAGAGCGTTCACACGGCTCATCTCATATTTCAGATAAGCAATATCACGCTTCAAAGCTCTGATCAGTTTGTATTCTGGCAGGAAGGCTGCTATGAGCTTCGAGACGATGATGCAGACCGCTCCCATCAAAGCACAAACGCTGGCTAGACTTAACCAAACTATGCCTCATGACTGAAACAAAGCACTGGAAGACATAGGCTGGAAGTCTCATGTCCATTCTTCACCACTTCCAATCCATCGACACAAACCCATTTGACCTTCTTCATAGCTGTTGGTCGTCTCAGTGCTCCATACATGTGCATTACAAAGAGACATATTGGATATTGCACAACACCACACTCACACAATGATTAGTCCAAACACTAAACTAAAGGTTGATCAACTCCTCGACAATCACTCATCATCTCAACACAAATGAGCACATCTCAACCATATGTTCGCAGCCTACAAGAGAGATTGTAAAGAGTAACTTTATGTTCATATATGTTATCTCAGAAATGATACTCCTATGTTGACCCGAATTCACAACTGTTACCAGAGCTATCTATTAGTACGGTGGAAATGGCAATAAATCACTGTTAGCCTAAACATTTAAATGGACTGAAGCGTCATCTACCATTTAGCTATTTATTCGAGCTAAATGACCATTTAAAGGTCCTAAACAATGATCATATGGGATAAACAGTTGATTAAACGGGCATGGTAATATATATATATATATATACACACACACACACACACGGCAAGGCTAAAAAGCAATAAGGTGTAATTTATATAGCAAATGCACAGACCTAAATCGAGCGCCAATTGCAACAGGGTGTGTTTTGTGTTTGCAACAGTGGTTGTTCTCTGGTTGCAGCAAAAATTTAGAGTTCAACTTATTAGAAATTTGCGAGCAAAATGTCAAGCAAAGCTAAATCAACACACTAGAAATGCACCTTCAGGATTAAAGTCAGTTGCAGCAACAGATACAATTCAGTTTGAAATTCAGATGAAATTGTCAACCAATTGCAACTAGAACCCCTACCAGTTACAACTAAAGATAATAACCAATTTCAACCGACGGGTCGGCGAAGCAGAAGCGCAGCGCGCGCACCTGTTCGCCGAAAATCGCGGTGGCACAGCGGCGAGGAATTGTTAACCAATTGCAACTAGAACACCCTACCAGTTACAATTAAGATAATAACCAATTGCATGCAACCGAAGGGAAGAAAAGGGTGTCGGGGAGGTCGGCGAAGCAGAAGCGCAGCGCGCGCATCTGTTCGCCGAAAATCGCGGCGGCGCAGCGGCAAATGAAGGGCTAGTGGGGTTGGGGAGTGCGAGAGGAAGTGGAGACGGTTTTCTTGGCGGAGCGGGATGGGTACATTCAATATAGAGAATGCACTCAGGTGTAATATATATATATATATATATATATATATATATATATATATATATATATATATATATATATATATATGTGTGTGTGTGTGTGTGTGTGTGTGTGTGTGTGTGTGTGTGTGTGTGTGAACGTACATACTATATCAAGTCCCGAATTGACAGTCCAAAGTTACATGCTGAGATACTCCCTCTGTCCCGTTTGCAGTGTCGTTTGAAAATCACGCCCCCCCTCCTAATCACGATTCCCAAGTAACACCGGTGGTGGGAACGAGGGAGTAGTAACTAGTATATATACTCCCTCCGTATCAGAAAAAGATGAATGTTTTGGAATAGGTCTTGGTCAAACATTAGGAATATAAATCATGAATAATTTTTAAATTATTAAGTTTGAAAATATAAAAACTATATAAATAGATTTATCTTCAAATATATTTTCATAAAAGTATGTATATATTACTTTTCAATAATTATTTTTATAGAAATATGAAGTCAAAGTCATGCTTTGGAGACCGTGCCGTTGTCCTGAACGTTATCTTTTTCCGCTTACGGAGGATAGTTCCTGTAATGCTGTAACCCTGTCAGTTTCTGATTTGCTTGATGCAATAGAAGTAGTAGAACCTTGTGAGACACAACTGAAAACATGCTTCTTTGGAATAATATAAAATATGTATGGATTTTCACCATTTCTTCATTATATTGTCAACGCCCCTCCTGTGGCAAAGTTATCGTGCTAACAGTCTAAAATGTAACTGGATCGACCAGAGAAAAAAGGAATGCAGGAAAAAAAACAAACTTTACATTCTCAAATAATGAAAATGGATAATCTCTTGCAAACTGGAAGTGGTAGGTGCACACCGTAGACTTGGTAAGTTGGACTGTTTTGACAGCAGAGTGCTATACTACACTCCAGCGCATTGCTGATCATAATCAGACTCAGACATGGCTAGATGCTTCTCCCTGGTTGGAGGCCAGAAGAGGTGACACTGTTTCTTTGCTGCTTTGGGAGGCCTTGCTGTTCATGTAGATCGCGTAGATGATGAGCTGGATGGTGCCAAGGACGAAGCCTATCCCATTGGGAATCTGCATGTGCATGCAGAGCGAGGTCAATTCCCACAGAGAAACAATCAGTGTCGGAAATTTACCAGATGGTTAGTGATGAGCAGCGCGTAACATAGGCCTAAATTACCCCGAGGAAGATGTCTCTGTCAAGCACCGCATACGTTGCCCAGATGCCTCCGTTGAGGAAGAGGAAGAAGGATAGGAAGAACGGCATGAACTCCACGCTCTTGGTGGTGATCACCGTTTTCTGTAGTCCACCATGCACATCCATACAAATACATTTTGTTGAATAAATTAAACCTTTATTTGTATTGTGTTGATGAAAATGTATGTACAACGAGATGACGACAAGAGGAAATTGTGTGAAACAGTAAAATGAGATGCTGGTTATACTAATCACACATCCAAATACATTGCAGGGTGATTTCATCTTGTATTGTTCTGTTCTATGTTAGTCGCAATGTTTCAAAATCTTCAAGTATTTTATCAACCCATGTGAAGCTGTTTGAGCTCAAATCAACTTATTTGGAATCAAGTATTCAACTTTATTAGTATGCCTTTTTATTTTGTAAAGCGGTAACACAGCGAGACGCCTATGAGCGAGGCCCCTGCATGCGGTGAATTATGAACTGTGTAATTTGCAATTTGCAAGAAAGTACCACGGAGTAGTATTAATCAACGCACGTGCCATGACCCCGGGAAGGGATGGGTGGCCACAGGCCAGGCTGAATTTGGTGCCACACAAGACACACACGTGCCGTCCGGCCGGTTTCACTTTCCATGGAACCAATAAGAAAATTCAGTGAGCGCCGGTGAAAATTTAAACCAATTAGGTTACCTTCAAACCTCTTTAGTTCAATAAAACGAACTAACTTTCGAAAATCTCTCATGCTTTTAAAAAGCTAGTTTATTTTTTGAATTTGGTTCACTGGAGTTTATGGTTGAATAGAAATGACTTCGTGTTCAAAAATAAAAAGACTAACTCTATTATGCAGGTAATTTTCAGGATAACCTATTGGATTCGCCAGTGGTCCCAGCTGCATAAGGAAAAGGGGAGAGATGCGCTTCGAGATGGATGCAGGAAGCTCGAATGTCTTGTGATCGCCCTGTTTGCGAGATTCGGTTGGGGATCCAGGAACCGTTTAGAAGGATGAGTCCTAGGCTTTTCCTGCTTTTCCTTTTTGGTGAACTGAGTGCGGAGAGCCCTTGGCTGTGTCTCCAGTTTACTTCTAAGTCTGTGGAACGTGTTGGGTTTTGGCCTTAGTGCCACGTGTTGGTTGTATCTCAGCTGTGTACCACTCCAGGGTGGTAGAGGCTGGAACTATTGTTCCTTTATCAAAAAAAAACTTTAGGTACACCTATTAACACCCTTAAGGAAACCCCATCAGACGAGGGGCGAATCCCACGAGAACGACAGGTCGGACACAAATAGCAGGTCCGTTCTGTCGAACCAGCTAATAATAATAAGGTCATGAACACTTGAACAGTGATGGCATGTCACAGTGGCCTCCGTATTTTGCCAGGTAAAAAAGGGGTTTGGAATCTCTAGGGAGACATACTGTCATGTCGTGCTCTCAGTTAATCCAAGCCACATCAAGGAGGCTTTCTTTCTCGTCACATACTACCTACCTGCCTTTTCAAGGTCCCATTTGTCACACATCCTCCTGGCTTTCAAGGGATAGGGAAGAAGAAGAAACTTAATTGGATCCAATGAACAATGCTTAAACTAACGTGCAAGCCGGAGCATCCAATGAACAATGCTTAACCGTGCAAGCCGGAGCCAGTAGAATCTGTGCTAGGGGGGGGGGGGGGGGTTCTAAGTATCGCTCTCACTTTCTGAAAAAAAATAAATTTACTTACCTTTGAGCAAATATACAGGAAAATGATAATATTTATTAGATAAATTATTGAATCTTTTTTCATATAAACTTAATTGGAGATATAAATGTTGCTAATAATTTATTAAAAACTTTCTTATATTTCAGGTGTCTGAAATTTTAGATGATTCCAGGTAACACTCTTATACCATCCAACTCGTATAAGTAAACTATTATTGTTATGATTTGTTATTTGTCTTTGTGTCATAAGAGATATGAAATTTTTCCTTATCTTCGTTCCTAGAAATAATTGCAAATTGTTAATAGTCTTTCTGCCAACATAAATTAGATTTTATCAGGTTTGTAGTTTTTCCTAATGAGTTTTTTTGCTAGCAGCACCCAAAATGCAGATTGCGCCTATAAAAACTGCAACAAACAGAATATGCAATTTTAGTATAAAATATATGCAATAACCACATCTGAAAGAAAAATAAAATTCAAGCACCTAAATTTTAACAAATTCCTTTTATAAATGTAGTTTAACTTAAGAAAATTAGTGACGCTTAGGAAGGGATAAAGGGAGTACATAGGAGTATTGAACAGCTGTAACAATATGTGTGTATATAATTTTAAATAGCTACTTATTCCGTTACAAATTATAAGTCGTTTGACTTTTTTAACCCCATGTTTGACCACCCGTCTTATTCAAAATATTATGCAAAAAGAGTTAAATTTAACTTATTCTTGAAAAACTTTTATTAATAAAGCAGGTTATAACAAAAAATGTCATATTTTAGACAATTTTTAATAAGACGAGTGCTCAAACTTGGTGCCAACAAAGTCAAATGACTTATAAATTGAAACGGAGGGGAGTACTATTCTTGCACGTAATGTATATGTAGAGATAACCCGTGTTCCTTATGATGATGATTATTTAATTCTGTGGAATATTGTATCCCGTTAACAGCCAAGAGAACCATTAACCAGTTAATAATCTTAAAAAAAAAGAAGAAAACGATACCATAATCTTACGGCAAACTTGACTTTGCAAGAAATAGATACCGTACAAGAAAGTGCAAGGGTAAGTCGACCAATCTTGCTTATCTCTCATGAAAGCAAAGTTTAGAATTATATCTATATATGCATGTTTATCTAAAAGTATACTTTTAGTCCGAGTTTGTGTCTTAAACCAGGACAAAAGCCTTCCGCATTATTCACATGCCTTGTTAACCGTTATAACCGGGACTAAAGTGTGGAATTAGTTCCAATTTATATTACAGAGACTAAAAGTCCCCATCATTCCTTTAGTCACGCTTGCATTTTTATATATATCTTGAGTAAATAGTTTTTGGACATAGACGAAAGGTCATCTCTCTATCCGTGAGTACTGTTACACGAAATGTGTTGTAGAATTAGAATAAAGAAGCGTATATGAAAAGATAACGCGTGCTTCCCTTGTGATGAATTTTTAATTCTGTGGAACACTGTACCTCGTTAACAGCCAAGAGAACCAATAACCAGCGAACTTGCAAGTCGACCAATCTTGATTTTGCAAGAAATAGATACCGTACAAGAAAGTGCAATTGCAAGTCGACCAATCTTGCTTCTTCTCTCATGAAAACACAGTTTAGAATTATATCTATATATGCATATATTTAAATGAAGACTGTTATAAGTTTCGATTTGGCATGCCAAAGATATATATAGCAAAGGAAAATATCTGTCATCCATATCGGCGTACGTGAAGTCGTCCCCAACTTTTGGTCGTTACGTTACGATACAGCCATACATGCGTGCACGTGCCCCACAACTAGCCACACGTACCGAAATGATTTAGAAATGTTTCATTGAGGTTTTAGTATATACTATATTATTTATATGAATTTTAACCACACACACACACACACACACATACTCTTCTTGCAAGTGGAAATGGATCGAGATATCTGCTAAAACACAGAGAAAAAACATGGGTAGATTGAGGATGCACTAAATTTTTTTTGTTGCACAATAACCCTTATATATGATTCTTTCTCCCCGCCACCCCCACCCGCAAATATGAAATATGAACTATTTCCAGAATATGTCACCGTCCCTAATTTTTTAGGCACATGTCTTTTAAAATTTGTTTGGACTTTGTTCTTATTTTAGATTAATGAAAGGGACAGCACAACAACAAAAAATTAATGGCCCCACAAGCGACCACATGTCCATTACAAACAATGATTATTATTTTCTCATCGATCAGAACTATGCTTATATTATAATTTGTCTGTGGGACAAGTGGCATGAATATTACAAAATATATTCCGTACTGGCCCATATATAGCAGTTTGCGACTTATCTCTGTTCGCTTCAACTAAACAGCACATATTTTTCAGCTCTGAAACAATATTTCCCCTCATAACAAATCAGTTTCAGCCAAAATCAGCTCAGCTTTTCAGCTGAAGCGAACAGAGCCATACATGTGAAATCTGAGGTTTTTTCTTTTGCAAAGTTAAAATTTAGCCGTCCGCAAATTAAAACTGTCATAATTTTGTTTGCACGACACAGGAGGGGGTTTAGGGCCCCTACTGAAATCAATTATTGCAAACCGGTTCAAAACAAACAAAAAGTAAAGAACAACATTAGTCCTAGCTAAGGTTATAAATCAATTTAACTGTCATCATTGTAAAAGATCGTCGTACGTGATGTTTCAAAGGGCGTACACGGTCGTCTTAGTTTATTAAGTGAAAACGAAAGAAAGAAAAAGGTGCATTTCAAAATCCACGTACAGCAAACAAATAAGGCCTCATTAAAAGGGGAAGAAATAAAAGAGAATTAATATATAAATATGTGAGGAAAACTTACCATGGCAACAAGAGGTGAGCCGTACATGATAACGTTGAGGCAGGCACATATCATTCCTATCACCATGATTCTCAAGTCTAATTCGTTGATGGCGAACGTGGTGGCCGCAAACACAACTCCAAAGCCACCAATGTCCAACGCTGCTGCCAGCTTTGCGGTCTTAACCTGCATAATTATAATTGCAATATATATAACAAATTAAACCAGTACCTTTTCTAGATGAGGCATGCTTTCTCTTATTAGGGCTGTGTCCGGTTTAATAGACGAATGAGGTTCTCCCTTTTCTGTTTGATTTGGTGGAACAGACGGAATTGTTGATCCTTCACTACTTCATGTCTCATAGCTAATAACTAGAATAAGCGTATATAAAGAGAAGCGAGAGGTGATTTTAATTATCAGGATGAACTAATGCACCACGCCTCATATAGAAAGAAAAGATTGAAACGAAACATTTGGTTGTTTTATTTAAAGCAAAGGTCGTACCGTGCTTTAAGCTCCCTTACATCACACACAAATTAAACGACGGATTGCGAGAACACGGCCAAGTCTTAGGAAGCAAATTAATCAAGCAACGGATTGTGAGTCAACTGATGAACACGGCCTCAGAATCGAAGGGAGATGAGAGATGTAGATGCTAGTTGTTGTATGATGATGATAATGATGATCCCTCACCCTTGTGGCATGATTTGTAGCGTAGACGAGGAAGAGGACGACGTAGATGGCCTCCATGACAGCCCCAAAGCCATTGACGGTGGCAACGAGGAAGCCATCAGGCTTGGTGACGCCGTAGTAGAGCCACAGCAGCGCGTTGAGCAGCGTGAACACGTACGGCGCCGGCTCGAAGTCCTCCGTCGACCCGCTCCGCACGATCCTCCAGAACGTCTTGCTGTATGCATCATGGTGCCCATGGTGTTGGTTGCGAAAGAAAGCCTTTTGATTTGCAGCGCAGGCCAGAAAACTCTGTAGTATATATCAAGGCACTTACAGAGGAGATATGAAGACTAGAACTGAGATGATGTTGCCTACATACAAAAGGAGAAAATATGGAGAGATGAATGAATTAAGACTAATACTAACAAGGCAATTAATGCTAACACATACATCATATGTAATATATCATGTATGTATACAAGCAAGCTTACCTATGACGCCGATGATGAAGAGGGTGGAATCCATGGGAGCTCAGCTGGCTTATAGCAGGCAGACAGGGAGGAGGCAACCGGTTCAAAATAGAAGCAAAACGGTGGATCCAAACAGGAAGTACGAGAAGGATGATGAGATCCAGTCAGCTCAGCTGTTTTCTCAGCTGCCCTTGAGCACGAGAGAGGACGACCAGGGCCGCTGATGCAGAGTAGTATTTCAAGCAGCCTAATGGACAAGCCGGACGTGCAATATTAATTTTGACTTCTTTTTTAGCATGGGACAGTATTTTCCTCTCATAAGAAATTAGCATAAGCTATTATCAGCTCTCAGCTTTAGCTTCAACGAACAGAGCCACAAGTACACGTTTTCCCTTGATGCACAGCAGTGGCATGAGCATACGAACGAGGCCCCGCCTCGTGTAACACATGAAGATATTTTGTAAAGAACGTTTAGACGTTTGCATCTCGGAGCTAATAATTAGTCACCACGGATCGATTTTTTATATTAATTAAAACGAATGAATAGGGCTAATGAGGTCTAATAAGAGCTAATAAGGGTTAATTTACTAACAGAAGCACCCAAAACAGGACCTTTATTTCTGATTTGAGTGCTCGTCCTACTTTTGTTGGCTTAATATTTTGCTTCCACTCATCATCACCCAAACAAACCCCCCCCCCTCCCCAAATATATACCAGCATACAATGGCACAAGGGACCCACTCATCATCCTCTCTTCCTTCTTCCTCACTCTACGCAGGAAGCGGATCCAGTCGGTCGCCTCTGAGCACATCTGCACAGCCAGGGCTGCAGGGCGGAGCGGCTGATGATGAAGTAGCAGCCCATGCGCTTGTCTAGAGGAGCAGCGACCCGAACAACGAGGCGGTGCACTCGAGGAGCGGAGCAGCTCATGGTGTGAATCGGAGCACCGATGCGGCGGGGCAGTGCACTCACTCAGGGGCAGAGCGCCGGCGTGCAGTGGAACAGCTTCCCGTGCAGCACGACCGAGCAGCGGCTCACGCGATGGAGGGCGAGGCAGGACGAGTGGCTACCGCCCCGCTTCTTGCGAGTACGGGGGTGAAAACTGACGCATTGGCTTTAATATGATTATCCATATTTAGCTATGTGGGTTTAAGTAGGGTTTCTATCCGGAGTTGCTCTTACTAGCCTATAATTAGTTCATATTTAATCTATTTTCACAAGAGTTTTTCCCTAGAATCCAAATAGTCCTTATGTATGAATGCTACCAGGCCACTGGCCTTTACAGTAAGAATTTCTCGAGTAGTTCGCTGAAGAGAAGCTAATGTGCAAATTTGAGGATACATTTTTTTAGGAAACTTGTATTACACTATGTACTCATCACTGAACAATCCCTTACTAAGCGCCCACAAGTTGCCATTGCTTATGGTAACAACGGGAGGTGCCCCTAAACTCTATTAGTATACTCTCTCCATTCCTAAAATAGTGTCGCTGTTAGTGTGCGTGTCATAAGTTTGACCCAATTTATAGAAAATACGTGACATATTTATATCACTAAATAAATTTATTAAAAAACTAGATTAAAAATTTTTCTAGTGGTACTAATTCTGTACCATAAATATTAATATTTTTAAATATATATATTTAGCTAAAGTTATTTCTCGAAAAACGAAAACGACTCTTTTTTAGAAACGGAGAAAGTATACAAGTAAGTACTCATCACTCAACAACCCCTTGGTATACGCCCACAAGTTGCAATGAGAATATTGGACAATGAGTCAGGATGACCTTAGAGTATGATGATTGATGAAACCCGAGTTCGGACTTTGGAGCAAACCTTCCCAAATGAAAAACAAGGAATAATGTAGCAAGCGTGGGCGCGCGCGTGACCATGTTCACCTGCCGGCACTTGAAATATACTCATCTATTTTAAATTATAAGTTATTATAAGAATATTAAATTTGATTAAAATTATAGAGAGAAATATAAAGATTTATAAAACCAAATGAGTATACTATGAAAATTATATTTGATACAGAATATAATGATATTTAATTGATATATTGTTAATATTATTATCCTATTACTTAAGTTTGGCTAAAATTAGTTTAACTCTCTAAGATTATTACAATGACTTGCAATTTGAGATAGAGGGAGTAGTTTATTACCTACCTCTATGTTGAATAATTTTAAAGTAACTATTTCGGCCTCAGTGGGTTGACATGAGGCTGACATGGTTCCATATTTTAATTGCACTCCGGAATCTTTGAACAGGATTCTTTCTTGTGACTCGCGTGCCTTTCGTCGACGGTATAGTAATAAAACCACAGTAGGAGGAATCTGACTCACGTGCCTTTAGTCAATGGTATGGTAATAAAACAGTGACCGACAAGAGGAGGAATATATACACACCCCACACCAAGAAGGCAAAATTTCTCTTTTTTTAATTACTGGACAATAGAGAATTTCTTCCAATCGAACTTAGAATAGTTACCGATTTCGAATCCAAAACGGTTTAGATTGTGTATGTGACTCGGACTCACAGGGTGTGCTCATATATGCTAGACAACTCACATGCTCATCAAATAAGAGTCCTGTCCCAGCATGGTTATTTTTTTATTATAATATGCAAAACCTAGAGTCATGTCCATGCACAATTAATTTCTTTTTGGCCAAAACACGACACCTCTTTCTTTCGCCATTGATCAGTACGGTTTTAGAAATTTCTAACTAAATACAGGAAAAACCATCCCATCTATATCTATAATTATATCTTAATTTATGCTTTATATCTATCCATGTGTCCCGTTGCAACCGTATGAGTATATTTTTTTAGTACTAATAAGATAAAATTTCTTGCCCTAATTTGGTCCAGCCCATTCAATCTATCCCAACAGCCGGCCCACTCCATCGTTTCTGCTCCCCTCAGCCCAAGTTGTGGATGCCCCCATGCCGTCGTTCCTTTCACTCCCCCGTCCCATTCGCTTCCCCGACAATCGGCGCGACGCGGCGGTAGATGGCACGGGAGTAGGCCGGAGGAGCGTCTCCTCGTAGGGATATGGATGGCGGTGTGGGCACAGGCCCAAGGAGCATCTCCTTGCTGCGAGACAGAAGGTGGCGTGGGCGTAGGCCGGACGAGCATCTCCTCATCGTCTAGGCCGTTCCCACATCCTGTTGCCCGCCCTCACCTGCCACATTCTACCAAGTTGTTTGTGCCGCCTGTTGATTAATGGAATCATAATCAGATTAGAATTGAATCAAAGATACCATGGTATGTTACAAACTCCATGTTCTACATGAATTCCTTGCTTTTTTGTAATACCCTAGGTGTCATGTATCACTAAAACTCTAATCATGTCATCATGAACATCATCATGCATATAAGCATCCATGGTAGTTAAATATACCTTGCATTTATTGGAATTAATGTTAATTCAAAGGGATGAATCGTATGATGGTGTGATGTGCTAAATTCAAAAACCTTAGTAGGTTATGAGGTATTAAGTATGTGGATAACTCTACTGCTATGTGTTAGGCACGAATTCAAGTCTGATTAGTTTTGGTGGGTCCACTGTACTTGATTTCAAAATCAATTTCATATTTGGGCAAGACTTTTTTAGGTGTTGGAATTGACGTAAAGCTCAATGATATGGAATTATTTAAATGATTTTCTAAAAGTGACAATGGTGAAACCTTGATTTAGTACTTTGAAGTGAAATATACATTCTGGGACTAAATAGACGGTTTGAGTGAGTGCTTGATGGTTAACCATTAAATAATTGCTCAAAAGAGCCAAATAACCCTAATTTCAAATTTGTTTTCGTGTTGTTGTTGTAGGAGCTATTTATACAAGAAGAAAGGTGGTACCTCTTATCTTTTTTAGCATGTAAACACGGGGTAAATCGCCTCTACATGGAGCCATGCCACTGCCTGTCAAAGATGTGGATGAGAGGTGCCAGCAGGGAGTGGGTCACCCCTTGAATCAGAGTCGAGTTATGTTGCTTGGTGCCTTCGCATGGTGGACCATGGTTTGGGATAGGAGTGATGCTGAGTGGTGTTTTGCCACGGTCGAGTTATGTTGCTTGGTGTCTTTTTTATTCCTTTGCGCAAATCAGAGTCGGAAAGTGCTTTCTTAGTGATTTTCCATGTGCATTTATATTTGTAACCTGTAAAACAATATTTTACCAAAATTTGTGGAAAATGTGAGTCAAATAACCCTATTCTAAGTTTTGATGCCCATATTTATTTTTTTTATTCGGAATGTTGGAGGTAAGATTATGAGTTAAGCATCGGCAACACTGGCCCTGGTGGCAGAGCTGTTCGTCGTGCTGATTCGAAGGCTAGCCTGGGTGGGCTTATGGGGGATCTGCTCGCTCACTGGTCCTGGCGGAGAAAGAACAAAGGAGAGGGGTAGGAGGATGCTGCAGTGGAGAAGAAGTGCGAGAAACGGCACGCCGCGCTCGCTAGGGTTGCAATCCGATGCAGAAGCGCAGCAGCGCGCAGCTCCATGGCCTGCCAGTGCCAGAGTTGCAGCCCGAGCAGGCTGGCATGGAGCATGAGGAAGGCACACCCGTTGTTGCTGAGTCACATAGGTGAGCCGCGTTGTGGTGCCAGTTGAAAGAAGCAGTTTTCTCTGCCTCAGACTTCTGCCAAAACATGAGCTCGGACAGAATGTTTTGTTTCCTGCGTTCTTATGAGCAAACCAATCCTTTCCTCTAGAGTCTGCAGTGTATTTTCCTCTGTTTCCAAACACCAGATGACGTCAGCAAAATCATAGGAATCAGATTCCTTCCATTTTTCCTATGTTTTTTTTCCTGAACCAAAGGGGCCTTAAATTTTGTTATATTAGGAGCCTTGGAAGTTGTATATATGCTGCAAGCTAAGAGTGGAGATTATCCATAGGAAGAGAGCGGAATTGTGTAGCGCATGAGCTCACACAAAGGGGAAATGGGAACTTATTGGTGTAGCGAAATGTATTTATTTCGGAGGATAATATATAAAAGCTCTCTTTTCCTTGATCTCAGGCAATGACCGGTGAAAGGCTCTCTAGAAGTCCTAACAACGAATAACGATAAATAAACCAAATGTGCATCGGACGGAAAACTTGAAGCTCGTTAGCTCGGCTCGATTCGTGGTTAGCCTAGCTCAACTCGGCTCGGCTATAACGAGATAGTAAAACAAAGGAAAGAAAAGACACAGGAATTTTTTAGAAGTGGGTGGGTGTTTGAAACACAGGAATTACAAACATAAAACTAAACGGTAATCCTATTTATTAGTTGTTGCACGCTAGTGTTCTACTAGTACAAAATGTAGCTACATGGCGGGCCCACCACTCAAATAGTTGCACTGTGTACATGAGTCACAAAAGGCCTGCTTTTCGGTGTATAAATCAAAGCTTCACTGACATATTAGTAGATGCTACTCTCATAGATGACCCCTCACCGTGCCTTAAGAGCGAGTTTCTCTTGGACTTCGCAAAGGAAAAGAAGCAATGAGGTTGCAGTGGATTTTAACTTTCCTTCAAAATGTACGGGAATAGGAAACTTTCCTTTGGAAAGGAATCAACGAATCCTTTGTTCCAAACACAGGTACAGTAGCCAAAACTATAGGAATACCAATACCTTTATAAATCCTTTGAAATTCATGTGATCCAGACATGCCCTTAATATCATCCTAACAAAATTTGACCTATCGTCCTAATGTATCTATTACTTACACACTACTTTTAAATTCTAAGTCACCTCCTCAAGTTGTGTTCCACTCTAAACCCAACTCTATTTGGGAACTATATATTTATTTAATTATAGACTTAGATTTAGTTCATCTATAGCCAAGTCATGGCAAGAAATCTGATCAGATATAACTTTATATTAACCACACATCACCACTTTATCGGTACATACATTAGACAATATATGTCAGTACATATTAATATTCTTTGATTTAGGGCTTATAGATGAGTTGCTTTTATATTATTGCTATTCCCAAGATATTTAAAAATACATATATTATATTTTTTTATGATATTTATTCCGACTCGTGAGTGAAATCAGACAGCTTGAGCTTGTTTGCCGAGCTCGCTTTCTGGGTCATTAAAATAAGCCTCCTGAACTCCTGATTACCTGCGAGGGGCACGTTTGTGGGTGGATTACACGTTACTCCGTCCATCCTAAAAGAGTATCATTTTTTGACTTTCAGATATTGTGTTTGATCAGTTCGTTTTATCTAAAAATTTTATATAAATTATAAAATAAATAAATTATTGTTAAAGTATCTCTAATGATAAAATGAGTTATGATAAGATAAATAATATTTATTAAAATTTTTGAATAAAACGAATGATTAAACAATATGTTTTAAAATCTTAAAATGATATTAATGATACTCTTTTTTGGGACCTACTCTTCAGTGTCTGGCGTGATCATGATCCAACGTCAACACAGAGGTAGTGACGAAACTCTGCAGGAGCAGTTGGACAGCTCTTGTATATAGCACTGTTTGATGAAATTGGCTGTACTAGTTGTAGTACGAAAAAGGTAGCGCATAGTAATAGAGTACGAAACAGACGGCTTGGTTGGATAATATAGTACAGTACGAAACAGCTGGTTTAGTCATAGAGTACGAAACAGCTGCGTGTCAGCTTTGATTCTTGTCCAATAATATAATTAATAATGATGATGGAATATAAGCACGAGAAATGGTCAGGAGCGGAATAAACAACCATATTATATCGTTTTTGTGAATAATGATTTGAAAATCCGGCCAGCCAATGATATGACTATTTATTGGATAATAAATTTTCATTTTGTCTTGCCGACATATCTGCAAAAAGATAGTTCTCGTCATGTCCACGTATACAGGTTTTTAGTTATGCAGCATGAGATATTTTTGCCTACGAGTGTGTTTGACGACATTTTTTAAAAAAACAGAACTGACAGCTGCCTAATATATTAAAAAGAAAGGAGCCTAGAAAACATTACATTCATTTACAACTTTATACAAAGGAGCAAAATATCCTTTTTTTACAACAACATATAATATATTAATATAGCAGCCAGTTTACATAAAGGTCCTTCAAAGAAGACCAAGTTACATTGAAGTCCATCTGAGAGAGCAGGGAGCACCAACTATGGTGGAGGAGAAGACAGATCCGCCGGCAGCCCGGGGGGGGGGGGGGGGGGGGTCGCAGGGGCATCACGAGCGCATGCACCCGGATGGATTGACCGCGCTAAGCGACGGTTGAAGATGGGCCAGTCGAGCTCGCGAAGAAGCACTCCAGCAACCCAAGGGTGAAGTTGAAGCCGTTGACCGAGGTTGAAGCAGACGCTGGAATCAGGATCCCAGGTGGAGGCGGAGCTAGTCGGACCAACACCAAGAGGGGAGTCGCCTAGCTGAACGAAGAGGCTGCCAGGTGGAGAAGGAAAATGGACGGCGAACGACAGGAGGAGACGAAGAAGATGGAGGATGCGACCGGGATTGGGACGAGTTGAGAGCTGGCATCAAAGACCGGATCCATCCAGAAGGAGACCAGATGCAGATGCACAACTAACAAATCGGCAGCAAGCCCGGACGAATCAAGATAGCCGCAAAGAAGCTCAAGCAGCCATGGGCGGAGAAGGGTGGAGATGGAGTTGCTTGAGAAAGTTGATTTATTTTATTACCACTGACTTTGGTAGTGTCGGGTACCAAAGTATGGGGTACCCTACTTAACCGCAAAAATGCGCTTCCCAAACAAGGCCTGGCCCAAGCACTCCAAGGGACCCCTCTGACCACTTTACAGGCATGGTCCCATCAAGCGGGCCCTACAACAAGACCGCGCCTCCCGCACGCACGCCTGCCGTACCAACTACCAAGCGTCCTCTGACGGCCGATCTGACGACCCCACTACCTCCACACCACTTTAAGGACAGCGCACAGTGACACGCCCCACTTGCGGAGGGATTCCCCTGCCACAACTGTGACAGACCACATCCCTGGCGTACGAACCGCAAGGGAGTGGGAAGGGAGTCCACAATGAGGGCCCACTTTGGAGATTGGACAAATCCTCCACTTGGACCTACTACCCTTCGGGAGGTACTTCACTCGAGAGGAAACGTGTCCGAAGAGGAAAACTACCACCACGTTGCGATGCCCCTTTCTCCAACGGGGACGAGTTTCCCGAGCCTCAAGGACAAGCGCCCGAGGGGCGACTCACTCTCCCGCAAATCCATGCAGGATGAACAGTGATCAGGTACGAGGAGTGACGCCACGCCACGCGGCAACCATGACCGGCACTATGCATCACCTTGGAACTCACCAACCAAACAGTGTAAGATCATTCGAATGACAACGGCCATACTCCCAAAGTACCAAGTTGGAGCCATAGCTGACGATTCTCCGCGGTCATCGCCACGCCAAGTACTATTTCTACAGTAAAGAGCATGTAACCCTATCCCTCCCTTGCGACGATAAAAGGGAAGGCAGGGGCCAGCCTTAGAGAGACTTCGAGCGACTCAACACTATACTACTACAGAGAACACACGAACACACTTCACGAACACAAGAGACTTGGGAGCTCCTCCCTCTCTCGCCTAAAGCTTGTAACCCCTACTACAAGCACCCCGGTGCAAGGCAACACGACAGGACTCTCACTGGACGTAGGACATTTCTAGCTTGAACCAGTATAACTCCTTGTGTTCCCCCTTGCACACCATCCGTAGCCTCAACCGCAAATCATAAGTTTACTAGCCGGTGTTAGCACCCGCTAATCCTATCACCGACAGTTGGCACGCCAGGTAGGGGCCTTTTGTGTGTTGATTCAGGTCACGGATGGCAACTAGCTTCCCCGCGCTTCCTGCTGGCGCGGTGCTCCGGTTCGGGTGCCTCGAGTTCATGGCCACTGGCCGCGACTTCGAGATGAACCTCTGCCCGACCGAGCCCCGCGTCATCACCATCCTGACCATGGCCCAGCAAGAGGCTGGGGAAGGGACCCCGGTGACACCTCCACACGTTCCGGGGGATGGAGGGAACGCCATGCGTCACTCCCGCCGAGCCAGCTGGGGGAGGCATCCTCGGGTCAACCCGCGTCCCACCGCGGGAGACATGACCCACCTGGTGCCTCCAGTGCGGGACACCGCCTCCGCGCTCGCCGCCAGCCTGACGCTATGAGCAGTGGCAGCTTCGCGCCCCCCACTGCTCGTAGAGAGATGTGGGTGGGACTGCTGCATCGCCCGCCATTTCCCTTCGTCCTCAGTGAGGAAAGCCGGCGACGCCGTCACCATTTCCTTTCGGGCTTCGCAACACTGCGGACGCCCACGTCCGTGCCGTTCGCAGCCCAGCAGCGCGACCTAGGGATGACTCCCGTCCATCACCTGGAGCGTCTGGACGACCTCTTCGACTCCCCTGCCGTCCTCTCCTGGGAGCACCCACAGGGTGTGCAGCACCAAAGAGACGGACTCCAGCGCCAGCTTGCGCCCTGCTAGAGTACCCGAAAGGATGGGACCGCTACGTTCGCGTCTCACTGTCGCGATGGGATCTCGGCAGCGATGACGATGATGATTTTTGGGAGAACGTGGATTTCACCGGCGTCCGCGTCCCCCAAGCTTTCCTCCCCCTCATCGATGCGTGGGATAACACCCTCAGCGTCTACGACTCCGACGAGAGCCTCATCGACCCCTCACGAGAGTGCTATCACCTAGTGCACCTGGAGAAAGCCTTGTTGGAGGACGTCCACTCGGAGGAGGAGGACGCTCCTGCGGAGCAGCGGCAACCACCGCAGCTGCAGCTGCATACGCCACCTCTACCGGCTCCTTGCCCCGCGCCCTCGAAGGACCCAGGAGCCGGGACGTCCTGCCCTCCTCATCGACTTCTAGAGCTAGAGCAACTGCGGGAGCTCGAAGCACGGATGGATGAAGACCGCTTGCGCCTCGCTCAACTTCAGGCCGCGCTGGAGCACGAGGTGGAGCGGGGAGACGGTGGAGCAGCACAACGCCGAGCACGCGACGTCTAGGCCCGCATCATCACCGATGACGGGGCCGGAACGCCTGGAGTTGCGCCCCGAGTAAGCCGAAAGCTCACGGAGGCTGCAATGATTCTCCGGAGCATGCCCGAGCCCTCCACCGCGGAGGTACAACAGCTCAGGGACTAGCTCAAGGACCTCTTGGAGGACGCCGCTATCCTCCAGGCGGTGAGCTTGGCGTCACGACACCGCAGAGCCGAGGAACACCAGCATGGAGGCCCTAGCGCGCCATGAACGAGAGGCCTCAGTACATCCTGAGGCCCCGAGGGCACCCTCGGTCCACCAGCGGCTTGGCAAGGACATAGACGTCCGCGCCATTCTTCAGGCCCGCGGGCAGTGGAAGACAGATGGAGCCGGCCGAGGCTTCAACGTCCATCGGGGTGGGTGTTACGACTCCGACGAGGACTGCGCGCCCTCATCTGAGCCCCCGGGCCCTCGCGTCTTCAGCGAGGCCATCCGGGGAGCCAAGTTTCCGCCCTAGTTCCGACAACCGGTCAACATCACCAAGTACTCGGGGGAGATGAACCCCGAGCTTTGGTAACTAAATTTAAAACATAAGAGTACAACATAGTCTTTTACACGAAATAAATAGTAGCGGAAGTCAACATAGTTTTACACCACAGAGTTGAAATACGAGTACCATAATGAGACCATGTCACAGCATTCTTACAACAACTAAGGATAGATAATGACCCTGTCCTCGGGTCTAGTCTTCTTCGGCCGCAGGGGTGATGCAATTCCTGCAATACGCGTAGTAGACTACACCATCTGCAACAATGGGAATAAAATCCTGAGTACTCAATTGTACTCAGCTAGACCTACCCGACAGGGAGTAAATAAAAAGACTCTCAAGGATATGCAAGGCTATTTGGTGGAGCTCAGAGGGTAGCATCATTTTTTTTTGCATCAAAAGCATTACTACAGTAGATCCTCAACGTATTCATTTTAATTATGATAAGCTTCGATTTCAGTTAAGCTATTTACTAAGATTAGCCACTATACTAAGCATTCACTGGATATTATAGCAATCAATAAAACCATATGATTTTCGATATCCACAGATATCAACCTCATCTCACCATAATCATTATGTTCAAGTTATTAGCCTCTACCTCACCAGAAGATCAGTTCAGTTTCTCACTAACCAGGAGAGATGGCGATTCGAATCGATTGTACCAGCTGGCAAATATGCCAATCACAAACCCTGTCAGCCGAGCCACTGGCTTCTTGGGCCACCGTTAAATCTTTCGGAGACATAATATGCATCGCGGGCTTGGAGGGGTCCATATTCTCAGAGACAAACCCACTTCCAGGTTGCATCAGGTCCCTGACCTGCCCTTGGTAAGATGGTGTCTCCGCACATCCTTCCTACCTCCAGAATATGTCTACCTTATCACGCCCAATTCCCGGCTCAGAAAGAAATACTCGGCTTCGCGGTCAGAACGACTTATCTGGCCAGCTATGTGATGACGTCTTTCAATCTCAACTGATGTCTGGTGGCCTCAGTCCTAGTCAGCCGCAAGCAGCACCGAAGACGGCATGACCTCAACCATGTCATACGGCTCCCCGCTACCTAGCCTTGATTCTCTCATTAGACACTGTGGCATGGTGGCACATATAGTCCATCATGTGGAATCCATCCCAACCATCATTAGTAACCACCTATGCTCGCGAGGGACAGGGAATCCCTCGACTTCTACCGGTCTAAGCATGGCTAAGCATCAGATGGAACCCAACCCTTGTCTAGTAATAACTTCAGGATCAAGTATAAGTGGACAAGGTATAAATGCAGCAACGGTATCATATCAACTCCTATACTTAAGTGCATAATTATACGATTTAATAAAAACTAGTGCATTTGTAAAAAAGAGTAGGTGGAGACTTAGGGATGCTCCTGGGGCTTGCCTTTCACAAAGTTAGTAGGTTGGTGATCAGGGCACTCTGGAAGTTCAGCCTCTTCTTCCTGGCCTTCGGGAACCTCTGGCACTTCAATCTCCGGCGGAACTCCCTCCTCCGGTGGATCGAACTGCAACAGCATCACTCCTCCCGGCGATCCTGTATGCATGATATGCATATATGAGAACTGAGAATGCACATGAAATACAAGACAGAGATGCACAAATTAACCCATGATATGCAATCAGTTCAACAATCCACGCTCATTTACTGAGTACGTGCATATTTCTTCTATAGACAACCAACTCATACTCACCCTTCTTAAGCAAAGCATAGAACAATTTCTCGTCCCGGGTGAGAGGTCTACAACCTGCACTTAATAATTACATGCATCAACTAACCTACCACAATCAACTTATAATTAACAAGCGCGAGCAACATCATAAAAATAAAACATTAACCTTGCTGCCCTAAGCTCAAATGAGGATCATCTCCACTGTTTGAAACAAGTGATAATACTGAACATCATAGAAATGCATAAAAACACTTCCCAACCAAAAGATACTTGCTTAAAACAATTAAACAAACCCTAGCTTATAACTGGACCTATTGTTTGCTGTACCCAGAAAAATCCAGAAAAATTATAGTAGCTATTACACATCCAGATTAGCCTACTGACAAAATTTCAAGTGATTTGGACAAGTATAACAGGCTACACAAAAATAACAAACAACCAGCCTTTTAAGCAATGGAAAATACTTGACACAGTGAAAAGTATCAAACAACAGATTTCCCATTTTTCCTAGCTTCTCCACAATATAACATGGTTCAGGAAAAATATTCATGATCATATCCTTAACACATTAAGCATGGTGATTTTTGCAAGATTAAAGCATAAAAGGCACATTATACTAGACATCATATAAATAATAGTGCAACACCAGCAAACATATTTTTCTTAGATTCTACTTCCCTAAACAAGATTAATGCAAGTGGAATAACATTTTTAGCACATTCCTACAATTACTTATGCATTTATCAAGTTTGCAAGCAATTAACAATTTAAATATAACTGCACAGAAAAAGTATTCCAAAAGTACATTTTATATTTTTCCTTGATGGAGCTCAGAAATACAAACACAACAAAATTTGGTTCATCCCAATTGGACACTCCTAGCTCCAGATATGAATTTTGGAAGACTTTACACATTTTCTGGAAATTCATTTTACAAATCATAAAATCCAAACCCGACTGAAACTGCTACGTGCACCCGGCTCAGTGAACCAGAGGCGCACCAGAGCGGCTAACTCGCGGGCCCCGGGGTCAACCCGACCTCACGCGTCAGAGAGAGGGGCAGAGCCGCCGGCGCTGACCGGCGAGAGCTCGCCAACGGCGAGGTCTCCGGCGACGCCGAGGCTACCTACCGACTCGTGGCAACGAGGCGAACTCAATGGACCAACTGCCGAGGGTTGTCCCCCACCGGAGCAAGCTCAACGGCGGCAATGGCAGACGGCGGCGGTCCGGCGAGCTTGCGCCGGCCGATTCCGGCCGTTACTCGCGCGGCTAAGCTTCGTTCCGAGACCCTGGAACCCTAACGCACCTATACGCGCGACGAATCGAACTATTGTGCACGGAAACTCACTGACCGCACATGCATGGCGGCATGGCGGCGAGCGGGTCCACGGCGAGCTCGGGTTCCGGCGAACCTATGGCGAGATCGACCCGACCAACGACCTAGGCTAGATCTACAGCTAACGGAGACTCCTAGACGAGCAATGGAGAGAGAAGCCGACCCCAGCATCGCCCTCGTCGCAGCGACCCGAGAGCTCGGCGGCGCTCCAGCAATGGCGTGGCGGCGAGAAGCTCGCTGGAGCTATACCTTAGGTCGGCTGAGGTCGGCAACGGGTCGAGGAGATAGAGCAGAGCAAGGCGAAGCTATGGCGGAGATGGAGCGGTCGGAGATGGCTCGGTGACGGCGGATTTCACCTCGGCGACGGCTCGGCGGAAATGGCGACGGCGGAGGGGAAAACAGCGGGCAGAGAGGCGAGAGAGCTGGGGAGAGTGAGAGGAGCGTGCTGGGGACAGGAGGGGGTGCCCTTTTGTAAAGCCGACCGGCGCGGCGGCCAACGGCGGCGTACGGCACCACCTGGCGCGCGGCGTCTGACGGCGGCCACGTCGGCGGCGACTGAATCGGCTCGATTTAGTCTGGCCGAAACCGACTGAAACCCGATTTTTGCTTGATCTCTAGCTCGTGATCCAGTGAGTGTTAGCCAAAACTTCACTAATATGGATTGAAGAGCCACATGAGTACTCCATTCCATATTAGAACACTTTACTCTAGATCGGCCTGGATTGAGAGATACAGGTCGATGAACACGGGTACACCGAAACTGAAAACCAGTTTTAGACTTAGGAAAATTTTGAAACTTCAAAACAACTCCAAATCTGCACTAATTCAACTTTTTGACCACCTTCCACCCATTTACATGAAGTTGACCCAAAAATAAAGTTTGTTGCTTATAAAATTCTACACAACTTTGATTAAGGGTGCACTGACATGAAAAATCTCTAAAATGCCCTTCTTGTTTGGTCAAACAGAATAGCTTTTAGAGGGCTCTCTAGTCAACTATGAGCTAGAGGGGTATTTTGGGGATTTCACCAACATGAACATTGTTCCAAATGTTATCCCAAACATGTATAAAGCATTTAGAACAGTAAACAAGCATCACATTTGCATGTCAACACATTTAGCATGTTATGGGCATATAAACAAACATATAGCAATAAAAGGGAATCAATTCAAATGAAATGATGATGATGCATGGAATGACATGATCTATGCTTGATGACATGCAAATGCAAGTGTGAAAATAGTAACTAACACTAGGGTGTTACAGCCCTTTCCCCCTTAAAAGAATCTCGTCCCCGAGATTAGAGTTAATTACCATTGTTTATAGAAAGAAGGATAGACTTCCTTGAGGTAATCTTCTCGCTCCCAAGTCGCATCCCAATGACTTTGGTTGTTCCACACCACCTTGTAGAACTTGATCACTCGGCTACGGGTGATTCTTTCTTTGTAATCTATTACTTCAATAGGCTTTTCTTCATAGGTCAAATCTGATTTCAACTTGATATCACCAAGATCCACTTGTTCTTCCGGTACTCGTAAACATTTCTTGAGTTGGGATACATGAAACACATTGAAGATAGTGGACATGTGTGGTGGCAACCGTAACTGGTATGCTACTTTCCCACTTCTTTCCAGAATTTGAAAAGGACCTACAAACCTTGGAGCTAACTTTCGTTTCACTCCGAAGCGTTGTACGCCTTTCATAGGTGACACCTTCAAGTATACATAGTCACCCACTTCAAATTCCAATGGCCTTCTTTGCTTGTCCGCATAACTCTTTTGACGAGTCTGAGCGGCTTTGAGATGTGTTTGAATGGTGTGCACTCTCTCTTCGGCCTATTTCACAAAGTCAATCCCATAATATCTCCTTTCGCCTGATTCAACCCAATTGAGAGGAGTTCTACATTTGCGCCCATACAAAGCTTCAAAAGGAGCCATTTGAATACTCTCTTGATAGCTATTATTGTATGAGAACTCGGCCAAAGGTAACCATTCTTCCCACGAACCTTTAGACGATAGAACACAAGCTCTCAACATATCTTCAAGAATTTGGTTTACCCTTTCAGTCTGACCAGAAGTTTGAGGATGATAAGCTGAGCTGTGAACCAAATTGGTTCCCAAACACTTGTGTAGATGCTCCCAGAAGCGTGCAATAAATTGCGGGCCTCTGTCGGAAACTATCGTCCTCGGCACACCATGTAGCCGAAGTATCTGAGCAAAGTAGAGCTGTGCCAACTGATGAAGATGATCTGTAGTTCAAACTGGTAAGAAATGTGCAATCTTAGTCAATCGATCTACAATCACCCAAATAGAATCATGGCCTTTATGCGTTAGAGGTAACCCAGATATGAAATCCATGGTTATCTCATCTCATTTCCAACCTGGAACTGGTAAAGGTTGCAATAGACCTACTGGCTTAAGATGAATAACTTTCACGCGACACAGGTATCACACCTGGCCACATAAGCCGCAATTTTCTTCTTCATTTTGGTCCACCAGAACCTAGGTTTCAAGTCTTGATACATCTTACTACTACCAGGATGGATAGACAACTTGGACAAATGAGCAAGTATAGCACGTCTCATAGAACCATGCTATGCAAGAAACCCCTAAGCCAAATGGTACTATTTGTGGCACCCTTACCTCCAAGGCCTTGCTATAATGAAGCCAATTTCATCTTTGTCAATCACTCAGATAGTGCAAACTATGGTTTCAGCCTAGTGAAGAGCTACAAAAGACACCCCAACAGATGAAGTCAATACCATAGTACGTCTTGGTGCAATCAGGTGCCCTGTTGATACTCTATGGTATGAACAACAAAAAGGACATTAAAAAAAATCAGTTCCTTATTCTTGATCGGTCAAGGTGTTCTACCACTCAACTCCTGAGAGTGTGAAGTGAAGACAAGTTGAATTATGTCAAACAACATATTTCAGATTTCTATTTGGAAACCCTCTGATCTCGGATTGCTGATGCAAAAATAAGAAGGTTTACCCAATGTCAAAATTAGTTCAACAAATTGGTTTTGTTAAATCATGGTTGTATCATGAAGAAAGTTATACTCAAGTTGTTGGTAGAGGACTGCTTCTCAAAACTTTGTGAGTAAACACTTACACAACCAACCTCATTAAACCTACCAATCCGCTTCAATCTTGTTTATTCTCGGCTGCAAATGAGAATACATCAGTTTGGGATTGCTCATCGGTTTTCCTTGTGTACAAAAAGGTTTTTGATACTATGCAGGAATTTGTGATCTGTCTCATCAACCTGCACAATTCATGTCTGTCTAGACTAACTATCGTGCAAATGTGTATGCCAAGTTGCATATTGCACAAACTTTTGCTACTGCATGGTGCACCCCAAACCATTGTCTCGGATCATGAACTATAGTTTTCAGCTCATTTTGGAAGCATTTACAAGAATCACCTTACTCGAGTAAATGCCTACCAGAATCTTGTGCCTTGGAAGAGAATGGAGTGTAACCATATGCATCTGTATGCCTACACTTGTCACTTGATGTCCTCTGTGCCTTTTATCACGGAGTGACAGAAAACTTTGTGTACATAATGAAACTAATCCAGAGTTCGTCCTATCTTTAGCATAGCATACCTCAGGCCAATCAGGAAGAATTGATCAAATCTTGAAATACATATTGAGAGCATATGTGTTTTATTTTCAAGGATCTTGTTAGAAATGGCGACTGCTATCATTATTTTTCTTACAACAACAGTTATAAAGAGGCTACCTCAGGCTCTACCCAAATGACTGTTGCTACATAGACACGAGGGTTCCCTTATTGATGGACATCAAAAGCACTGAGCCGACAGAGTCAGCTATCGCATTCATCGTTCACTCAACAAACTCAAATAATACAGTGTTGCCATCAGAAAGAGAACTGTACACATGGAACATTATGTAGCTTTCCATCAGTCTGCATCTCAGTAAATTGTGTCTACAACCAACAGAAACCTTGCATGTTGTCAATCAATTTTTTCAGCTTCAGTAACTATCTGCCTCGTCCATGATCTCATCCCATATGAAAATAGTGGTGTATGCTATATCCACTAGAGAATAAGATGTTTTGAAAACTACTCTTTGACGCTCCAATTCACAACCTCATACTAAGAGTGCTAATTGGGACGTTTTGTCCTGGGTTCCTCCCAAATTAGCTGTGTTATCTTGGATTCCTCCCAAACTAACAATGCTTCATAGAAATCAATGAAGGAAATTCTTCAAACAAGAGTCAACTACAAAGAATTCTTGAATGATCGGAAACTTGTCCTATCCTTAATGATCTTTCTTTGACAACTGAACAAACCTTTACCGTTCACACTTTATCGTGAACCATGAGATGATCACTTCTGTCTATCACTGCTATGGAATTTTTACGTAGCCTTAGCTTGTACTAGCACCACCTTGGAAATGGATTATATGCTTCTCTACCCTTGAAAGTTCTTCCGTTCCGAATCTCGGGACGAGATTCCTTTAAGGGGGGAAGGCTGTAACACCTCAGGTGTTAGTCACGAGCTAACCAGCGAGTGTGAACCTAACCAAGTTATGTCAATAAATGATCTTGATCACTGTCTCACCTTCATATCATCTACCATGATCATTGGAAATGGTTCATAAAGATCCGAATTGAGAATTCACATGGAATGACAAGTTATTCACTTAATTGGATTTATGGATTAAGTGAAGATGAGCATGCAAAGTCAACCAAACCTTGTAACCTTGCCCAAATAACTCTATTTGAACTCTACAACAAAATTCATGAAGGACTCATGTTGAGCAAATGCCAAGAAAATACCTTTATTGGACTAAACATCTACTCTGAGCTCTCTAATTACATTAGTTTGACCAAAGTGAAAATATTATTTTGGAGCAAGATATGAAATTTGACCCAAAATAAAAGTTACAGATATTTTGGAGTACAACAAATGTTATTTATGGACCAAGTCATGATTCAACCTCTAAGTGCCTCAAAAAGTGGACACAAGACAGAAGAAAAATCTGATTACAGGACTTGATTAAATTCAAAGTCTGAAAATGGTGTTGATTTCATGGCTTTCCCGTGTTCTCTAAATTTCGTTAAGTAACTTGAGTTGGACCAAAAATAGAAGTTGTTACAAACTCTTTGAGGCACAACATATTCAAATTTGAGGTCAATCCGACTTCGTTTGACAAGAGTTGCCACTCGATCTTTGATCGTAATTAACTCTTTGACAGCATCAAGTTGGCAGTTAATTATCTCTTAATCCAGTTGTCAAATGGCTGAGCACCCTTCACCACTTTTGTAGATCAAGCCGAGGTGAACAACTTTGTCTCTTGCTCCCAGGTCCGAATCTTGACCAAATATGCCGAAAATGGCTCCCGAAGCGCGTCAGAACCGCACCCGCCACCTGTTCGGCGAAATGGCGACGTGGCGCCCGAGCTCTGTCCGCGCCCCCACCATTGCAGCTCGCTTGAGCTCTTCTCCCTCTCGCTTCTAGAGCACAAAATGGACAGAGGGCTCCCCCATCTCGCCCTCCACTCATTCCTCTCCCAATCGGTCGCTCTCCCACTCTCTCTCTGCCCTCTCCCCCTCGCCGGCGCGAACGTGCGGAGCGCCGCCACCATTGCTGGCCGAGCCGAGCTCGCCGCCGCCGGCGCTCTGGCTCTTCTCCGCTCTGCACTGCTGACGGGCACGGCATTGGTCGGCTGTTGTGGAGCTGCGGCTGGCCGTTGCCGCTGCGGCTGGCCTGGCTGCTGCTGACCGCCCGTGCCACCGCTGCTCGCGAGCCCGTCGGCGTGCCGAGGCCGCTGGTCGCCGCGGCTAGCCCTTCTGGACTGAGCTGCCTCTGGGAAGTCACGGCCGGCCATTTCCCTGCTGTTGCCAAGCCGCTGCTGCCTGGGGCTGGCCGAAGTCGACAGTGCTGGCGCTCGCCGGCCTCCTCCTCCCTGTTCCTGTTCCTGTTCGTGTTCAGCTCAAAGGAAGAAGAAGCACCTATGTCCCTATGACACGCGGGGCCCACGTTGGTTAAAAGTGCATCAAATTTTCAGGATCTATGTTGTTGTTAAAAAATTCATATCTAGAGTTTGGGATCTCCATAAATTATGAAACGAGTTTTGTTAGCTTTGTATTGAAGTCCTCTCCATGTTAGATCCATCATTTGTGCCATGCATGTTTATTGTTATGTTGTATAAGATAGTTTTTGAAAAGTGGTTTATATAATGTATTAACTTGCTTTTGGCCATATTCTGAGAAATAGAAGTCCAACATGTGTGATTCCAATTTTCTTAGGCTTCTAATGATATGCACTAGTTCATAAAAATATAAAACATATATGTTGTTTACTGTTTTATTGGTGTTTCATATTAATCTTTTTTAAATAGGAAATAAATGGTTGAATTGCTTGTTATTTTTGTATCTAAAGTTATGTTGCTCCAAATGGCATGAACATTTAATTGTAGACTCTCTGTATGATGTGTAATGTATGGTTAAAATTTCATGATTTATGATGCATGTATGACTGAGTTTTTGATTTATCTTGTTTGATGCCCATTAAGTAGATTTAAATGTTTTATAAATAATATATTATGGTAAAAATAGAAAATGGTGTTCCACTACCTTTTTATGATATTGTGTTAGCCTGAGAATCAATAATATGGCCATGTTGTTTCAGAAAATGTTGAGTTTCATATTTAATTTGCTCTCCAATGCTTATTATAGATTTGTTTATTTTGTAATAATTAAATTATGGAACCTGAGCATGTAAGATTTGAAACTTGGTCATGATTTGTAATCACCTAGCTCTCATAAAAGTTTGGGACTCATTTGAGGTGTTTACCATATAACTTAAATAATTGAATAATAGGATTTTTATGTAATAGTTAGTGAATAATTATGGGCAAATGAATATATATATATATGTTTCTTGTGATTCCTTAATATGATTTGGTATGAGATGAGTCTTGTATGATCATGTAATGATCTTTGGAGCTATCTAAATAGCTCATTCCTATGTGTGCTTAGGTGATAAATAAGGGAAAAGCATGTTTTGCTTATATGCTGAAAATGGCTGCAGGCATAGTCCCTGTTGCTGTGATGATTTACCTAGGAAAATGATGTTGCATGAGAATGTGTTCTATACAAAAGTTGTAGCTAACTTCATTGTATACCTTGTATTAAAGTTTCATGGTCATAGGCCTGATAGTTTAGGAGTTATGGCTTTTAGAAGTCTGCTGTCAGGTTTTGCTTATTTTCGGTGCAGACCTGAATGTTTGCTTTGTTTAACCAATTTATGCTTTGAATCACCTCATGGTGATAATAATAAAGAAGTTGTAGTAGATTTCATTGGCTTTCCAAATTGTCTGAAATCATCCCTTTTGATGGTCTAGATCCATAGTTATGATTGTTTGAGTTGGGAGGACAGAATCTGTCCAAATCTGGACAAAGCTGCCTTCTTTGTGTTGTTTGACCTTTATATGAATTAAATCATCTGAAGAGGATAGTACCAAAGTTGTAGACAATTTCAATAGCTTTCCAGAAAGGCTTAGATCATCCTGGTTGGATGTATATAGCTTCAGTTATGGTTAAATCTTGTGCTTGCTGTCCTGCTGTCCTTAAAATGCATATGTGAGATTATGATTGCTTTCATGTTGCTTTGCTTGGTGTGTTTGTTAGCTCATGGGTCAGTGATGCTAGATTAACATGTCTTGTATTAATTTTTCTTATTCATACATGTGTATTGTGCATCTCATTTAGGTACGATAGATGATGAACACGTGGAGTGAGGGACATGATGATGGAACTAACCACAAGACGGTGTGGTGGACTAATCACGAAGGTGGAAGGACTAATCGAGTGCTTGGATGGGAAATGCTCGTCGAACAAGTGTCATCTAACAAACACTAACTTAGTGCTGAACCCCAGGCAAGCCCCGGAGCATCCCTAAGCCTCCACCTATCTTTTTTTATAAATGCACCGGTCTTTATTAAATCGTATGTTTGTGCATTTAAGTATAGGAGTTGGTTTGAAACCGTTGCTGCATATCTACCTTGTCTACTATATATGTGAACATGATACTATTACTAGACAGGTGACCGATCTTATGCTTAGCCCTGCTTAGACCGGTAGAAGTCGGGTGATTTCCTGTCATCCGCGAGAAAGTCGGGTGATTTCCTGTTATCCGCGAGTGTAGGTGGTGACTGACGAGATCCACATGGTTGACTATATGTGCCACCATGCCACAATGAAATAATGAGAGAATCAAGGCTAGGTAGCGGGGAGCTGCATGACATGGGTCATGTTGACTTCGGTGCTGCTTGCGGCCGACTAGGACTGAGGCCACCAGACATCAGTTGAGATTGAAAGACGTCGTCACATAGCTGGCCGGATAAGTCATTCCGACCACGAAGCCGAGTATTTCTTTCTGAGCCGGGAATTGGGTGTGATAAGGCAGACATATTCTGGAGGTAGGAAGGATGTGCGGAGACACCATCTTACCAAGGGCAGGTCAGGGACCTGATGCATCCTGGAAGTGGGTTTGTCTCTGAGAATATGGGCCCCTCCAAGCCCGCGATACATTATGACTCAGAAAGATTTAACGGTGACCCAAGAAGCCAGTGGCTCGGCTGACAGGGTTTGTGATTGGCATATTTGCCAGCTGGTACAATCGATTCGAATCGCCATCTCTCCTGGTTAGTGAGAAACTGAACTGATCTTCTGGTGAGGTAGAGGTTAACAACTTGAACATAATGATTATGGTGAGATGAGGCTGATATCTGTGGATATCAAAAATCATATGGTTTTATTGATTGCTATAATATCAAGTGATTGCTTAGTATAGCTGCAAACCTTAGCTATAATAGCTGAACTGAAATCAAAGCTGAACAATATCTAAAACTTATAAGTTGAGGAACTATTGTAGTAATGCTTTTTATGCAAAAATGTTGCTATCCTCTGAGCTCCACCAAATAAGCCTTGCATATCCTTGAGAGTCTTTTTATTTACTTCCTGTCGGGTAAGTCTAGCTGAGTACAATTGAGTACTCAGGGTTTTATTCCCAATGTTGCAGGAGGAATGCTTAGTTGACTAAAGAGTTACTTCTATCCTTCGGGAGAGGAAGACTAGACCTTGGGCAAGGTCATGTTATCTGTCTCATCTATGTTGCTGTGACTGGTCGGTACTTGGCACTGTATTATGAAATTAAGCTTATGTAAAATGATTTCGTTTCCGCTATTGAACTTTTATGTAAAAGTTTATCTTGTACTCTGATGTATTTGAAATATGTGCGAATCTATGTATCATGTGTATGTGTACTGCTGAGTTTCTGCGATCCTTGGGGTATATACTGTGTAAAAGTTTGAAATCCTTCGAGATTTCACGGACTACCGGGTTTATATTGGTTCAAGTGTGGCTTGATAGCTGGGAAAACAGTTGTCGTTGTACTTGTGCTCGTATAAATTGGTCGGTTCTGTTATATTTGGCTAGCAGATTATCGTCTTGTGTTCCAATTCGGTGGTGCGCAGGATGACCTCATCATCATCCGTAACCTTCCTCTGTTCCTAGCCGACTCTGCGAGAGCCTGGCTGGAACACCTGCCCCCTCGGCAGATCTTTGACTGGAGCCACCTAGTCAAGATCTTCATGGGAAACTTTCAGGGCACGTACGTGCGCCCTGGCAACTCCTGGTACCTCCGGAGCTGCAAGCAGAAGCCGAGCGAGTCCCTCAGGGACTACATCCGGCGATTGTCTAGGCAGTACAATGAGCTGCTCTAGGTCGCCGACTCCGACGTTGTCGGAGCTTTCGCTGCAGGGACGACCTGTAAAGAGCTTGTTCATGAGCTGGGGCGCCAGATCCCTACCAGCATCTCCGAGCTCGTGAAGATCGCTACCAGCTTCGCCTCGGGTGACGAGGCGGTGGGAGCCCTTTTCTCCGACCACAAGGGAAAGCAGAAGGAGGAAGCCCTCGAGGGCACCTCTTCCCGAGCCCCAACAACAAGAAGAAGAAGGGGAAAGGGAAGGCTCCCCTCCGCGATGACTCCCTTGTGGCCGTTGCCGAGCCCAAGGGAAACTAGCCACCCCGAGGCCGCTTCGGCGAAATGCTCGCCAAGCAGTGCCCTTACCATAATGGCCCGGTGAACCACACACTCGGAGAGTGTGTGATGCTAAAGAAGCACTACAGGCGGTTGGCGCACAGAGGCTAACGCCGGGAAGAATCCCGCGGAGGACAAGGAGGACAAGGGCGGGAAGGACGACAAGTTCCCGCCAGTCGACAAGTGCCTCATGTTTTTCAGCGGGCCCGGAACCTCTCCCACGCCGCGTCAACAAAAGCGCGAGCGTCAGGAGGTCTACTCCGTCGGGCCAACAACACCACGCTTCCTCGACTGGTCCCTCGACGCCATCACCTTCAGCTAGGGACGATCACCTGGACCACGTCCCATCGCCGGGGCGCTACTAGCTTATTGTCGACACCGTCGTCGGCAACACGTGGCTCACCAAGGTCCTCATGGATAGAGGCAGCGGCCTCAACATCCTGTACGCTGAGACCCTAGACTCGATGGAGATTAGCTGTTCTCTTCTCTGGGCCACGACGTCCCTATTCCACAGGATCGTGCCTGGAAAGAGCATACAGCCGCTCGGGCAGATCGACCTGCCCGTCTGCTTCGGGACTCCTGACAACTTTATGAAGGAGACCCTCACGTTCGAGGTGGTAGGTTTCTGAGGCACTTACCACGCCATCCTCAGGAGGCCGTGCTACGCCAAGTTCATGGCGGTCCCGAACTACACCTACCTCAAGCTCAAGATGCCGGGGCCCAAGGGGGTCATCACCGTTGGCGTCTCCTACCAGCACGCCTACCAGTGCGACATTGAGTGTTGCGAATACGCCAATGTGCTGGTGGAGTCCGAGGCCCTCATCACCGACCTCGAGGAGCTGGCCAAGTTGGTCCCCGACCCCAAGAAGGCCACGGGCACCTTCGAGCCTGTCAACGGGGTGAAGGAGGTGCCCCTCAACCCCGGCTCTTCCGATGGCAAGGTGCTGAAGATCAGCGCCACCCTCGACCCGAAATAGGAAGCCGTGCTCATCGACTTCCTCCGCAAGCACGCCGACGTGTTTGCTTGGAGTCCCTCGGACATGCCTAGGCATCCCGAGAGAGGTCACCGAGCACTCCTTGTATATCCGGGCCAGGTCTAAGCCGGTGAAGCAACGCATGCGCCGATTCGATGAGGAGAAGCGTCAGGTCATCGGGAAGGAGGTGCAGAAGCTTTTGGTGGCCGGATTCATCAAGGAGGTCTTCAATCCAGAGTGGTTAGCTAATCCAGTCTTAGTTAAGAAGAAAAATAAAAAATAGAGAATGTGTGTAGACTACACTAGTTTAAATAAAGCTTGTCCTAAGTATCCATTCATATTACCTCGTATTGACCAAATAGTTGATTCCACTGCTGGTTGCGAACGACTTTGCTTTCCTTGATGCATACTCCGGTTACCATCAAATTCGTATGAAAGAGTCCGATGAGTTAGCGACTTCTTTCATAACTCCTTTTGGCACGTATTGCTACGTAACCATGTCGTTTGGCCTCAAGAACGAGGGCGCGTCATACCAACGTTGCATGCTCAAGGTTTTTGGGGACCTTATCGGGCGGACCGTTGAGGCTTACGTAGACGATATTGTGATTAAGTCTAGGAAGGCGGACGACTTGGTAGCCGACCTAGAAGAGGCTTTCGAATGCCTCAAGAAAGGAAACATAAGACTCAACCCCGAGAAATGCATTTTTGGGGTCCCGGGGCATGTTGCTTGGGTTCATCATTTCTGAGCGTGGCATCGAAGCCAACCCAGAAAAGATATCGGCCATCACACAGATGGGGCTGATCCACAACCTCAAAGGCGTACAAAAGCTGATGGGGTGTCTTGCAGCTCTGAGCCGATTCATCTCGCGACTCAGCGAAAAGGGGTTGCCTTTGTATCGGCTGCTCAAGAAAACAGAGCACTTCGCCTAGACCCCCGAGGCCCAGGAAGCCCTCGACAGGCTTAAGTCTCTGCTTTCGGAAGCACCGGTGCTCGTGCCGCCCACCAAAGGCGAAGACCTCCTGCTGTACGTAGCCGCCACTAACCAGGTGGTGGTCAGCACGGCGATCGTCGTGGAGCGGCGGGAGGAAGGGCATGCATTGCCGGTTCAGCGGCCGGTTTACTTCATCAGCGCGGTCTTGTCCGAAACCAAGACGCGCTACCCGTAGATCCAAAAGCTGGTGTACGCGATCGTTCTCGCTCGATGCAAGCTCCGACACTACTTCGAGTCTCATCCCGTGACTGTGGTACCATCCTTTCCCCTCGGGGAGGTGATCCAAAATCAGGAGACAACAGAAAGGATCGCTAAATGGGCAATCGAGCTCATGGGTGACGCATCTCCTATGCTCCCCGCAAGGCGATCAAGTCCCAGGTGTTGGCAGACTTTGTGGCGGAGTGGACTGAGACACAGCTGCCACCAGTGCCCTACTCAAGAGGAGTATTGGGTCATGTACTTCGACGGGTCGATGATGAAGACAGGCGCCGGCGCGGGCATAGTTTTTGTCTCGCCCCTCGAGGTCCGACTCAAGTACCTCCTGCGGCTACACTTAGCCGCTTCCAACAACGTGGCTGAGTATGAGGCCCTCGTCAATGGGCTTCACATTGCCGTCGAACTAGGAATCAAGCGCCTCGAAATCCAAGGAGACTCCCAGCTCGTTGTGGATCAGGTGATGAAGGAGTCAACGTGCCACAACCCCAAGATGGCCGCCTATTGCAAGATGGTGCGGTTACTTTAGGAAAAATTTGATGGCCTAGAGCTCAACCATGTTGCGCGTAGACACAATGAAGAGGCTGACGAGCTGCCTAAAATCACGTCTGAAAGGGCTCCGGTCCCAACGGGCGTGTTCGCCAACTGATCTACATAAGCCCTCAGTCAATGTCAAACCCTCAAAGGGCAAGGGGAACGAGACCCCCAAGCCGTTGCAGGGACCCAAAGCGCCCTCTGACCTCGGGAATCCCTCGGGGGCTAAGGACCCCTCGGGAAACGACGGAGAAGATCCCTTCGAGCCCTGAGGCCGAAGGCGATGGCGAAGCCGAGGCTATGGAGATCGAGGCGGAGAAGGATAACGACGAGCCAGATTGGCGAGAACCGCTGATCAGTTGGCTTGTCCGAGGGGTCCTACCCCCGGACAAGGCCAAGGCACGACGGCTGGCTCGCAGGGCCAAGTCCTTTGCGATGGTCGAAGGCGAGCTCTACCAACGCAGCCTCTTGGGCATCCTACAGCACTGCATCCCATTCAGCCAGGGCAAACACTTGGTAGAAGAGATACATGCTGGGGCTTGCGGTCACCACGCCGAGCCAAGAACGCTTGTCGGCAACGCCTTCCGTCAAGGCTTCTACTGGCAAACCTGCCGTGGTCGATGCCACCGAGGTAGTGCGCTCCTGCGAAGAGTGTCAGTACTATGCTCGGCAAACCCACTTCCCGGCCCAAGCTCTCCTGACGATCCCCATCACTTGGCCCTTTGCCATGTGGGGGCTGGATCTTGTCGGGCCCCTTCTAAAGGCGCCTGGAGGCTTTACCCACTTACTTGTCGCCATCGACAAGTTCTCAAAGTGGATCGAGGCTCGGCCCGATCACCCAAATCAGCTCAACCCAGTCGGTGCAGTTCTTCACCGACATCGTGCATCGGTTCGGCGTCCCGAATTCCATCAGTCACAGACAACAGCACGCAGTTCACTGGGAAGAAATTCCTAGTGTTCTGCGATAATCACCACATTCAAGTGGGTTGGGCAGCGGTCGCTCACCCGAGGATGAACGGCCAGGTGGAGCGTGCCAATGGCATGATCCTGTAAGGCCTCAAGCCAAGAATTTTAAACAGATAGAATAAGTTTGGCAGAAGGTGGCTAACCGAGCTCCCGGCAGTGATATGGAGCCTAAGAACCACCCCGAGCCGAGCCACGGGGTTCACACCTTTCTTCCTGGTCTATGGCGCTGAGGCTATGCTCCCCACAGATTTGGAGTACGGCGCGCCGAAGGTCAAAGCCTACGACGAGCAAGGCAATCAAACCTCGCAGGAAGATGCACTGGACCAGGTCGACGAGGCTCGGGATATCACCTTGTTGCACTCCGCAAAGTACCAACGATCCCTACGCAGATACCACGCTCGGCGCATCCGACGCCGAGCCTTCAGCATGGGCGACTTGGTGCTCTGGCTTGAGGCAGAGCAACAAGGGATGCCACAAGTTAACACCGCTGTGGGAAGGACCGTTCGTCATCGCCGAGGTGCTGTGACCCAGAATGTACAAGCTGGCAAACGAGAAGGGCGAGGTCTACAACAACGCTTGGAATATAGAACAGCTACGTCGCTTCTACCCTTAATTTTCAGGCATTGTACATTCTGTAAAATCTTGAGATCAATTAAAGACTCATCCTCTCTTTTGCGCATGATTTTAACATTTTTTTCGAGCCTACCCTCAGGAGCGGACAAACTTACGAAACATAAGTGAGGCTCCGCCTTATCTTTGATAGGCCCAATCCTCCCTCGGGGGCTAGGACGGGGGGGGGGGGGGGGGGGGAAACCCCGGACTCCTCCGAGTCTCGGCGAAAACAAAAATGAAATTTTCAAAAGTATTTTGTCCCCCGAGCTCTCTCCCTGCCAAAAGCCAAATGCAAACCTACGAAACTCAGGAAAGCAAAAGAAAGCCCAAAAGACAGAGTCCGGCCGAGCCGCGAGACCGCCTACGCCTCCGGGATATGGCATCTCCACTCACCACTCTACGCCTGAAGGGGTAACTCACGCTCAGAGAGAACTAGTAAGATTAACGCTGGTTAAGGCAGGGGACTCGGGCGAAATCGATCGAACCTTTTTCTAAGTGTTTGCCCCATCGAAGCCCTTCGGGTTATGGTACGCGTCTACGCTGCTAAAGCCACGATGCCGAAATAGCTCCCGAGGCTCGAATGGCCCGGACTCAGCGCTGACTGAGAAAACCACTTAGAGAAACGTCAAGCAAAAATGAACTAAAAAACAAGGGTGCAGCAAATATTTACATAAATATTAAGGTCACGAAGGGTCGCATGTTTGTTCCTCACAAGTGTCTTCTCAAAACGGGCATGATGGCCCAGCTCTTTCTCAATTCAGGTTCAGGGGGAGCTTCACGTCGCCTTCGAAGAGTGCCGCCAGCGCCGTTCCAGGGAACTCCATCGAGCCGATCAGCGCAAGGAGCTCATCGTCAGAGACCTCAAGGAAGCCCTCACTGACGGCATCGGTGTCAAAGTTCTCATAGTGAGACTTGACCACCGCCAGTGTCTTCTGGACACCCGTCAGGAGAGCTTCCTTGAGCTGGTCACCCACCCGTCCGTGGAGGGCTTCCAGGCGGCTTCTGAGCGAGCTCCCCGAGGGCCCTCCGATGATGCCGAGGGCATTGCACAACACACGCATGACCTTCTGTAGGTCCTGGTGATCGGCGACTTCGGTGTCATGGGCGGCGTTGAGGGCGGCGATAGTCCCTTGGGCACTGACGGCCTCCACCTTCAAAGCTACGGCGGCAAGTCGATTAAACGAAGAAGATGGAGAGCGACGGATAATCAAAACAGATTGAAAAGCAAAAAAGGTAAGGTGCACCCTCGACCTCCTCCCGCGCCTGCCTTGCCTCCTCCTAGGCAGCATCGACCTCGCCCACTGCCCGGCTCAGAGCCACCTAGGAGCGGTCCAGGTCCGACGACATGACGTCGACGATGGACTCCTTCTCGGTGGCAAGCGCCTGCGTGGCGTATTGCCCCTGCTCGGCTTCGGCCAAGGCGGCTTCCAGCGGGGCGACCTAGCCCCGAGCCTCTACGACCTTGTCCTTCAAGGAGTCACGGTCGAGGCTGAGCTCGGCCAGCCGGGCGATCGCGCTGGTTAGCTCCTCCTGGGAGCGTGCGAGGGCTTGCCCCTTGAGCTCCAGCTGCTTCCAGAGGCCAAGGCCTTGGTGGAGGAAGCAGGACTTCTCACGGGAGGTCACCATGAGCTCCTGAGGAAAAATCAGAGGCGAGCAGGTTAAGCGAAAACACCGAACCAAAGCACCGAAACGACGCGTGGAATTGAGCGAACCGTGCTCACCTGAAGTCGTTCCTGGAACTCTGAGTCGATGGAGTCTGTAAGGAGGTGCAGGCTCTCCGACCATGATGATCCAAGATCCTGGATGCCATCCCAGCGCGCAGCCTCGACGTCGTCCCACAGCGTGAAGACCGACGAGGGCTCCGGGGTTAGCCTCGGTCGGTCCACTTGATGCGAGAACCGGTAAACATCCGGGGAGGCGCTCCCTGAAGGACCAATGCCGTGGAATCCGTAGGAGGAGGGGGCACGACCTTCGCCGAAGGGTGGACGTCGACAACCATGGCCACGACACCGGCGTCAACCGGACCCGAATAGGCGGCGACGATCGGAGCCCCCGAGGTGTCCCCGGAAACATCAGCGGGAGCCTCGGGAGCCGAAGCCAGGGCCGTCTCCTTGGCGGCAGTGTCGGCCACTGCCTCGACAACGTCGGCCACGGACCATTATGACATTAGAGGAGGGGGCCACTTCGGCCGCCGCCACCGGACCCCCGGTCGAAAGGACCTCCACCGCAGGAACATCCACCTGACACCGCCCAACTTGCCCCTCCGGCAGAAATCCGGGCCTGCACCTTCAAAATTTTCTGGTGCGAGACCTGGAGAACTGTCCCTTGATGCTTCCTGATGCGAAGGAAGAAGAAGGGTGGGCGCCCACAGAGAAAGAACAACAAAGAGAAATCGAAAGAGGCAATCACCTCGTCTTGGGAGCAAGGTTTTCTTCCTCGCCGCGTCGGCGCTAGCTGGACTGTAAGGCCCTGTGGACGGCGCGGGCCGCGTCGCGGGCGGCGGGGTAGGACGCACCTCGATGTCCGGGACGCCCGCATCTTGGGATCTCGCCACCGACGGGGGCTCCGCTTGGCCTCCGGACGCCGTCTCCGTGTCGCCGCCCCACGGCGAAGACACCATGGTCCGGGCAGACCCCAATTCGAGGTCCGGAGTGCCAACGTCGCCTAGCTCCGACGCAGGCGGCGTCCTCTCCCTGCTCCTGCCACCGCTCGTCGCCTAGTTCTCCACCAGCATGTTGGGGGCGGAGGCTTGCTCTTGCGGCGGCTCCTGGACGCCACCTCCGGCGGTGATCGATGGAGCGTCCTTTGGCGGCTCGGGCGCCGGGCCTGAGCCCGTTCCCGGCCCCTCCGACGACCCTTCACAGCCGCCGGCCGTCGGGACCCTGGCCCCGAGGGCCTCACCACCAGAAGCCGCTGGCTCCAGCCGTGGCCACCACGAACTCTGCTTGGGGGCTCGAGCCACAGCCCCCGGCACTTCCGCCGGCGGAGCCTTCCCTGGCTTGTCAGCTCCCACCGCAGGCTCTGCACCCATCATGGACCAAGTATCATCATCATCATCATCATCATCATCATCATCATCATCATCATCATCATCATCATCATCAATGTCGTCGACGTCGTCGTCGTCTTCGTCATCTTCCCCGTCCTCCTCTTCAGGAGACTCCTCGATCGGGAGCCTCCCCCTCACCTGCTTCCGACACCTCTTTTTGAGCTCCTCGCGGGCGAGCCTCTTCTCCTTCTCCCTCTTCTTCCTATCATGCTTTCTCTTCTTCGCCTGCCTCGTTGAGGGCGTGATTCGCTGCTCTGCGTTCCGCATCCTCGAGAACGGGTGGCTCGACCGACTTGATCACTCGTTTGAGCCCCTGTCGACGAGGACACGCCCGTATGAGCGCGGAGCGAAGGAAGAAGCTATGAGGAAATAGAAGGAAGAGATCCAGCAGGCACTTACGAAATGGATATGACACGGGTGAGGGCGCATCGGTACGTGCATCAGCTCGTCCCACGAAGGGACGCGACTCAGCGTACGCCTAATGCGTTCAAGGACCTCCCCGGGGGCGTTGTCATGTGGAAGCATCGAGGTACCCTCCCGCGGCCTACCTAGCTTCATGCGGTCCATCCGGATTGCCTGACGCATCAGGGGCAGCACAGCCCGATGATGGAATTGCGCCGCCACCGCGGCCGCCGTCACACCGTGACTGTTCAAGATGTTGAGCAGCTCAAGAAGCGGTTCCACGTGCTTCCTCCTGCGCTTGTCGGGACCCCAGCTCCAGCGGGGAGGGACCTCCCTGATCACCTTGCCGGTGTATGGAGAAAATGCGCCGTCGTCGTTTCACAGGTAGAACCATCCCCTATGTTGCCCCTTGTTGGAGGTGGTGGCCTTCGCCGGAACGTACTCTCTCTCTCTCTCTCTCTCTCTCTCTCTCTCTCTCTCTCGGCCGACGTCGCGCAGGGAGAGGGCACAGCTGCCAGCGCGAGGAAGCTGCCACGAAGCCTTCACGAAGATATTCGCCATGAAAAGGTGGAAGAACAAGAGCCACTGCGCTGGCAACCCCAAGAACCCCTCACATAGCGCGATGAAGATCACCGCTTGTGCGATGCCGTTGGGATTGAGATTGTGCAACTCCACCCCGTAGTAATGCGTAAGCACACGGGCGAGCTTGTGGGGTGGCATTCCGAGCCCTCATTCGTGGAAGGCTACGCAAATCATGACGTAGCCCGGCAGCGGGTCAGGCTCGTGGTGGTCGATGGACGGGACCGCCCACTCCGGCGAGCCGGAGCCAGAGATTGGGCAAAGCAATCTCTTCGCCACCAACCTCTCTAGCTCTGCGGCCGTCACCGCAGAGTGATGCCATGGCTCGACGGGAAGGTGCGCCCACGGGGAAGAGCTAGGCGCAGAGGAGGCCATGGCCGGAGAGCGGAGAAAGAAGGCACACGAGAGCTCGACGGCGGCGAAGGCGAGAAACTAGCAAAAAGGAAGACGACCACGATGAGGAGGCAAGAGCCGAGGGACGACGGCAAAATGGCTAAGGTAAAAAGAAAGAAGCTGCATTCTTCTTTATATACCTAGGCCTCGAATCCTAACCTGGCGGGGTAAATCTACCGCATTAACTGCGCGGGCCCCGCCATGATCCCCCACATCGTCGCCGGAGGTGCGCACTCAACCGCCCCAAACCGTCGCGTCCGTCAGGCTTCGCTCCTCAAAATGTGCGTTGAATCATTACGATCCGCCATCTCGATTTCGCCGATATATCCCTTCCCGACGAAGGAACCCTGGGCTCGGGTGCCCGTTACGTTCCCTAGGGGATCGAAGACTGGCCCCACAGTGGCTCGAACAGTCGCCCCAGGGATATAGATTTAGGGACGGCTAGCGGATGGACCACTAAATAGTCGGTATCCCGACACTCAAGCATCAAAATAGGACGTCCCGTGCTGTCTCCAAGTCCCAGTAGCGAGTTGACGATGTGGGATCCCATCGGGGGAGGCATCAGGCCCTCGGGACCCGTCGAAGGGACCCAGGACCCACAAGTCAACCCTGAGGAAAAATTTGGAGCGTGCTCCGGCCAATAGCTGACCCCCAACGAACGGGGCACGGACCTTCCACTTGGACCAACCCGCTTGCAGCTCACCGGAAATGCCGACTCGCACCCGCCGTGCGAAGCCGAGCATGACCAAACCTTCCTCTTTCCGAAAAACAGCGTGAAGGGCGAACTAAAAGACAAGGAACAACCTGATCAATCTCCGAAACGATATGGAGGCTCGGGGGCTCCCCTTATGGCAAAGCGGGGAACACACCGATCGACCTCACGCCGAAGGCGGAGGCTCAGGGGCTATGCACCGGTGCCTTTGCAAAGCACCCACGACCCTCGGCTGCGGCCCAGGGATCAGAGGCTCAAACCTTGTGATCCTCTATTGTGAAACAAACCATCAGCAAACAAGCTAAAAGACACCCGAGAATCTACACAAGCGATTTCTAGCCCTTGAAGGGATATTGAAGGGATGTGCCATCCCTTCAAGGCCTCGGGGGTTACACCCGGCGGGTGCGCTCGCGCGCACCCGCCGGATCAAAAAACAAAAACTCTGCCAAACCTAACAGGAGAAACTAATTTGAGCCTCTGGAGAAGTAACTCCACTCTACCACAGGCTCGGGGGCTACTATCGGGTACCAAAGTATGGGGTAGCCTACTTCAACGCAAAAACGCACTTCCCAAACAAGGCCTGGCCCAAGCAGGTCCAGCAGAAGCCCACGACGATACTACTCACAGAGGCCCACGTCGACGCCGCGCTAGTACAGTGCCCACTCGGGCGCTCGAACACCTCGGAGGAGATTCTGCGATTCCCCCGAGCCTCGACAACAGGGCTCGGGAAGGCGGGACTCTCGGGCACAATTCCCCGATTCGCCTGAGCCCCCCACCGTTCACAGCACCTTCGGGCGTGACTCTTCGACTCGCTCGAGCCCCGCTGACGTCAGTAGAGTAATCTTGCATTCCAAGGGACCCCTCCGACCACTTTACAGGCATGATCCCATCAAGCAAGGCCCCGCAGCACGACCGCGCCTCCCGCACGCACGCCGGCCGTACCAACTACCAAGCCTCCTCTGATGGCCGATTTGACTACCCCACTACCTACACACCACTTCAGGAACAGCGCACAGTGACACGCCCCACTTGCGAAGGGATTCCCCTGCCACGACTGTGACAGACCACATCCCTGGTGTACGAACCACACGGGAGTAGGAAGCGAGTCAACAATGAGAGCCCACTTTGGAGATTGGACAAATCCTCCACTCGGACCTACTACCCTTCGGGAGGTACTTCACTCGAGAGGAAACGTGCCCGAAGAGGAAAACTACCGCCACGTTGCGATGCCCCTTTCTCCAACGGGGACGAGGTTCCCGAGCCTCAAGGAAAAGCGCCCGAGGGACGACTCACTCTCCCGCAAAGCCATGCAGGATGAACAGCAATCAGGTACGAGGAGTGACTGCCACACCACGCGACAACCACGACCGGCACTGTGCATCACCTTGGAACTCACCAACCAAACAGTGTAAGATCATTCGAATGACAACGGCCATACTCCCAAAGTACCAAGTTGGAGCCATAGCTGACGATCTCCGCGGTCATCGCCACGTCAAGTACTATTTCTACAGCAAAGAGCATGTAACCCTGTCCCTCCCTTGCAACTATAAAAGGGAAGGCAGGGGCTAGCCTTAGAGAGACTTCGGTCGACTCAACACTATACTACTACAGAGAACACACGAACACACTTCACGAACACAAGAGACTTAGGATCTCCTCCCTCTCTCGCCTAAAGCTTGTAACCCCTACTACAACCACCCGGTGCAGGGCAACACGACACTGACTCTCACTGGACGTAGGGCATTTCTAGCCTGAACCAGTATAACTTCTTGTGTTCCCCTTGCACACCATCCGTAGCCTCTACCACAAATCATAAGTTTACTAGCCGGTGTTAGCACCCGCTAATCCTAACACCGACAGGTAGCAACGTCGACGGCAAGGAAGATGCCAAGGAAGACCACGGCGACGGCGAGACAGCGAGGCAGGGCGTAGCACTAAAGGAAACAGCCATCTAGGCACACTTACTAACTTAGAAACTAGCTAAATACTACAGATCTATAGCTACTGGAGGCTTGGGACCCCTCCCCCTCGGGTCCAGTGAGCTCGCCGAAAACGGAGAAGGAGGAGCCGACTAGATTTCAGATGGGGAGGAGGAGAACTGTAGCAGTACGGGAGCCTTGTGAGGGGATCCTTGATTTTCTAAAGTAGTAGCATTGGTGCGACTTCCAAGCGCTCGAAATTTTTTGCATTTCTTTCTTTCCACCCCCCAACAGATAAGAATGATGATGGAGCGTAGTCCTCACTCGCCGCTAATGGTGTGCAATCTAAGTTATACCACCAACATTGTACCGAGTCTCCTAACTCCTAGACAGGGTCGAAGATGCTCATTTCCTAACCACATCGTAGTGCCCTCCCGAACCCGCCTAGTGTAACGACAATCTTAAAAGAGATGAATTCCAGACTCTTGACTCTGCCTGGAGAGCGGGGGGCACACAACATTATTCAGCCATTCCATGCCTGTAGTCTATCGGAGATCCAGATTCTATTTTGGATGGCGAGACATCCAAAGAATTTGAATTTTGGCGGCACCCAAACTTTCCAAATTAAATGAGCCATTTGAAATTTTTCAGCGTTGATCCAATGAACTACGCATGGTACAATGAACTACGCATGGTAGGCTGATCTGTTGTGAAATTTCCATTCGGCTTAAACTTCCAACTAATGGTGTCCTGCCTGTCTGATTGGGAGCACTATGTGGTTTAGAGCGCTCCAAAGCTAGACATACTCCACAAAGTGTTGGGTGATGAAGTCTGCATGTCGCAGATCTATGTCCCTAATCCACGCTCTGTTGCCCAAAGCTTCATTGAGTGACTTGTTTTTGTTCTTTGAAACTCAGAAGATATCTAGCGCTAGATCCTGAGGCCTTTGCCCTTGCAGCAAGGCGATGCTTTAGAATGATGTTTTCATGCCATCCCCGACCGTGATTGATGTTGCTGCCATGAACAGGAGCATATCCGTCATGTCAGACGGTGTGTCAGAAATGTTCAACGTCCTTCCTTATTCCTCCTACTCTTTCCACAACCATCTAAGACGTAGTGCTCTTTCAAAATTTCCAAGATGGAGAATTCCTAGACCTCTGGATTTAGTTGATCTTGTGGAACGTGTGGCCAATTCACTTTGCATTTCTCCCCAATTAGCTTCTCAGATCGCCCAGAGGAAGCTCTTCCTAAGATTATCAATTTCCTTCACCATGGATCTAGGAGCTCTTAAGGATGTGAGGCAATATTGTGCTCGTAAAATGAGGACCGTTTGGACTAAGGGGACGACCTTCCTGCATGGTTAATATTCTTACAACTCCGGATAGTGAGCTTACTCGCGATCTAGTACTATTATTAGAGGTAGCCCCAGGTACTTTGAGGGAAGTGCGCTCGTCTTGCTGGGTGTTTGACGACATTCGCAACAGTTAATAATACTACTGTGTTTGACGTGTTGCTAATTTGCTATAAAAGCTTTTGGTGGGTGCTTGTTGCTTGATGAATCTAATCTACTCGACAAGGTAACTAGGTCTGAGGCTGCTGAGCATGCTGGCCGGATCCACCCGCGTCCATCCATCTGGATGACTGCATCTGAATCATATCGCATTCTCTGTTGCCGCTCACCGACCAACCCCTCCGAGATGTGCACGCTCAGGCCGTAGATGGAACACGTCCTCCGACTCCATTTCACCATGTGCTCTTCGGCCATTATCACCGACACCGATTGCTGCAGAAAGCAACGCTGAAAGGGAAGGCGACGGAGTTTCTGGCCTACGGGTGAGTTTCTGTGGCTTGCCTTGATTATCGAACTGCCCATCGATCGGGTTGCCATCTTGCTCTGCTGAGAATGAATGACAATGAATCGTCATCACTCGCAAACGACAACCGAAAATGAAATGAAGCTGACATCAACTACGTACTCTGTGTGTACGTACGTACGTATATATGTATAGCTGATTCAAGTTTGTATGTGGACAACTCATGGCAATAATGAACATAGTTATATACATATACGTGGTTCCCGGGATAACCCCCTTACATTTTTAATCCCTATCACTGCTTTGTAAGTTCACTGTAAAGGTATTACTTTATGATATCCTAATCTGTCTAAAACGATTCACGTACCAAAAGGAGGGCAACCAGCGTGGCCACGTCGCCTGCGATTCTCGGTCGTCCGATCAGGGCGGACGAACGGCCCAGATAGCGCGTCCACCGGCTATTTTGGAAAAACACCCTCGGACTTTATCGAAATATAACCCGCCGTCCATCATCCTCTCACAGAAAATCTTGCAAAAACACCCTCGAGCTTTTCCGAAATATGACCCGCCGTCCAAGCAAATGTATGGGCCGGCCTGCCACCAGCTTGATGGGCCGACCTGACCACTTTCGGCCCAAATGGCCTTTTTTGTCTTTTATAAAATGTTATAATATGCTTATTTTGTTTATTTCATACAAAAATAATCAAAACTCCTAAAATCATTAAAAAAATTTAAAAGACTCTCCATGATTCACACTATGTATACAAAATATGAAACTTGGAAAATAAATAAATTTAAAAAAATTTAGAATAATCTCTTTTAATTAACAAATGAAGCTTCCATGATTCGTACACATTAAAATATTAATCAAAACATTATAAAATTTATTTGGTGAATACTTCATGATATTTACAACCTCTTTAAAAAATGAAATCTTTCAAAAAATAATTATTCCATGCTCAACTAACAAATAAATTTAAGAAGGAGTTTACGGTCGATTTTTATAGGACTCGAAAAATATAGACAGCAAAATTAAAGCTCCGTGATTAACATGTACAATCATCCACAAATAATAATTTTAAAATAACACGAAAAGAACACTAATACATTATACAAACAATAATTTAGGTAGTTACCATTATTCATATTCATATACCTAACCACAACAACGGAAAAAAAAAAGTCAATGGCCATGCGCGGCAAAACCGCGCACCTTTTTAGTGCTGCCCCGGTTCACAAACCACATGGACTTTTTTTTAGTTGCATGCCTTTTCATTCTTAATACGATTACGTTGCCATCTCATGTTGTTGTGTGTACAAGTAATGCTTTGGTTAATATAATTAAAAAAATTAATGTCATCGAGATACTACACAATCCAAGAAGAGTGTGCACTACACATATATTAATCAATCAAGAGCTAATTAATAAAATCTATAGCCTCTGTCCCTTTTTAACTGCCATCGCGGTCGTGCCGATCAAACTTTTAAGTTTGACTTGGTTTGTATACAATATTAACAATATTTATATCTTCAAATAATTAATCATAAAAATAGATCCAACAATCTAATGATACTAATTATATAATAAATATTAATTTTTTGTTGTATATATATTTAGTAGAAAAAATGAGTCCTTTTGATTCCTCGAGAAGTGATAATAGTTAAAAATGAACAGAGGGAGTGCACTCCATACCACTGGGAAATATGTAACGGGTAGGTTTCAAAATTGGCACGGTCAATTAAATCGGGGCTGAAGAAGAATAAAATCGAGAGAAAGACAGTTAGCTAACCTTTTCTCTTCTTCTTCTTCTTCTTCTTCTTCTTCTTCTTCTTTTTTTTTTTTTTTTTTTTTTTTTTTTTTTGAGGAAGACCTTTAGCTAACTAACCACTTTTGCTACCATGGTTCGAAACGCACGCAGAGGTCAACTTCTGCTAGGCTGCGCCAGCTAATAAGGAAACAGTACAGTACAGGGACCAGCAATGGAGAATCGGCTCGTCAGATCGACGCAAGAGGGACAAGAAAGCGACCACAAACGGACACGGAGAGGTTTTTTTTTTATGTTTTTGGGTCTGTCTCGGCGTCGGGTGACTGATGGATTGGTTATCCATCAGTTATCGTCCACCTCCAGCCGCACCCGCCGCCCATCGCCCCACCTGCGGCCTCCTCCTCCTCCTCCTCCTTGCACCTCGTCCTCACCCCTACCACTGCCATGGCCCTAGGTCACCAGAGCTCCCGCGAATCCTAGGGCGCTCATAGTGGCCGCCCTCCTCACCCGCCTCCCCTGACGATGACCTATTCCCTCCCCCTGCTTCCATGGCAGCGGCGACCATAGAGCTCGCCGCCCCCTCCCTGGCTCGGTCGTCTCCTCCGCCGCCAGGATCTTAAGGCCAACCGTTCTCCTCCCCATCGCCTAACCGACCTACCGCCCTGGGCCCCTCTTCCTTCTAAGCCCGCCGGAGTTGGCTAGAGAGCCGCCGCCGCTGCTTCTTCCTGGGCGCCGGTGAGTTTCCACCACTTCTTCTCCCACGGGCAAATCGGACGATGAGAAGGCGGACGGACGCCTATCAGACGGTGGACGTCGTCGTCGGATGGTTTTGCAAACCATTAGGCGACTGCCGTCGAGCAATTCTGTTTTTTCTATTTATATGATGTTTCTCTCACTTGAAGCTCTTCTATCCGTTGAATAATATATAATGTTGTTCTTTTACAATATTATACGTACGGCTGTGTTATGTCACGCTCTCTTCCCTGCTGACATTGTTTTTGGTAGCCCACAGCAGCACCAACAAGGCAGCACCTACTGGTGGATAAGCCCGCCACACCATGCTAACATCGGAGCTAGCCTCCCTTGTCCCAATCCTCTCCAACTCAAAAAAAAAAAAGGGTCGGGGCTGCAGCAGCATTTCCCCTCTCTATCCAAATCCTACGTGGGTGCGATCACTAACCATGAATAATCAGCATATAAAATGCCATCGTAGTCATTCAAGTTTAAATAAAGATGACTTAAGGAGATATTCGAACTTCTAGCAGGAAACCATACTAGCGTCACCAGTGGCGGACCCAGGATTTGGCCAAGACTAGGCCCAAATCATAGCGGCCAAATCCTAGAGGGCAAAATTCAAAAGCTACAGCCTACAGTATAGTCTATACGAAAATAATTATTCTCAAGCAAAGTTTACAAATCGAGAGAATTTCTGCATCTATATAATTAATAGTGTGATACAATAGCTAAGAAATATCATGGAACATTGAAAGTATCTTGGAACATTGAAAATCAAAGGGTCAAAACTGGGAGCTTGGAAATTGGAAATTTAGAATCAAAATCAGTTTCAGATGCAAACCTAACAAAGTAACAAGGAAGCTTGCTCGGCAACGGCCGGGCGGCCAGTGCCCGCCTGAGGAAGAATAGCGCCGCCGCGGACTGCCTAGAGTGGAGTGGGGCAGGGGCGACGCCACGGAGCCGAAGCGCTGAGAGGTGGGCCAGAACCGGACTGTCGGAGCCTGGAGGGGCGAGTGGAGTGGCTGTTGCTGGCTGCCGGCATCCAGCGGTTGGCGCCCTGCTCTGGCCTCTGGGCAGCATGAGCGACGGCCAACGGGTGAGGCTGCGAGGGCGGGTCGGCGGGCGGCGTTGCGGCAGTGGTCGCGAGCCGTGACGTGAATTGCGAGCGAAGACTCGAGCGGCCGCAGAGAGCAGGTACCGAGCGCTCTGTTGGTTGCTGTTGCCCTACTCCTTTCAGCTTCACGTGTTGGGCTATTTATTGGGCCAAAACTGAGAACCTGCTCCCTTGATACATGGGTCACGACTAGGGCAATGGCCTGGGCTGCCCTAGTGCTGGGTCCCACCTACGCGTCACCCACCCGCACGGATGGCACGAGCAACAAAACCTAGTCCTGCCGCTGCCAACTACCACATCTCCTGCCCTCGACGCCGCTGGAGGGTGTGGCCGGAGGCCCACGCAGCTCCCATGGATAGTGGCCGCGAGGCTGTCGTCTAGGAAGGTCACAACCACCTCTGTGTAGGAGCGGAGCTCGACCACCGGTGCGGCTCGGTGGATTTGGCATGTGGAGGCGCAATGCCCTTTAGAGCCACTGGTAAGTGTTCGAGTGGTCGGATCCAAAGCTCGAGCGGTTGTGCTCACCTTGACGGTTGAGTGGCGGTCGGCAGACGACAATGGTCGGGCTATTTGGCATGCCTGCGGCCACGGGTCATGGGTGGCTAGCTGGCTCAGATCTCGCGTCTACGGCTTGAGCGGGTGGCATTGTGCCCGGATCCATGATTTATTGCCTCTATTCCAGCGTGAGGAGTCCTCAACACAACGATGGCTTCCTGCATCGACGATGGCAGGTGGCTCGATTAGACAGGTGCGGTGGCTGGCGCAGAGAACAAGTCGTGGCCAATGCTATAAACGGGGTCAAGGTGCCACAGCGAAAGCTTTGCCCTCTTGGGCCGATGACGACGACGACTCTAGATGTCGTTTTATTCCTTGAAAGCGTCAATCATTCGGGCCTCTTCCCTTTTTGTGGCTTATCTTCCCTGGGTAAAAACATGGACCTTCTGGTCAGGCTATACAGTGGTCAACGTCGTGGCGAATAAGGTTGAAAGATCCTAAATGGCTAGAGTGGGGTGAATAGCCTGTAAAAATTCTACAAACAACACTTGAAGCAAGGTGGTTAGACAAATATAAGGCGAATCAAACTTTGCGCTAGTCTACTAAAAGATGCAAACCACCTAACCGTTTTAGGCTATTATCTCTAGTTTCACACCAACAAGGCTAAGTCATTAATTTTACTCTACTCCTAAGTGAGCAAGCTACATAAGTTTACTTCTACAAAAATAAATACAAGAATGTAAAAGTAAGATAGTGATTGTTATACTGCCGGTGTGGAGAAGACGAATACCCAATTAATCACAATAAACAAGAAGTCCTCGGCAAAGAGATTGACACAATGATTTTTTTACCGAGGTCCATTTGCTTGCCAGCAAGCTACTCTTCGTTGTTGCGATACACCCACTTGAAGGTTCATGCGCTAATTGGCATCATACGCCAAACCTTTTTCAAGGGTGCCGCACAACCAACACAAGATGGGGATCCACAAGTTACGAGCAATCCACTAGAGTAACCAATTTGCGATCTCCCGCGGGGAAGGCTCAAGAACCCCTTACAATCTTCACCGATCGGAGGCGGAGACAATCACCAACTCCCGTCAACGATCACCGGCTCCAAACCGTTTAGGTGACGGCAATCACCAAGAGTAATAAGAAATCTCAATCACAATAATAACCTAGTGGAACCAAATATGCAGTCACAATATGCACGCACTAGGGTTTTTCTCAATCCTCTCTTGAATAAGCACTAGGCTATGAGAACGAGAGGAGAGGGAGGAGATGCTCTTGAATCCTTTAAGAATCAATTACTTGAGCACAATCTCTCACTAGAATGGAGCACAAATTTTAGAGAGCGAGAGAGGAGGAAGAGTTTGCTGTTCTTTCTGTTTTTCCCCCTTTTGAGTTTGGGAGAGCAAAGTGTGGGGGAGCGAGACCAGAGAGGGAGAGGGGGCGCTCACTTATTTTCTCAGTCGATCTGCCTCAGCTACCCTCTCCAACGGCTCTTTGCCTCTTCTCAACGTCGTCTGCCGAGCAGGGGCACAGCACCGGCAGCAGCAGCTGCTGCGGACGGCGGCGGCCCTCTGCCTCGGACGCGCTCACGCACACGCGAGAGACCGAGAGAAACGAACTGCAGCGCCCTGCCTCTCTGCTCTCCTTTTCGGTTAACAGGTCGATGCCTCGATGGGCCAGGCCCAGCTAGCAAGCTCGTCGTGCAACGCGATTTTCAACTGAGTACTAATGTTCAAAGCGAGCAAACAAGCCAGCGACGCCTCCAAATTTTCTCTCATTTTCAGCAAGCAAGGAGGAGCCCACGACGCTTTTTGTCTGCTGCCTAATTTAAAAGCAGTCGTGGACCCTGCTTGCTTGGTGAAAATGAGAGAGAAAATTTGGTGTATATATATATATATATATACACACACTAGTAGTACAGTGCCCGTGCTAACGCTACGGTTTTTTTCAAGGAAATGCTATAAAAACAACCAATTTACTTTAGAGAGTTTAACTTTTACACAAGTGTATTTGAGTCTGCATACAAATTGGAAAACAATATTGCATATAAGAAGTCATATTTACATTCTCCCAAAAATCAAAACTCAAAAAGTGCATCCATGTCATTTAAGAATCACACAAGTTGAGCACAAGCTAGTAGCTGACTTAGCTACTTAAAAAAAAAATAAAAGGTGCTATCATTTGTATAGCTCCCAAAGCAAAGGTGAAGTGAAGAAGCAAGACAAATTTCAACATAACTAATGAAAAATGAACATTCTCACTATACCTTGCTTTTTCACAGATTGGCCTTTCTTAGTCATGGTGGTCTGAGTATTTGGCAAGAGTCCATCTTGAGAAACACTCAAATTAATATCCGTACCATAACAAACCAAAAGTTTATCAAAAGATGGTTTGACTACAGAGTACAGACCCATAAGCCAGCAGTACATGGGCAGAATTAGGTTCATCCCCTCCTTGCTCTGTATATCGTATGACCTAACATGTAGCTCGATGCAGTTAACATGATGTCCATATGCAAATATACAAAGCAAGTAGACTTACTGAACTGCAGTTTGAATATCTGAAACTGAACAACAGTAGTCAAGACTAAACCTTGCTGCTTATCTATTGGTCAGATGCTACTTACATGCTCCTGCTATTATTCTCCATTGTTAATGAGTTGTTGATGGACACTCCTACAAAACAGAGTCAAGCTATGCCTCACTAAGCTATTATTGTTTGGTCTTGAATCCATTAAACATAATGCTATGAAACATCAATAACTATTTTACCAAACAGGTAAGAAACTTGCACCCTTTCTCTGCAATGGAAGAATGAGAAGAGGATAAACCTTTCCTCCTCCAATATGCTAATATTCAGATATGTTTGTTAGTGATTCCACTGATCCATTCATTTAAAACCCGTAAATCAATCCATTGGTGGAATAAAATAAAATTGAAATTGCATTATATATTAGAATTCCAAAGTAGCCATCAGGATAACCATCAATCTGGTTCAAGATCTTGATCTCATCCATGACGCTGCCACTGTATTTTAGTATCGAGAAGCCTTCCTAGTTGCCACTCACCAAACTCGTAGTTTTTGGCCGACATTGCCTCGATTACCTACATTACCTACACAACATAAATCTCAATGATGTCCACTGGACCTTTTAAATTTAAGTGGTTCATGGTGAATCCAATATGAGCAAACTTTGTAAATTTAAGGTAGTAAATCACCTGAAAGATCGGCTAGATGAGCACAAGCAGGAACCTAAACATATCAGAAAGGAACAAAAACTTCAGCGCCAAGGTCTTTTACAATAAATAATATTAACTGAAATTCCATCTCTCATCAAAACTTAGTTAAAAGGCAAACCCTAGAACCCATGCTAACACTACGGGAAACAATACTTACAATTGATTTGGTGATAAAAGGAATTACATTTGCTGGACGCCTTCAAGATTTTCAGTAGCGCAAAAAGCCCAAATAAAAAAGGCACAAAATCCTAGGAGTTTCTACCGTAGTAACTCGTGACTGGGCACGCACACAGTGGCGGCGCATAAGAAATACTAATCCAATCTGGATCCCGACGAACGCGCTAGAATAGGATGGAAAGCAGCTAGTACAATGGCAAGGAAAATACCCGGACCAATGAAGTTCGATATTTCGCGTGATCTGGCGGTCCAGATCCACGTGCGACGGCATCGCCGCTGCCGCTGCCGCTGCCGCTCCGCTCTACCTCAAATCTCCCTTTCCCTCCCCGCTACTTGGTTCCCTCCGTCGCCGCCCCAGCCGTGGGCACAGCCGAGGAGGACGAGGAGGAGGCGCGCGGGACTCATCAAGCCCTCCGGCGAGGAGGGGCCCCGGGGGTTGGACGGGATCGAAGAGGACGGAGGTGAGGGCTGCGCACGGGAGGGAGCGGTGAATCACCGCGTGTGGGTCGCGGGGGGCCGGCGTGCGGGACGCGAACTCGCGCTGATCGCAACGCGCGCGTCCCGCACGCCCGGGATCGCGGGGGTGGGGGCCGGGGCGTTCGCAGACGCCGGACTCTACGGGATTGGGATGGGTGAGTTTAAGGATGAGTCTGTGACAAACTTCGACTTATAGCCTTTGAATCTTGATTATCAGTTTTTATGGTCATTAATTTTGATGGAGGGAACACTTTATGTATATTTTTTTTGAGTGTATAAAGGTTGCAGTCATTAGTGGGATATATTTTTTGGGTGGATATATGTTTGTTTGCAAATTTAATTATAGTGTGTATATATATATACACACACTAATATAATACCCGTGCTAACGTCACGGGTTATTTTTAGGAAGAACTTAAAAACAACCAAATATATTAAGAAGGCATATAACAAAGTTATGTTACAAAATTTATCTGATCATTTTTATATTTTGGAAACCAGTTCCATAAGAAGGTTCCACGTATTGTATAACTGAGTTGACAGGAGGCTTCGATGTTCATCAAAATTAAAATAAGCAAACCAGCAGAAGCAGGATGAAACCGGTCTGACGCCGATCAAGCCCATGCATTGTCTAGTTGCCTACGAGGCCAACCGAGGAGCAGAACCAGAGCCAGATTATGCCGCGACGCAGCTACGATGGCCGACAGCGAAGCCATTGCGTGGTGACGTCACAATAACTCGTTGCACCTGCAAGAGTGTGAATTGAAATGAAAAACCATTTAGTAGTAATCTGCATAATCGCTTAAAAAATAAAAATATCAATGACATGGCCAACAATATTTGTCCGTGCTAACACTACGACATCATCTATCAATATAAATCAAACAATCAACGATCATGTTTTAGTAATCCAGCATAGATTGAGAATATATTTATAATTCATGCTAGAAAACAATTTAAACAATTTCTAGCAACAAGCATCAACAAGCCTCGCTTGCACCTAGTCACAGAGGCCAGCTTTGCAATCCTGTAGTGTCGTTATAAACAGAAGGTCCAAAGAAGATATTACAAGTCATGGCAACAAATTCACTACCAAACACAATAGACTATAGCACTTTAGATGGATAAAGTTGGTCTGAAATATGTATATTGATTTGGTAAATGTGCTATGAGCAGGAGCAGCGCTGCAAACGTCACATTTTTTTTTTGTTGAAATTCTGTAAGCAGTGTTCCCAGAAATTCGTCAAGTAATCAGCTTAATTCAATCATGCCCTGAAATCAGCATAGTGGCCCTTCTATCAACTCTACCGGAGTGAAAATTCTGAATCGATGGATGAAATAGAGATTACCCTTCAAGGAAGAGCACAAATCTTAAGAAAATTGTGGTGAGATTTGAAAGAAAAGACCTGCCTTCTCCTTTCCTCTCTCCTTTTTTGCTTCCCTCTCGCAGCTGTTCTGCTTCTCTTTGACGCACTGACCAAATCCAATAGCAGCAACCACCAGCACCTGCAGTAGCTCGGCACTCAACAGCACATGGTAACATCAATAAGACAATTGCTAACCTGAAACAGAAGCCTTTAATCATCCATGCCTGGGTTAATTTTTTCTTGGAATTGTAAAAAAATGTTGCCTCAAACTGCACAGAAGAAAAGAGAAATAATTGTTATTCGCCCGTAACCAGCACGGAGGACAGAGCAACTGATACTACACCATTATGAACACGATCATGAGTATGTGCTCCGGATAGAGCCTGTATTTTTTAACTTCTGTACATTATACTTATTATACAGAAATATATATAGTCAGTTATGCCCTCCCTTACTGTTTTCAGTAATAAAAATACGAAATAAAATGAATAGTTAAATATTGTAGCTTAAAAGATAATTAGAGAGGAAAATGTAATCACACAGTTTAGGTGTCTTCAAGTTGGAATTATATCTGGTGAAATTAGAGGGGGCTAGATGCACTTATACTTTGTGAAGTTAGAGGGAGGCTAGATGGACCTATATTTGGAGAAGTTAGAGGATGGTTAGATGGACTTATATTTGGGGTCAGAGACAGTATAGTTTTGTATCAGCATTTAAATAACAAGTATATAACGTGCACCTCTCTTTAATAAACAAACAGAGTTCAGTGGTGCACAGAAAAATGGCGAGACAGAACAGACACTAAAATCTACAGGGTTAAGGTGTACTTCGGGATACCACGCTTCAGAATCGGGTTGTAATATGTGAAAAGTGCTACAGGGCAAGACAGCTCAGGTATCACCCCCTTTACCATGGAGATGACATCCTCAAATGTGGTGCCCTTTGCTAGCGCGCGCGTGGCGAAGGCGTGAAATGGTGCAAACCAAAACACAGGAATAAGCAGGAGCGTACAATAATACCAACCAACCTGAATAACAGGGCCGTCAGCCAATGGATCGGCGTAAGGCACACCCAATTCAATCACGTCTGAACCACACGCATCAAGGATCTTGAGTGCTTTTGCTGTGGTGGCCAAGTCAGGGTCACCAGCAGTGATGAAGGGAACGAAGGCAGTCTGAAGATGTTCAGATAACAGTGAGCTCAAATGAAAAAAAAAATTATTAAAATGGGAAAAAGTTGAAGTAAAAATAAAAATCAACGCTGATCTGGAATGATAAATGTCACATAATCTCAGTAACTTGAGTACTATTGTACTACAGAAATCTAAGTGTAATGTCACAAACATATGGATTATTCTTAGCACTATATATATATATATATATATATATATATATATATATATATATATATATAGTGCAGAGGAATGAAACATGGCAATTGATAAAATGAAATGAAATTTATCGGCAGCATTAGGAATTATGCGCCGGAATAACCGAGGCAGGAATGGAGAGTCCTGATTCTTCTGATCCCAACACGACGTCACCTCTCCCATATATAAACTAAAATGCAACCATAAACAGCATGACACTGTCTGGTAACCACAGCCAGTGAGTCGACGCATATAATCCGCGACGCCTCCTCTCCTATCCTAATTCCAACCCATCGAATCTTACTTTGCTTAGACATTTCAAGGCCTTTTTTTTTCCCCTGCTTGGTTAGGGCATTTCAAGGCCTAACCAAGCAGCAGGTCAGCTCTAGAGTGGGGGGCCGGGTGTTTGCAGTGATCGCGGAGGGGCGCCGGAGGCAACTGGATCGAGGTGAGTTTGTGACAAACTTTCATCGACAGCCCTTAGATCGTGGTTAACCACATGTTCTCGTGGCCTTTAATTTTAATAGAGACAAAACTCTGTGTACACTTTTCTGACTGCACAAAGATAGGAGCCCTCAGTGGAGGACATTTGTTTGGGTGGGCATACCTTTGTTTATGAATCTAATTATAGGATATATATATATATATATATATATATATATATATATATATATATATATATATATATATATATAGGGTTTAGGGTTTAGGGTTTAGGGTTTAGACACAAACACACAACTGGCCACGTTATTTTAATTGCTTGCAACTGCTTCTAACATTTTCCAGCTGCTCTCAACTAGTTGTCATAGCTCTCAGCTGGTTCCAATTTTAGTTTCAGCTAGGTTGCAACTGTTTTCAGCTTAACTTTTCAGCAGCTCTTGACTAGTTGCAACTGCTTCCGACTGGTTGCAATTACTTGATTTCATCACCTTTCCAACCCTTTTAATATGCCAAAATTTCACAAAATATTTCAATATAATTATGGCTTTTCACAAATAATTTTTAAGGCTTAATCTCACCACGTCACTAAGCGCTTATGCATATGTAAATGAGACACACACTTAGTGGCACTAGATAACCATTGCAAATAAAGATTTTCCCTATTTATAGTACGGTTATCTATCATAAATACACTCACACCCTCTATGGTGTCTTAAGTGCCAAAAATAAAATGTCCCTATCGGAAATACCTTTGCCTTGAGCCCATTTTATTTTTTCTTCGTTTTCTTTTCCTCCATGGATGAAGCATTTGGTCTCCTTCTTGATGATGGACTTACACCATTTGCATGGATGCCGTCATGGCATTCACCTTGCTCCATCTTGAAGTTTGCTGATTCAACTCATGAAACATTTAGAGCAAACATTAATAAATTAGGTTTCATAAATTATCAAAACAAAACTTAGGCTTTCAAAGGTGGATGCCTAGTTGAGAATTCAAGTTTACGATGTCAAGTCTTAATACAGTACACACCATACATTACAATAATCAGGGTACATAACCAACACTCGATATAGTTCTCAAACCATAACTAAGGTTTTCATGGCAACACTGACATTACAATACCCTAAAGAGTGCGAATACTGACATCACTAGTCCTACTGCTAGTCTAGATGTCGTCACCCATGATTCCGTCAGAGACGACACCGTCCTCGTCAACCTCCGCCACGTGCTCCTCGAAGTCCTCATCGGCGTCCTCCATGTCCTGATCCTCAGGACCAACAACCACCCCATCCTCGGGGTCCTCAACACGTGGCTGCAGGATCAGGTTAAGTTCGTTGTTGAGCCTATGCACCTCCTCGTGCAGTGCGTCGTTGTAGTAATCGATCTGCTCCACGTAGATCTCCAGCTCGTGCAGCCTCGCTCTGGTCGCGTCCTCACGCGCCCAGGTGGTGTCCCTCTGCTCGATCAGACGAGCCACAAAAGTCCGTAGTCGGTCGATCGTCGCCACGTCCTGGTAGTGCTCCCGACGAGCGGCGGCAAAGTCCTCCGTCATCCTCCTCATCTCCTCCCTCATCCTCTCTATCTCCTCCTGCAACTCAGCGCGGCTGCGGCGGGGGCGACGACTGCCAGAGGCCTCCCCGTCGTGCGGCGCCAGCTGGTGACGCGGCACACCCCTGGGTCCCGTCATCTTGCGCGCAGTCTGCTTGCAGCGTGCCATGCTGGAGAAGATAAGTTGGGATTAGTAAGGATATAATACAGGCTAGTAAGAATAGGTTTGATAGATCCTAACCCATAACCCATTTTAAGGAGGAAGTTATTTATCATGTGAATCAATCATGATGCATGAATCGTACTTACGTAATTTTAAAATCAATGCAAAATAAGTAACTGCATATTTAATTTTTAACATAGGGCTAACAATAGCGTTATTCTACTGACTACCATATCTATAATACAGATTAAGACAAGGGTAAGTAATTTGGACCAAAATAGTAAATTAAAGTTTATGATCCAAAATATTTTGAAGTTTTGCAAAGTAATACCGTAATGATTTAGCAATGGAACGCTCTGATACCAGCTGTAACAGAACCGCCTAAATCACATGGCCCACAGGCACCTGTCATTGTCACTAATGACCTCTGACAGCTGGGCCCATGTCCCTAATGATCTAGAAGGTCCTGCCGGGCTACATTAGCGCCCGATTTCCTCCGACAGGGTCCCATTGCAAAGCCATTACAGAATTACAACATTTCATAACAAATTACATCAGAGTAAAAGCGCGGAAAGATTATAAGGTACTTAGATTATAAACCATTTGTCCAAATAAGATTAAGATGCAAATATTACAGACCATAAATAAAATAAGTAGCAGTGGAATGACGATACAACATAATTAAGTATTTAATGATAAGAACCCTGCCCATGGGTTCAACCTTACTCCTCCTCACTTCCCTCCTGGACCACTGTCACACAGCAGGGGGCGAGACAAACCTCCGACTGCTGTATCCCTGCAATATGGGGTTAACAAACCCTGAGTACTGGGGTACTCCGCAAGACTTACCCAACTAAGAAAAATGAATGAGACTCAGGAATGCAGGTTAAAGGGAGTCAAGGTAAGGCTTGAGCAAGAGTCAAAGGTTTTGCAGAAAAGCATTACTATCCTATTTTAATATTTTACTCAATTTTATTTTAATCATAATTCATAATTCCAAATTCATTCTCATATATCATCATACTTTCAAATTCTTTAATCATTCTCAAAATACCTAGTTCCGAACCACTTTTCAGTTGTAGGTAAAAGGATCAAGTCTCCATATCCGAGGAGCAACGACGATTCGAATCGGTTAGTACCCAGCTGGGGATCCCTATCCACACTGCATATGTAGCACTTAAGCTTGCATATACCAACTCCGGTTACCACGGCTTTTCTACCCCTGAACCGGTCCTGCGCCACCCAAGAACACAGTACTCCTCTCCTCTCCAGGCACGCCGGCCACGAGGGTACACGCTGCTCTTGCCATCTCTCCACTCCCAGTGCGTGGTTGTCGGTTCAAATAGTAGAGCCACCGGAGTCAGAGCTTTCCGTAGTATGTGGCTAGTTGCAAAGTCTCGATCACAGCAGGCCTACAATGAATAGTCCCTAATTCTTTTCCGCCGGCGACATTGCATTGGGACTCTAACCCAAATACATGTGTCCCAACGGTTTTCAAATCCCTTTCCCGCCGATGGTCAAGCATTGGGACTCTAACCCAAATTCACAATCAACGAACGAAAAACCCCTTTCCGTCGGTTACGATGCATTGGGGCTGCCACCCAAGTACACAGTCCCTGAACGGACTCATATCATTTTCTCCTTTCTCATGATTCATAGTTATCACATTTACATAGGTCAAAAATAGCCTTTTTATGCAAATCTAGATTGATTAAGCAGGGCTAACCATTTTTGAACATTTTTATTTTTAAACAAGTTTCCGGGGTATTATATATCAAGGTAGGTAATGCAACAATATAGGTGACAAACAATTCCTAACAACCTAATGCAATAATAGACTCAAGTTATAAATATTTTATAAAACACAAGGCGGGACTAAATGCACCAGGGTTTGACTTGGATTGCGTACAGCGTCGGGTCGGGCTCGGTTCTGCAGATGTCAAATCCCTGGACGACCTCCGGAGTGACCTCCTCGACAGTGGCCTTGACTTGGACTTCCTCGGTGACGGGCACTACACGTATGCAATGATGTGTGCTTAGCATGGTATGAAGATAATGAATGAAATGCTCAAAAGTAAACTATTTAGACCTTGAGTACAACTTTCCTTTACGGTAAAGTTGTAAACGTTTTACAGAAAGCAAAACGGTGTTTTCATATTTTGTTTTATCGACCATCTTAACAGTCATAGAAAACAGCCGCACAGCTTTACTACAACTAACAAGTGACATAACTACTTAAATCAATTTTATTACCCAATTAAATTAACAAGTAATCAAACAATTTTAATTGAGCCCAAACTTAACCAACAGATAGGTTCTACGCTAAAACAGTGCCATATAAATTTTCATGATTTTTGGACTAATCTGGAATTTATTAAAATTGTCCAAAGTTGCATTTTCTAATTAATATGCTGATTTTTAGTTCCTACAGAAGTTGTCCAAACCCTATATCTAATATTTTTATAAAATACTACATGCTCCAGAGAGTACCCACAATTATTTTTGTGATTTTTAGTTCAACAGAAATATTCCTATGAAAATAACAAATAGCAGTACTATTTACTCTAATTTATATTAGAAAAGCCACTGAAATTCACAACAAAATAAAAAACGATTTTGGCCTGAGACGGCCCAACATCCGCAGGCCGGCCCAGCTCTCGTCCGCACGCCCGCCCGCGCGCGCTCTCTCTTACCAGGGACGCTGACAGGCGGGACCCCGCTGTCAGCTCCCTCTTCTTCCTCCCGCGCACTCGCGCGCGCGCACACGCGGCAGCTCGCCGAGGATCTCGCCGCCGGTGACTCCAGCAACGAAACCAAACGTGCCAACATGAACCTCAGAGCCTAGCGAACACCCTAGCTTGGTTAGCCCCTACGCCACGCGCCTCCGACGAGCCTTGACTCGCCCGTGGCGGATGCGGCGGCACGGTGACCCTGTTCCGGCCGCGGGGGTGCGGTAGAGTTAAAGGAAAAGAGCCGGGGAAGACCAGGAGCTCACCACGGTACTAGATCGATGGCTGGCTGAGGCTGAGACGGAGCGGAGCGGTGAGCTTGACGACGGCGGCGGATGCAGCGGCTCGGCTTTGACGGCGAAGTCCCGTTTCGGCGATCCTAGGGGACGAAATGGAAAACCGTCGCGAACATGAGCTAAAGCATGAAACAGAGAGTCACAAACGGGAGGCCGAAGGAGGAGAGGCTCACCACAGCAAGCTAGACGTGTGAGGGATGGCTGCGGCGGCGCTCCGGCCGGATCCGAGGACGACGACAGGTGTTCCCGGACCAACAGGGCACGAACCTAAACACAAGTTGATGCACTAGGTACGCAAGGGAGTAGGAATATCAGCTGCTCGGGCAATTTGGAGGTGGTGGTCGGGTGCTAGCCAATTTGGCCGGGCAGTGAAGGTGGTCGCCGGCGAGCTGAGATGGAGAAGAGCAGGCAGGGAGGCGACCGGGTGCCTTTAAGGTGGATTTGGGGAGGGGACAGAGGTGATCCGGGGCGGCGTGGGGTCCCCTACTAGCTCGGCTACGGCGGGGGGCACACGGCCGGCCGGCACGGGTGGCGCCGCGCGCTCGGCGCGGGCGGCTGCCGGCCCTGTGACCGAACAGGGAAGGGGAGGCAGGCTACTGTAGCCATTTGAATGCCCTCAAATCGGTTTTTACTCAATTCACCCAATTTTTGTGCATCAACTCGAAAAAGTGTAAATACCAAAGTTGTAGGATTTCAAATTCTGAACAACATTGGTTTTGGGACCAAATCCAAATTTTTAATAATTTTGAAAATATTAGAAAGGGGGCAAAACTACTATTTAAAATCCATTTCTAATCCGGTTAAATTCTCTGAATTTTTCTCTACAACATGAAAATCTTTCAAAATAAAAGTTATTCCATTAATTGAGCTTGACAACATTCATTAAGTTAGTTAAGTCAGATTCCCAATAGTTTTCAAATTAGCATTTCAAATTTGAATTTCAAAGTAGTAATTAGGGTTTAATTTAAATTTATATTAAAGAACTTCAAAAACACCCAAAATAAAAGTTGTTTCATTTTAAAATATCTACAAATTTTATTAAGACACCATCATAAGATTCCAAGTAGATTTTGATTTAGGGTTTTGGGTCCGATTAGTACTTAATTCAGCTTTTCCTTTTGATTTATTTTTACTTGCCAATTAGGGATTCAATTGCAACACCAATAACATTCATAAATAAGTCACTCGAAAATCTCTAAGCACAATCATATGCAGATGCTTAATAATAAACATGATGACATGGCATAATTAATTAGCCGTAATACTCGGGGTATTACAACAAGGCTTCGCGTCGACGGACCGGTTGCAAGTGTGAAGGGCGAGTCGGTGATGGCTTGGCACCGATGGACCAACGCAATGGTGAATAGAAATCAAGTCGAGGATTGATGAACCAAAAGCCATGTGATGATATGAAGTAGATCATATCATTCATATAGTGTTGGTGCATGTGTTGCACCGGCATCGATGGTGTCGGAGACGGTGATCGGAATGGAAAGCGTGAGGCAAAGGTATAACCATAGGGCATTTTCATTTCACCAGTCTAAGGTTGAGTAGAGAAGGGTTTGACCGGATTTAGGATACATGGCCGTACTATCAAGAGGGACAAACTTGTTTGCGTATTGGTCATTTAGTGCCACTTGAAGTGATCTAACTTCGCATTGCTAGGATCAAGTGGCGTGGTAAGAAAGAGTAAAAAACCCTTTGAAAAATGTTTGTGAAAATGCTAACTCACATTCACAAGGTTGTGGAACACTTTGGAGTTGGCACATTTGCAAAAGGGTGGAAGATTTGAGTTCACAGCGCGCTTGGATGGATCCTGGATGGATAAACTGCTTTTATCCTCTGCGTTTTGGATCAAACAATCATGTGGGTTGTGTAGCCCTCTAAATAAGCTTTCCAAAATGTCCATCAAAATCGGAGTTCGGAACTAAGAGATATCGCCATTGTAGTGAGCAGTGGTTCGCACAGGACGCTGCACCGGACGCGAGTTTTAGAGCACCGGACGCGGAGCTGTTACTGTAGCAGCATCCAGTGCGTTTTGTGTTGTTCGGGCTGAGAAAGAGCACTGGATGCTCCCGGCGTCCGGTGGGTGTGCACCGGACGCGTCCGGTGCGACCCGGGAACTCTCGGGTGCTGCACAACGGCTATTTTTTTTGGCGTTTTGAGCACCGGATAATCACCGGACGCGTCCGGTGTGAACTAACCGTGTGTCCGGTGCGTGCACAGTGAGCCCTTTGAAGGGGGTAATGGCTCTATTTATTTGGAGGCTATAAACAGGAGTAAGGGCCGGCCATGGCAGCGGGTCTTGCACCTTGGGAATGTGTTTCCCTTACTAGTGCATGGTTTAGTGCTCTCCAACTCACCTGTGCTCAAAGATTTTGCATTCAAGAAGTGAGTGATCGATTGCTAGTGCATTGCATTGTGAGATTGCTTCAAGTGGCACTAGGTGATCGAGTTGCAAGCCGGTGGTGCTTGTTACTCATGGAGGTCGCCACCTCTTAGACGGCTTGGTGGCGAGAGGCTCCGTAAAAGCAAGCAAGGAGATTGTGCTTAGCTCCGGAGCAAGCTTGTGAGGGGTTGGAGCTCACCCCGCGGAAGATCGCGAAGAGCATCGTTAGTAGAGCGAGACGTGAAGAGCGACAAGTGGTCCGGCTGAGTCAAGTGTTATAGCTTGTGGTAAGCACTCCACGTGGGAGAGTGTGACTTGCGGGTCACCACTAGCAAGAGGACCGACGGAAACCTTGGAGCTTGTCTTAACGGAGGACGTAGCTTGTGGCGACAAGTGAACCTCCGGGAAATAAATCACCGCACCAACATCTTCCCATTCTTCGAGGTGGTTTGCTTCCTTTCTACACAAGTTTATTTATTTTGTACCTTACTTTACTTGTGTAGTTGTAGTTGCTCTTGTGAGACCGGTTAGCTTGTGTAGCTTGCCACTCACCTTCTTAGCTTGTGTAGCTTAGAAGTAGTGTTCTTGATTAGCTTGTGTAGCTAATCAAGTTGCGCTCCTTGATTAGGATTATGTATCCTTATCATTGAGCATTTAGTGAGCTTAGGTGCTTAGTGCGTTTTTGCTTGCTAACTTGTAGGTGCTCTCCGGTGCTTAAAGTACTAGTGCTTAGGTTTGTGTGACCTTGCGTTAGAATGGTTTAATGAAGCTCAAGCTAGACTTGCACCTTTTCTTCTTGGTAGGATCTTTTGTAAGGTGCTTAGAGTCTTAGTTAGAGGGGTGAATTGTCGCTCGAACCGAATAGGTTTTATTTCCGCTGCGATTAATTTTTGTTCAGACTATTCATCCCCCTCTAGTCCGCCATCTTGACCCTACAGACGTGCGTGTCAATTTTACATTTTGATGAGACAACTAGGTCTGAAAACTTTGGTGTGCATGCTGTGTTTGAGTTGACGTGAGTTTTAAGTGTTGTTGTATATAATAAGAAATAGATATATGCATCGGTCGATGCAGAGACTGTGATAGTAATATATTCTCTTTTCTAAAAATATGACTTAAGGAGGCAATTATAGTGGTGGAACCGGCAACTTTGATTAAGGATATTGACAAATATAGTGATATTTTAAGTATGATAAATATATACATGATTTTTGTCTCAATAACTTTTTCACTATTCTTAGACAAACTCTAAGAGACTCTGTAAATCCTTCCTAATTATTAGGAATAGAGATTTTAGTAGAAAAACACCCTCCAACAAACTTTTAAATTGGTTATCTAAATATAGCCATCCTCTATTCTGGATTTCTCGCTAGCGAAAGGTTGATAGCGAAAATGGCTCTCCCGAGTACATAGAAGATATAGAAAAACTGTTGGAGAGTAATAACATATAGAAATCGATTTTTGTGTAAATGACTCTTTAAATGATGATTTAAATTGTGAAATTTTAAAGAGACTCTTGGAGATGCTCTCATACTTGTAGTTAGTATTAGTAAAAAAATCAAAATATTATGATAAAAATGGAGGAATTGTTGCATTTCTTTGCTCTAAACTAAAACATCAAAAGATATTTGAAACAAATGTATTATGTTGGGGTGGCCACGGCCCCTGTTGCCCACCCCTTGGTTCTGCCACTAGGCAACTGTATCATAGATAGGTGTTGACAATTCCTAACACAATCACCAAGGCTCAAGATATCCCCGGCAACGGCGCCATAAAACTTGTTGACACTGGATATAGCACCCAGCGAAATCCGCAAGCGTACGGATGTCAAGGTAGTTTTCACCAAGGAGTATTCCTAGGTATCGAATTTCCACGGGGAACGTGAAGTATACTAGTCAAGAACTAAGTATATCTAAATATAGGTGATAAATAGGGTAGAGAGGATCAATGTGGTTTCTTTATCTAAGGCAAAACTAAGGAAGACTTTAATTGCCACTACGGGATAATGCACGTTCCCAAATTATTGGGGTTACTCACATCAAAAGCCCTATGCTGATAAAACCAGGCCGGACGTGGTGGAATCCAAATGATCTTAGGGCTGTCACCACCTAAGACCTACCACTACTATCTGTGGGCCTAGCCGCATTCACAGGTAAGATATAGCCTAAGCACCTCGCTTAATCTATAAACTTACTACTCTAATCGGACGTCACTAACTAGAGCACCTTAACCAGATGGTGAACAATAGTAAAGCAATAAAGTAATACTTAAGTAGTGCGAAAGAATAAAGTTACCACACTAAAGAAGACTTTACTCGAAGAAGACTTCATCCTCTGAGCTACAAGTGGAGAGATCGCCGACAGGCCCAGCTCCTCCTCCAGCTTCTCCTCACTATCTCCCTCTCTTATACTTCTCACTAGGAGAGCTCTAAGGCAATGACTCTCATGTGGAGAGTGTGTATCTAGTGGTTGTTCTTAAAAGTGAGGTAGAGGGTCCTATTTATAGTGGAGAGGTGGAGTAGGGGCTACTCCATCGCGACAAGATCGATCTGCGTGATGTCCATTGGCCTTCGTTGGATCAAACCGACCTCCAACCGCCATGGGATCAACGTTGGGGGTAATTGTGTCATATGGGGAAGTGAACCGACTTGATTAGGGTGGTGGGCACCGTAGATGTAGGGCGGGCGCCCCCCTTGTCTTGAGTTAGCGCCTCAGATGCATTCCTGGAGGTCGGTAGAAGTTGAACCAACTTGGTCCCGGTCGGTTTGGACACCGACTCCACCGTGGAGGATCGGTAGCCCCACTTGACAGGGCCACCGGACCGTAGATCTTGCACCAATCTTGGATCAACAGAGGACAAACTTTATTTGGCATCTTCCACGGATTGCTGACGTGGAACGTGGTAGGGACAGGGCGGGCGCCCTGTGGATAGGGCGGGCGCCCTCCAACTTGGGCCAAATGTGCTCATATTTGGTGAGCACGTAGGCCTCTCAGTTAGCTTTCCAACGCCTAGTCATTTGCCTGATTCCGAGTCCGGATGCATCCTGGGCATCCATTTTACCCGGGACTGCTCCTGCAACCCATTCTCCGATCTTCCAGAAAGTGTAACTTAATCGTCTAGCCTCCGATTTGGGTGAACCAAAACTCTATTTCAAACTCCTTGACTTGGTGTAGTCACAAGAAGCATGGATAAAGCCTTTTCTCCTTATATATTGCTATTTTGTACTTACTTTGCACCTACACTCACATAGCCATCACAACTTGTGGAAATGGTTAGAAATAAAAACCTATGACTATGGTTTGTATCATTTTTATGACCAAATTAGGCACTTTTGATGGTATAAAATGGGGTGTTAAGGACTGTCAACAATAGGTTGTCTCTTTGTATTGCAATGATATTCCACAAGGTTATTTCATCTAATATATATGTACCTATCTATATCTATTCTACCCACAAATCTTTAAAGATAGCCAACATTAAGATACATCTGCTACAGAATTTTATGTACTAATAATTCATTAAAAGGACCAAGTCGCTCGCACCTGACGAGAAGGGTGAATCGCCCTCCATGCCCAATACTTTCCCATGTGTTCCACTTCTCGGGCCGCCTAGCGCCGTTGTGTACTAGCGGTTGTAAACAAAGATGTCGCTTTGCTGCCAATCCCCCCCTCCATCTCCCTCCCACACACAGTCTCTTCATTCTCAAGTGTTTCATGCTCTAGCGGCCGATGGTGATGGTGCCTCATTGGCTTGTTCCAAGGTCAGATTGGCCTTCTTGCCTCATGATTAGTAGCTCTAATGGCATTTTCTTCTTGACCAATGGTGGGTCTGCAGCTTGGTCGCGTCTTGATGTTCATGGTCACTTTGCACCTAGCTTTCATGTTTGGAAGCCTACGAGGTTGCCCGTTCCGGTGCCTCCAATCTTGAATCTAGTCCTTGGCCCACCCTCCCTTTGTTCTTGGATTTTAGAATTGAGGGTCGGCGGCACAACTGTTGACTGCTAGCAATGACTTGGAGGCTACCGTTGAGTACTCTGGGGAGGAACCCACACCCTATAAGCGGGCTAGGGCATCCACCCCAGCTATCACCAATGAGCACCACTAGAACCCCTTTATCTATGGCTAAGAAACTCAGGTTGTGATTGCATGTGTGTGTGTCTATGACCATTGAAGAAGGGGGCTGGTGGTTTGGTGGGTTTATTAGGATATAATGGCCTGAAAAATCAATGTAGTCTCACTACATAGCAACCTAGAAGACACAATCGGATAGGCATCACTGGTGTACCCAACATGCATACCACCCTCGCCTCTTTCCATCTCATTTCCCACTCACCTAGTCAACGTTAACCTTTCCTTCTGTCAGAGCTAACCATAGTATATAGCAAAGCAACTTTGGCAACATGGATCTAAGGGCTCTTCTCTAGCTTTGTGGTGAATTAGAGGCAAATTTCTTAATCGTAAGCATGTACTAGTGCCACCCTTGTACAAGGACTCTGCTACTCTCACTGGGCTCTGGTGCTCCCATCAGATTCCATCGCTCCCACTGTTGACATCTACTAACGTCACCAAATATAACTGTATAACCTTTAACACTAGAGACGATATTAGAAGATGTATGGTAATTAATTAACTGATCATTAGCAACTAGCCACTTATCTATTACTATCATTCTTTAGCATTAACTGGGTTGTCAATCCTAATTATATATGCCAAAAATAAATAAAGGTTTTATATATTATTCCATGTGACTAGGCAGAAATATAAATAAATATAAACAAATAACAATTCTGCAAGCGGACAGATAATTATACCATTGTAGCATTTTACCTAGGAGTTCTACCAGGTTGTCGATTTATATTTATACCACTGGGAAGGACTAGGATAAACTACAATCTATTATATTGATAACAACCATATACAATAAATAAGTGAAATTACCGATGTCATATACTCCACTCATAACAGGTAGAGGTCACAAGATAATAAAGATAAATAGCGTGATAAGTATGATCAAGCATCATTAATAAAGATAAACACTAGAGCACTTTCTAGTCATAGTAATAGCTAGCCAATGGATAAACTAAGGAATTAATATCTAAGGTAATTCTATAACTACGTCAATGAATAACTCTAACTAGTGCAATTACATCTAGCAATCATTGTCAGATTAGTCCTATATCATGATCACATGCAAAGGGCATCATCTAGGAAAGGTGTGAAACAGAGTCATCACCCAACTTCGCGACCGTGCCTGCTTGCCTACATACGGGGGGTAGACTACAGAGGAATTAACGTAGCTGTCACCTACGTGAACTACCACATGACTCGGCACATCAGGATGCACTCGCAGATAAACGAAATATTTAGACACCACATCCATCTACCCAACGATCGATTGGATAAACGCTATACGAGCAATTACATGAATTCAATAAGATCAAACCAAGTATACTAGACATATAATTAAAGTAGACAAAGACTAATGTAATCAAGAACATATGAACTATTAAGAACAATGTTTCCCTAATCATAATGAAGAATACAATAATAGAGAAAAAATCAGAACTATACCGAACTCTGCGCTCCAGACGATCACCGGGGCTCCAGATCCGGCCGAAGAACTAGATCTCCTCTACTCTCTAATCTAATTAGGCTAGAACTATGAACTAGAAGGCTCTTGATGAACTAGTAGGCTCTTGATGGCTTGAAGACTTGTTGCCTTCGATGAATGATTGATTTATCCTCCAGGGGGGCCTGCCCCTCTATTTATAGCCCGGTGGGATGAACGTGCGCCGTAGGATCAAACCGACTTGAAACAAGGGCCGAGATGACTCCTTAAAGGCGGCGGAGGAAGACTTCAGAAGGCGGCAGCGAAACGCTACGGGGCGCCGGCCGGCCCCACCTGGCCAGGGCTCGGCCCCAGGTTGCTTCGAGTGCCTTCTACACTCTTCCCACGTCCCAATGATGATGTTTCCTTCGCGGTTAAGTTTTGTGTCTTTTATGCTCTTTAACCCTTCTTTTAAGCTTTTCTAGAATAGTCCCTGTAATACCCCTGGTATTACTGTTAACTAAAATGACATGTCATCATATCATCATGTGCATTTGCTTGTCATTAGGGCTAATAGTGTGATTAGCTTGTTTAACTCTTGTGTGTGCTTGAAGGAACCCTAATTGAGTTGTTATTTCTTGTTGATCTTTAATTTTCCTAAAACCCTAATTAAAGGCTTCAAAGTGCACTTTCTAAATTTGATCAAATCTGAGGTAGGTCCCTTAATAAAAGTTGTAGAGTTTTTAATGTAGAACAACTTCTATTTTGGGTGATTTTGAAGTTATGTTGAAAATTTTTGAATTAAGCTCAAAAAAGTGTTTCAAAATTTGAATTTAAAACTGCTTTTCAAAAACTAATGAGAATTAGACAAAACTTCCTTAATAGAAGTTGTAGATCTCTCTGAGATGCACAACTTATATTTTGGCCAAATTTCAAGTTCTTTAGAAAAATAAAAAGTAATTTTAAATATTCAGTTTGAAATTCAAAACCCTAGTTTACCCCCTTTTGAATATTTTCAAATCTAGGCCGAATTTCAAATTGGTGCAAAAACAAAAGTTGTCCAGCACAAAAATATCTACAACTTTGCTTTTGGGCGTGGCCTCGGATTCGGTCGTTTGGCCAGTCAATTTGAGCGATTTTCTCTGAGCAAGGTACTGTACCGGCGACACTGTTCACGCGTCACGCGCGCGTCCGGCCGCGGCGCGCACGTCGCCGGCGTGCGCGACAGCGCCGCGCGTCCTCTGGCGCCGGAGCTCCGTCCGTGGTACGCGCAGCATGGAGCCGAGTTCCCCCCACGTTCTCCCCGACCGTCTCCTCGCCTATTTAAGCCCCAGGTGCTCCCTCCCGACCAAAATCGCCACCGCCGCCATTCTTGAGCTCCACTCGGTCGCCGGCGAAATTCACCGTCCACCGGCTATCTCCACCCTCTCCATCCTCTCAGTAAGTGTGCAGCTCCAAGGCGCTCCGGTTGGTGCCTTTTGTGCCCCCTCTAACGCCTTGGGTGCTCTGCTTCAGGTGTCGTCGTCTTCGGGTCCGGCAGAGCGCCGCCGCGGGCTCGGTTTCTCGACCACAGCTCGTCGCGGTGAGCTACTCCCCTGCCTAAGCCTCGTTTCCTATTCTCTGACCTTCTCTTGAACTCATGCGCTCGGCGGTTGCGTGTTTCGTCCCCTAGGTCCAGCGGAACGGGTGCTCGCCGGAGTGTTCAAGCCGCCGCATCCGCCGCCGTCGTCAATCTCTTCTCACCGGTCCGCTTCAGCCCCGTCCTTCTCCCTCACTAGACTCGTGGTGAGCTCTAGATCCTTCCCAACCCTTTTGTTTATCGCTTTTTGGTCTCGGGAGGCCGGCGCATGCTCGCCGAGCCGTGGCGTCCGCCATGGTCGCGGAGAGTCTCGTCGGAGGCGGCTAAGGTTGAAGCTAGGTGTTCTAGGTTGTCCGTTAGGGTGTGTAGTAGCCGCAGGTCGCATCCGGGTGGCCGTCGGTTCGCCGGCGGCGAGGGCCGCGCCGGTGCGCGCGTGCTCGCTCGCGCCGCGCGTTCGGCCGAGGAAGAAGACGGAGCTGACAGGCCGGCCCCGCCTGTCAGCGTCCGGCGCAGTGTGGGAAAAGGGGAGCGGGCCGTGTGGGCTGATTGCCCCGAGTTGGGCCGGCTTCGGGCCGTTTCGGTTTTCTCTTTTTCCAGGTTTTTACAATGTCTTTTCCATTTTATTTTCAAATGAATAGTGCTGCAGTTTCATAATTTTGTTAGAATATTTTGGCTGATCCAAAATTCATGAGAATTTTTGTATGTTCTCTCTGAGTAGTGTAGAATTTTATAAAAATATTGTTTGTCATGTTTAAGTACTTTCTGCAGTAGGTAAAAATCCCTAAAATAAATAGAAAGTGGATTTTTGCACATTTTTAATTAAATCTAGGTAACTCCAAAAATCACCAAAATTTATGTGTCTCTGTTTGGCATGGAAGGCTATCTGTTGGTGAAGTTTGGTCCCAATTGGAATTAGTTTGCTCTTATATTAAATAGATATGGGTTTATTAAATAGTAAAAAGAAGTGTAGAAAATGAATTTAGGATTTGTGTGACTTTGGAATTGATTGTGGTTCTAGGTCAAACCCATTTAAGACCTAGAACACCCTAGTGATGCCATTTTATGCTTGTCATATGTTTAGTTCCTTATTTCTGGCATATGCTCTTTTCTGCATCGCATTCATACATGCATTGTTGCACACATGTAGTGCCGGTAAACGAGGAAGTCAAAGTCGAGGTGCCTGGAGGAGAAGGTTCCGAGGTGGTTCTTGAACCTGAAAGCTGTGGTGCTCCTGCCCCGACTGTTTTTGCGTTGCAAGGCAAGCCCCGGTGCATTCAACCCTCTATTTATAAATGCTTTTATCACTGGAGTTAATCAACTGCATTAAGTTGTTAGGAGTTGCGTGATGAAACAATTGATGCATTTACCATCCTTGACTACTTGTTATCCAAGGAACCTAATGATTTGAAATGAGTTGAAAAATGCTTAGTCATGCTTAAATTTTAGAATTGCAAAAATGCTAATTTAAACTTGATATTTGGAATGAAGAATTATCAAGGGATGGGTATGAGTCCATGTATGATGGCAGGGTCCTTTGGCCAGGACACTGTTATTGTAATGGATAGGTTTCCCGAGTGATCGGCCATCTGTTTGGGTTAGAGTCCCAACTGATCGTCATCATCGGGAAAGGGATTTGAAAACCGGGCAGAATCCAGGGTATTTGGGTTAGAGTCCCAATGCATGGTCTCTGACGGAAAGCAGTAGGGACCGTTCGTTGTAAGGCCTGTTGTGATCATGATGAACAGCCTAGCCACATACCAATTCGGAAAGCCTAGGGTCAGGTCGCTCTATTGCTGGAACCGACAACCGCGCACTGGGAGTGGAGAGATGGCGAGAGTAGCGTGTACCCACGTGGCCGGCGTGCCTGGAGACTAGTGGAGTACTGTGCTCTCGGGTGGCGTAGGACCGGGTCCGGAATAGAAAAGCCGTGACAATGGGTTGGTATATGCAAGCTTAAGTGCTGCATATGCAGTGTGGATAGAAACCCCAGCTGGGTATACTTACTTGATTCGAATCAACGTGCTCCTCGGTTATGGAGACTTGATCCTCACGTCTACCTCGAAAAGTGGTTCGAAGAATAGGATGTTTGAGAATGATGAAAAGAATAAGATAGATGGAAAAGATGAATGATGACTTATGATATTAATAAGGTTATTCAATGAGCAAAAATACTGAGACAGGATAGTAATGCTTTTCTGCTAAACTCTTACCTCCTGCTAAGCCTTACCCCTAACCTTGCATTCCAAGAGTCAGATATTTTCCTTAGTCGGGTAAGTCTTGCGGAGTACCCAGTACTCAGGGTTTGTTAACCCCGTTGCAGGAGGGCCACAGCCGGAGATTTGTCTCGACCCCTGTTGTGCTACAGTGATCGAAGAGGATAGTGGTGAGGAGTGAAGGACCCGTGGGCTGGGTTCGATTATCTACTATCTATTTATGTTGTATCGCTGTTCCAGTGCCACTGCTACTGTTTTAAGTTGGTTTGTAATAACTACACTTATTTACTATTTGAACTCGGTTTGTAATTTAAGTACTAGTTAATCTTCCGCATTTACTCTGATGTATTTTGATTATGAAATGTTGTAACTCTGTAATGGCTTCGCAATGGAGATCCTGTCGGCTTACGGGCACTGATGTAGCCCGGCAGGGCTGCCTCGATCATTTGGAACACGGGTACGACTGTCAGAGGTCATTAGTGACGATGACAGGTGCCTGTGGGCCATGTGATTAAGGCGGTTCTGTTACAAGTGGTATCAGAGCGATCTATTGCTAAATCATTACGGAGTTGTTTTCGAAAACTTTAAAATATTTTGGATCTAAAATTTAAGTTAACTATTTTGAGTCCAAAACTGCTTTTCTTGTCTTACTCTGTACTAGGAGTAGGGTGGCATGTGGAACAATATTATTACTATTATTATTGTTAAGCCCTATGTCTGAAGTATGTTATTAATATTTATTTACCTGCATTGATTTAAAATTTGCGTAAGAACGAATCATGCATCATGTTGATTCACATGTTAATAACTTCCTCCCTAATGTTGGGTTTTGGGATAGGATTTACCAACCTGTTCATGCTAGCCTGTTCTATCTTGTCTTACCCTCACTTTGTCCAGCTGGCTCGCACGAAGCTGACCGCACGCAAGATGGTGGGACCGCGTGGCATTCCTCGTCACCAGCTCGCTCCTAGCCATGAGGAGGGCGAGGGCTCAGGCAACCGTCGCCGCAGCCGCAGGGAACTCAAAGAGGAGATCAGGGCACTCAAGGCCGAGGCGAGGCTGATGGAGGAGGACTTTGACCGAGCTGTGCGCAACCACTACAGGGATGTGCGCACCAACCGCGACCTGCACCGAGAGATTCACCAGGTCGAGGCCGAGGTGCAGGCGGCCATGGAGCGGGAGGCGGCAGCGCTGGAGCGTGAGCAGGTGGCAGTCCAGCAGAGAGACGAGGCTTTGGGGCGCGAGCAGGCCGCCCTTGAGCGTGTGGAGTGGGTGGAAGCCCACAATGGCAACATGCAGGCGTACATCAACACCCTGCATGAGGAGGTGCACAGGCTTAACAACCTGCTTAACCCTATCTTGGTTCCCCGTGAGGAGGACCCGGAGGGTGGCGTGGTTGTCGGGCCTGAGGACGAGGAGAGCGAGTCCGAGGAGTTGGGCTACTTCGAGCCCGTACCACTCGCCGAGGACCCAGCAGAGCGTGAGGACCAGATGGTGGAGGACGACGTCGATGAGGAGATCGTGGTCATCGACGACTAGTTGCCTGTGTTGCAGCGTTGGCGGTTGCTTGTATCTCTATGTCGTAGTCTATGAGCCTAAGAATTCTAGTTGTGGTTGGGATCTATGTGCTGTATGTCGCTAAGACTATGTTTCTTGTGTTGAAATAATTTTTAGTTTGTGCTGCTACTCCGTTTCTATTTAAGTAATGTCAAGTCCAAGTTCTGAGTCAAGTGTGCAATTCACAGATGGTTCAGACCCGTGGTCAGTCCAGCAACCAGGGAGAGGACGGTCTTCCTGAGGCACCACCCGTGCCACCAAGCCTCGCTGATGCCATTACCGCACTTGCTAATGCGGCAAATGCTTTCGCTCAGAATCAGGGTCAGCGTGGAGAGCGCCGTGGGCGCAATAATGGGAACCAGGAAACTACCTATGTGGACTTCACCGACACCCGTCCACCGGTGTTCACCAAGGCGGATGAGCTGCTTGAGGCGGATGACTGGCTCCGTACCATGGAGCAGAAGTTTGGTTTGATCCATTGCACCGAAATCCAGAAGCCACAGTTCGCAGCACAGCAGCTGCGTGGTCCCGCAAGTGCCTGGTATGCTAATCTCCTGGCAGCACAACCCGCCGGACACCAGCTTACCTGGGCAGAGTTTCGCACTGCATTCCGTGCCCACTACATCCCTGAAGGGATAATGAGAATGAAGCTCGATCAGTTTCTGGCATTGCGGCAGGGGGACTCCACTGTGATGGAGTACGTGACCAAGTTCAACCAGTTGTCTCTGTATGCCCCAGAGTACGTGAATACTGATGGTAAGAAGAGGAGCTGCTTTGTCAGAGGCTTGAACTACAAGATCCAGCGCAGCTTATCCAACAACCGCCACTGTACCTATCATGAAGCTGTTGACAGCGCGCTCGCTTTTGAAGAAAGTGACCGCCAACTTCAAGGAGAGAAGAAGAAGAAGAAGAAGGCTGTTTTCTCTGGCAGCCAAAAGCGCCAGAAAATCATCTACCATCCCACCCACCACAACCGCCCACAGTACCCACAGCAGCAGGTAGTTGTGCGTACCGCCGCTACCTCCCACACCTCAAACCAGCAAAACACCACTCAGCCGAATGCCCCTGGCGTTCGTGTCACCTCACCACAGTTCACCTACAATCAACCGTGCTACAACTGTGGCCAGATGGGACACTGGTCCCGCAATTGTCCTTTCCCCAAACGGTCCAATCAGAATGCACAGAAGGGTGCTGGTGGACAGCAACAGCAGCAGCAGGGACAGCACCGTGGACAGCAGCAGCAGGCCCAGAAGGGCAAGGTGGTCAAGAAGGCTGGCCAGGTGTACTACACCCAGATCGCTGATATCCCGGAAGGAGAGCCCGTCATGCTCGGTAGGTTCCCTATTGTCGATAACCCTGCAATTACACTCTTTGATTCTGGTGCATCACATTCATTCATCAATCGTAATTTTGTCGTCAAGCATGACATACAAATTGGGGAGGTTAATGAGAATTTTATCATACAATCGCCCGGGGGGCGTATCAGTACTAAGGAAGTGGTATTTCGGGTACCCATAGAATTGGGAGGGCATAAGTTCCCGACCACTATGATAGTGCTAAAAGATCAGGACATAGATGCCATTTTGGGGATGAATTGGATGTATCAGCACAAGGTTGTGATTGATGTGCTGAATAGGACAATCAAAGTTAACATACCTGATAGTCAGTCCAAACTTCTTATCCAACTTCCATTACCCCTGAGAACCGTGAAGCAAGTCAATGCTACCTCAGTGCAAGAAATCCTGAATATTCCAGTAGTTTGTGAATTCCCGGATGTCTTTCCTGATGACTTACCTGGGTTGCCTCCGGACCGTGATGTGGAGTTTGCCATAGAGCTTAAGCCTGGTACGGCACCTATATCTCGTAGGGCGTACAGGATGCCACCAAAAGAACTGGCAGAGTTGAAGGTTCAGTTGCAAGAATTGCTTGACAAAGGTTTTATCCGGCCCAGTTCGTCACCTTGGGGTTGTCCGGCCATTTTTGTGAAAAAGAAGGATAACTCTCTTAGACTGTGTATTGACTATCGTCCTCTCAACGAGGTCACCATCAAAAATAAATACCCTTTGCCCCGTATCGATCTTCTCTTTGACCAGCTTGCTGGGGCCAAAGTATTCTCTAAGATTGACCTTCGATCGGGGTACCACCAAATAAAAATCCGTCCACAAGATATTCCCAAAACCGCTTTCACCACCAGATATGGCCTATATGAATACCTAGTCATGTCTTTTGGCCTGACCAATGCTCCTGCCTATTTCATGTATCTGATGAACTCCGTGTTCATGCCTGAGCTTGACAAATTCGTAGTCGTTTTTATAGATGACATCCTTGTATACTCCAAAACCCCCGAAGAACATGCTAACCACCTTCGAATTGTCCTAAACCGTTTGAGAGATCACCAACTTTATGCCAAGTTCAGCAAATGTGAGTTTTGGTTGGACAGAGTTCCATTCCTCGGTCATATTCTATCTGCGGAAGGAGTGTCCGTAGATCCCAGCAAGGTCGAGGAGATTCTGAATTGGAAGCCGCCCACCACAGTGCATCAGGTCCGCAGTTTTATGGGTATGGCAGGTTACTATCGTCGTTTTATCCCAGATTTCTCCAGGATATCTAAACCCATCACCAACTTGCTGAAAAATCAAGTGAAGTTTGTTTGGTCATCAGATTGTGAGGAAGCTTTTCAGAAGTTGAAGGAATTGCTAACCACTGCACCAGTGTTGGCTCAGCCGAATATCGAGAAACCATTTGATGTGTACTGTGATGCTTCGGGAACCGGTCTTGGCTGTGTGTTGATGCAAGAGGGTCGTGTCATTGCTTATGCTTCACGGCAACTCAAGCGTCACGAAGAAAACTATCCTACTCATGATCTAGAGTTGGCAGCCGTGGTCCATGCTCTGAAAATATGGCGTCATTATCTGTTGGGAAGTACCTGCAATATTTACACTGATCACAAGAGTCTGAAGTACATTTTTACTCAAGAAGAGTTGAATATGAGGCAGAGAAGATGGCTCGAGTTGATCAAGGACTATGACATCGAAGTACATTACCATCCTGGTAAAGCAAATGTGGTAGCTGATGCATTGAGCCGCAAGGTTCACTGCAACTGCTTGAATGTGAAGTTATATACTCTGACCTTGTGTTGTGAGCTGGAGAGATTGGATATTGAAATGGTGCCACGGGGCAGCATAGCCAACATTAGAATTGAAACTCCTATTCGAGAACAGATCATTACCGCTCAAAAGAAAAGCAAAGGGATCAAGCACATCAAAGAAAAGATCCAAGCAGGCAAGGCTGACTGTTTCAGGATTGATGATGATGGTGTGGTCTGGTTCAAGGACAGATTAGTTGTCCCCAAGATTCCTGTGTTACGTCAAGCGATCCTCGATGAAGCGCACTCGACAAAATTCTCTATTCATCCAGGAAGCAATAAGATGTACCAGGACTTGAGGCAGAAATTCTGGTGGACCAAGATGAAGGTTGAAATTGCTCAGTATGTGGCAAGGTGTGACACATGTCAGAAAGTTAAGGCTGTGCACATGAGACCTGGTGGAGAACTACAACCATTGCCTGTGCCAGCATGGAAGTGGGAAGATATCAGCATGGATTTCATTGTGGGATTGCCCAAGACTACTCGGGGTTTTGATTCCATCTGGGTTGTTGTGGACCGTCTTACGAAACAAGCCCATTTCATGCCAGTCAAGAAGGACTTTAGAGCTCCAAGGTATGCTCAGTTGTATATTGAGAATCTGATGAAACTGCATGGAGTGCCAAAAACCATTGTCTCTGACCGTGGTACCCAGTTTGTCTCCAAGTTTTGGAAGGCATTTCATAAGTCCTTGGGGACAAAGCTTCTGCACAGCACTGCATATCATCCGCAAACCGATGGGCAGACTGAAAGAGTCAATCAAGTATTGGAAGACATGTTGAGAGCTTGCGCGTTGAATTACCCGGACAAGTGGGACGAGTGCTTGGCCTTGGCCGAATTCTCGTATAACAACAGCTATCAAGAAAGCATCCAAATGGCTCCATTCGAGGCCGTGTATGGTAGAAGATGTCGCACACCTTTGAATTGGTCCGAACCAGGAGAAAGATGGTACTATGGGGTAGATCTGGTAAAAGAGGCTGAAGACAAGGTTCGAGTGATACAAGAGAACTTAAAAATAGCCCAGTCTAGGCAGAAAAGTTACGCTGATAAACGACGTCGACCGCTAGAGTTTAAAGTGGGAGATTTTGTTTATCTGAAGGTATCGCCAATGAAAGGAGTGAATCGTTTTGGAGTTAAAGGCAAACTAGCCCCGCGTTTCATTGGACCCTTTGAGATCATCGAACGTGTGGGAAAAGTGGCTTACAGGTTGCAGTTACCTGAGCACATATCAGAAGTACACAACGTATTCCATGTGTCGCAGCTGAAACGATGTCTGAGAGTGCCAGATCAAGTAATCGATGTGGAAGGAGTTCAGTTGGAACCCGACATGACTACCTCTGAATATCCAGTTCGGATTCTGGATATTAAAGATCGTGTTACCCGCAGGACTACAACCAGGTGGTATAAAGTACAATGGAGTCAGCAATCTGAGGACGAAGCCACCTGGGAATCTGAAGACTTTTTGGCAGAAAAATTTCCCGAATTCTATGCTTCTATATAGGTATAGCCTCTCTCTGTATTTGATCTTTTCTAGCCCCTTGTTTTGAGTTTTGTTTGGGTAGCTATGATTGGAAAATTTTCTGTTTAAAAACAATGTTATCTACCTAATCTCGGGACGAGATTTCTTTTAGGGGGGAAGGCTGTAATACCCCTGGTATTACTGTTAACTAAAATGACATGTCATCATATCATCATGTGCATTTGCTTGTCATTAGGGCTAATAGTGTGATTAGCTTGTTTAACTCTTGTGTGTGCTTGAAGGAACCCTAATTGAGTTGTTATTTCTTGTTGATCTTTAATTTTCCTAAAACCCTAATTAAAGGCTTCAAAGTGCACTTTCTAAATTTGATCAAATCTGAGGTATGTCCCTTAATAAAAGTTGTAGAGTTTTTAATGTAGAACAACTTCTATTTTGGGTGATTTTGAAGTTATGTTGAAAATTTTTGAATTAAGCTCAAAACAGTGTTTCAAAATTTGAATTTAAAACTGCTTTTCAAAAACTAATGAGAATTAGACAAAACTTCCTTAATAGAAGTTGTAGATCTCTCTGAGATGCACAACTTATATTTTGGCCAAATTTCAAGTTCTTTAGAAAAATAAAAAGTAATTTTAAATATTCAGTTTGAAATTCAAAACCCTAGTTTACCCCCTTTTGAATATTTTCAAATCTAGGCCGAATTTCAAATTGGTGCAAAAACAAAAGTTGTCCAGCACAAAAATATCTACAACTTTGCTTTTGGGCGTGGCCTCGGATTCGGTCGTTTGGCCAGTCAATTTGAGCGATTTTCTCTGAGCAAGGTACTGTACCGGCGACACTGTTCACGCGTCACGCGCGCGTCCGGCCGCGGCGCGCACGTCGCCGGCGTGCGCGACAGCGCCGCGCGTCCTCTGGCGCCGGAGCTCCGTCCGTGGTACGCGCAGCATGGAGCCGAGTTCCCCCCACGTTCTCCCCGACCGTCTCCTCGCCTATTTAAGCCCCAGGTGCTCCCTCCCGACCAAAATCGCCACCGCCGCCATTCTTGAGCTCCACTCGGTCGCCGGCGAAATTCACCGTCCACCGGCTATCTCCACCCTCTCCATCCTCTCAGTAAGTGTGCAGCTCCAAGGCGCTCCGGTTGGTGCCTTTTGTGCCCCCTCTAACGCCTTGGGTGCTCTGCTTCAGGTGTCGTCGTCTTCGGGTCCGGCAGAGCGCCGCCGCGGGCTCGGTTTCTCGACCACAGCTCGTCGCGGTGAGCTACTCCCCTGCCTAAGCCTCGTTTCCTATTCTCTGACCTTCTCTTGAACTCATGCGCTCGGCGGTTGCGTGTTTCGTCCCCTAGGTCCAGCGGAACGGGTGCTCGCCGGAGTGTTCAAGCCGCCGCATCCGCCGCCGTCGTCAATCTCTTCTCACCGGTCCGCTTCAGCCCCGTCCTTCTCCCTCACTAGACTCGTGGTGAGCTCTAGATCCTTCCCAACCCTTTTGTTTATCGCTTTTTGGTCTCGGGAGGCCGGCGCATGCTCGCCGAGCCGTGGCGTCCGCCATGGTCGCGGAGAGTCTCGTCGGAGGCGGCTAAGGTTGAAGCTAGGTGTTCTAGGTTGTCCGTTAGGGTGTGTAGTAGCCGCAGGTCGCATCCGGGTGGCCGTCGGTTCGCCGGCGGCGAGGGCCGCGCCGGTGCGCGCGTGCTCGCTCGCGCCGCGCGTTCGGCCGAGGAAGAAGACGGAGCTGACAGGCCGGCCCCGCCTGTCAGCGTCCGGCGCAGTGTGGGAAAAGGGGAGCGGGCCGTGTGGGCTGATTGCCCCGAGTTGGGCCGGCTTCGGGCCGTTTCGGTTTTCTCTTTTTCCAGGTTTTTACAATGTCTTTTCCATTTTATTTTCAAATGAATAGTGCTGCAGTTTCATAATTTTGTTAGAATATTTTGGCTGATCCAAAATTCATGAGAATTTTTGTATGTTCTCTCTGAGTAGTGTAGAATTTTATAAAAATATTGTTTGTCATGTTTAAGTACTTTCTGCAGTAGGTAAAAATCCCTAAAATAAATGGAAAGTGGATTTTTGCACATTTTTAATTAAATCTAGGTAACTCCAAAAATCACCAAAATTTATGTGTCTCTGTTTGGCATGGAAGGCTATCTGTTGGTGAAGTTTGGTCCCAATTGGAATTAGTTTGCTCTTGTATTAAATAGATATGGGTTTATTAAATAGTAAAAAGAAGTGTAGAAAATGAATTTAGGATTTGTGTGACTTTGGAATTGATTGTGGTTCTAGGTCAAACCCATTTAAGACCTAGAACACCCTAGTGATGCCATTTTATGCTTGTCATATGTTTAGTTCCTTATTTCTGGCATATGCTCTTTTCTGCATCGCATTCATACATGCATTGTTGCACACGTGTAGTGCCGGTAAACGAGGAAGTCAAAGTCGAGGTGCCTGGAGGAGAAGGTTTCGAGGTGGTTCTTGAACCTGAAAGCTGTGGTGCTCCTGCCCCGACTGTTTTTGCGTTGCAAGGCAAGCCCCGGTGCATTCAACCCTCTATTTATAAATGCTTTTATCACTGGAGTTAATCAACTGCATTAAGTTGTTAGGAGTTGCGTGATGAAACAATTGATGCATTTACCATCCTTGACTACTTGTTATCCAAGGAACCTAATGATTTGAAATGAGTTGAAAAATGCTTAGTCATGCTTAAATTTTAGAATTGCAAAAATGCTAATTTAAACTTGATATTTGGAATGAAGAATTATCAAGGGATGGGTATGAGTCCATGTATGATGGCAGGGTCCTTTGGCCAGGACACTGTTATTGTAATGGATGGGTGAAAGCCCATGTTTGGTTTTGGGTAATTGATGAAACCTAGTTTGCTAACGATTGCTCTAAGTGTTTCATGAGAATTGATTAGCAAATGGCAAAATGGAGCAAAGGACCGGGTCGGTGGAGGACACAAGTGAAGGGCAATGACGGCATCCATGCAAATGGTATAAGTCCATCATCATAGGTGTCCACAAGGTCCATCAAGAGATGAGAAGGAAGTTGATAAGAAACCGGGAGCTCAAGGAAAAGGTATAACCAATAGGAGCTCTTTTGGTTTTGGTGATCAAGACTCCATAGAGGGAGTGATCACATTCAGGATAGATAGCCGTACTATCAAGAGGGGCGAAATCGTTGATGAAATATGGTTATCAAGTGCCACTAGGTGTTCATAATCATTGCATATGCATATAGATGCTAGTGACACTAACAAACCCCTGGAAAACTCTTTTGAAAAGGCTAACACACGTGCACAAGGTGTAGAACAATTGGTGTTAGCACATGGGAACAAAGGGTGAAAGGTTTGAGTGAAAATCCTGAGAAAACAGAGCGTCGGACCGTAGAGTCTCAGAGCGTCGGACCAATGTCTTCGGTCCGACGGCTAACACTGCTGTGAGCGTCGGACGCTTAGTCTCTGAGCGTCGGACCATTAGTCGAAGCGTCCGACGGTGCAGATCGTGCGAGAGATGACACGTGGCGAGCTCTGAGAGCGTCGGACTCTCGGCTTTAGTCCGACAGTGAGCGTCGGACCAACGTCCGACGGTTTTCAGGGCTCGGGGAGCTCTCTGGAAGCGTCGGACGGCCGCGTTCGTTAGTCCGACGCGCTGTGTAGTTTCAGTCCGACGGTGCAGTGGCAGTGGGCGTCGGACCGCGGGTGTTAGTCCGATGACCCACCGTCCGACGGTTCGTTTTGGCGCGAGGAAATAGCCGTTGTGATCCAACGTTCGACTTCAAACGGCTAGTGACACGTGGCGTTCATCCGAGGCGTCGGACCGTGCGGATTAGTCCGACGCCCTGGCCGTCGGACAGTCCGACGGTACGCAGAGAATTGAAAACGGCTAGTTTTTGTGTGTGGCTTATAAATAGTCACTTGGCCGGTTTGGGGAGCATCTCTTGGCACTCCTAAACATCATAACATACTTGTGAGCCTTCCCACTCCACTCTCACTCATCCTACTTGATTGTGTTCATCATTTGGTGAGTTTGGAGAGCATCAAGTGCATTGCATTGATAGAGATCATCTAGAGGCACTTGGTAGTGGTGATTCGCAGCGGTTTCTCTTGTTACTCTTGGAGTTTGCCGACTCCTAGACGGCTTGGAGCTGCGAGGATCGTTGAGGGGAGTTGGTGATTGTCTCCGCCTCCGATCGGTGAAGTTGTGAGGGGTTCTTGAGCCTATCCCCGCGGGAGATCGGGAAAGGCATCTTTAGTGGATTGCTCGTAGCTTGGTGGATCCCCATCTTGTGTTGGTTGTGCGGCACCCTTGAGAAGGGTTTGGCGTGTGATGCCAATTAGCGCGTGAACCTCCAAGTGGGTGTATCGCTACAACGAGGACTAGCTTGCCGGCAAGCAAGTGAACCTCGGTAAAAAATCTTGTGTCATCTCTCTACCGAGGATTTCCCTTATATGTGATTAATTGGTTATATTGGACTTCATATCTTCTCTTCACCGGCGGTATTGAAATCACCTTTACTCTTTACATTTGTGTATTTATCTCTTGTGTAGCTTGTTAGTTAGTTGCTCACTTAAGAGTAGTGTAAAGTAGTAACTTAGTCTTTGAGTGTGAACTAGAGATCATAGTGTAGTATACTTGTCTAATTGGCTTGCATAGTATAGTTTAGAGCTAGTGCTTTGCAAAGCTTGCTATTGTTACTAATCGGCTTGTGAAGTGTTGTTTGTAGATTTTTATAGGCTATTCACCCCCCTCTAGCCATTTAGGACCTTTCAATGGGTTTCCCGAGTGATCGGCCATCTGTTTGGGTTAGAGTCCCAACTGATCGTCATCATCGGGAAAGGTATTTGAAAACCGGGCAGAATCCAGGGTATTTGGGTTAGAGTCCCAATGCATGGTCTCTGACGGAAAGCAGTAGGGACCGTTCGTTGTAAGGCCTGTTGTGATCATGATGAACAGCCTAGCCACATACCAATTCGGAAAGCCTAGGGTCAGGTCGCTCTATTGCTGGAACCGACAACCGCGCACTGGGAGTGGAGAGATGGCGAGAGTAGCGTGTACCCACGTGGCCGGCGTGCCTGGAGACTAGTGGAGTACTGTGCTCTCGGGTGGCGTAGGACCGGGTCCGGAATAGAAAAGCCGTGACAATGGGTTGGTATATGCAAGCTTAAGTGCTACATATGCAGTGTGGATAGAAACCCTAGCTGGGTATACTTACTTGATTCGAATCAACGTGCTCCTCGGTTATGGAGACTTGATCCTCACGTCTACCTCGAAAAGTGGTTCGAAGAATAGGATGTTTGAGAATGATGAAAAGAATAAGATAGATGGAAAAGATGAATGATGACTTATGATATTAATAAGGTTATTCAATGAGCAAAAATACTGAGACAGGATAGTAATGCTTTTCCGCTAAACTCTTACCTCCTGCTAAGCCTTACCCCTAACCTTGCATTCCAAGAGTCAGATATTTTCCTTAGTCGGGTAAGTCTTGCGGAGTACCCAGTACTCAGGGTTTGTTAACCCCGTTGCAGGAGGGCCACAGCCGGAGATTTGTCTCGACCCCTGTTGTGCTACAGTGATCGAAGAGGATAGTGGTGAGGAGTGAAGGACCCGTGGGCTGGGTTCGATTATCTACTATCTATTTATGTTCTATCGCTGTTCCAGTGCCACTGCTACTGTTTTAAGTTGGTTTGTAATAACTACACTTATTTACTATTTGAACTCGGTTTGTAATTTAAGTACTAGTTAATCTTCCGCATTTACTCTGATGTATTTTGATTATGAAATGTTGTAACTCTGTAATGGCTTCGCAATGGAGATCCTGTCGGCTTACGGGCACTGATGTAGCCCGGCAGGGCTGCCTCGATCATTTGGAACACGGGTACGACTGTCAGAGGTCATTAGTGACGATGACAGGTGCCTGTGGGCCATGTGATTAAGGCGGTTCTGTTACAAGTGGTATCAGAGCGATCTATTGCTAAATCATTACGGAGTTGTTTTCGAAAACTTCAAAATATTTTGGATCTAAAATTTAAGTTAACTATTTTGAGTCCAAAACTACTTTTCTTGTCTTACTCTGTACTAGGAGTAGGGTGGCATGTGGAACAATATTATTACTATTATTATTGTTAAGCCCTATGTCTGAAGTATGTTATTAATATTTATTTACCTGCATTGATTTAAAATTTGCGTAAGAACGAATCATGCATCATGTTGATTCACATGTTAATAACTTCCTCCCTAATGTTGGGTTTTGGGATAGGATTTACCAACCTGTTCATGCTAGCCTGTTCTATCTTGTCTTACCCTCACTTTGTCCAGCTGGCTCGCACGAAGCTGACCGCACGCAAGATGGTGGGACCGCGTGGCATTCCTCGTCACCAGCTCGCTCCTAGCCATGAGGAGGGCGAGGGCTCAGGCAACCGTCGCCGCAGTCGCAGGGAACTCAAAGAGGAGATCAGGGCACTCAAGGCCGAGGCGAGGCTGATGGAGGAGGACTTTGACCGAGCTGTGCGCAACCACTACAGGGATGTGCGCACCAACCGCGACCTGCACCGAGAGATTCACCAGGTCGAGGCCGAGGTGCAGGCGGCCATGGAGCGGGAGGCGGCAGCGCTGGAGCGTGAGCAGGTGGCAGTCCAGCAGAGAGACGAGGCTTTGGGGCGCGAGCAGGCCGCCCTTGAGCGTGTGGGCCATGTGATTAAGGCGGTTCTGTTACAGTCCCTGGAAAATACAGAACATGCAAAACTCGTGGAAACTGTCAGTTAAAACCCTAGACTAGTATGTTTTCATGTATCCTTTTGTGTCTAAAGTTCTAATAAAAGTTGACGTTATCGACCGTCAACAACTCCCCCAAACTTACCTTTTGCCAGTCCCTTGGCAAACAAACTAAGCCTAATTACTAATGTATTTGGATCAGGAGTTGCTACAATGCTTTTATTCTTTCCAAGTACACATGCTTTCAAACAGAAATTCTCCTCCAGATTAGACAATGACTGCTCTAACCTTCAGACTTACTCATTTTACCTTTAACTATAGATCTTGACAACCCTCGCATAAGTCTTGAGCAATTGAAAGATAGAACAATTAAGTCAAGTACTATGTCTCAAATTCTTCACAGTACTAGTATTTTGGAGTTTTACAAGTTTTCGAAATAAAACTCAGAGCTTAATTGTATGACACCCTCAAGTCTCTCAGTATATATGGTATTTGTGGATCTCACTTAAGGCATTAATGTTATGCCTTCCTATAATTAAGGATTATAGTGGAGCTCATAGGAGTGGCAATAATAAGGTTTAAGCATACATGCAATTCATATGTTGTAAAGTCAAACGACGGATCCACAGAGAATCGAGGCATACAATCAAATCAAGATGTGCATGTGTATGGAATATGGTGGATAGGTGTATATGAGGTGGCTAATCCTAATTCTACTTATGCTCTTTGGAAATGATTCACTCTCCTTTAGAACTTGGAGGAACACATGGGCTATCTTTATTCTTTCTCTTTCTCTCTTTTTTCTCATTCAGGAGGCGGGCATCTAGTACCCATTGTTTTAATGCTGGGACACTTGTCCATTTTTTACTCCCTTTTCTTTTCATACTTTTGCATAGCCACATGCATCTAATACATGATTTGGAGAGATAACAATAGTAAAAACTTAGAGCATTTATAACAGGGCTGTCCTATGGAGTTTATATATTTTTGGTGTTCACTCCCAGTGTAGGAGGAAACATTTTTATGATGAACATAGATGAAAGTGGAAATGGTTGCGATTACTCCCAGGGTAGGAATAATGCATATGTGCTGAAGTGTGTACGTGATCTTGGTTTTAAAAGCATGACAAGACTCTCATATGGTATTCAACAAAGGTTGACTAAACTCAATGCAAAGCAAGCAGCATGAATGTGCAAAAGTTTCCTATCTCTAAATGTATAGTATATGGCTTTGTTAGGAATTCACATTTTGTCATACAAGAGCTCATCATGTAGATTTTAAGTTTTTAAAAATAAATCTCTAGAACTTAGTAATGCTAGGAATAAGATAAATAGTAGCTCAATCTTCATGAATCATATCAATCAATTACCTAGACTTAGCTCGAGCATATGCCTCCACAAGTTTCAGGTTTAGAGTAAATTCTCAGATTAAAACAGTAGTATCCAAAACTCAGGAGAATCTAAATTTGACAACTAGGCACTTGAAATGAATTATGGCAGAGCAACTATTCATCATCTTCAAAAATAGAATTTTAGTGTTCATCAATTTTTAATTTGGTTCTAGCCTAAACTGACTGTAAACAAACTCTAATATATAGCTAAATATTTATTTGGTTTTTAAATTTTTTTCTTACTAGCTAACTCACGGGAAAAAGTGATATAGTAATAATAATAATAATAAGATAGGAAATTTATACTTAGCTGGATTTTAATTGAAGGACGCCCTCCCCCAAGCTTGACGTTTGACAGGGTCTTTGATGTTGCAAATTGAGTGATCCTTATGGGAGCAGGTGTATCGACAGCGTAAAGGTGTCGGGTTGACTAGCTCTTTGATCTTGTATTTTTTCTGTGAAACTCAATTGCCAACAAAGATACCAAATCTTATGGAGAGGGGTTAGGTTTAGTACAACTCCATGGTAAGTGATTGATTTTATATTTCCAGCAGAAGCTTCATAACTGAGTGGACCTTCATGTGCCCACATATTTTTGGGTTTTTTTCTAAAAGGTGTAGACCTTCATGTGCCCACATATTTTGGTATTTTTTTAGATTTTCCTATGATACTATGGTGAACCTTCATGTGTTCACATATTTTTTATTTTGTGATTGTATAAAGTAGACTCAATAAGCGCATAGGTATAATTACCTGATAACTAGATGATGCTCCTCCCCAAGCTTGATGTTTGCAATACTTGGTGCTTGAATGTTTCTCAGAGTGAACTAATAGTAGTCCTGGTGGGTGCCACTAATAGACTCTCTCCTTAGTCATAATATTGTTCTTGCTTAGTTATACTCCAACAAGAAAACCAAAACTCGAGGCTTGAATTTATAATGGGTTAGCGGTCAGCCAATGAGCAATTGATTATTCTTTGAGTTGATTTTAATTAATAGATTTTAGCAGGATTCTAACAGGATTCTCTTTTTGGGGTTTTTCTATATTTCTTATGCAGAAATCAAAAATGTATGCACGCTATATATGTTTTTTTTGCCACCACAGGAAATATTCATTCCCATGGGGCTTAGGATTTTCATAATGCAATAAGGTAAATACAAAAACTACTACCATTCTGTTTTTATTTTTATGCCACCACAGTAAATGTGCCTACAGGGTTACCATAGGTTCATTCACATATGGCTTTAATATTTATGATGCAGTAAATAAAGCAGTAAATATTTTTGTTATTTTTTTAATATGCAAAAAATGATTATGCTAAATGTGTTAAAGTAAAATTATTAATGAATGCTAACTTAATTAGATAACTACCATTCTAACCTTATGGCTAGGGTACGGAATTTAAAGTCTACCGACAGGACTTAGATAAAGGAGAGTACTTACTCAGTAGGTTCATCGTCTGAGGTTATGTAGAGGTATAGACCCGTATACCCGTATGGCTAAACATGGGCCGAGTCATCCGACCAGGTCCGGACTGCCAAGGACGCGTCGTCTACATGTTCTCCTGAAGATCACGTGTATCCGCCGAAGACTTGGCGGGCAAGGAAATATCTTTCCTGATATCTAGCCGATTAGTTTCCTTATTCGGTTAGGATTGTAATCTGATATGTATGATAAAACCGACTTGTAACCCTGCCCCCCGGACTATATAAGGCGGACAGGGGATCCTCTCAATTCAGCTAATCTACTAGCAATACAATACAGCAACACACATGACGTAGAGTATTACACCTAACTGCGGCCTGAACCTATATAAATCTCGTGTCTCATGCTTCTAGCGTGGTTCTTGCTCGTCTCAGGCGCACCTTCACCGATCAATCTACTACCTTGGGCATACCCCTCGATTGACTATCGCCGGTATTCCGTCGACAGTTGGCGCGCCAGGTAGGGGGTGTGCTTCCTGATCCATGGCGAACTTTCAAGCTCCATCGAGCTCCCGACACCGGGTCAGATCTTTACGGTGGGATCCATCACCTGGATCATCGGCCCCGACGGTGAAGGAAAGATCCTGGATATGGCCCAGATCGCATCTACTCTGACTCCTCCAGCAACCTCCGTCCCAACAAGAAAGCTGCCACGCTACATCCGAAAGGCCGTCAACAACGACGAACTGATCGGATCCATAGATCGGATCTCCCAAGGCCTGTCCGAGAGTCTCCAGATCTTGGAGTCGACTGCAAATCGCTTTTAGCGCCCATCGATGGCGCAGCGATCTTCTCCGCTTCACCAGGACATAACTCTGTCCATCACCATCACTCCTCGGGGACGCATCGTCGAGTTACGACCCCGAGCAGACACGCTTTCGAGGGTTTCCGACCACAACCACCCGAGTGGCTATATGTCGTTCGGTCTGCGGAATACGGCTTCCAGTTTCGCGCATCTACTACGCTCCTCCGGCCACACTTCCCCCTAGCACATCGGCACCAGCTCCAGCTTTATCATCGCCGACAACGACTTCTCCGGCCTCGACGACGTGGAAGGCGGCGATCTCACTGATCTGCCACCCCCCACTGGACGGTTCATCGGCGAACCCGTCCTCGCCATCAGCAATGACAGCGCTCCTCCTCCGAATGAAACTGAAGTGGCCCGAGCAGCCGCGAGGGGAGAAACGCCCACCGAAGACGACGTTGCTAGCTGCAAGCCGAGGCAAGGAAGGACACCGTGCGGAACTTAGAGCCAGAATTCGATTTGGTCGGCAAACACCAGGTCTATAAGACACCAAGTGTAAACGTCGCTGTCGCGATAGAGGAGGCCAAAAGACTGGTCCCGACACCTGAAGTAGAGCGCCTTACGGCTTACCTCCAGGCAGCCCAAGTCCAGATCAACGAAGAACGCCAGTTACCACCTCCATCACATTCCACTGCGTCGCCCACCGACATCATTCACGACGATGGTGGTCACTCCCGCGGCGGCCGGAGACGTCGTCACCAAGACGTAGACCAGGAGGTCAACCAGTCTGACCTCCGTGAAAATCTGAAGACCAGAGATCTCTCGGGGCACATCGAGAATCGGAGGGAAGCTAGGCACCCAGCAGAGACTGAGCGCCGCAAAGAATGTGACGAGGCGCACGGCCCTCCGATCAATGACAAAAATGCTCCTGGACTCCCCTTCACGGCAGAACTCCAGGCAGCACGCTGGCCGTCGAACTTCAAGGTCGTTGGCGTCGAGACATACGACGGCACCGTCGATCCCACCAAGTGGCTTACCGTCTATGAGATCGCGATCAAAGCTGCCGGGGGGAACTCCGATGTCATGGCAAATTACTTGCCTGTTATGCTCAACGCATCCGCCAATAAATGGCTACTGAGCCTGAAGCCGAACTTCATCGACACTTGGGACCAGCTGAGGGAGTAATTCATGAACAACTACAGTGCCACCTGCAAGCAGCCTGGCACGAAATTTGATCTTGAGAAGCTCCAGCAGGCGTCGCGAGAATCATTGCGGGATTATATTCGGCACTTCTCAGAAACCAGAAACAACATTCCAGGCGTCACGGATGCTGAGGCTATCTCCGCTTTCATATGTGGCCTCCGACCTGATGAGGAGCTCCAGAGAAAGTTGTACCGCAGCAGACCAGACTCCATCGCCGAGATGCTGCGTATCGCCAACAAGTATGCCGAGGGGAGCGAGGCGGCCCGTCCATAGCCGCCTCCACTTCCCTGACACCGCGAGGACACCGGCCACCGATCTGATTGGCACCTTGATGACCGAAGAGCCCGGCGACACCACCATCGCGGCGAACGCGATCGCCGCGACCAACATCGCTCCGATCGACGTCGCCACGATGAACCGGATGGCTCCAGGGCTGGAGAAAGGTGTCGCCACTACCAAGTCTACAACACCCGACCAGCCCAGAAGCGTAATTACGAAGAGGCTTATGACAAGCTCCTCGATAGTCAATGCCCGATCCACAAGTTCCACAAGCATACCATGAGAGAATGTTATGGTTTCTCCAAAGCGTTCCAAGAAGAAGACAAGAAGAGAGCTCGCATAGAGTCCGAGAGAGACAAGCGCGATGACAACAACGACCAGCCTCCAGGCTTCACTGAAGCTCACCGAACGGTCTCCACGATCATTGGTGGCCGCATAGCCATGGAGTCGAAGAGAGAGCAGAAGCTCGTCGCTAGACACGTCAACTCCATCGCCAACCGTGACGCCTCCATCACCGACTTGAGATTTCCCCCTTGGTCGCACAAGGCCATCACCTTCAACAGAGATGACCTGTGGACGGAGATCCCGTACATAGGGCGCTTCCCACTTATCCTTGACCCGGTGATACGCAAGACACGGTTCCGCAAGGTGCTGATTGACGGTGGCAGTGGCCTCAACATCCTGTTCTCCGGAGCCGCCAAGGAGCTTGGACTCCGAGCAGAAGACCTAGAGCCGACCACTGCTCCATTTTGGGGAATCGTCCCAGGGCAGCCCTCCTACCCTCTGGGACAGATCAATCTGCCTGTCCAGTTTGGGACACCACAGTGCTTCCGTATCGAGCACATCGACTTCTTGGTGGCCGATTTCGACGCCGCGTATCACTCCATACTCGGTCGTCCAGCTTTGGCTAAGTTTGGGGCCATCCCCAACTATACCTACCTCGTCATGAAGACGCCAACGGAGACCGGCATCCTTATGGTTCGCTCCAACCGCCAAGTCGCATACGACTGCGAAAAGGAGGCCATCTCCATGGCAGAAGCCACCGACATCTCCATCCTGATGAATACGTGCACAGTGGGCGCACAGAAGCTGGTGCCCGAAGAACAGGTCATCCCGGAGAAGACCCTACCCAGAGTTGCTACCAAGAGCAAGAAGACAAAGGACATCGTCCTCGTTCCCGGTGACCCGAGTAAGACTACTCACATCGGGGCAGATCTTGACCCCAAATAGGAAGACGCGCTCGTCAGCTTCCTCAGAAAGCACGTCAGCGTTTTCGCGTGGAAACCCGCGGACATGCCTGGCGTACCAACGGAGCTGATCGAGCACTCCTTGAATGTCTCGAAGACCGCCAAGCCCGTCAAGCAGAAGCTCCGGCGTTTCTCTCCAGATAAGAAGGAGGCTATTAGGGTAGAAATAGCTTGGCTCCTAACTGCCGACTTTATAAAAGAGGTGTATCATCCCGATTGGTTAGCCAATCCAGTTCTTATAAGAAAAAAAAATAATGAATGGAGAATGTGCGTTGATTACACCGATCTCAACAAACACTGCCCTAAAGACCCCTTCGGTCTCCCCCGTATCGATGAAGTCGTCGACTCCACAGCCGGTTGCGAGCTACTCAGCTTCCTCGACTGCTACTCTGGCTACCACCAGATCGCTTTAAAGGAAGAAGACCAGGAGAAAACCTCCTTCATCACTCCCTTCGGGGCATACTGCTACAAGACCATGTCCTTTGGTCTGAAGAATGCTGGTGCGACATACCAGCGGGCCATCCAGGCATGCCTCAAGGATCTCATTTCTGACATCGCCGCAGCTTATGTCGACGACATCGTCATAAAAACTCGGAAGGCTGAAGACCTCATCTCCAATCATGAAGCAGTCTTCAAAAAGTTGAATGAATTCCAAAGGAAACTGAACCTCTCCAAGTGCATTTTTGGCGCACCGTCGGGCAACCTGCTCGGTAACATCGTCAACAAACGAGGCATACTCCCCAACCCAGAAAAGATCGAGGCCGTCATGAGAATGAAGCCTATGGGGACATAAACCCCCGGTACTACAAGACATGACATGGGCCACACCATTAGAGCTGGCCTAGCCCAAAAGATAAAAGACGTGCGGTGCAAGACACTGCACCGCACGGTTATTGTACCAACTTGGATAGTTTACTTGTAATTTTGTCCCTTCAGACTATATAAGGAGGGGCAGGGATAGATCCCACAACCCAGATCCAATCTCATCTCATCTCATAGCAATACAATACAGCAACACACAGGACGTAGGGTATTACGCCTAACGGCGTCCTGAACCTGTATAAATCTCGTGTCTCACGCTTCCAGCATAGCTCTTGCTCGTCTCAGGCGCACCTTCACCGATCAATCTACTACCTTGGGCATCCCCCTTGGTAGACTATCACCGGTATTCCGTCGACAAAGCCCCCGACCAACGTCAAGGATGTTCAGAAGCTCACTGGGTGCATGGCGGCCCTAAGCTGATTCATCTCCAGGTTAGGCGAAAAAGGCCTCCCCTTCTTTAAGCTCCTCAAGGCAGGCGAAAAATTTGTCTGGTCGGAAGAAGCCAACCAGGCCTTCAAGAACCTAAAGCAGTTCCTGGTACATCCTCCGCTCCTTACAGCACCCAAAAAGGACGAAACTCTGCTACTCTATATCGCCACGACAAGCAATGTCGTCAGCATGGCTATAGTTGTCGAAAGGGATGAAGATGGTCACGCATAACCGGTCCAACGACCAGTCTATTTCATCAGCGAAGTCTTGAACGAGTCCAAAGCTCGCTATCCGACGGTGCAGAAGCTGATCTACGCCATCCTCGTCACGTCACGCAAGCTCCGTCACTATTTTGAAGCCCACCCAATCATAGTGGTCACCCAACATCCTCTCGGCAACATCCTACGTAACAAAGATACCAACGGCAGAATCATGAAATGGGCTGTTGAGCTGGGGACTTATTCTCTGGAGTTCCACAGCCGAACGACGATCAAGTCTCAGGTGTTGGCTGATTTCATCGCCGAATGGACGGAAGTGCAGGAGCAAGTACCAACCGAGCACGAGGAACACTGGACGATGTATTTCGACGGGTCCCTCAGCATTGGAGGCGCAGGCGCCTGCGTACTCCTCATATCTCTGACCGGCGAACGCCTCCGCTACGTATTGAGAATCTATTTCAAAGCTATTGGCGCAAAAAGTGGTCTCCTAAGCCCAACACACCAGCGAAGCCGGAAATGACCCTTGAGGCAGTAAAGCTCTCGCAGATCCAGCTAGCTTCGAACCCGGTCTGAGAGTGTCAGTAACACCCAAGCGTGCCAGTCAATTTGACCTGCAATTGACAAGAAAAAATATAGTAATCAGTAATCACAGGGCGAAACTAACCGGTGTGTCCAGGTAGTTCCAACTGTATGGCTCGAAGAGCCGATGTGATGGGAGATCGACTAGAAAGCCGATTCCGTTATGTTATGAACCGATTGTAGCGAAACATGCATTATAACCCAAGTTAACCGATTCAGACATGAATTCAATGACATATACTTGCATTAGACAGAAATATGCTATAAAAGATGTAGTCACAGCAAGCTAACATGATCATAAGATGTCTCAATGTAAAACAAGATGAAATCGTCTATTTCAGCCGATTTAGTGTATACGAGTAACATACAAGCCTATAAAGCAAACAATGTTTCAACTCTCCGGCTAATAGATCTAAATCACAATCTTGCAACAGCAGTCATGATGAAGTTGCAACTTAGATCCGTTAACCTTTGAATCTAGACAAAGTTTATTTTATTACTTGAGTGCGACCCGTATCTAATCTAGATCCAAAATACAACCGGCTGGTGCAAAGCATTCTATCTTATCAATATAAAGCAAATGGAAAACATAATTCGTTGAACATATAGATCTATTAGATATAAGCCGACGCATATGGATCAAGACGGGCAAATTGATGATTGCTTTAAATAATAAACAATGAACATAAGCAACATCGGTAACTTAATGAATCCAGCTAAACTGCCAAATTTAACTAGAGCCGATAACTAATCCATGCATGCAAACCATCTTAATCTATAGCCTGTCCACCGGATGACGTTAACTAATAGATTAATCAAGCAAACAAACACGAATTGATAACTAATCCGCGCGTGAAAACCGTCCTAATCTGCATCTCGTCCACCGGATGACGGTTAACACAGATTGATCGGGTAAACCAGCGTGAATCATCCTTGACTCACTGTGCTTCGCACGTCCACCGGATGACGCTAAAAAGACATAGTTTAACAGGGGGTTGATGATACTTACAAGCAAGCCTGCGTCCACCGGATGACACCCAGTCTGGATGAAGTAACTCGCCGGACTCGACTGACTCTAGGGTTTGTTGGCCGGAGCCGAAAGTTGTGTTGTATTGATGTTGTTGTATGTTTTACAATGGCTGAGGGCTTATATTTATACCCTGAGCGTAGCTAGAGTCCTAATCGAATTACAACTCATTAATAGATAATGAAACCAACAAACTATCCTATATCTAAGGTAACTTGGAGTCCCAACTTCCCTTTCATAACGGACTCCGATCGTGATCGCATCTTGGCAGTGCGGACTCTGGATGACGTCACCAATACCGACGCTGCACGCCTCCTGTCACCTTCGCCCGATAACCGATTCACCGTTCAATCGGCTATTTTCCTTCCTTCCGCTGGACGGAATCTGCTTCCGAGATCGGTTATCCTCCTCCGGTATCGGCTATCGGCTCCCAACCCAAAATTCGGTGTTAACAAAAGCCTCCAACAACGCTGCCGAATATGAAGCCGCCATCCACGGCCTACAGATCGCATCCGAGCTCGGCATCCAGCGGCTGATGGTGTATGGGGACTCTGCTCTGGTTATAAATTAGGTAAATAAAGATTGGGACTGTAACAACGAGAAGATGGACATCTACGTCGCCGCAATCAGAAAGCTTGAAGCAAAATTCTTGGGCATCGAGTTTCACCACGTCGTCCGAGCTGAGAACCAGGCAGCCGACGAGCTATCTAAGCTCGGTTCGTCATGAGCTGATATTCCTCCCGGCGTCTTCGTTCAAGATTTTGTCCGTGCCTCCATCCCAAAAGAAGAAGAGGCCGAAGCGCTCCCGTCCGGTCAGATAGTAGCTTGTATTTCTGATTCTATAGATGATTGGAGGGCAACCTTCATCGCCTATCTGCTCGAAGCCAAAATCCCCGAAGACAAAATAGAACCAGAACATCTTGTGAGATGGTCCAAGAATTACGTCCTCATCGACAACAAACTCATGCGCAAAAACGCCAACAGCGAAGTATTCCAGAAGTGCGTCACACGCGAAGAGGGCATCAAGATACTCCAAGAAATGCATGGAGGCATGTGTGGAAACCACGCAGCCTCATGCACCCTGGTCGGTAAAGCTTTCCGAGTAGGATTCTACTGGCCTACCGCCATCCAAGATGCCGAGAAGATTGTACGCCACTGCGAAGCGTGCCAGTTTTTTGCAAAGCAGATACATGTCCCAGCGCAGGAGCTACAGACCATACCTGCATCTTGGCCCTTTTCCATGTGGGGACTCGACATGATAGGTCCTTTCAAGGCGGCTAAAGGGGGCTACCATTGCGTGTACGTCGCCATCGATAAATTCTCCAAATGGATTGAGTACAAGCCATTGGTGAAAGCAACGGCGGCCAAAGCTGCGGAGTTCTTCAATGACATCTCTCATCGTTTCGACCTTCCGAACAGCATCATCACCAACCTCGATACCACCTTCATTGGGAGTGATTTCTGGGATTTCTGTGACGAAAGAAGCATCGTGGTAAAGTATGTCTCGGTGGCTCATCCTCGAGCTAACGGACAGGTTGAAAGGGCAAACGGAATGTTGCTCGACACCCTCAAAAAGCGCCTACACGAAGTCGTCGAAAGAAGTCTGAGAAACTAGATCAATGTGTTGCCAGCAGTCGTCTAGGGCTTGCGGACACAACCTAGCCGGAATACCGGCGTATCTCCTTACTTTATGGTCTACGGATGAGAAGCAGTGCTACCAGCCGACATCGCTTTTTGAGCTCCTAGAATTGAGAACTACAATGAAGAAAGGTCTGATGGTGTACGAGCAGAGGACATCAACAGACTCGAAGAAAAGCGTCTGGCCTCCTCCGTACGCACGGCCAAATACCTGGAGGGGATACGGCGATATTATAACCGGAACGTCAACGGCAGGTTCTTTGCGGTCGGCGACCTCGTCCTTCGGTGCAAGCAGAGCAAGGAGGGCATGCACAAGCTTTCTTCTCCATAGGAGGGACCATACATGGTTAGAGCCGTAACTCGGCCAGGCTCGTACAGGCTGTGTGACTTGATGGCATTGACATCCCCAACTCCTGGAACATTGAGCACCTACGTCACTTCTATCCTTGACAGAGTGTCGAGGCAGCTATGTGTATTTTTGTTTCATTACTTCAATAAAAATCATATTGCTTCTATACACATGTATATCTACAATCGCAGATCAGTGAATTCGTCGCCAATGCGTGAGATCGCACCTGCTCGGGCAGCACGACTTCGCCAATGCATAAGCCCTGCACCTGCTCGGGTAGCACGACATCGCCAATGCGTAAGCCCCGCACCTGCTCGGGCAGCACAACTATGACTATGTGTAAGTCCCGCACCCGTTCGGGCATCCTAGCCACGTCAACGCATAAGCCCTGCCTTCGACAGGCCGCCCCACTTCGCCACTTCATCGACCGCCCTGATAGATTCGGGAAGCCATTGCCCACGATAAGCGTAACCCCCGCCAGGCACGGGCAGCTTCGCCACCACGTAAACCCCAGGGACGCCTGGGCCGTTAAGTCTTCGCTAACACGTAAGCCCCGGGGACGCTTGGGCAGGTTAGCAGCGTCTCCAAAAGCCCCGTCGAAAGAATTGGGCACCGGTCGTCGATCACTCTAATGAGTTGTACGCTCTGGCCTCATGTTGATCAATCAAAGAAAAAACGTCATGAGAGCGTTCGAAGTACTACTAGGTTACTACGCGACGAAAATTCAACTAACGTTATAAGAGCAAAAGCGAATTTACATAAACTTCATAGGGAGCGTTTTTTCACATAATGTGACTTCTGATCACATTAATCATCGTTTGTTGCAAAAAGCAATCTACAATTTCTGTGCAGGTGTCTTCAAGTATTCTCCGTGGGGAACAGCTGCATATCTGCTGCCAAGAGTTCCGTCGCGGGCTTCGCCTCCTCCTCCAGTTGATCCTCCTGCTGCTCGGTGGTGCCACGGGCGTACCCTCCCTTCACCCTATCGTTGTTAACTCCAGGGTAATGAGAGCGCACTACACCAAGCACGTGGGCTGCAGCATTCTCCACTACATTAGTGCAGAAGGCCTTGAAGTGCCGCAGCGCTTCACGGCTACGGCGGATGATGTCAAAAGGCCTCGGCGCGTCTGCAGGAGGATCGCCTGGAGCATACTCGTCAATGTCCAGGATAGATATGACACCTTCCACCATGGCGTCATAGCAACTCTCGGCAGCTTCAAGGCGCTGGGACAGATCGTTCATTTGTGCTCGGGTCCTCTGTTTGGTTTCTGTTTATAACAAAAGGCAAAAATCAAAAGTTTCAACAAGAGGCACTGAGGCACTCCACAAGCAAAAGAAACTCACCTAGGCATGCTTCTTCATTCCTCCGAGCAGCTTCCTGCAGCAAGGACACTTCGCCGTCCAGCTCTTTGACTGAACCAAGAAAGACGACGGATCAACATTCCCTTAAAGAAGCAAAGTGGACAAGATAGGACGTATTAAGACGCATGTACCTCGGCATGCGGCTCCCTCCAACATATTAGTTAGATCTGAGTGTCAGAGATAATAAAGCTCAGCAATGAGAATGGACCGGGATACAATAAATGGGGCTATAACAGTCTCTATACCTTTTTTATCCTGCAGGAGCTTCTGTTCGGCCTCCATCAGATCATTGCAGTGTAAGTGCAATGTGTCGCGCTGCTCGCGGAGGTCTTCCATCGCATTCTCTAGACGAGCATTCTCTTTCTCCAGCCTGGTGTTCTCCACCACGAGTCCAGCCACACGCTGCAGGGATTTTCTTCGATCTTCGGCCGTATCATGTACGGTCTGACCGACAAAGACAGAACATGATGAAAGAGCAAGCAAACAAGCCTCAAGAAAATTCAAGAAGGATATAGTTACCGGAACTTGCGAGGACAATTGCACTAGACGGCGGAGCACGTTCCTGAGATCGGAGCGGGTGCTTGAGATGTCCACCTTTAAGGCCTTCAGCTCTTCGTCTGCCGCTCCTTCCTCCACGATGACGGCATACTGATCGCCGATCCGCCTGAAGGTTCTGAGCACCACCGGCGCAGTCCCACCCGCAGCCTGACGGGAGATCTCCTCGACGTCCTGCTTCGGAAAAGTTACGCCCACTGGTGGTTGCTCGGGGATCTCCTGGCCTGACCCCGGTGCTCCTCCGAAAGAAGGCCCACCGGTCTGTGTATCTGCTCCCTGGTCGGAACCAGTGGGCGAGTTTCGGCTTGAAGAATGGCCTCTTCTGGCGTCTTCATACTGTCGTTCTGTACCCCGCGTTGAGGGTGGTGATGGTGGCAGCGGAGTCGACTCACGAGGTTGGTCGGATGGTGGCGCCTGCTCATGTGAGTCCAAGTTCGGCTGCTGCTCTGGCGGCGTCTTCGGCGACTCTTGGTCGGAAGGCCAGCTTGCGGTACCACCATCCTTCGTTGAGGCATCACCACCAGTCTCTCCACCGGCCATCCTCTCGATATCTTCGGCTAAAGGGTCCCTGAATAATAATACAAACTTCGTATAACAGAGCATATCGATCAGCAAAAAGGCAGCAAGAAAGAAGATCTGGGTATTCACAATTCTGAACGGCGACGTTTTCGCGCGAAGCTTCTTTTCGGACCAAAAGTCCCCTCTCATCGCCAGGCTTCTTGGTCAACGGGAACTCCCCTTTCTGACATTTCAGAGGGGGCCCGTCGTCATTACTGGAGCTCGGAATCACCACCTGGCGATGGGGTCGCTTCTCGGACAGCTTTATTGGCTTCTCAGGCCTCCGGACTTTGCTTGACGTCCCAGCTTTATCAGGCATGGGCTGCTTGCCACGAGCTTCTCGCTGGGAGGGGGTCTTCTGGTCCTCTTCCTCTTCGTCGGCTTCTGCATCGGAGGGCTCTGTGTCCTTATCATCGCTGCCAGGCTGATAGCGGTGTCGAGGATCAACTCCTTCAGGCCACTCCGCACTGGGCACCTCCGAGAAGTAGGCTTTCCGGTCCTGGCCATGTATCTTCAGCAAATCAAATAAGATGCTAAGGATCAACATCAAGACAAACGATGTAAGCAAAGGAATCTATAAAGGCATACCTCGGGTGGCGGATTTGCAATATGCAGTGCTTTAAGCTGACCTCAGTTATTGATCGACGCTTTGTTGTCGAACAACTTCTTCAGCTTTACCATGGTCTCCTCGGCTGACATCAGATCGGGGACCTCTCTGATTGGATCAGTTTTGCCAACCCACTCATATGCAGGATGAATCCTATCTTTGCAGGGTTGAACTCGGCGCCTCATGAAGTTGGCAGCAACTCCAACTCCATTCAGAGTCATCCCGTTCAGGATTTCCAGTAGTTCGTTTACTTGCACCATCTGATCGGATGTGGGTCTCGACGACCAGCTCGGTTTTCTTTCTGGTATCTGCTCGACAGCGCACCGAACAGGAGGGTCTTGATTTGGCAGATAAAACCACCTCTTGTTCCAATCATGAAGACTGGTGTTGAGGGGGCTAGAAAGATAATGGGCGGACATGCTGTCTCGGAGCTTAAGGTATACTCCCCCGGCAATTCGAGATCCCCCGTCGCTCGATTTTACAAGCATGTACAGGTGACGAAATAAATTGAAATGAGGAAGAATTCTGGCGAAGGCCTCGCAGAAGTGGACGAAAATAGAGATTATGAAAATGGAGTTGGGATGCAAGTGGCACAGCGAAATCTCGTAATAGTCAAGGAGTTTGCGAAGAAAGGGACGACAAGGAACACCAAACCCGCGGAGGAAATAGTCGGCAAAAACGGTTATTTCGCCGGTGTTAGGCATGGGGTACGGCTCACCTTCTGATGGCCTCCATCCGGCGGTGCCACAATTTAGGAGGAGTCCTTTCGCCACCAACTTCAAGATGCCCCTCTCCGTCATGGTGGACGGCTGCCACTCATTGTCGAGGCTGAGTTCTCCAGGCTGCGGCTTTTTACCCTTCTTCGAGGGTATGTGCGAACTCTTCCTGGGCGCCATTTCTTTATATTGAATGTGGGATTGGGTTACTGGAAGGTTGAATCGAAGAAACTTTGGCAGAATCGAGCTTTGAATCAAGGCTTTTTGAACCCTAGATGGCGGCGGCTAGGGCTAAGTGTAACGGTTGTTTGAATGGGTTTTGAGCGGCGGCGCGAGAGGGAAGACGAATCGTTTCATCTGCGAACAAGTCCTTATAAAGGGAAGTCTGGTGGTTTGGCTTCCTGCACAAGGCCCACAGGATGCTTTAGGGTTTCCGAGCACTAAACTGCTCGGGGACTTCGTCGCTTCGCCTGTACTTCCGAGCATAGGAGGTGCTCGGGGACTTCGTCAGCATTTCCGAGCACTGAACTACTCGGGGACTTCGTTGCTTTGCCTGTACTTCCCGAGCATAGGAGGTGCTCAGGGACTTCGTCGTCACTTCATCAGTGTTTCTAAGCACTGAATTGCTCGAGGACTTCGTCGCTTCGCCTGTACTTCCAAGCACAGGAGGTGCTCGGGGACTTCGTCGTCACTTCGTCAGCATTTCTGAGCACTGAACTGCTCGGGGACTTTGTCGCTTCGCCTGTACTTCCCGAGCACAGGAGGTGCTCAGGGACTTCATCGTCACTTCGTCAGCGTTTTTGAGCACTGAACTGCTTGGGGACTTCATCGCTTTGCCTGTACTTCTGAGCACAGGAGGTGCTCGGGGACTTCATCGTCACTTCGTCATTGTTTCTGAGCATTGAACTGCTCAGGGATTTCGTCGCTTCGCCTGTACTTCTGAGTACAGGAGGTGCTCGGGGACTTCGTCATCACTACGTCAGCACTTCCGAGCACTGAACTGCTTGGATGCTTCGTCGTTTCGCCAATATTTCTAGCACAGGAGGTGCTCGGGGACTTCGTCAATACTTCACATGATCACAAAGAATAAAGACTATGACCCTGACACTATGTGCCTGCGTCACCTACTATCAGGCTCGGGGACTAAGTGGATACACTTCACCTAACGGTGAAGGTATTGTTTCCGAGGAACCAAAAGTGGATACACTTCACCAAAGAGAAGGTTTTTCCAAATTTTTTCTGAGCTCCTTACATCCGTCTGGTCAAGCAACTCTGAAGATTAGCACCTCCCGACGAATGCAAGGTGCTCGGGGACTAGCTGTGGGGGTATAGACCCGTATACCTGCATGGCTAAACATGGGCCGAGTCATCCGACCAGGTCCGGACTACCAAGGACGCGTCATCTATATGTTCTCCGGAAGATCACGTGTATCCGCCGAAGACTTGGCGGGCAAGGAAATATCTTTCCTGATATCTAGCCGATTAGTTTCCTTATTCAGTTAGGATTGTAATCTGATATGTATGGTAAAACCGACTTGTAACCCTACTCCCCGGACTATATAAGGCGGGCAGGGGATCCCTCAATTCAGCTAATCTACTAGCAATACAATACAGCAACACACAGGACGTAGGGTATGACGCCTAACGGCGGCCTGAACCTGTATAAATCTCGTGTCTCATGCTTCCAGCATGGTTCTTGCTCGTCTTAGGCACACATTCATCGATCAATCTACTACCTTGGGCATACCCCTCGGTAGACTATCGCCGGTATTCCGTCGACAGGTTATGTCAGTCAATTCCCTATTTTGTGGTGGTGTAGCAGGTGCTTCTTCTTTCTCCTTCCATCTCTTTTCTGTCTCTTCTGGTTCTCTCTTTTCTAGCTCCAGCTCTTCCTTGTATGCTTCTCTTGATTCTTCATCTCTCTTCATCCATTCTTCAACTTGTGCCTAGATCTCTTCTTTCTCTGCCTTAGCAATCCGGTCCATCCTTTCAGCTTCCGCTTCCCACTCACTCCAGCGTGGTGCTTGTACGGCTTCTTCTTGCTCCTTGTAGCCGTATTCATACTTCACAATCTTACCAGGGAACTCCTCCCATCCACAGTGAGGCTGGGCAGCCTGACGGCGGGCTTGGCGTCTCCTCCTGTTGCGTTGCTTCCTATTCTGCTCATGGTTAAGATGTGTTCTAAATTGACAGCGTACCTTTCCAGTGGGTAGGTTGAAGTGGATCTGTCCAAACCCGATGTAGATGATCGCATTGGCGGTGTAGAGGAACGGTCTTCCTAAAAGAATAGGCAATTCATAGTCTTCCTGCATGTCAAGAACTAGAAAATTTACGGGTATATATTTATCTTGAATTCTTACCATTACGTGCTTAACTATGCCTTCAGGGAATGTTAATGATTGGTCTGCCATCTGCAACTGAATACATGTTGGGTATAATGGTAAATCATCAAATAATTCATCATATACCTTTTTGAACATTACATTGACGCCTGATCCAGTGTCGCGGACGGTGTCAGAAAAAGTGATGTCTCTGATTGTGCATTCAATGATTGGTACACCTGGGTCACCTTTCTTTATTGGGAATGGTTTCAGAAGCATATGATCATTTTCTGTGTTGATAGCATTGATTAGTTGAGCGGTTTCTTCAGGTACATGTTGGGGCTTGTTCTTCCTCCATCTTCTATTGTTCTTCTTTTTGGGCACTTGTTGTTGTTGCTCTTTTTGTTGATGGAATTGCTTTGGGACTATTGGATCCTTCAGGATGCGGTTCTTGAACGAGAATCTCTCCTTCTTGTCCTTGATGGTGAGGACGATCTTGGCATGTTCAGCATAGATGATGGCTTTGGTTGTGCATAAGAATGGTCATCCCAAGATAACGGGTGCCTTCTCATCTCTTCCGGTACCCATGATCACAAAGTCAATTGGGACATATGATTGCCCCACTCTGATAACAGCTTCTTCTAGTACTCCCTCGGGGTAGCAAATAGACTGATCTGCAAGCTGCAAACGCATATCTGTGTACAACAAAGGATCACCTAATATTCTCTTATAGATTACATTAGGCATTATGTTGACACTTGTGCCGAAATCGCAGATAGCTTCTGGAAAGCTGTGACATCCTACGGAGATAGGAATGACAGGTCTTCCAGGGTCTCCCATCTTCTCAGGTAGTGAGTGATCTATCCACCGTATATCTACAGGCTTAATTTGGTATTATGTTGCATTGTGAATATCAACATGGTTAGCAGTTTCCAAATCTTCCGGTTGGTCCGGAATCTTATCTTTCTCAAATGGAGGGACAGCAGTAGCTAACTGAGCTAATTGTGATTCTAACATTTTATTAAAGCTGTGCTGATTCTTTATAGAAGAAGCAAAGGTATCCATTCTGGTATTTATGTTTTCTAAAGCTTTATCATTGGAGGCTACCTTTCTAGACATTTGATCTATTAATTTAGATTGACTAGCAACTAAATCTCTTAAAGGTGGAATATTATAATTATTATAATTATTATCTTGATTGTTACCTTGGTAATTACCTTGTCGAGGTTGCTGATTCCATCCTTGACCTTGCTGAGGACGATAATAGGTGTTATTGTTGATGAAGTTCACATCCTCTTGCAATGTAGGGCAGTTGGCAGCTGAATGCTCGTAATCTCCACATTCTTCACAGGTCATGCGAGAATCATCAATATACATGACTTCCTTCTTCTCTATGTCAAGTTTCTTCATGATGAGGTCTAGCTTGGCAGTGACCATGTCGGTCTCCTTCAAATGATGGATGCCTCCTCCTTTCTTGCGAGGTTGAGTATGTTCTTCATTACAGCTCGGATTTGAGGCCATCTTCTCCACAAGTGCTTGAGCTTCTGGAAGCTTCAGTGACAGGAAAGCTCCTCCAGCTGCAACATCTATGGACTCATGGGTGCTTGAGATAAGCCCGTGGTAGAAGGTCTGCATCAGTAGCCAATCCTCTATCCCATGATGAGGACAGTCTTCAATGTAATCTTGGAATCTCTCCCATGCTTCAGTGAATGATTCATCATGTTGCTGTCGAAAACTTGAGATTTTCCCACGCAGAGCATTTGTCTTGCCTATAGGAAAGAACTTTGCCAGGAAAGCAGTTGAGCATCGGTCCCATGTAGTGTTCTTGTCTTTGTTGCTGTAGAACCACTGCTTAGCTTTCCCCAAAAATGAAAATAGGAAAAGAAGGAGTAAAATAGCATCTCTTGGTACTCCTCTGATCGTGAAGGTGCTGCAGATCTCTAAAAAGTGTTGTAAGTGTGCACTTGCATCTTCATGAGCTTTTCCACAAAACTGGCTGGCTTGAACCATGGGGATAAGAGCAGGCTTGAGCTCGAATCCATTCTCCCCCGTGTTGACTGCTGGTCCAGTCCGGATGTTTTCTGTTGTTGGGGCAGAGAACTCGCACAGTGTCTTCTCAACCATGTCTTCAAACAAAAGAGATAAATCTTCTCCTAAGTGTTCTTCTTCCAATGTTGGAGCTGGCTCCTTTGATGAACTAACTTGAGCAGCGATGGGTGTTCTTGATGGTAGCTTGAAATTGTCCCTCGCCTCTACAAACTTCTTTCTTCTCAGAAGTTTCTCTGGATCATCAGTGAAATTGTTTAGAAGAGAAAAACCATTCATTCATCACCCTACATAAGATAAGTAAATAATAAAAAACATGGGTGTGTCTGTTTGAGTTAGAGATCAATCGATAATACAATCTTATCCATGATGCATATGTGTTATCAATATTTCCTAAGTTTAATGTGCCTTCCCTGGCAACGGCGCCAAAAATGCTTGTTGACATCTACTAACGTCGCCAAATATAACTGTATAACCTTTAACACTAGAGACGAGATTAGAAGATGTATGATAATTAATTAACTGATCATTAGCAACTAGCCACTTATCTATTACCAACATTCTTTAGCATGAACTGGGTTGTCAATCCTAATTATATATGCTAAGAATAAATAAAGGTTTTATATATTATTCCATGTGACTAGGCAGAAATATAAATAAATATAAACTAAGAATAATTCTGCAAACGGACAGATAATTATACCATTGTAGCATTTTACCTAGGAGTTCTACCAGGTTGTCGATTTATATTTATACCACTGGGAAGGACTAGGATAAATTACAATCTATTATATTGATAACAACCATATACAATGAATAAGTGAAATTACCGATGTCATATACTCCACTCATAACAGGTAGAGGTCACAAGATAATAACGATAAATAGGGTGATAAGTATGATCAAGCATCATTAATAAAGATAAACATCAGAGCACTTTCTAGTCATAGTAATAGCTAGCCAATGGATAAACTAAGGAATTAATATTTAAGGTAATTCTATAACTACGTCAATGAATAACTCTAACTAGTGCAATTACATCTAGCAATCATTGTCAGATTAGTCCTATATCATGATCACATGCCAAGGGCATCATCTAGAAAAGATGTGAAACAGAGTCATCACCCAACTTCGCGACCGTGCCTGCTTGCCTACATATGGGGAGTGGACTACAGAGGAATCAACGTAGCTATCAACTACGCGAACTACCACACGACCTGGCACATCAAGGTGCACTCGTAGATAAACGAAATATCTAGACATCAATTCTACACATTGTTCATCATCTACCCAACGATCGATTGGATAAACGCTATACGAGCAATTACATGAATTCAGTAAGATCAAACCAACTATACTAGACATATAATTAAAGTAGACAAAGACTAATGTAATCAAGAACATATGAACTATTAAGAACAATATTTCCCTAATCATAATGAAGAATACAATAATAGAGAAAGAACCAGAACTATACCGAACTCTGCGCTCCAGACGATCGCCGGGGCTCCAGATCCCGCCGAAGAACTAGATCTCCTCTACTCTCTAATCTAACTAGCCTAGAACTATGAACTAGAAGGCTCTTGATGAACTAGTAGGCTCTTGATGTCTTGAAGACTTGTTGCCTTCGATGAATGATTGATTTATCCTCCAAGGGGGTCTGCCCCTCTATTTATAGCCCGGTGGGATGAACGTGCGCCGTAGCATCAAACTGACTTGAAACAAGGGCTGAGATGACTCCTTAAAGGTGGCGGAGGAAGACTCCAGAAGGCGGCGGCGAAACCCTAGAGGGGCGTCTCCCGCCCCCACCCCAGGGCCGGCCAGCCCCACCTGGCCAGGGTTCGGTGTTGACACTTCTTAGCGCAACCACCAGAAACAGGGTGTTAGGCAATCTCTGATAACGGCGTCAGAAGTGCCTGTGATATTTCTTATGTCTATTGGATAATTCTGCAAGCGCACAGAATATACCGCTGTAGCACTTCACCCAGGAGTATTTCAAGGTATCGTTATTTATTTTTATTCCAAGGGAAAGCGGTTGTTAGGAATAATTAATAAAAAGAGAGAGATTCTTAAGTCTATAACAACTTAATATCAACTAGTGATAGGGGGTAAATCGATATATAGAGGACAGGGTAATGACACCAAGACACGATAAGGTTTTAGGATAACTAAAGATAACTAGTAGAGTATAGCTAGGTGGGACGACAACGAGTGAGTATAAGACTCCTATGACACTTACTTTACTCTTGTGAACTATCTTATCAAATGGATGAATTATACTAAGACAGCTACCTTACTTCCGGTGTGTAGCGGATAGGCGAGACAATAGGGGATATAACCTCTACCTGAAGCGGCTATTCTCTTATGGGAGCCTACCTTTTAAGAACTTGCCTAAAACACGTGGAGGGATACTAAGACTAGACAGGGCTATCACCACCTGCTAGCACCCACAAACAATCCATGCGACAAGCGGCATTCAAAGGCAAGATCTAGTCTAAGCACCACGTTTACACTAAGCCTTACTACTCTAGTTGCGTACCAACAACTAAAGTACCCTATGACAGGCAATGAACTACACACGTGAGCTGGTTACAGGATCACTATCCAATATAAGTCAACTATAAGTTAAGACAAAACACAACAATACTATAAAGAATAGTAATGCACTAAGTAGAGACTTAGTAAAGTAAAGTAAAGATAATATATTGATAAAGGTAAAGTCTTACAGAAGGAAAGGTACAAGAGCTATACCAGACTCTCCAGCAGATGACTCCGGAGACTCCGAGGGTAGTTCCACTCGACTCTAACTCCCACACTAGACTAATACTACTACTACTAAGAGTGGAACTACTCTTGGATCTTGTGGCTCTTGTGTATCTTGGGTGTCTTGAAGAGGGTGATGGCAGCCTCTATTTATAGGGGAGAGTTGAGGGGCGCCACGTCAGCGATCCATGTGCTCCATGCCTCTCCACCCTTGGATAAACCGCCTTGGAACCGCCTTAAGATGGACGGCCGTGGTGATTTCAGCACATGGGAAGCATGCTGAGGGTCGGTGGAGGAAGTCGGTGGCCGAGGCCCAGCTGGGGTGGTTCGGCCGACCCCTATGATGGGTGGGGCCTGGCCAGGTGTGGTCCCCACCAGTCATAGGGTGTCCTCCTGTGCTGGTTCTGTCTTGATTGTGTTGTTTCACGCCTTAATCCGTGTACCTTGAATCTCCACCGTTGAATGAAAACACATGTTCATCTGATGGCTGAATTGAGTTGGGTGGAGTGTCCCATGGATCGTGCCACGTCACCAAAGCCAGGTGGGCCCCATGTAGGGTTCGGCCGACCCATGCCTGGCCCCACCTTGGGCTCTCCTCTCTTCTATTTGATGTTGTATGCATTGTGTTGGAATGTGGCCTGGGGCAACCAAACATGGTTCGGCCGAACCACATAGGTGGCCCCTAGCTACTTACTTTTGCACTGTTTTGGTCTTTCCTGCATTCACAAGCTTAAGAGTACAAGTGGAACTAGTTATTGATAAAATATGTTCATGTTATATTTATTCTCCCTTGAATCCGAGGCCTGTTGACGGTGTTTGAATGTGGATTTTTATGGTATATCCACCGTCAACACTCGGCCCCAGGTTGCTTCGGGTGCCTTCTACACTCTTCCCATGTCCCAATGATGATGTTTCCTTCGCGGTTAAGTTTCGTGTCTTTTATGCTTTTTAACCCTTCTTTTATGCTTTTTTGGAATAGTCTCTGGAAAATACAGAACATGCAAAACTCGTGAAAACTATCAGTTAAAACCCTAGACTAGTATGTTTTCATGTATCGTTTTGTGTCTAAAGTTCTAATAAAAGTTGACGTTATCGACCGTCAACACCCACCGAATCTTAGCAAGACATGCCTCCTCCTTGTGCTAGACGCTCCTCTTCCTTGCACTAGTGGCTCATCCTCCTTACACCTCCTTGCATCGGTTGCATGCTCTCTCTCTCTCTCTATCTATCTATCTATCTCGTGCCATTGGTAGATCTGGTGAGAAAGATCCTAAATCCGGTGAGAAGGAGCTTAGATTTGGAAGAACACCTAACTAATGGTGAGGTCTGATTCCCCCGTCTCTCTTTCTTCAGTAGTTAATGTTTATGTCTTGATCCCTGAGAGTTCAAGGTGGCAGACGACGATCGACTTCGTCATCCATGGCGCCAAACAACAAGGACAGGGTCGACAATGGTTTCATCGGCTAACAAGGACTGGGTTGTAGGCAAGGAGGAAGAGGACAACATGATGGCAGGGGGGACAGAGAATGGCGTGGCAACAAAGCATGGCGTGGCGATGAGGCAACAAAGCACGGCATGGCGGGGAGCTGTGGATTGACGGGCCGATGGTGTGGTGCGGATCAATGATGTGGCGGTGGGGTGCTGCTAGCAGCCTAGGCCTGGTTGGACACCGGGTCCAGTTGGACAATAAAGCATGATTAATGATGACGTTAGATCAGAGGCAGATGTGGTGACTGCCTCTATTAATCTGTTCTGTTAGTTTCCAAAAGCCAGTATCATGGTAGTGAGTCCTGCGTGACTCATAGCCAATGCCAACGGCAATAACACCATCATGTGTCATATTCCTTTTCAAAGCATCGTCAAGAACCTCCTTCCATTTTGTTGTGTGTGTGGTCTCTAGTGAAAACCAAATCTGACATTACCAAATGTTCGATGCTTACATCTTGCAATGTCAAACCCTTCTTTGAAGGCTCCATAATTAGAGACCCCCACACTTCAAGGCCGTTCATCCTTGCACATGGTTTCCCAGCCACCTTTGGTGATCAAGTCCCCTAGATGTTTGCACACGTTTGTAATCGGCAAGTAGTCATTGTCAAATTTCCTTACTCTACCATCATCCATGGTCCTAATTGCATTGTCTCCAAAATTCTTGGTTGGTGAGACCATGACCCCTCTATTAGATCTCCCCATTATCCTTTTGTCGGTCCTCCCTACTTTGAGGCGGCATTCTTCCCCCAATGGCTGTTACGGGCACCGTTGGATCTCATATGTTCTTCAAATACATTGTAGTCACAATTGTCGTATGTTAGACTCGATTCAAAACTTAACAGTTGCATGTGGAATGGTGGTTGTTGGAGTACATGCAATTCGTGGCGGTGTTAACAGTTGAACAATGACATGCATTGTCATGGGTCAAATTTTTTTTCTTTCCTCTTGAGTTTGAAACGAAACAAGTTTCTTAAAAATTGGGTGTGGGGGTGGAGCTTCATTTTAGGCGGACCGCAAGGTTTCCGATGGCAGCATATACAAGGGATGACTAGAGCATGCTTGTCGTACAGTTTCGAATATTTTTTTATTTTTTTAAAATAATGGTCAGAGCTCTGCTTTTTAATTAAGACGAATGAAAGTCTATGTATAAGATTTTTTTTTTCAATAAGAACATGTTTTTTCTTGTGAATCATTTGACCAAAACATCTTATTCTCCACTAAATTATTTCATCACATGAACATTTTTAAGCATATAATAAGATCCCTCAACACAGGATAAAATTTAAGTCTTCTCAGAGCGTTCCCAACGACTGAGGTTTGCTAGCTAGGAGAAGTGCTCGTCCAATCACGGAGAGAGAATCAGGAAATTCATCTAGCTAGCACCGACGCAAGCGCTGAGATTGCATATTTCACTGACATGTTTCCTGCTATCTGTCTTTTTATTTTTTAATATTTTTTAGTCTCCATGGTCAGTGACGATTTGGAAAGGTTACTGGGATGCCCTCAGCGCTTCTGCTACTGTAGGGCGCTACTGTAGCTAGTACTGTTCGATCGTAGGGACATTCAAGTATAGGACAATGTTCATCCAAAGCAACTGTTCATTTCTTTTCGGCGCTGCTCACCTCAGAGCGTGCCTGCCGAGCTAGGCCATGTTTTAGGGCTTGTTTTGAAACGTAGGAATTTCACAGGAATGACACATGAATTTTATAAAATTAGTTTAATTTTATAGGAAAAACACAGGAACAGGGGCATTTTTTCCGCGTTCAAACAGGTTGTTAGTTCCAAAACTTTCTCAAACTTTTTCCAGATTCCCCATCACATAAAATCTTTAGACAATTTATATATATATGTCGAGACGAATTTTTTTGAGTCTAGTTAATCTATGGTTGGACAAATATTATCAAATACAAATGAAAGTATTACACTATCAGAACCCAAACTATTTCCCTAAATAAACACACCCCTACTATGAATGTATGATCATCCCACCAACACAACTATTTTGTTCTAGTAGCTAAAAAGAAGAGGAAATGTTCCGGTCAAGAGGAAAGAAATTCTAGTGTAAGCAATAGCAACATGGGCCTCGGGAGTCCTGGCACAACATTCCGTACATGGTATCCAGACAGGCCAGGATTCGCCTTTTTTTTAGTGGAAGGCCGGGACTAGCTCGGTTGACAGATTCTGATCGTTTGTGAGCAGTCAATTCCCAGCACATTTGGGCCCAATAAAGCCCAACCGGCACCCATAGGTTCCTTCCAGCTCCAGCACAGCGCGGCATCGGCCGCCCCATCTCGTTAGTCATCTCCCTGTCGACCCGCCGCCGCCCCTCCGCTTCAGTCCGACGCCGAACAAGTCCCTGCGGCGTGCGCCATGTTTAAGAAGTGAGTCCTCTCCTGCTCCCCTCCCGCATCTTTCTTTCCTGTAACCCCTTCCCTATTCCCGAGTTCAGTAATTCGATCTGTCGTTGCCGTCCGCTGCGTTCACCGATCTGGTTCTCCGCTGCGATTCGCCGCTGCTAATTACTACTCTGCACCGCCATGCGTAGTGTTTCTCTGGGATCGAGGATCTGTGGAAAACGACCACCTATTTGGCCGCTTAATTTCTCTCCGAAACATGGTAGGGGGCTCTGTGGGAGCAAGATGTGTCATCAGTGGTGGTGAGCATGGAGCTCTTGAGTCTTGATACATGAGTTTCGATGTTCTGAAGATGCGGCTTCTCGATGTTGCCATCGACTGGCTGACAAGGACGTTCTGACACTAGGGTGCGGTTGCGGTTAGATGCTGCCGTTGTGCGGTTGGAGTTTTTGGATGTTGGGCTGTGCCGTGTACTTGGGTATCATGCTTGTACCACCACCTCGGTGAATATGGTACCTGGCATTCTTCAGGTCTGCTGTAGAATTTATCTTGGTACCTGGCATGCTGCTATCTACCAGAAATTTATATAGGGTGGTACAATTGCAGCAGTAGAGATAAATATGTGCACATGTGCATTCTATCTTAGGCATGTTAGGCCGGTTTGCTTAAGCTAAGAACTTTCAGTGCACGCTATGTATACAACTATGTAAAACTAGATGGTGGATCCCCATGATTTCTTAAGAGTATTATTGTAGTAATGTGAAATGACTTATATGACATTTTTTTAATTAATGCATAGAGGGAATATTATACAACTATTATATTTCTGGATAGCTCTTACTGCACTTGCTTGCAGCTAAAACGTTCATGCTTTGGTTGCAAGGCATCTCTTAAGATTCGTGCCCCCATGTATCAATATCATAATTGGAGTGAAACTTTTCAAGGGACACTACCGTTGTTTGTCTTTGCAAACCTTTTAACTAAGTAGTTCTTTACTTTTTCAAGATGATTTTAAGTGTATTTATTAGTGCAATAGCTTCACTGAATTATATACTTCGTCAAGAATCTTGTCTACGATATTTTAGATGTGCACTTTGGAAGTTTCAAAAGTTATTAGCTTTAACGTGAGGGCTTGCCTTACCTGCTTTGTTTCCATATTGGTCCTATCATAATATGGGAAGCCAAAATTTTTGCCAAGATTTTGTTTGCACACCTTTTAGAATTAGTACAAGAATTATTTAGCCTAACCTCTCTATTATGATTTTATGAATTTGGATACTCGTAGTATATCATGTTTTATAATATCATCACTGGTGACAAGACCGTAGGTAAATTCACATGTACCAATTTACACTGTAGTTTGATCAAGTACTTGGTTCTATTAGTGTTTGAGGTTGCCCAGGAACAAGAGAATGCTGAATTGCTTTTGTATTGTCACTTTTTTTCTGGATTGTTTATATTTTACCAGAACCATTAATACTGTATGATTGTACCAAGTTAATGAAGTAACTGAGTTGTGCCTCCTGTGCTTTATACTGAAGTTCATTCTGATTGTTGCAAGCTTATGACGTTGATGATGGTTGCTTGAATGGTCGAAGTTTCCATCAAGAGTAGTCAGTATATATGACAATATTATTGATTGACCCATAAGTAGTGATCTTAAGTTGGAAATTATACACGTAGTTTGTTATAGCCTAATTTCATGATATAAAACATTGTTGATTACTTTATGATATTATCAGACACAAAATGGTTCATGGACAGTGGTTATACTCTATGCGAGGCTTTTCAATCTTTTGTTGCTGATCTTTGGCAGTTTTAACACAGACTTACTCTTTTAATCTATTTATTTACATCTCCAGATTCTCTTCAGAAGATATATCTGGACAGAATCAAGTTAAGGCCTCTGTACAACGAAAGATTCGGCAAAGCATCGCTGATGAGGTTTTGTTATTACAAAGAATCTGTGTGGGCCTCTATTTTCTTTTCCTTTCAGTTACAGATTCTTCTGCCTAGCTTACCAAAATTTACTACATTGCAGTACCCCAGCCTTGAACCTTTACTAGATGACTTGCTCCCAAAGAAGTCACCTATGATTGTTGTTAAATGGTTAGTGGGTTTTCTTTCTTGTTCGGCATGCTTGCTAACCATACATTTTGTTTTTTGGTACATAAATATTGCTTACCTGAAATTGCATTTGACATTTCTTTCTTAACTATTCTGTCAAGTGAAGAATAAGTAAATGTACCTGTACTTTTTTGATGAATCGATATTGAATAGATTAAAAGTACTTGCATGGCCTTTGAAGTGCACTGATAGCAGTTTATTTCTTTCTTCTTGCAGCCAAAATCATCTGAATCTTGTAGTGGTGAATAATGTCCCTCTATTTTTCAACATCCGTGATGGTCCTTACATGCCAACCCTGCGTCTTCTTCATCAGTGTAATTCTCTTCCAAATTTTCTGGCATGTCATCTATGAACACATAACACAAGATGTATAGCATGATTTGTGAAACAAATTTTAGGGATTATCCTTTTTTTAATGTCATACATTTCTGTTAGGGCTTTATCATTGTTAAAATTAATTTGTTGGAGAATATTAACCGGTATGAAAACTGTGCTTGCATTTAATCAGATCCTGATATCATGAAGAAGTTCCAAGTGGATAGAGGTGCTATCAAATTTGTTCTGTCTGGTGCAAACATAATGTGTCCTGGGTTGACATCACCTGGTGGTGCCTTGGATGATGAAGTTGAGGAGGAAACACCAGTGGTAAATGGCTTATGCTAAATTTCTAGTTCACATGTTATACAGATACTGAATGTTTAATATCTACTTCAGTAGGTAGTCTATAACAGAAAAAAAGGGTATACCTTAGTGTGCTTTTGTATTCTGCAAATGAAGGCTATACACTTTTAAACTGTCCATATTGAAATATTATGCATTGCATCTATATGGTTGATTTATGCACCATAGTTCATGATTTCGTACCAAGCTTGTTCTTCCATTGAACATGCCCGTTGTCGCTCATCTTCTCTATTTAACTATGTTTTCCTAGGCTATAATGGCTGAAGGCAAACAACACGCACTGGCAATTGGATATACAAAGATGTCAGCAAAAGACATGTAAGTTTCAGTATTGATCAATACTGGCACTTGTCAGTCTGGAAGTAATACTCCAAGCGCGAAGCTTGCACTCGTGCTCGTCGCCTCACTCTGTTTGATCTTTATTTTTATTTTTTTAGTTCCCTTGTGATTTTGTTCCTAATGATGCCTGTCAATGTGTTATGGACATAAAAGGCCTAATTTTATCTTTCCTTAATATTGCATCCGACATAATCCTAGCCACTAACATGTCTTATATTGGCAATTCTCTGATTATTTCTGTAGAAGGACCATCAACAAAGGAATTGGCGTCGACAATATGCACTATCTAAATGATGGCCTATGGAAGGTACTTGGGTTTCCTGTCTACGTCATCATCTTCCTTCTCAAATTGCAAATAATTAATAATTGGATGATGTTGTTGTAAATAGTACATTGCAAGTAGATTTGCTCTCTTGTGCTCTTGAACTATAGCAGTAAGCCTTAAATGGCAAATTTTGGAGTAAAAAAAGGGATGATTATAAGCTTTGTTCTGAGTTCAATTTGGATGTTACTGACCTCTTTTTCATTCGACAGATGGAACGGCTCGAATGAGTAGCATCCTCTGAGGGGTTCAGAACTTGCGGCAGACTGTATTGAGATATATGAACACCAGCATGACTATGTATCTGCACAACTGGTATCGTTTAGAAAGATAAGTAGTAAGAAGCTTTATTTACTGGAGATAAGTTGAGCTTATTCCGTTCCTTTGGCGTTCGAAAGCCTATCAGAAGCTGTAATATGAATGCTGTGTGTTCGGTGCTTTAGATGGCAGTGTGTCAGTGCGCTTTTCACAAATTGTTGTACTTTCACCAAAACAAATTAACCTTCAAATGGAAGCAAGCAAGGAAATCCATAACGAGCGACAAGTAATTTGACTGTACAGTTTGTTTCTCGTAAATTATTTTTTGCTAACGAGCCACATGTAATTTGATATTATAGTTTGTTTTTTCGTAACTAATATTTTTGTTAATATCCTGGTAGTAGATATGTTGTTGATAATTCAATGTTATTAGGTTGCGTTTGGTTTTGGGATGAAGGGGATGGAACGGTCTTCCCTGTTTTTTTATAGGTTGGGTTGGTCCTCCTGGTTTGATAGTCTTTTGGGGGCTTGGGGCTTTGTCCGTAGCAACCGTTTCGGGAAAAAGCAATCCACGGCTAGCGGTCCCCATAGTCCACCCAACCTCAACCAAATCCCGAGTCCGAACATGGCCCATCCTTTCGGTTTTAAAGTACAGAAAAATAAGCTGAAGGGCCTATTCAACAGTGTCACCATCCCTCAACAAAAAATTCCTATCACATCAAAGGTTTGGACACACACACACACACACACACACACACACACACACACACACACATATATATATATATATATATATATATATATACAGCATTAAATATAGATAAATCTTTTATATGTTTACACAATTCGTGTAAAATACATAAGACAAATCTTTTGAGTCTACTTAGATCATGATTAGATACTTATTGTAAAAGATTACACGCGTGCTATAGTATCATTCCGTAAAAAAAGTGCCTTCTAAACACAACCATAACCATTAGTCTGCATTGGGCAATAGGTGGTTTGAAGGCTACTCTGCCCACTTGGCCTACTCAACAATGCAATCATTTTGAGGCTGACTCTGTTTAATTCTTATTATAAAAATTTTACACATATCATATCGAATGTTTGGATATATGTATAGAGTATTAATATAGTTAAAAAAATAACTAATTATACAGATTGTGTGTAAATTACGAGATAAATTTTTTAAGCTTAATTATTCATGATTTGACAATGTTGTGTTATAGTAATATTTGCTAATGATGGATTAATCAGTTTTTAAAAATTCATCTCAGTATCCAAAAATCCTTCTAATGTCCCTTGACACATTCGATGTAACACACAAAAAAATTATACCCTAAATTTAAACACCTCCTAAAGTTTTTAGCGTGCATGGGTGCCCTTGGTTGGAGTTAGACCATCTCCAACAAAGAACCCATAAGCGACCTAAACCCAAAATGATCTTCAATGGTATTGAATCACTCTCCGATAAATTACCCATACGAGAGACTTATTTTGGATGAGAGAAGATGTAGACCCCAAATATGAGTTTTCTCTCTCCTAAAAACCTATTTGCACGAATGATTATTTTTAGGTTTTGTTGTTGGAGAAGGAAAAAATTGGATATTGAATCTTTTGGCTACTACCCCTCCGTCCCAATAAATATGCAATTATCGCATCCCAAGAAATCAACTATTATAAATTTTGACTAAAATTATATTAAAAAAATACTAACTCTTATGAGAGAAAATAAGTACCGCTGGATCGGTTATGAAATATATTTCATAAATTTATTTTGAGACATAAATATTAATATTTTTGGTATAAATTTGATCAAAGTTGACATAGTTTGACTAACATGTTTTTCATAATTATATATTCAAGGAGACAGGGAATATAACACTACCCAAATAGTGAATGTGTGAATTGTTTGAGATAGTCCTAGGTGTAACAAGAGTACAAGACTGATTTGCCTCGTCAACTTCACATGGGATAGGGAGATTCAGAAAAGTTAGACCCCGTTTAGTTTGCCAAAAAGGTGGCGAAATGTGCACTATACCACTTTTGTATGTATTTGACAACTTTTGTCCAATCATGGTCCAAGTAGACTCAAAAGATTCATTTCGAGCTAGCATCACGAAAAATACAAACATGCAATAGCTGCTGCTTTATTTAGGGCCTGTTTGGTTAACTGGCCAACTCTAGCCCAAGCTTCTTGGGGCCATCATGTCTTATTTGGTTCCCTGGTCGTGGGCCTTAGCCAGGCCCGAGGAGGCCGCCGTACATGCCTTGGCCTGGCTCCACAATTCAGGGGCCTGGCTCGGCCCGGCCACGAATGCTCGCTCCGGTCACCTTCTTGACGTGACTGAGCGCACCGCCGCCACCTGCTCCACCGTCGGGCTCCTCCGCCGGGCATCCCGTCCCCGTCCCCGCGCCTTCGCCAGGCCACCCCCGCGCCTCCGCCGGGCACCCCGTCCCCGCCCCCGTGCCTCCGCCTCCTCCACCGCGGATCAACGCCTCCACCGAAGGCGGCGGCTCCTCCGCCGGATAGCCCGTCCCCGCCCCCGCGCCTCCGCCCCACCTGGACGCGAAGATGAGCTCCACCACCCATCGTCAAGAACGGCGAGCTCACGGGCAGCCCAGGCGCCGGCGACAGCATGAACAGCGCCGCCGCAATGGCCCCCGCTTTAACTGTGACGGGAAGGGAACTGCTGGGATGCGCGAGGACGACGCCGGGACGCGCGGACGCGTGGATGTGTTCGCCAGGACGCCGCCGCCTCGCCACCGCCCGCTCTGTGTTCGCAGGCGAGGACGACGGTGCCCCGTGACGTGGCATTTTGCTGCTGTGGGGTGAGGCTGCGGAGGGCTGCGTGCACGCCGCCGCAAGGCAGGATGGCAAGGAGACTGGAGAGGGACTGCGCGCTGCCGGCGGTGCTTGCCGTGCGTGGTGGAGCAGAGATGGTCGGAGGGCCTCCATGCCTTGTGCCGGCGGTGCTTGCTACTCGTCCTGCTTGCTTGCCGTACTGGATCTGCTGCTCGTCCTGTTTGCTTGCCGTGCTCGATCTACTGCTTGCATGCTCGTTCTGCTGCTTGCCGTGCTCATCAGACAATGGACATCAGACAATGGTCGAGTAGCAGGCCACCGCCGGCGATGGGGCCCACCAACCACTTGTTTGTGAAAATGTGTAAAGGGTTAAAGTTACTCTTTTGACCGATCGTCGCTTATTTTTAACCATGAAACAGTATTTTTCTCTCATAATAAATCAGCACGAGCCGAAATCAACGCTTATTTTTCAGCCAAAAGAACAGGCTCACTGGCTCGAAGAAGAGGTCACTGTATCAAAGTAAACCAGATAACCAAACACATCATAGGTCTAGCCAGGTTAACATGGCACATACAACCAAATAATTAGGAGTGGCTTGTTGAAAGCGGGCTAAAACTAACCATGCTAAAATTCTAGCGCGTTAGCCAGAAAACTAAACGGACCCTTAGTGTACAGAAAATATAATTGATGTGACGAGGAAAAAGAAGCAAATAGGGAAGTGGAAGACGCTGACGCCGCCAGCTCAGCTAGTGTTCGACCCATGCTTTCCACGAAGCATGGGCACGATGACAGGAGCAGCAGCTGATGATAAGCTAGGCAGAGCCCCACTCCACTCTGCTCCTTGTCAGCAGCTCGCACTCTCCCGCACTCCTCTTCCTCCTCGCCGTCTCGTCCTACACAGCGGCGCACCTGTGCACCGGCCACCGCGCCAACCAATCGAAAACTCCACTGCGCGCGGCGGATCAAGACCGCTGCCACCCACCACCAGCGCTTCAGCGCGGGAGGACGTGACCACTGACGGGACGAAGCCTGTCCTCCCCACTCCCCTCCACATGGCCTGGGCTCGCCTTGCCTCCCGCTCCCGTCTGCGGCCCGCGGCCTCCGCCGTCGGCGGACCCCCACACGCCTCACCGCCGGCTCTGCCTCCGTCGCCACCTACCACACCGCGCACGGTACCTGGGGCCACCTCCGCTTCACCGCTCCGGCGTCTCCTCCTCCTTCGGCGGCACCGGTTTGCTGCCGTCGCGTCCTCGGCATCGACCGCGCGGCTGCTCGGTGCCGTAAGTCCGCGACCCCCCGACCTCACCTCCTTAGCCCACCCCACGATTCGATCGGTTTTGATCTTGGACTTGGGCTTGGAACCGTGCAGCGGTGGTGGCCTCAGGGGCAAGGTGCGAGGTGCTTCGCGAGCGACGCCTCCGCGGCGCAGGCGCCGCCGGCGGAGGCGTCTGAGCTGGTGGAGGTGCCACTGGCGCAGACTGGGGAAGGCATCGCCGAGTGCGAGCTGCTGCGCTGGTTCGTGGTCGAGGTGAGTGCGAGGCTGCGTACAGTTTCAGTTGTCCGGTTCTGCTGCTCAGAATTGTGCTCCGGTGATATGGGTCATAAAATTTCCTTTGTTAACAGAGATATCAGAATTGTCATTGTAACTTAGTGCACCTTCATGGGTACATAGCTGAACATTTTATTTTCTCTTATTCGTACTGTATTAGGGGAGGGAATTGGTACGTTCTGGGAAGAATTTTGATTCTTCAGGTTTGAATCGATATGCTTGTTTGAGAGCACATTTCGATTGTAACCAGACAACAAGACATGTCAATTGGTTTTCAGCAGCATCGCAGCTTGTCTTTTTCCCTCACGATATCAATTAATGATGTCATAAATAGTGTAACTGCTGTCTAAATAGCTGACCTAAGTACTGTAGGGAAGTCAGTTTTGTGATGGAATTAGGAAAAAAAAAAGATCAATCATATACCCAGCCTGTCTGAAAACGCCCCGAATGCCAACCTACACTTAAGAATTGCTTGCCTTACTAGGTTCAGCAGCTTACTGGTTTATTGGATAGAGTGGCTGCAAATCAGGGTCCCTTTGAAACCCAGTCTGAAATTTGCTCCCAGTAGAAGTGGAACCCATGACTAGGGTACTATTTTTTTTTCTCAAACACGAAGGAGAGCTGTGTATCATTTCATTAGGCAAGGTTAAAAATACAGGGGAAGAAATTTTTACAAGACTCACACTCACAGACCCACAGCACTCTAGAAGGCTAGATCATACTGAAAATAAGAACTAAACTGACTAGAACAACAACACTATTTCCCTGAACACCCTCCCAAAAGACCTCGCAGGAAACATCTGGAGGCCCTTTGCTCCAGCCAAGCACCACAGAATGCACTCATAAGTGACAGCTTGCAACAACCACTGTGATGCTTGGATAAAGATCCGTTTGTTGTGGATTCACACGTTCATATGATTCAAATAAGAGTTTTTTTAGAAGCTATGCGTTGCCCATCATGTGCAGGGTTGGTTCCTACCCAGCTGATTTTCTTTTGGTGTGCTGTATTTTGTGCCTTTTTCACAAATTATACATGATTGGTCTGTAAGATTTCCTTTTTCTTGGATGGATCTTTGTAAGAGTTAGAAGGCTCATGAAACATTACTTAACATCGGAGAGCAAAGAAGTGTTACAAAGAAATATGGATATGATTGAAAAAAATCTTCAACATAACTAGAAATCTATTGTTGCTAATAGTTTGAACTATGAAGACTATTCTGGGAGTGAGATTTTGAAAACAAATTAATCTTGTGTGTTTCTAGCTTTCTTTGTTCACTCATCTGGAATTTTATAATTTCTGCCTTGCAATCTCTATGTAACTGCAGTTAAATGTGCTGAATTGTTCATTTTGCAGGGTGACCAAGTAGATGAATTCCAGCCACTCTGCGAAGTACAGAGTGACAAAGCAACTATCGAGATAACAAGTCGATTCAAGGGGAAAGTACATCAGATTCACTTTGGCCCCGGTGATATAGTGAAGGTAGTTATGAGATCGATTTTGTCAAAGTTACTTCTCTAAATGTGAATAAACTTGCTGGCATGTTGTACAATTCTTAAGTGTGTTCTGTCATTCTGTGAACTTCCTAGTTTGGTTAAACTTATTTTGCTGCAACTTACATAACTCAATGGACTCTCAACAGTTAGCAATACAAATACTTGTTGACTTTTCAACATCTTCAGTGTGCAACTTTGGCTACTATTCTCCATTAGAATATAGTAGTTATATCTAATAAATGCAGATTAGCTATCTACATAAGATTTTTATGTTTACTAACTAAATATATTGAACACTATGGTGGTTAGAAGTTTCAAAAGTTTGATCATATCTTGGTCAAAGTGACAAGTATTTGTTATTGGAGGGAGTATTTCCACTAACTTAAACATATTTTTCTCAACAACTAACCTAAGTCAATTTATACTTCTTAGGTTGGTGAAACTTTACTGAAAATGATTGTGGGTGACAGCCAAATTGTTTCCCCAGATAATATAATTCCATCCGCTGATAAGTCCCTTGAAGTAGAGTCTGCAGTTTCCTCAAGTGAAGGCAATGTTCCTAGTGGAACTCTCTCTACACCAGCTGTTAGGAATCTAGCAAAGGAGTATGGAATCAACATAAATGAAATCGTTGGAACAGGGAAGGATGGTAGGGTTTTGAAAGAAGATGTGTTGAATTATGCTGTCAGCAAGGGTGTTAGCAAACAACAATCGTCAGCTTTGGAAGGGAACATTGGTCAGGTTGAGTTACTGAAGGAAGGGAAATCATTACTCAATGAGCACTTCTATGAAGATAAGAAAATCCTTCTCAGGTACTGTAAAAGTTTTCGAGATGTCTACTTTGTAATGATAGGTCATATGCATGGTTGCTCAGTATATGTGTGATTTTAAGCTGATCTTTCCTTTCTGCAGGGGATACCAGAGATCAATGGTCAAATCAATGAGCCTGGCAGCAAAAGTTCCGCATTTTCATTATCTAGAGGAAATAAATTGTGATTCTCTTGTTCAACTAAAGACCACATTTCAAAATGAGAACAAGGATCATACTATCAAGCACACTTTCCTTCCGTTCCTCATAAAGTCACTTTCTATGGCACTGAGTAAATACCCTATGTTGAACAGTTCTTTCATCGAGGAAACTAATGAAGTTGTGTTCAAAGGTATGCAATATTTGAGTTGTTCATTTTGTTCTTGTTTCCTTTCATCTCAGAAAAAAGATACAGAAAAACAGTTTAACTGATGAATCGGACGCAGAACTTCAGAAATCCCTCATCAGAAAATTTGATCTAATTTTCCCATTCAACTGCTACTTTGCTCTGTAAACATGTACAGTCCTTTTCTCATTGCTTGCCCTTCTCATCTTCAAACTACGACCAAGTAATCCACTTATTGTGGCAGGAAGGTTGAAGGAGTAGCATAGCATATAATCTTCTTAATTGTTTCGTGCAACAGTTTGAACATGAATGATAAGGGGTCATGTTCATATGGCAGGAATACAAAAGACTGACCAGTGGTTCTACTACAGGATTGTGTTTTTTGCACTTATGGCAATACATTGTGTGATTTAAAATTCAACTATGAATGATGCTCTGCAATTGTCCTTTCCATATTACACAGTATTACACCATACTAACACACCATTTTTGACTGTATCCAATGCACTATTTTATGGTGAAGGTGATGAGAAATATTTTTTTTTCTAGGGTCCCACAACATTGGGGTGGCGGTGGCTACAGCACATGGATTAGTCGTGCCAAACATCAAGAAAGTGCAGTCCCTGTCAATATTGGAGGTTAGTAGAACTTTTCTCCTCAAATCCATGATAATATTTGTTGCTTTGATCTATATAAGATTTGTCCCTCTAATTTTGTTGCTGGTTCCTAAATGTTGGAACAATGAACTACAATAAGTTTGGATAGTTTCAGAAGCTATTTCTTTCTTCTGCAGAAATCAAAATAAATTCTTGTACTCAAGCTTTGGAGATAATCTTCTAGCCAAACCTCTGAAGAATACTTCCGTTGAGATAACCCTCATTCAAGCTAGTTAGTCATTTGCACTATAACTATGCAACCGTGGATGCAACCTAGTAAAATATGGAGAAAATTATTTCCTTGGCCCTGAGAAAAGTTTGACTTAGTTTCTTGGCCCTGTTTTCATCGAACTTTGTTATTTGGCCCTAAAACGAAATTTGCTTAGTTTCTTAGCCCTTCCAGCCAGATCAAAATTCTTAAAAAAATCATAACTCTTCAATACGATATTGGTTGAAGATGATTTTTATATGAACACTGTATCTCGACGAGAGATACAACTTTATATTTTTAAGTTTTTTCATTTGAGGAAATTCATATGCTCAAAAAAATTAAAATAATATATTAATTATGAAGATGGTCCAATATATATGATACTTATATATTGAGACCAGAGAATTACGAGGATGGTCCAGAGACCTTCAGCAGTCATGGTTGTTGTGTGCCTCTTCTGCCTAATATTCTGATTATCTTGAGTTTCATTGCACCAGATCACGAAGGAATTGGCGCGATTGCATGAGATGGCATCACAAAACAAGCTAAGCACTGCAGATATTGAAGGTGGCACTATAACACTTAGCAACATCGGTGCCATTGGTGGCAAGTTTGGCTCTCCACTTCTGAACCTACCTGAGGTTGCCATCATTGCCCTTGGGCGGATTCAAAAACTTCCTCGCTTTGATGATGACGAAAACGTTTACGCTTCATCCATAATCAATGTATGCTTGTTGTAATACATGTTTCACTACAACTAATCCTGCATTGCTGGGTTTCACTAACTGTGATCCCTCAATCTATGGTGTACAGGTTACAGTTGGAGCCGATCACCGAGTTGTTGACGGGGCCACGGTTGCAAGATTCTGTAACGAGTGGAAGAGCCTCGTGGAGAAGCCAGAGCTTCTCTTGTTGCATATGCGATGACCAGTAATATACTAGTACCTTTACTACGACCTGAAACGGAGGCATTTCGGCATCACAAAATGAAATCCATGTATTCAAATAAATAATCAACGTGTCTTCTCTGCATTCAAACAGTGGAAAACTGGAAATAAAGCGGAGATTTATATATTTTCTAAAGTCCCAACCTTTGTTTTTCTTCGCTGAAATCCATCTATAAAAGTTATTCTTGCTGGAAGCAAATACACCACCTCCGTCTATCAATCTAAGATGTATTTTTTATCTAAAGATCGAAAGTTTTGAACAACAATTAGTATTTAGTGAAAGTAATCCGGTAATAATCTGTTTGTTTGCATAATTAGTACATGAAAATGTCGCGGACAGAACCAAGCAGACGATCGCCAAGAGTAGTGGGTGAGTTTGGGCCTGGCTTGTGTCGTGTGTGGGTTCTTGTAAGTGAACCTTCGTGCCCAGAGCGGTGGCCCATGAGGCCTGTAAGAGAGGCGTCGCCGCGTCAGAGGAGTACAAGGACAAGTACATTGCTGCTGTTGTCTCATAGACTATGTCATATAATATCACGTCATTTTAAAACGACTCATCAAACATCATGTACAATGATTGTATTTTAAGTGATAGGTCACCTCTGTCATTATCGATTAACCTCTGCTGACATGAATTCCTGCAGCGACGGAGCTTCTGACATGATAGTGATTATCAGATCTGGCTTATTGTAGAGTAAATTGCTCCCTCTCTCTGTCACACATGAGGGAAAATGTTGAGATATAGTTAATGCAAATTGTCCACTGCACCAGCTGATTTTTTTTCTAGAGGGGTGAATTAATATGTGAGAGTGTTATCACGTATTAAAAATTTATTGTCAACCGGCCTCTCACGCATATTAACTTGGACATGGCTGTTGTGGATTAAATTATAGACACACTAGTATAGCGATTTTCACTGCCCTTTCATATTGGCAGCTTCCCTAAAAGGCGGTAAAAATATGTTTGAAACTGTCAGAGTAGAGATTCGTTATAAGGTTGACAAAATTATGTATTTGGCACTGAAACAAATAAGTCTTTACTATTAAGGACTGCTTGTTTTTCAGTACCAAACATATAACTCTCCATTAAATTACTCGGTGCAGTGCAGAACGAAAGTCAGTATTGCAAACTTTACTTGTCGTTTATACTTCTGGATTCTAGTCTGCCTTTTGATATGATGTAGAACAAAACTCAATTGCAATGGAAGTTTCTTTTGATGCAAAAGCTACGCTGGAACTTCCCAGGCATAAGAAGCCGCACGGCCCTGCCCTAGAGCAGCCGCCGCCGCCACCGCCTCTCTTCGTCCACCGCCGTTGGTCTCCCTCCTTTCTCCTCCGGCATCTCGCCGAGGGTTAGAGGAGGTGAGGATCCATTGTTTTAAATAAATTTTTCCTAATAGATCCAGACATTAGAGTTAGTATCTCTCTATACCAAAGTTCTTGGTATTGGAGTTTTATCTCCTCCTCCTTCTCTTCTCCGGCGACGGCGAAGAAGGGTGAAATCGTCTTCTCCATGGCGGCTTCGTTGAAGATGAGGGCGTCAATCTCGGCGTCAGCATCTTCATCAACATGACGACATGGAGACTTTTGTTTTCGGACGGCGGCATCGAGGCGGAGATGATATCGTCGCCATGAAATAATTTTCTCCAATCTCTTCTCCGTTTTGTTATGGTTAGATTTGCCCATAATAAAGGACTAGGGAGAATAAATTTTATATTAGTCTTCCTCGTTCTTCTGTGGCAGAAAGAAGAAGAAGGATGACACCAGAAAAAAAATTTCCTCAATTCCGCTTACAGAAATATTGGCCGTCGTTCGTTGGGTATTTATTCTCAGGCCATTTGCCGAGTGTTTGCCTGTGCGGTCATCTACACTGTAAAGTTTCAAACAAATTATGTTTTGAGTTATGCTATTCACAGCGTGGGTATTATTATGTGATTTAGAGTGCTTATAACGTATTGATGTACCCAACTATCATATAATATAATCCTTCTTTTGTCGAAAAAAAAACTTCCCAGGCATAAAAGACCAGAGAGAAATTAGCCTCGCAATATGGCGTGTGAAAACTAATTCTCAAAATCTACTTCTAAAGAGTCCATGCCCAGGAGATCAGGGCTCCGAGCTGTGTCCAGTGCGCCGCTGTACCGCCGCTTGTGCCCACGACGTGCGCAGCCCAGCGTGCGCGGCCGCTTGTGCCCGCCCATGGGTTCGCTCGCAGGTCACGCGCCACGTAGGTCGCACGCTTGCCGCAGCCCATCCATCTCCGCACCTCGCCATGGTCATTGCTACTGCCACCATTGAGAGAGGAAGGGAGGGAGGAGGAAGAAGAAAAGGGCAGGGCAAAACAGATATTTTGCTGTCTTCTCTCACCTTCTGAGTTAGAAGTTAATATTTTAATAGGCATACCGTTCACTAGCAAATTTATAAAAAACAGAGTGTCCATCAGCAAACGTTCTATTTTATGTGTTCACAAGCAAATGAAGGTTATTTTAGTGTTTAGGAGTCATTTTTTCCTAAAATATATTATAAGTCGTTCTTACTTTTTATCTACATATATTTATGAGTTATTCACTCCCTCCGTCTAGAAAAACATGCACCTACGGGTTGCATGCTGTAAAAGTAGTTTACGTTTAACTAAATTTCTAGTGAATACTATTTGTAATTATGAGTCTAAATTAATTTATTATAAAAATATATTTTATAATTAATCTAATAATATTTATTGGATATCCTGAATATTAATATTTTTAATCTATATTATCAAACTTAAGATACTAAACCGTGCTACTGTGCTAGAATTAACTATGATATACATACATCTATATAAATTGTAGATACATAGCCAAAGTTATGTATTTAGAAAACCGGAAGTACTTATGGTTTGGGGGAGAGAGAGAGTAGGTGACATGGAAGAGAGAAAGAATGAGCCAAAAAAGTCACTAGACGTTTCAAGATATAAGTACATATTCCAACATGCAAAAACTCTAGGATCATAATAAAAAAAGTAAATTCTTGAGGATGAGAACTTGGGAGGCCAAATGCATTCTCAATATAAGTTGGTCTAGGTTTTCTATATACATTGTTGTTACTATGCACTTAGATATAGATTATGTCTATATACATGATAAAAGTTATTTTATTTATCCCATATTAGATGATATATTAGAATCTCCGACGAAAACCATTGTAGAAGCTAAAAGACCAAAGTGCACCTTAAGAAGTACCCCCTTAGTCACTTAATATGTATCGTCGTGGAAGCATACAGATAATTAAGTTTGACTAAAGTTACAGAAAATGCTATCAATATTTATATTTTTAAAATAAATTTACTATAAAAGTAGATTCAACAATCTATGTAATGATGTTAATTTTGATCATAATTATTAATATTCTACATATATTTGGTCAAATTCACTATTTGGAAAGTGAGAACGACAGAAGGGACAAAGAGAGTAAAGATAGAGATGTATGGAAAAAGAGAAAGATGCATTAGAAAACGAGAAGTTGAAGTGTTTTTTGACAAAATTTTAGGACCAAGGAAGGAAGTATAGAAGTACTACTATAATATAAATATGAAGAGGAAGTATAGAAATACTACTATATAAGATTCCCTGCTTCGATTGGATCCACTCGCGGCCCGGCAACCCCTCCGTTCCAGTTCCACCTCTGTAGTCTTGCCGGGCTGTCCCCTTCTGTTCTGGAAAGGAGGATGGAGCGGCGGGGCTTGCTCTTGGTGACCATCCTCGTGCTGCTGGGCGCCTGCACCGCCACGGCCGCCGGGAAGAAAATCGCCATCCGTCGGAAGCAGAAGCAGCCCCAGGCGGCGGCGGCGGGCGGCTCGTCGTGCGACGTGTACAGGGGCAGCTGGGTCGTGGACGAGTCGTACCCGCTGTACGACGCGGCGAGCTGCCCATTCGTCCGCAGGGAGTTCGACTGCCGCCGCATGGGCCGCCCCGACACGCTCTACCTCAAGTACCGGTGGCAGCCCGATCCGCCGTGCTCCTTGCCAAGGTTTCCTTCTCTGAACTCTGAACTCGATCGATCACATGACAGACTGCCGCCGCCCATTTGATCGAGCATGTATATACATACATACTAAAGCTGCTAGCTGATTCAATTCTTTGTTGCTTGATGTGCATAGATTCGACGGGGTGAAGCTTCTGAACATGTGGCGCGGGAAGAAGGTCGTGTTCGTGGGCGACTCCCTGGTGGTGAACCAGTACGAGTCGCTGCTGTGTATGCTGCATGCCGCCGCGCCCGGCGCACGGACCAACCAGTCGTGGGCGTCGGGGGACAACCCCTCCGTCACACTGCGTTTCGAGGTACATTCTTCGTGCCGTGAGCCCGTGACTCCGATCCTTGGCAATCATGCAGTTTAGAATGCATGCATGACTCGGTTTTCTTCTTTAGAATTTGATCATTTTATCTGCCTATGGAATACCTCACGCTGCTGCATGCCGGACGTTGCGAAATAGCATGCATGCAAGTTAGCTGCTTAGATCCCGTTAGGTATGGGTCCACTTCACTAGTGCTATTATTTTTTGTTTTGGCTTTATGAACACCTTCATGAAAACCAGTCAAGAAGCCCTATCAAATAGGACGTTAATTCAACTTCTAAAGATGAAATTTTTTAGCAAAAACAAGGTAGAACCAGGTCACGCTGGCTTTAGGAGTTATTTGAAGCCGTTTTATGCGAAATGAGGTAAACTAAACAGCTTCATCTAGTCAGCCTTTTAAAACATGCTCCCATGTAGGTTTCGGGCGAGATGACGCTGAAAATAGTGGTTTTACCTAGCCTGAACCCACACTCTTGGGTCCTACCATGCGCGGATGCCGGATTTATCCCAAGCCAAGGCGGAGTACAGTCGCCGCTGCACATTGCCGGAGCCCGCGACCACTAGCACGCTGTAGAACGAAGCTAACTAAGTGATATTACTAGAGGTGGTACTGCGAGCGCGAGGTTGCCGCAGTGCTGTTTGCCAACTCGATGCTCGCGTGCAGCTAGGCTGGCCGTGAACTTCAAAAGTCAACGTGTACGTACATGGAAAACCTGTCGCCGTGAGTTTGGGATCTAGAGCCTGCAGGTTTAATCTTGTGTCAGAAGACAGGCTTGATCATGCACATGGTATAAGCATTCAAAATTAGTTTCTGTCAGCTGGTCATCAGATTCCACATAACAACGACAAAGCTATCTCGCGCGCGCACCACTTTATTCGATTTATACCGTGAATCGCATGCCCGTGCCGGAAAGGAAGATGGAGGAGTTTAGGCATGTGCCGGAGAGGAACAAGAAGTGTCGCCACTGCCTAGGATTAGGGCGACGGTGAGGTAGATTTCTTCTCCAACTTCGACGGGTATAAAATGAAGGTTTGGGAAGGTAGACCTGTCGTTAGGAAGTGGAGATGGCGACGGGCAACTTTAGGGCCTTGGCGATGGTACGTAGAGGGTACCAGGTCAGGGAGGGACGGGGGCATCATGGCATTGCCAACGAAAAAGGCCATGGTGGAGCTCCAGCGAGAGGGGGAGAAAGCCCGACCTCTAACGATGCCCTCTAGCGTGTCGCATGGGGCGACAAGCGAAGGTGTCATTCAGGAGAAAGAAGATGCACACTGAAACAACACAGCCCTATCGTGCTGCGGTGGGGCGTCATACGGAGAGTAAGATGAACAATGAAATGCGGCCCTAGCAGGCCAGGGGCGGGCGATGACGAGGGCATCATGCCAGAGGATGAAAATGGACAGTGAAATCGAGTGTAGACTCGAGTATCTTGTGGACAGACCCTGTAACAAACCATATATATAAAATACCAGTCTAGGAGTGGAAGTGAGATGAAAGGTTTGACCTAAACCATTCTTTATTTTTGTTCCACAACAAACCGACCGGTACCCGTAGGATGCATGTGCATAAGTTGAATACCAACTAACTGAGAAATTATATAGAGCACCACCCGGTGTCAGTTAAGCCGATGCCACGGCAAAGCACCGATGCGTTTCATCGGTGCAACCGTGCAGCAGCCGCCTTCCAATCAAATTAAAAAGCTCTCCATAGTTTACTCGAGCAAGTATAATGATTCACGGCCACAAAATGGTGTGTAATCTATTGTCTCTTAGTAATACTAGCATATATAGCCGTGCGTCACCATGTGATTAATATAATCTATAATCTATAAAACTAGCATGTATGCATGCGTTGTTTAATACAATAGTTAAAAAAATGTGATTATCAGCAAGTTTCAAAAAAAAAAAGAGGTGATCAGCACAATTGCGGGACTAGAATATCCATCAATTTTAGGCAACTTAGCCGCTGTTTGGACAATCAAAATAATAGTTAGCTAATAATTATTTCCATGGATCCAAACATGTGTAGCTAATAGCACATGACTATCAACTTACTAGTTAGGCCAAACGAGGTAATAGCAGCTAATATTAGTTGTGACCTATATTAGCTAGATAATTATTACTCCCTCCAACCTAAATTGTAAGTCATTCTAAACATCTTAGAGAGTCAAATCATCTCAACTTTAACCAAGTTTATTTAATAAGATAATAATATTTACAGTATCAACTAAGTATCATTAGATTATTCATCAACTATATTTTTATAGTACACTTATTTGATGTCATAAATCTTCATATTTCTTTCTATAATTTTAGTCAAACTTGGGATATTTTGATTCTCTAAGATTCTTGTAATGACTTATAACTTTTTGGTCAAACTTGAGCTGTCGGATTCTAATCCAGCTGTGGTAAATTAAAAACAAATGATTTATTGAATTTAGAAGTGAAAATCTTGTGAACATTGAACTAGACAATTGTATCCTCAGACGACGAATGATAGGACTGCTCTTTGTCGTGCAGGACTACGGTGTGACTCTGGTGTACTACTTGTCGCATTACTTGGTCGACCTCGCCAGCGACTCAGCCGGGCGTACCGTCCTCAAGCTCGACGGCATGGACGATGGCCGCGCGTGGCTCGGCGCCGACGTGCTCGTCTTTGGCTCGTGGCGTTGGTGGTTGCGCAAGAGGTGAGAGTTGCTTCTCCCTCGTTCGTTCTCCTCGGCTTGGCCTGGTTCTTTGACTCGGCCAGGTATAGGCCCAGCTCGCTGGTGCTGTGCCTGAACTATAGATGGTCAAACGGGCTTGGCCCGATGGGCCGGCCCAGACACGGAATGAAAAAGCACGGCTCACAAACGACATGTGCCCGGCCTGCCTCGTGCCCGTGCTAGCACGGCCCAGCCCCGTGCTCGTGCTTGGGCTGCAAGGCTCGCACGCCGGCACGACACGGACACGACACGCTCCAGCGGCTGGCACGGAGGCGGCACGGTGGCTAGCCATCATCCTCATCCTGTCCCTGCTCGCCGCGGCCGCCTACCATGTATACGCCACGCTAGCTGTGGCCGTGGCTCTGCCTCTGTCTCCTCCCTTTGCGTTCACCATGAACCACCGCGTCGTTAGCTATCGCGTCACCGTCCTGCTAGCAGCTGTGCTGCTCGCGTCGTCGGCCGCCACGCTTTTCCTCCCCTTGGCCGCCGCGCAGCTATGGCCGAGCTGCGACAGCGCCAGGGGCGGCTACCCGGCCGGCAGCGCCTCCGCCAACAACACGCTGCAGCTCATCCTGGGCCTCCAGACGAACGCTTCCGCCTCGCCTACATATTTCGCGTCCGGCTCCGTCGGCGCGGGCACCGCCGGCGCCGTCGTCTACGGGCTCATGATCTGCCGCGGCGACGTCAGTACCAGCGACTGCTTCGACTGCAGCACCCGCGCGTGGAGCGGCGCGTGAGCAGCTGCATTCGGTGGCGCTTCAGCATGAGCAGCGGCGACGCTGCGGCACATTGGCACGAGCAGCTGCGACGCTACAAAATGGCGGCGCGAGAAATTGCAGAGCGACGGGCTGGCACGTCCCCGGCGGGCCGTCGTGCCGAAGCGGCACGGCGCGGCACGCCTGACTCCCCTTAGTGCGGTGCCCGTGCTGGTGGTTGGGCACGGTGGCCCGAATGGCACGGCACGGCAATGTCATCGCGCCTACGTGCCGTGCTTCGCCGTGCTCGTATCCGTGCCGTGCCGTGCGGCCCGTTTGGCCATGTATAGCCTGAACTCGTAACTTGGTGTGTGCATTTTAATTTGGTGCAGTTGGGACTACATCCAAGACGACAACACGGTGGTGCAGGACATGGACCGGACCCAGGCCTTCACCAAGGCGCTGCAAACCTGGGCCAGATGGGTCGACGCCAACCTCGCCCAGACCAGTACCAAAGTCTTCTTCCAGGGATACTCGCCCAATCACCTCGAGTAAGAAAACCACACCTTCGCTATAGCTGAGGTTCCACAATTTGCAACCCCTTGTGGTTGCCAGTCTGACATGCATGAGCTAACAATTAAGGCGTGACTACCTTGCAGTGGCCGAGAATGGGGAGCGCCGCCGGGTAAGACGTGCGTTGGGGAGACGCAGCCGCTAAACAACGCCGCAGCGTACCACGGCCAGCCCAACCCGCAAGACGCGATCGTGGGAAGGGTCCTGGCAGCCATGGCGAAGCCGGTGCTCCTGCTCGACATCACCTTCATGTCGCAGCTGAGGAAGGACGGCCACACTACCAAGTACAACGGCGACAGCCTCGGTGACTGCACCCACTGGTGCGTCGCTGGCGTCCCAGACACCTGGAACACCGTCTTGTACGCCGCCCTTGCAGGGAATTCGTGACATCAATGAGTTTTTTCAGATAATATTGACATTATTGAGCGAGAATACAGTTCGATCAGTATCGACCGCAAGAGATTACTCCGTCCGTTCACAAATTCTTGACTTGATGGTATAAAGCAAATGGTACACGTAGCCCTTCCTAAATTATTTTAGATATTTTTTAATCCTGTTGGTTGTTTTTTCTCGAATATACAGAAAATATGTTACCTTTGTATTAAGGAAGAAAAATTTGATACAAGCAACTCTCTTCTAGTGAGCATCCTAGAAAGTCTACAGAATTACAGTCGTGGGCTAGACCAACCTAGCATACAAAAGAAGATGAGTAAATGCTCGAAAAAAAGAGAATAAATGTCCTATGGGTGCATCAATGCCCATAAATAAAAAAAAGTTACAAGTTTGGTAGCCATGCTCCTCTCTATCAAAGGCAAAAGAAAAGATGTCCCAAGGAGCCCACCAAGTATTTACACTTACACATCTTGATCCTTAATTTCGTATGACCTATTACTCCTTTTTTATCTCAGAGTCTAGCTTTGCAATACATTCATTATAAGTTTACTATTGCTCCGTTTCTACGGCTCCACATAAGCTTTAGAATAGGTACGAAAAGTTTCAACAAGTTATTGTGATGTTCAATACACATCAATGAGTGACTCAGTGTACTAATAGAGAAACCTAAGCAAGTGTATTTAAAAAAAACTCTAGTGGATTTCTCACTCTACCAAAGCAAAGGACAAAGTATCCGCTAACTGTTCTATCTTACTTTTGCATAATCCAAGGTGAAAAAGCTAAAAGCCCTATATGGTTAAGACCCATGATGAGTTTCTGATCTATGCTCAATTCTAGAATACTATTGGTTTGTATATAAGTTTTTGTAAGATGTTGCGTTGAAGTAAGTATTGATCCAACTTTACCATGCTAAGTCCACATCTTTACTTGAGGACAAGCAAAATGTTAGTTTGGGGGAGTTTGTTGACGGTCTTTAACATCCTATTTTACTGTCAACATTCTACCCATAATCAAAGTAAAACAACATGGAATGAGAAAAACTTAGTTTATAACTCACCTAGTTCCACATGTACTTGGAAAAATTATTTGTATGCAGGAAAAATTGTGAAAATAGGAAAATATGAGGTGGATATGCCACGTGCCCCCCTGTGCCACATGGGCACCAGAGAGGGGGCGGCCCCCCTATCCAACAAGGCGCCCGCTCCCCTTAAGTGGCCTGCCACGTCCACAATCCGTGAGAGAAGGTCCAGGGCACTTATACACCGTTCATCTACGTCGGTTTCACCCAATGGTGCAAGATTAATGTGTCAAGAATACATGAGTCCACCTGTCATCCTCAAATGACCACAAACTGTCATACCAACAGCCATCCAGGCCTTCACCGATCACATAACCGACTTTGGGGAGGATCTGGGCCGTTGCATGGCGAGGCGGTGCATCCAAGGGGCGCCTGCCCTGTTGGAGGTAATTAGACTTTACCAATGGAGCTCCCAAGTGCTATAAATAAAAGCCTTTGGCTCACTTATTCATCAACAATTAGAGGAATAGCTCATCCACCATAGGGTTAGTTCAGCATTACTGAGTAGCTCCCAGTCTCTCTCTCTCTCTTGTGAAGCTCTGCTCTTAGGAATAGTAGCTATCTAGAGAAGAGTATAGTTGGGGAGGAGTCTCTACTTAGAGCCTAGAAGTGGAAGAGTCTTCCAGGTGTACTCTGATAAAGCTCCTTTGTAATCTTACATTATCATCTTCAATATAGTATTTACTTTAAGTACTTTACTTTGAGTACTTACTATTTGAGCATTTACTTTACTGCCTTTATTCAAGTCTCCAAGTTCTTGACCCATTGGTAGTAAGTATCTGATTTATCTTAGTGTTAGTGTGCAGCAATTAGCAACTACTTGTCGAATGGTTAAGGTGTCTCTATCTTTGACCTCGGGTAGATATAGTAAGTTAATAGATTAAACAAGATTCTTAGGCTATTGCTTACCTTCAAGAGCGGCTAGAACTAAAGATAGTTGTAGTAGGTCTTAGGTGGTGATAGCCCTAGGATCCTCGGTATTCCACCACGTTCTCCCTAGTTAATAAATTGTAAGACTATAGAGAGCGAGGTAGCCTGTTAAATTGGGAGTGCGCTTGTCTCTTTGCTAATTGGTACACCCTCACCCCAAGAACTGACTACCTCTGTGATCGTTATTAATGAGCTTTTCTAAGATTGAGCTTCCCTAGTGGTTCACCTTAGTTATCTTTCAAGTATTATTCCTCACTAAGGTTTATCTCTATCTAGAAATTGGTTATAGAATTCTAGGAATCATTACCATTTGCCTTCTTTTGAGAACAATATAAATTCTGTGCGCTTGTAGAATCATTTTCCTATCCTATAGAACTATCACCGCATACTTCTAGCGTCAGGATTGACAACCCCGTTGACAACGTTAAGAAGTATCAACAAATATTTCCGTTGTCGTTGCTGGGAAAGGCAACTGTTGTATTCTTTTAGGTTTAGTCGAGTTTAGATCTTTATCCTTTTTGTCAATCTATTTATTGACAAACATGGCTAGCAAGACTGTTGGTATTAATTAAGTGTCACTTGGTAAATTATTTAGTCACCTCTTTTAAACATATATCTCTTACAATAACTAAGTTGTCATCCCTAACATGAATATAAGAGACATGTATGGAAACTATCTAAAATAATACTAAGCAGTTATTATGAATGCAAGTGACTAGAAAGAATAGAATATAAATAATCATGAATTAAAGTATCTGCAAGCGCACAGATTAATCTATACCATTATAATATTTTACCCGAATATTTCAGGGTTATTGATTTATATTTTTATCACAGGGAGAAGATATGGAACCAGACATGAGTGATAGATGCAAATACATTACTTATATAATAGAAGACAATCACATAGCACTTACTCAAAAGGGGTAAGACAATTATATATATATATATATATATATATATATATATATATATATATATATATATATATATATATATATATATATATATATATATATATATATATATATATATATATATATATATATATATACTGACTTCCTCGGCGGCAACACGGCCAGACGCACGGGCACGGCGGCCCCGGCCGCAGCGCAGCCAGACCAGCCGTGGGAATTCCCTCCGTCTCGCGCTGGTGGGCAGCATCCCCTTCCTCACCACCGATGGTATGGTGGCTGCCTTCCTCTGACCGGAAGCGGCTCATCCCCACCAACGACGGCCGCGTGGAGGCGAGTGCGATGGTGTGCGCACGCCAGACACACCTCTGGAAGTCGCCTGCATATCCGTGAGCAAACCGATGATGCACAACGGTCTAGTGGCCGTGGCCAGTGGCGAATCTACGTGGAAGCATCGGGGTCAGCTGACCCCGACGACTTGCCGCTAGCACTTGTATACGATAAAATTTCACCAGCCCGGACCCCATTAAAAAATTATGTTGACCCCGGCGGCCCAGCATAACAGCAGCCCAATTAGTGAGAGAAAAGCCTACACAGCCCAATGTTACAAAGAAGAAGGCCAACGCAGTTGCCAATCGGTGCCGGCGGCTTGCCAGATGATTCGTCTCCCTCCGTTCGAGTGTTCGACCTTCCAACTTCCGCCCGCGTCGGCGCATTCTCGGTGAATGCGTGTTCCGTGATCTTGGCGTTAGTGCGGTGCTGATCGCCGCCGCCCGTCGCTGCCACCGATATGGGAGGGTACGGCTGTTTATTCCCCAGATCCCTAATCTAGTAATCAGCAATTGTGTTGTGAGATGCTTGCAGCTTATCGTTTTTGATCTTTTTTTCAGGTTTATGTAAAATATATAATCCGAAGGGGAGCTAACACACGGCAAGTAATTTCTCTTGCAGCAAACATGGCACGTAAGTAATTGGTGACTTTTTTATTACAGTACACGTACGCTCAATATCTACTTGCGTGTTTAATTCTGATTGAATAATTTTGTAGGCAATCAAAGTACAATGGAACGCTTTTTGAAGAGGAAATTAACCCCAGCAAGTGATAATGAAAATGTTGATGGGACAATTCAAGAGATGAAAGGGAGAACATTGATGACAAACTTCAAGAAGAGATGCAAACACAACAAACAACAACAATACAACTCACCTTTCTTCGCAGATCTCACGATATGAGGTAAATTTTGATAAGCTTCCGTATGATGATATCCTATCATAGTTTATTTTTATAATATGAGTGGCCAGGGTGCAATTATAAGAGCTGCACACTATTGTTAACTTTTTTTTGTCGCATATTATGTTATCAATACATTTATCTCTATATAAAATGCTTATTGTTTTCATTTTTTTTATTTTTTATGCATAGTGTTACAATATATTCAACTATAGTTACGACTAGTCTAAACCGACCCCAACGACAGTTTATCCTAGATTCGCCACTGGCCGTGGCGGGTCCTCGTCGGCGTCAGATACCATCCACTAGGCGGTGCGAGTCCTATCCTTTTGTTCCGGCGGCGCTACATAGATGACAATCCCTTCTGCACCTTCACCGGTAAGTCCCTAATGTCAGGCGATCAAGCAGTGGTGCTCCGATGCAGGCGGCGGCGCCCCAAGGTTCTACGGTGGCGAGATCCTGCGAGAGAACGTCCGGTTTCTTTCTCGTAAAATTAGAGCACGCATCCAATCGCTCCCGGGTATGGCGTGGTGCTACCATCATGGACTCCTAGCGAGTGGAGCTGACGATGCACTGAAAATGTTTATGTTCATGTTCCTGTTGTATACGAATCTCAATACTTTATTCATAGAATTCAATTCATTATTATATTATACTCTGTGGATCGATTCGATTTTATATCAGGCATAAAAGTAACTGTTTTAGATTTTATATATTACTAGCAAATATACCTGTGCATTGCAACGGGGGAGAAAAACATCAAATGATTATAGAAAATGACGATGGAATGTTAAATATCTAATAAAGTTTATTAAATATATAATATATTTTATTGACAACCTTGACATCCATGGTATTAGCTAGTTAATATTTGCAATATATATAGCGTGGAGACATATTTATTTATTTATCTATAAAAATAGAAATTAAGCAAACCTTTACATATCATTTAATATATGATTAATTCTTCACGTCCTTGCATTGGTCTTGCCCACGTCGATCTCCACCATGAAGATGTCGTCGTAGAGCTACATGGAGTGGACGAACAGCGGCAGCGAGATGCGATCGGCCGACATGATGGCAAGATCGTCTGTCATGGTGGTGCTCCTGGTGTCCATGCTGAAGATGCATGTTGCAGGACATAGCTTGCTGGCGTTGGACATGGTCAGGACTCGGGAACATGCTGGGTACCTGGAATAGCCCCACGTTGTTCATCGGTGACTCGTTGTGGAAATTTTGGCTGTTTTTAATTTCCACCTTCTAATGGAAGAAGATGATGTCCTCCACGCCACACCGGCACATCACGACCACCCATCGTTCGTAATAATAAGCTGTTTGTGCATCGGCGCTAGCTGGTGGCATCTCCATGTCCATCACGAAGATATCCGCTAGTCCTGGACTGTCCTCGTTCTTTGATCTCGTCTTCCTAGCACTCTGGTTGGAACATCGCCATCACCACCTTTTTTGCCGATGCCGACATGGCTAGGCTCAAATAAGATTGACTCGGAGCAGGAGCCACATCTTGTAGCCGCCTCCATTGCAACCGATTAGCCGAAGCAGGTCGGCCGAAGCGAGAGCCATACGTCGAGGTGAAGCTTAAAGAATCAGACGAACCAGGTTGTAGTGGCATTGGTGAAGCTAGCGCTAGCGAAGGGAAGCTGTCAGCGCCATTCCATCTCCATAATGGGAGCCTCAACATGGTGCGCTTCCGCCTCATGTGTTTGACCATAACAGGGACGATAGCGCTGCATATATATAGCACTTGTCATAGGAGTGCGTGAAGATAATGGACTCAATCCATGTATATACATATATACATGGATAAATTAAAGAAAAAAAATACATGAAGAGTCCAAGGAGGATTTGCACCTGCTTTATTTACGCATGAAGAGTCTATGGAGAATTTGTGCACCTGCTTTATTTAAGTATAATTGGAATAGGAATCGACGGACTCTGCAATGGTCCGTGCAGGTGGTTGCCGTGATGGCTGGACGAAAAAAAAGCCGAAAATCTTCTCGTTTTATTAGTACGTATAGATTATAGACTAGCAAAATTATCCCGTACGTTGCAACGGTTACTGTATAACTATTTATATGTTTTCTATTTTTATAAAAAAATTTCTAAAATGGCCCAAACGTTGGCCTCCACACATTGCCTTAAATTTACTGGCGATAAGGACATGGTCTCTCAGCGACAAAAAATAAAGCAAAAAAAATTATGACCAACACAATTCATGACTGTCAAGTACATGATCTCTAGAAGTCAGAATATTTACTTCTCTACTTTTAGCGAGTTGAACTCAGAGAAAAAGAAATCAGTGGTCATAACTAAGAGGAAAAAAAAGAGGATGTATATTATGCTTTCGTAGGAACCACAGAAACGTTTAAAAAAAATGGAAACATGCACTGCCTTAACAGTACTCTAGCAGTACTTTGACCCTTTTATTTCTCCACCTTATCTGCTCAACACGGAAGCGCGCCTCTATCCGTCCACCGTTCCTCTTTCTCGAGTTCGCAGAAATCGAATCTTCTTTCCATCTCATGGTCGGCCTCCAACTCTCCCAGCATACTCGCGCCCGCACGGAGGATCCACAGAGGAGGTCCATGTGGCAACTGGGCCCGTGCCTGCACTCTGCCTTGTTGGTGCAGCACGTGCCCGTACTTCGACGATTCCTCACCATTGTGGCCAGTGATTGTGCTCCAATACCGGCGAGCTGTGCTCCGGCGACACCGTGCCGTCAGGGGCAACCAGGCTCAGATGACGCCTCGTGTGCCGTGGCCTATGCCCACGCTCTGTTTCTGTTCTTCCTCGCTTCAAGCTCCTCAGCCCTGTGCGTGGACGGGAGAAGCGACAGCACTGCGTGCGGCCGGGAAGAGCGGCGGCCTAGCGTGTGCGGGAGGAGGCGACAACGCGGGCACCCTGGCCGGCAAGCGCGGAGGCGGCGGCACACCGGCACAGGTGTCCGAGAGGCCTGAAGGCGCGACCTAGGTTGGAGGAGCGCGTGTGGGAGGAGCCGACGGCGCTGGCACCCTGGCCGGCAAGTGCGGAGGCGGCGGCACGTCGGCACGGGTGCCCGGGAGGCCTGAAGGCGCGACCCGGTTGATGTCCGCCTCCGTGTCCATGCGCAAGGAGGAGCCACGGAAGGCCTGCGTCCGTGACTCGAAGCCACCTCGCTGTCGCGGCGCACTCGCTTCTTGACACCACCTCGTCGTCGCCGCCTGGCGTCCCCACCTCGGCTAACGCTTTCGTCGATGGACTCGGAGATCCGATCTGTGTTGTTTGAGTTCTTTTCGAGTGGTTTGATGGGATCAGGGAGCGGATCGGCTGCTTATAAAATCATGAGTCGTGGCGATAACGGATTCAAATTCCATATTTGTTTCTATGTCACACCTGGCTCTTGCATGACACGGACTGTGAGCGAGTGTCCGGGACGGCAGAAAAAAAAAGGATGACAAAAAAAGAGGGAAGATTTGAAATTATTTATTACGGTAAATGAATATAGTAATAAAAATTATCCTAACCTAATACTAGACACCTAAATGATTGTTTGAGTTAATTTTACTCCTCAGGAGTCCACACAGAATTATTTATAGAAACAAATAATACTTGTAGTGATAAAAGCCACATCTGAAGACATGACACCTCGATGATTATTAGAGTTAATTGTTACTTTTACAGGTATGGAAGGAGTTATTTATATAACCAAATGCTACTATTAGACTAGACTCCACGATGACTATCAATGTTAATTTCCCTAGTCACAAGTCAAATGGAATTATTTATATAAGTAAATAATACTAATAGTCATAAAAATTACTCTGATAGGATTATTTACGGCTCAAAAGTGTAGATAGAATTATTTATTGGCATAAAAGATCTTATTGGCAATAAAATTTTACCACCCACAGGTTCCTAAATGTTACTATTAATAATAAAAATTAGCTCGTTCGGATACCGGATGCCAAGTTTGATTATTATAGGCAAATTTAGTATCGAGAAATTTAGGCAGAATTATTTATAGATCCAAACGATAATTTATTAATAATTGTTTTTAAAAAGTAATTTTAGTTATAAAAAATAGTCTCCTAGAGACTAGTCACACCAGTGACTATTAGAGCAAATTTTACTAGGCACATATCCAGATGTCATTATTTATAGGCTCTAATGATAATATTAGAAATAAAAAATAGCATGACCAAATAGCGGATGCGCCCGTGAATATTAGAAGAAATTTAGTACCCACAAGTATGGACCAAATTTTTTATACCCCCTAAATGATATTATTAGTAACAAGCTACTCTTAATAAAAAAACCAGAATGAGGCTGGAGAAGCCGTTGCTCAGATAGGACATTGGAATTTATCGCTCAGGTTAAAGTAGTAATTTACCATCAATACAAACATACTAGTAACAAGGACGGAGAAGCCATTGCTCAAGTAGGGCATTGGAATTTACCGCTCACGAAGCTCAAAGCGATAAATTTGCCATCTTACTTGTAATAAAAAAACAGGACGAGGCCGGGGAAGCCGTTGCTCAGAGAGGGCATTGAAATTTACCGCTCATGAAGCTCATAGCAGGTAAATTTACCATCTATACAAAGATACTAGTAACAAAAAAAATGGGACGTAACAAAAAAAATGGGACGTAACAAAAAAAAATGGGACGAGTACGGAGAAGCCATTTCTCAGATAGGGCATTGGAATTTATAGTGAACAAAGCTCAGAGCGGTAAATTTACATCTATACAAAGATACTAGTAATAAAACAAAGGACGAGGCCAGAGTAGCCCTTGCTTAGACAGGGCATTGGAGTTTATAGCTAACGAAGCTCAAAGCGGTAAATTTACCATCTATACGAAACTACTCATAATAAAAAAAACAGGACGAGACCAGAGAAGCAGTTGCTCAGATAGTGTATTCGAATTTACCGTCCACGCGACTCAAAGTAGTAAATTTACCAGCAATAACAAGCTACTCATAATAAAAAAAAAGGGACGAGGCTGGAGCAGCCGTAGCTCAGATAGGGTATTGAAATTCACGGCTCACGCAGCTCAAAGAACTAAATTTTAGCAGGTCGAGACCGGGCCTGATATTGCTCATGCAGGGCTTTGGAAATTGCCGTTCATGCACTTCGAATCAGTAATTTTACGTTGATTAGTAAGGGCTTCGTAATTTACCGCTGACAAGGTCCGGAGTATTAATTTTGCTAGAAATATTCTGACAATTAAAAAAATGCCCAGAAGAGACCCGACATTGCTCAGCAAGAGTTTTGAAATTAGGAATGCCATATACAATGCCGCTGCAAGTTAAATTCTCTGCAGTAATTAATCCACAGCAATAATTAAAGAGCACTGAAATTACGTGGTGCACAGTCACGGTTTTAAATCCCTACGCATACAGTAACTTCTCCACGCAGTAGTTAATGTCAGTAAAGAGTCCATCTAGCGGACAAGCCCGGTGCAACATTTTACTACCACGTCATTAGGTGTCTGCCGGAGTTGCCTACTCCTCCGGCGAGGGCGCTAAATAATATTCAAATATATATATATATAAAATAATAATAATAATAATAATAATAATAATAATAATAATAATAATAATAATAATAATAATAATAAAGACTTAAATAGCTTTCCACAGATAGACATGGTCTATCCATCGTTAAAGTCAACCAATGCAAAGGATTAATTAAGAGATTAAATTTTTATGTCATTCCTAATTCATTAAGGCTTTCATTTACTTTAGTAAATATATAATCATGCATAGCATAATTAACTATTTATGTATGTATCAGGAACATTACTTAGAAAGATCATAAACAGAGCAAGTCTAGTAACATAATCATATTCTACTCTCTCTACATACCGGGAGTGCACTACAAAGGACTCAACGGAAGTGTCACATCCGTGACCTACCACATGACCCAGTTTATAAAGCGCATTCGCAAGCAAACAATATCTAAGCACCATACCTCTATAATGTCGACCACTTAACTCATTCGAGTATTGAATTAAGCGCTTTGCGAACTCATGTATAAACTCATCATCAATCATAACCATATCAAATATACTAATAGAATAAACTAGGAACATAGCAAACCAAAACAAAGTATTAAAATAGCATAAAGTCATAACAAGAGGAAATACAGTGAAATTACTGGCCTCTAGCAGACAGGAGATCTAGAATCCTGAGCTGCAGGCTCAACTCTACTTCAATCTACTAGTTAGGTCTAAACTAGAACTTTGAGTGTCTAACCCTAATATCTGGTAGAGAGAGGAGCTCTCTCCCTCTGGATCAAATGACTTGTATGATCATCGATATCAAACCCTAGGGGTCTGGGGCTGTTTATATAGGCCGGAGCGATGAATCTCAGCTCTCGAATAAAACCGACTTAAGGTAGTGGCTCAGATTAATCCTCAAAGGCGGTGGCAAACCGACATATGAAACTGGAGGCTGACAGTGGGACCAGGAGATCGGCCATGAATCTCAGCCCTCGAATAAAACCGACTTAAGGTAGTGGCTCAGATTAATCCTCAAAGGCGGTGGAGAACCGACATACGAAACTAGAGGCTGACAGTGGGACCAGGAGATCGGCCGATCTGGCTAGGGGATCGGCCGATCCCCCTGCTAATGGGACTTTCTTCCGTAGTTGAGTCTCTGGTGTTCTCTAGAATATTTGACACACTTTCGCCGCGAAATTTGATGTATTTCTCCGACATGTGGGATCTCCTTTGATTCTTTTTGAATAACACCCTGCAAAACACAGATTCACCAGAACTCATAGAATTCTGTCAGTTTAAAACCTAATATATATTTGAGGACGGTTTTATGCCCTTTTTCATGTCTAGTTGATGGTTAAAAATGCTCAATAACTACCATCAACAAAGACCATCCGTGAATTCTCTACTCCTTCTGCTGCTACTATATCAACAGACCCTGTTGTCATCGAGGCAGACAATCAATTTGAGTTAAAGCCTGCATTGATCACAATGGTTCAAACTAGCCCATTTTGTGGTAAAACTCATGAGGATGCTAATATACACCCTAACACTTTTTGGAGATATGTAGCACCTTCACCATTAAAGGAGTAACCCAAGACGTAATTCGTCTATGTCTCTTTCCCTTCTCCTTACTAGGAAAGGCAAAGCAATGGTTCTATACAAACCGGAATTCTATAGACTCATGGGAAAAGTGTTCCGACGCTTTTCTAGTAAAATTATTTCCTCTAGATAAGACCAATGCTCTTCGCAATAAGATCTCTAGTTTCCAACAACAAACCGACGATTCCTAAGGCTTGGGAACGTATGCAAGAGTATGTCGCTATTTGCCGCACTATGGCATGGAAGATTGGTTGTGACCGTGCAAGCCATGGAGATCAACATGACGTGTCAAGTCTGTGGAGGAGTAGGCCATTCAGGACTCCACTGTCCCAATACACATGATGACCTCAACTTCATCAACAATCATAATGGGTTTCGTTCTTAAAATCGAGGATGGAATCAACGCTCCAATTTCAAGGTAAAACTTTTAATTCTTCGCAACGCCTAAATAATCAAGGTAATAGCTATCCTTCTCTTAAAGATCTCGTTTGTGGTCAAGGTAGAATAACTGATAGCATGAACAAGAAGCTTCATGCTAATGATAAGATGCTAGATAATATAAATGCTAAAATGGAATCTACTTAGTTTCAATAAAATGCTTGTGTTTACACCAGATTTTGGACGGGTCAAGAGGTGACTAACATGAGAAGAGAATAGCCGATCGGGAGTTCCGGATCGGATATCTGATGATGTCAATGTTATCCTAAACGCTATACGGTAAACAGTCGGTCGTCCTTCGTTTAGCGTTTAGACCGTTTACACGGTGTTTAAACGGAGTTAAATGGTTTTACATAATATTCCCAAAATATCCATATTTATGGGTGTAAAATCAATTTTACCAGCATTTATACATATTTGTCCAATTTAAAATCAACTACTTTAGTATGTATATATAGTTATGCATGTAAAATAATCAAATATACATATTTATACATGTACCCAATCAAGCATTCATATTTATAAATACAATAAATTTAAGTATATAAATTTGTGCATGTATAAATTAACTGTATTGACCTGGTGTTCGCCTAAACAGCCGTTGAAATAGTGGTTTAGCCCGTTTAAACCCGTTTACCTCCGTCCCGCTTAGAGCGTTTAGACCGTTTAATCCTGTTTTTTGACCGTTTAAACGGTCAACCGTTTAATTTCCGAATAATGCCTAAACTTGCCACCGTTTACCGTTTAGCCACCGTTTACATGGTCGTTTAGGCCATTTAGGCTAATACTGGATGATGTCAACAGGATGTATTGAAGGCTGAAGATCAGATCGGATACGGATGGACTCTGCAACGACCATGACAAAGCGATCATGGAAAGGGTCCACAAAAAAGGAAAAGTCGAGGTTCCGACTTATCTTAGAATTAGGAGATTTTACTATTTCCTTATTTTTAGCTAGGGTTTTCATTGGTTAAGATTTCTCTCTAACTGCTGGGTATAAATATAAGCCTAAGCGCATTGTAACAGAACACACACATCAATATACAACAGTTCCTTTTTCTAGCCTCCAGGCAAAAACCCTAGGAGTAGGAGTAACGTAGATCCGACGAGTTATTTTATTGTTTATTTATTTTAAGCATAATCAACTGTCCAATCTTGATCTGTTTCTTGTGGCTTAAATCTTTTGTATCTATCCTGCTTGAACGAACATTAATTAAATATCATGTTCAAGTGAGTAGATCCGTTTATCACTAGCTGATTAGTTCAGATCTTGATTGTGGACATGTTGCACTCAAGTAATAAAGTAAGTTGTGTTGAGAGTCTTTAATTAATAGATCTAATCACTAACTTACGTCATGGGCTGCAACGATCCGGTCGATCACCTTGACGTAAGCGACGGGTTAGGTAGATTAGTCAAAGCGTCAAGGCATCGTTTACTTTATAGACTTGTATGTTTCCTGTATTATAGTCAGATCGATTGTTCAGCCGAATTTGTACGTGCTTCCTTACTGCATGTTATATTTTCTCGATCTTTTTGGTATGTTGTCTTATGTTTTGATCATGTTAGGATGATTCACGTGCATTGTTAGCTGTACCGATCCGGTCGATCCTAATTAATGAATGTGATAGATTGTGATATGTATCGGTGTTATAAGGCAATATATGATTTAGATCTGTTTAATTTAACTTGCCTTTATTCATGTCTTTCTAAATCGGTTAAGTAAGAATTGGATGTTTAGTTTATACTCATGTAATCGATTCATGCGATCGGGTATCGGCTCTCTAGCCGATGGCCGGATATGAAGGCCCATTGGGCTAGATATTTGGAACCACTTGGGACACACCAGTGGTTCCACATTGTGTTACTAATCAACCCGTTTTCTTCCTTGTCAATTGTAGGTCAAATTGACTGGCACGCTAGGAATCATCGGTGCTCATCCACGCCGATTGTAGAAGCTAGCTGGTTCTATTCGCCTTGTACTCCACAAGAACGTTTCGGCTTCGCTGGTGTGCTGAGCGAGGACCAGATTTCACGGCAACACACTTTTTGGCACGCCCGGTGGGATACATTTCGCTAAATCATGACTTTCGACAACGACGGCGTTCTCAGTGTGACTATGGAGGAGTTGTCACTGGAGTCAGTTCTGCTGTTGGAGAAGTACCTCTCCGAGCTCCGAGAGGCCTGCCTCGGGTGCTTTTCCAAGTGCCGTGACAAGAATGTGTACCAGAAGATACAGCTTCCCCGATATCTTCTGAGTGGGCAATCCGACATGGTAGAAGAGGAGGAGCACAAATACTTTGAGAAGGTGATCTACACGGCCATCCAAGATGCAGTGGCCAGCAATCATCAGTGCTTCCTGGAAAACTTCATCGATCACATGAAGATACTATTCGGGCAGTACATGCTGAATGGGCACGTCTACACCACTGTGCCGCCAGCAGGATCATCAGAAGCGGAAGGAACATTAACCCAGCTGCAACTGCCGAAGGGACCGACAGAGGGCTTTGCCACTGCAAGTGCAGTCCTACAATCGGCTGCAAAAATATCCCCGTATTACCAGAAGTTGGGCAAAGGCACCGACCCCAATGTGCCCGAGCAGACTGTGCCTAGGTATGGCACGGCACCACCAGAAGCGGCAGGCATTATTACTCCGTCCCAACTACTGGGGGATGCGTCCTAACCCGGGCTATCAGGGGGCTCCAGGTTACAACCCTTACATCAACCAGCAGCTCCCAAGACAAAATGATGACTTGCTGTAGAAGATGACCAATGTGCTCAAGGAGCAGTTTGGTCTAAAGCCTAAAGGGATGGCAGTCACCTACAAAAGTCCCTATCCGGAGTGGTATGATATGGTGGCCTTGCCGTCACGCTATCGGATCCCAGACTTCTCCAAGTTTAGCGGACAGGACAGCACCACCACACAGGAGCATGTCAGTCAGTACCTCACCCAGCTGGGGAAAGCTTTGGTTGAAGATGCCCACAGAGTCCGTTTCTTCTCGCTTTCATTAACCGGGCCGGCCTTCACTTGGTTCACGTCGCTGGCACCCAACTCGGTCAGCAACTGGGCCGATTTGGAGAAGAAGTTCCATGCCTACTTCCATGCTGGGGACGAAGAAAAGACCATCGCCGACTTGGCCGCTATGAGACACAAGCCCAATGAGTCAGGCGTGGAGTTCATCAAAAGGTTCAGGGAGGTCAGGAACCTCTGCTACTCGCTGGAGTTATCTAACAGCCATCTGACGCAGTTGGCTATCGTGGGACTTCCTTCAGCGGTCAAGGAGAGGTTGGCAGGTATGGAGTTTGAAAACCTGAGCCAGCTTTCTCAGAAGGTAGCCGTGATGGAAGCACAGCTGCAAAGCAGTCGTAAGTAGAGTGGATTCAAGGGCAGCGCATTCGTCAGCAATGATTACTCTGACGAGTCAGAATAGACTGACGAGGACATCGCCGCAGTCGAGCTGAAGTGGAGCAAGAAGCCAATGACTGTCCCCAAATCTTGGTGCACTGAGGAGAAGTATGACTTTGATGTCCAGAAGCTCAATTAGTTGTTTGACTACCTGCTCGAGAACGGCCAGATCAAGCTTCTGGCAAATCATGTCATGCCGAACGCAGAACAATTGAAAGGAAAGACTTTCTGCAAATTCCATGCAAGGGACTTGTTGATGGTAGTTATTGTATGATTTTACCCATCAACCAATCATGAAAAGGGATATAAATTAGAGCCAACACCTAGAATTGGGTTTAAACTGCCAGAATTCCACGACTTTTGGTGAATCTGTATTTTTTAGGGACTATACAGGAAAAGAAGCAAAGAGGATCCACACCGTAGAGAAAAATACCGAATTACGCTGCGGCAGGAGATCAAGAATATTCTAGAGAACACCAGAGATACGCTTGCCGAAGCGGGACCCGAATGTCAGAGAGGGAGGGTCGACCGACCCTCTGACTAGGTCGGCCGACCTGTCAGAGAGACCGTTCTGCCTCCGCTTTGACGTGGACCCACACCTTGATATTTCACGCAATCTACACCGTCCGTCGAAGTCGGTTTGATCCAAGAGCTATGGTTCATCCCACCGGCCTATATAAGGACCCCCCAGACCCCCAAGGGTTTCATATGATCCAGAGAGAAATCAATCCAGGGTTTCAAAATTCCACAGACATATCTATAGAGAAGTAGAAACCCAAGATAGGATCTAGAGCCAAGCATCAAGTAGAAGATTAGCCTTGTAGTTTCTCCATATTAGGGCTATTCTTGTTCTAGAAGTGATGTGGTAGTAGAGCTGGAGATAGTTGGAGGAGTTGCCGGCCTGTCGGTGACTGCTCTACGACTTGTACCCGCGGATTCAAGTCCTTCTTTGGGGCTTGTTTCCGAAGATTTCTTCGGAGTTCAACTTCTAATCCAAGTGAGTAACATTGCCATTATTGTTCTTAAGCTTTATGATTCTTTTGAGTGCTTTAGTCTTGGTCGCTCCTTGATTGAAGTAGTTATTTATAGTTTAAGCGTGGTGCTTAGATTATATTTGCTCGCAAATGCCCTATAATGTCCGGATCGGTGGTAGATCGCGAGGGTGACCTAGCCTTACTGAGTCTTACACAGTCCACCTCCCGTCAGTAGAACTGTAGGTTTCTTTTGCTAACGAATTTACCCTTTGCAGGTATATTACTATAGTAATTGTTGACGATGGATAACGTCACCTTTTATTAGAACTTTAGACGCAAAAGGATACATGAATACACACTAGTCTAGGGTTTTAACTGACAATTTTCATGAGTTATGCATACTCTGTATTTTCCAGGGGCCATTCCAGAAAAGCCTAAAATTGGGATTAAAGTGCACAGAAGACATGAAACTTAACCGTGAAGGCAACATCATCATCAGGACCCTAGAAGCATCTGGAGAACACCCGAAGCAACCAGGGCCCCACCTCTAGCCAGGTAGGGCCGACGCCAAGGGGGCCGGGCGGCGCCCCCTAGGGTTTCGCCTTCCCGTCTTCTGGAGTCTTCTTCCACCGCCTTTGAGGAGTCATCTCGGCACTTGGTTAAGTCAGTTTGATCCTACGGCGCATGTGCAACCCACAGGGCTATAAATAAAGGGGCAGCCCCCCTGGAGCATCCAATCATTCATCCAAGGCATCAAGTCTTCGATCAAGCCATCAAGAGCCTCCTAGTTCATCAAGAGCATTCTAGTTCATAGTTCTAGCCTAGTTAGATTAGAAATAGAGGAGTTCTAGTTCTTCAGTGGGATCTGGAGCCCCGGCGTCTGTCTGGAGCTCGGAGTTCGGTATAGTTCTAGTTCTTTCCCATGTTTTGCCTGAGAAACAATCAAAGTCTGCTGAAGGCCCTGTTATAGTTCTAGTTCTAGTTCTTTCTCTATTATTGTATCCTTCATTATGATTAGGGAACCATTGTTCTTAATAGTGCATATGTTCCTAATTACAATAGTCATTGTCTAGTTTGATTGTATGCCTAGTATAGTTGGTTTGATCTTATTGAATTCATGTAATTGCTCGTATAGAGTTTATCCAAACGATCATTGGGTAGATGATGAACAATATGTGGACGTGGTGTCTAGATATTTTGTTTATCTGCGAGTGTGTTGGCGCTTATTAGCGTCAGCAGAAAAGTCCGCAAGCGCACGGAAGTACCGTTGTAGCCTTCACCCGGAAGTATTCAGGGTATCGTAATTTCCCAGAGGAACGGTCTTTGTACTTAGTCTCTTAAACTAGTTTACTCAGAAGAGACAGAAGGGATAGCTTGGGTAGAGAGGTTCTTCTAAGGTCAAACGCATATAGGCGATGGTAATTTCCCCACTACTTGTCTGCTTCAGGCCCACTGACGTAGATGGTCTGCCAGCCGATACCAGTATCAGCGCTACTCCGCGGCCGAACGTGGGGGAATTCAGAGACACTAGGGGTCAAGTGGAACTCTGTTAATAGCATATGTCTATGTGTTAAAGCATGATAGTTTCTTTCCCTTTAGGCATAAGTTGGCGGTTAAAAATGATCTATAAGGACCGCCAACAAAACCCCCAAGCTTAACCTTTGCTTGTCCCGAGCAAATAGTTAAGTATGGTTGTTGATCAGGAGTTGCTACAATGTCGATCATATTTCAAATATACCAAGTTTATAACAAAGTTTTCGACTGTAATTTGAATAAATCAGCATGCTATCCACCCTGCTATTATCTTGAAACAAATGGGGCCTTTTAGCCATCTCAAGTATTGGGTGATTGCAAGACCGAACAGATTCATAGACATTGCTTATCATTTATCCCAAGATGAACCATCTTTCCGGAGGTTTTGAAAATTTTTGCAAAGAAATGTAAGTCCCTCAAATGATTCTCTTGATCGCTCAAAGTGTATGAATACCTCACCAAAGGCATTGTAATGTTGCCTTTCATATCCTACCATTATAGCTTATGAGTGGAGTTTTTGGGCAGGTATAAAGGTGGGCATACTTGCATCACATATATTGCTAACTCAAAAACCGAACCACAAGGAGATACAAGTCATATACTTTGATTGAGATGTGCAAGTGTGTGGAGTATGAAGATGGTGGAATCCTAATTTCTAAATATTTTGGCACTCCATGCATCATGAATTTCTCCTTTATTGGATGGAATGGAACATTTTTGACGGATATGGGCTATAAGATCATATATCCATATTATTATTATTTTTCTTCCTCTTCTTTTTTGAACGGGTATCTTTTTTTCTGTTTGTTTATTGCATGCCCCTTGGCATGTTTTTTTAAGCATAACCCATATCTCTAGTTAGTATTTAAAGAACTTTGGCTGGAAAGATGTCATGATGGAATGCGAGGAGTAATTATATGGTGAAAAATGAATGCGCGGCTTCTCAGGGTAAGAGTCGGCATTTTTATTTGGTTGAAGAGTGCGCAACTCTCAGGGTAAGAGTTAGCATATTATTTGGTGGATGGATGGGTGCATGTTGTGCGCAACTCTCAGGGTGAGAGTTGGCTTTATTTGGTGGGTGCATGTGAATCTCAATCATGGGTGCATGACCATAATCTCACTTAGGTCACAACAATTTGACCTAACTCAATGTTCCACAAGCAGCATATGACTAAAAGGTTTGCATAATTGAAACATGTCATATGGACTTGGTAGGTATTTCATAATCATTGAGGAACTTTTGTTTTTGAAAGTTTTCGAAAATAAAACTCTGGATGTCAAGTTTCTCTCAGAACAAAGTCATAGCGCAGCCCATGTCACCATATCATATCAGGCAATAACTTAGACAAGATTAAGCATGTGCAACCCATTAGCCCAAGTTTTTAGGATGAGACATTTTTAGCTGATAAATCCAAACCTTAGAGAAAGCTGGATTATAAAATGGGTACAGGTGAAACATAAGACAGAGCAACTGTTCATCATTTCAACAAGGGTAGAAACTAACACATCTTAACACATATGAGAGAGGAGAACATATCTCACCATTTTTTTAAGTTGGAGAATTTTAAAAAGAAATATGAGAGACAAGTTACCTTTGTGGGAGCCCTCCCCCAAGCTTGTTTTTGACTTACCAATGTGGTTCAGCTAGGGGTGCCGCTAATTGGTGCTGCCTCAGCTTGATGTGCAGTCCGTGGCCTCTCTTGAGCGTGCTAGGAAGCTCCCCCCCAAGCTTGTTTTTATGGTGGTATTGAGATAACAAGACAACAAAACTTGGGGTTGAAAGATAAATTACTCTTTTTCAAGATTTTATTTATCATTATATTTTTTTCTTTTCAAGGTTCACCTAAGAAATTCTTGTCTCTGCTTTCATCTCAAAGACTTACCCTCGTGGAGTTAATAAATTTCTGCAAGGGGTTAGTCCATAAGATTAACCAAAATCTATACTAGCAGCTTTGGTTCCAAGATCAAACTAGACACCACGTCTAATTTGTCATGGTAGGCTTAAGAATCCAAGAACCATGCTTACATTAAAAATCCTATAGAGGCATGATCTCACATCCCAGCTTCAAACTAAACACCGTGCTTAGTTAAAAAGATGTAGGACCAACACTTCCAAACCAAAACTTACTAGCATAGAGAAAAGAAATATGACAAGATAACCAAGAATCATTCAACGGAGACAGATTTTTGAGCAATGGAACCTAGTCAGAAGTTTGCTCAGCCAATCTATTCAAACTCAAACAAGGCTAGGATAAGAGAGCAAAAAAAGGCATGCCTTGCTTCATCTCCAACATGAATTTCTTCCATTATTCATGATAACAACTCAAAGTTCATTAATCAAAATGCAACACCATGTCACAATTTTGATTAAAGAAGGCTAGTTTAACCTAAGCACCATGCTTTAATTAAAAAGCCTATGGATGTACCACAAGTGTACTCATGTGAATACATCCAAATTCAGAGCATATGGCATGAGCAGAGGAAGAGCATGATATTATATTTTCATGGAGACAAATATGAGTGAATGAGTTGGTCAACATTACCTTGACATACCTGAATGTATGTACCAACAGCATGTATGGATGAAGCATCAGAGTTTTCGCTGGGGTGGCTCAGTTTCCATCTCAGGTGACTACCAAGGCGTGGGTTGGAGTCCATCACTTTTAGTAGCATGTCGTCGTGTAGCAAGTCGTTTATTGGTAACTCCTGCATATTAGTGACTCGCATACACGACAAATGTAGGAGGAACACTTCATGCAAGCTTCTAATTAAAAGGAATATTGCGACCATGACTCCCCCTTGTTGTGTGTTTTTTAGAATCTTTAAACAAAGTGTGATCCAAGATATGCATGGAGTCATGGTTGGTCAAAAGAGTGAGAGAGGTGTTGCACAAACCATCGGTGTAGAAGAAGGAGTTCATGGAAGTCATATGGCTTGTCCCTCTATATGATGGCCTGCGTGCAGTTACCGGCAACATGGATGGATGAAACATCAGAGTTGTTACTGCGGTTCGCATGATGACTTTTCTCAGGTGAATCACCAGGCCAGGCCATTCTCATGGCTTAGTGTGTGTGGGCCATGGCCCTTGTTATGGTCCTCGCCCAAGCTAACTCAAAGCCAAAGGATCAGGGTTGCATCCAGTATTTCTGGTTTTCCTGCATGGTTGTGGTTTGGTAGATCGCAAGGGCTCTTACCTTTCCCTTGTGATCACCGAATTGGAAAAGATATGCAGGAAGCAAATTGAGCTAGTTAGTTTTTTTCAAAAATTTATCGAAACTTTATTATGCAAGGGAGGACGTTATTAACAAATTTCTTTTAATGAAGATTCATTTTTATTCTGTAAGAACAAAAAAATGAACTTATTTTAAAGATAAGTTTTTAAATTTTAGATTTTCAAAATATCTCTTTATTTTTTTAACCATTTTATAGAATATTTTCATTGATAAATAAAATAACTCAATTTTTTTTATTTTTTTATTTAAAGCCTACACCCAGCAGTTTTGGAACAATGATTAGACATGTCGTTTAGTCAATATAGACAATTTTAACCTAAGCTCCATGCTTAAATTAAAATGCTTATGAAGATATGTTGATCAATCATACTTCAAATCAAAACATGCTGTATGTAAAATTTTGAAAGCAAACTAGCATTTATTAAAAACATTTTAGCAAAAATTTATTTATATTTAAGAGGACAACAACTTACAAATAATTTTAATATATATATATATATATATTTTTAAAAATCCGGGGAATCTCCCGGTAGTGCTTTCTTTATGGTCATAAGCTTGACCGCCAAAGCTAGGGCAAAGATTGAAGCCAGAAGCTATGGTTGGCTTCGATGGTGGCTACAAGAACTCGTCCTTAGGAGAAATATTTTGATTTTGAAGTTTGAAAGGACATTACTGTAGAAAGAGAGAACAAGAATAATAAAACTATTTATTTTTTTAAAATGCTTTTTGAAACTAAGAGAAGATGATACGAGAGTGAATAGAAATCTTTTTGTCCATGTGAGAGAACAAGAATAATAAAAACTATTTATTTTTTTTAAAATGCTTTTTGAAAATAAGAGAAGATGATACGAGAGTGAATAGAAATCTTTTTGTCCATGTGCAAAAATTTGAACGTGCAATTTTAAAAATAATAATACCCTTTTTCTTTTTGAAAGATAGGCTTCATGAAGGAGGGTCATGAACATAGAAGAAATATTTTTTTTATAAGACACAAGGACACACGAGTGAACTAGGTTCGGAGATAAATACAACAACCGTTCCCCGGCAACGGCGCCAGAAATCTTGTTGGCGCTTTTTAGCGTCAGCAGAAAAGTCCGCAAGCGCACGGAAGTACCGTTGTAGCCTTCACCCGGAAGTATTCAGGGTATCGTAATTTCCCAGAGGAACGGTCTTTGTACTTAGTCTCTTAAACTAGTTTACTCAGAAGAGACAGAAGGGATAGCTTGGGTAGAGAGGTTCTTCTAAGGTCAAACGCATATAAGCGATGGTAACTTCCCCACTACTTGTCTGCTTCAGGCCCACTGACGTAGATGGTCTGCCAGCCGATACCAGTATCAGCGCTACTCCGCGGCCGAACGTGGGGGAATTCAGAGACGAGTGGACAGGGCTGTCACCATCTGCCACCTACCCCTCTGCCCGTGGGCACGCGCAACATACGAAGGTAGACCCCGACTTAGACACCATGTCTACGACGACGACTACTACTCTAGCGGCGTACAGGAACATCCGTCTCTATCAGGAGTCCTCTTACTAGAGCATCCGTCCAAAGGACGAACGACGATCCCACAAACAAGTAGCTTTATGGAAGTAACATGCTTAATGAATCAAACCAAAGTTGAACACGAACTTCTTACTTCAAGTAGCAAGACGATCGTAGAGGTACAAGTTGGATCGAGAGCCGGCAAGCCCGGCACTTCGTCCACCCGGAGGCAGAACTGCTTCGACTCCGCTCTTTCTCCAGCTCTTGTCCCTCTCTCACTCCCTATACTAAATTAGCTATAAACTAATGGAATGCAGCTTGCTCTTCCTCTCTACATTGGGACCTCTTGTGTTGGTGAATCAATTGATCCCTTTTTCTTCAATAGGTGTAGAGAGGAGGCCTCCTTTTATACTTTGAGCGGAGGGGGTTCTATGCAAAAGGTTCATCCCCACATGGAAAGACCCAAACCGACCTCTAAAGGGTGGTTTCCACTTTCCATCTGTGTTGATCGTAGGTGGGACCGTCCTTGGGGAACCGCCGTACAACCGTCAGAAGAAAACTGGGCCCGAGAGGCCCCACCAGGGGGCGGCCGCCCCTGGGACCGGTCGGTCCCCTGGTGGGCCCATTTGGCCACCGCCTTCGCGTGGTTGGTTCTCCTCTGGGCCTAGTCCCCTCCTATGGTTACGAATGGGCCCAGATTTGTAATAAAGGTGGGCTTCTTTGTTATTCTTGGTTGCGTATTCTCTGAATTCACATTTCTCCTTTACGCTTTCCAATTGGTGTTGTGCACTTCCACTTGTTTCACCATAAATCCTGCAAAAACATAAACACTACGGGTACAAGTGGAACTCTGTTAATAGCATATGTCTATGTGTTAAAGTATGATAGTTTCTCTCCCTTTAGGCATAAGTTGGCGGAGATTACGGGCATTCCGCTATCAACTGCCCTACATTGCAAGAGGATGTGAACTTCATCAACAATAACACCTACTATCGTCCTCAGCAAGGTCAAGGATGGAACTAGCCAAACCAAGGATGGAATCAGCAACCTCGACTACCAAGGTAACAATCAAGGTAATAATTACAATAATTACAATCTTCCACCTTTAAGAGATTTAGTTGCTGGTCAATCTAAATTGTTAGACCAAATGTCTAGAAAGGTAGCCTCTAATGATAAAGCTTTAGAAAACATTAATGCTAGAATGGATACCTTTGCTTCTGCTATAAAGAATCAGTACAGCTTTAATAAAATGTTAGAATCATAATTAGCCTAGCTAGCTGCTGCTATCCCTCCATTTGAGAAAGGTAAGATTCCGGGGCAGCCGGAAGATTTAGAAACTGCTAACCTTATTGATATTCACAATGCAACCCAATACCGTATTGAGCCTACAGATATACAGTGGATTGATCACTCACTACCTGAGAAGATGAGAGACCTTGGAAGACCTGTCATTCCTATCTCCATAGGATGTCACAGCTTTCCAGAAATTATCTGCGATTTTGGCGCAAGTGTCAACATAATGCTCAAGGTAATTTATGAGAAAATATTAGGAGATCCTTTGTTGTACACAGATATGCGTTTGCAGCTTGCAGATCAGTCCATTTGCTACCCCGAGGGAGTACTAGAAGAAGCTGTCATTAGAGTGGGGCAATCGTATGTCCCAGTTGACTTTGTGATCATGGAGACAGGAGGAGATGAGAAGGCACCCATTATTTTGGGACGACAATTCTTGTGCACAACCAAAGCCATCATCTATGCGGAACATGCCAAGATTATCCTCTCCATCAGGGACAAGAAAGAAAAATTCTCGTTCAAGAACCGCATCTTAAAGACTCCTGCAGTCTCGAAGCAATTTCATCAACAAGAAGAGCAACAACAACCAGCACCCAAGAAGAAGAACAATAGAAGATGGAGGAAGAACAAGCCCCAGCATATACCTGAAGAAACTGCTCAACTAATCACTGCTCTCAACACAGAAAATGATTATATGCTTCCCCAACCATTTGCAACGAATAAAGTTACAGATGGCAGACCAATCACTAAGATTCCCTGAAGGTGTGGTTAAGGACATTATGGTAAGAATTCAAGATAAATATATACCCGCAGATTTTCTAGTCCTTGACACGCAGGGAGACGACGAATCACCTATTCTTTTGGGAAGACCGTTCCTCTACATTGCCAATGCTATTATCTACATCGATTCTGGACAGATCCACTTCAACCTACCCACGGGAAAGGTACGCTGTCAGTTTAGAACACTTGTTAACTGTGAGCAGATCAGGAAGCAACGCAATAGGAGAAGATGCCAAGCCCGCCGTCAGGCTGCCCAACCTCACTGTGGATGGGAGGAATTCCCTGGCAAGATTGTGAAGTATGAACACTGCTACAAGGAGCAAGAGGAAGCCATACAAGCACCACGCTGGAGTAAGTGGGAAGCGAAAGCTGAAAGGATGGATCAGATTGCTAAGGCAGATAAAGAAGAGATCCACGCACAATTGGAAGAATGGATGAAGAGAGATAAAGAGTCAAGAGAAGCACACCTAAGGGAGTGTAACAAGGAAGAGCTAGAGCTAGAAAAGAGAGAAGCAGAAGAGACAGAAATGAGATGAAAGGAGAAAGAAGAAGCACCTACTACACCATCGCAAAATGGGAAATTGACTGAGGTTACCTCAGACGGTGAACCTGCTGATTAAGTATTCTCCTCTATCTAAGTCTTGTCGGTAGACTTTAAATTCCGCACCCTAGCCATAAGATTAGAATGGTAGTTATCTAATTAAATTAGCATTCACTAGTAATTAGTACAATCATTATTGCACATCAAATATAAAACAACAAAAATATTTACTGCTTTATTTACTGCATCATAAAAACTAAAGCCCTATGTGAACGCACTTATGGTAAACCCTGTAAACATATTCACTGTGGCGACATAAAAACAAAAATAATAATATATATATATTAATGATAATAGTATATGTATTTACTTTGTTGCATTATGAAAATCCTAAGCCCCATAAAAATAAATATTCTCCGTGGTGGCATAAAAATATAGCATGCATACATATTTGATTGCCGCATAAGAAAGTTAGAAAACCTAAAAAGAGAATCCTATCAGAATCCTGCTAGAATCTGTCAATTAAAATCAACCTAGAGAATAATCAATTGCTCATTGGCTGACCGCTAACCCCTTGTTAAATTCAAGCCTCGAGTTTTGCTTTTCTTGTTGGATTATAATTATGCAGGAATAATATTATGACTAAGGAGAGAGTCTATCAGTGGCACCCACCAGGACTACTACTGGCTAGCTCACTCTGAAGATCATTCAACACCAAGTATTGCAAACATCTAGCTTGGGGGAGGAGCATCCCCTAGTTATTAGGTAATTATACCTAGGCAATTATTGAGTCTGTTTTATATAGTCATAAAATACCAAAAATATGTGGGCACATGAAGGTCTACAAATCATAGAGTCTTTCGTGAGTCCAATCAAAAATAATTAGAAAGATGCATAATCATTAAAACCAAATAAACACTTAGCTATATATTAGAACATGTTCGGAGTCAGTCTAGGCTAGAATTAATGAACACTAAAATTTTGTTTTGGAGATGATAAATAGTTGCTCTGTTATCATTCCTTTCAAATACCTAGTTGTCAACCTCAAATTCTCTCGAGTTTTAAATACTACTGTTTTGACTTGAGAATTTACTCTGAACCTAAAACTTATGGGGGCATATGTTTGAGTTAAGTTTAGGTGATTGATTGATATGATGCATGAAGGTCTAAGCTGCTATTTATCTTATTCCTACCATTACTAAGTTCTGAAGATTTATTTTGAAAAAACTGAAAATCAACATGATGAGCTCTTGTATGACAAAGTATGAATTCCTACCAAAGCCATATATAAAACATAGAGATAAGAAAACTTTTGCACATTTTTGTTGCTTGCTTTGCATTGAGTTCAGTCAACCTTTGTTGTATACCCTATGAGAGTCTTGTCATGCTTTTAAAAACCAAGATCACTTACACATTCCAGCCACACATGCATTATTCCTATCCTGGGAGTAATCGCAACTATTTCCACTTTCATCCATGTTCATCATAAAATGTTACCTCCTACACTGGGAGGAAAACACCAAAAATATACCGCATAGGACAGCCCTGTCATAAATGCTCTTAGTTTTTACCATTGTTATCTCTCCAAATCATTTATTGGATACATGTGGCTATGCAAAAAGTATGAAAAGAAAAGGGAGTAAAATATGGACAAGTGTCCCAGCAATTAAAACAATGGGTACTAGATGCCCGTCTCCCTAATGAAAAAAAGAGAGAGAAAGAGAAAGAATAAAGATAGCCCATGTTTTCCTGCGAGTCCTAAAAAGAGATTTATTTTCAAAAGAGCATAAGTAGAATTAGGATTAGCCACCTATCCACCATATTCCATTTGTATGCCTCGATTCTCTGTGGATCCATTGTTTGACTTTACAACATATGAATTGCATGTATGCTTATCCTTGTTATTGCCACTCCTATGAGCTTCACTATATATTCTTAGCTATAAGGAGGCATGACATAATTAATGCCTTAAGTGAGATCTATAAATACCACATATTAAGAGACTTGAGGGTGTCATACAATTGAGCTCTGAGTTTTATTTCGAAAACTTGCAAAACTCCAGAATATTGGTACTGAGAAGAATTTGAGACATAGTGCTTGACTTGATTGTTCTGTCTTTCAATTGCTCAAGACTTATGCGAGAGCAGTAAAGCTCCATAGTTAAAGGTAAAATGGGTAAGTCTGAAAGTTAGAGCAGTTATTGTCTAATCCGGAGGAGAATCTCTGTTTGAAAGCATCTGTACTTGGAAAGTATGAAAGTATTGTAGCAACTCCTGATTCAATTACATTAGTAACTAGGCTTAGTTGTTTGCCAAGGGACTGGTAAAAGGTAAGCTTGCGGGAGTTGTTGACGGTGGATAACGTCAACTTTTATTAGAACTTTAGACACAAAAGGATACATGAATACACACTAGTCTAGGGTTTTAACTGACAATTTTCACGAGTTTTGCATACTCTGTATTTTCTAGGAGCCATTCCAAAAAAGCGTAAAAGAGGGATTAAAGTGCACAAAAGACACAAAACTTAACCGTGAAGGCAACATCGTCATCAGGACCCTAAAAGCATCTAGAGAACACCCGAAGCAACCGGGGCCCCACCTCCAACCAGGTGGGGCCGGCCGGCGCTAGGGCAGCCGGTCGGCACCCCCCTAGGGTTTTGCCTCCCCATCTTCTGGAGTCTTCTTCCACCGCCTTTGAGGTGTCATCTCGGCCCTTGGTTAAGTCGGTTTGATCCTACAGCGCAGTGCAACCCACCGGGCTATAAATAAAGGGGCAGACCCCTGGAGCACCCAATCATTCATCCAAGGCATCAAGTCTTCGATCAAGCCATCAAGAGCCTCCTAGTTCATCAAGAGCCTTCTAGTTCATAGTTCTAGCCTAGTTAGATTAGAAATAGAGGAGTTCTAGTTCTTCAGCGGGATCTGGAGCCCCGACGTCTGTCTGGAGCAGGGAGTTCGGTATAGTTCTAGTTCTTTCTCTATTATTATATCCTTCATTATGATTAGGGAACCATTGTTCTTAATAGTTCATATGTTCTTGATTACAATAGTAATTGTCTACTTTGATTATGTGTCTAGTATAGTTGGTTTGATCTTATTGAATTCAAGTAATTGCTCGTATAGCGTTTATCCAAACGATCGTTGGGTAGATGATGAACAATATGTGGACGTGGTGTCTAGATATTCTGTTTATCTGCGAGTGCACCCTGATGTGCCGGGTCGTGTGGTAGATCGCATAGGTGACAGCTACGTTGAGTCCTCTGTAGTCCACCCCCTGTATGTAGGCAAGCAGGCACGGTCCCAAGTTGGGTGATAACTCTATTTCACATCTTTCCTATATGATGCCCTTTACATGTGATCATGATATAGGACTAATCTAACAATGATTGCTAGATGTAATTGCGCTAATTAGAGTTGTTCATTGATGTAGTTATAGAATTACCTTAGATATTAATTCCTTAATTTATTCATTGGCTAGCTATTACTATGACTAGAAAGTGTTCTGATGTTTATTCTTTATTTATGATGCTTGATCATACTTATCACCTTTATTTATCTTTATTATCTTGTGACCTCTATCTGTTATGAGTAGAGTAAATGACATCGATAACACCGCTTATTCATTGTATATAGTTGCTATCAATATAATAGATTGAAGTTTATCCAGTCCTTCCCAGTGTTATAAATATAAATCAACAACCTGATAGACTCTAGGTAAAATGCTACAATGGTATAATTATCTGTCCGCTTGCAGAATTGTTCTTAGTTTATATTTATATATTTCTGTCTAGTCACATTGAATAATATATGAAACCTTTATTTATTCTTAGCATATATAATTAGGAATGACAACCTAGTTCATGCCTAAAAATGTTGGTGATAGATAAGTGGCTAGTTGCTAATGACCAGTTATATAATTACCATACATCTTTAATCTCGTCTCTAGTATTAAAAGTTATATAGTTATATTTGGCGACGTTAGTAGATGTCAACAGTAATACCCCTTTGAGAACAATCATATCATATCTTATGAGGATTAGAACTAAAAGCCTTAGCTATCTCCTATATCACCTATTTTCTCTGTCGTTGATAGCAGCTCAGGGGTTGAGTCTAGATTCTAGCCATCCCGTTTTCCCTGTGGTAAAATATAAATAACGATACTTGGAACACTCCCGGGTGAAGTGCTACATCGGTATCTGTCTGCTTGCAGATAATCCTAGTGTTTATTTGTTTGAGTTATCTTATACCAACAGGACTCTGATCATACCAACAAATGCAGGGTCTTCAGGCAGCTCATTCAGAGGGATATACAGAGAGGAGACCTGAAGTTTGAGAACCCTAGGAAGATGAGCATAGAAGATAATCCTTTCCCGAAGGAGCAGAACATGGTGCAGGCGGTGTTCCCGAAGGAGAAGGTCAAAGTCCCGACTTCCAAAGAGGCCAAGAGGGATGCGTCAATGGACCCCGACTTGCAGATCACTTTTGGAGAGCTAGGGCAGGGAGGCACATCCAAAGGGGGGCCAAGCAAACGGAAAGTGACATCCTAGCATTTGCTGAATAAGTGGCAACGACACAAAGAGAAGGATTACAACAGGTGGATTGAAGAAGAGGACTACCGGAGATGGGCCAGACAGGATGAAGAGGCCTATTATCAAGAAAGAGCAATGGAACATTGGAACTGCCCCTTCTTCAGGCATTGCTGGAATAAAGGTCTGAAATTGCCGACCATCAACAACTGTCCCGAGTGCAGTGATCAATATCGGGACTATAGACAACATCAAACCAACCGTTGATCCATACACGATCGCATAAGGTACCCACACCAGAGTACCGATCGGTGTGAAAAAAGAAACGCATATGAGGAACGCGAGTACAGACACTACCACCACGATGAGCCGATATGGCGCGAAGGACAGTGGTGCCCCAGCGGTATGACACGAAGCCAGAGGAGGCGCGTCCAACGTCTGAGGAACAGAGAGTTGGAGGAAGAGGCCCGTACAAAATGAGTCTAGCGCAGGAAACAGACCGATGACAACGGCAAGGCACCAGCCGATGTCCAGATGGTGGTCATATTGCCTGCAGAATTCAAGGCGCCAACTGCACAAGGGCCAAGGACCCCGCCAGAATCTGATGAGGATGAGCTCAAAGAATTGGCGGTTAGACTAGTGATCACACAGCAGGCCACCTATGACAAACCGTCTAAGCATCGGCACCTAAAGGCACTATACTTAAAAGGATACGTCGACGGAGTGCCGATGACTAAGATGCTGGTGGATGGTGGCGCGTCTGTCAACTTGGCAAGGGGCCTAATGATTTGATTGAAATGGATCTGATGCTCAAGGACTTTGGTGGCAACTCATCTCTGACTCAGGGGGCAGTTAATGTAGAGCTGAAGATCGGGAAGAAGACTCTACTCACCACCTTCTTTGTCATTGAAGGCAAAGGTTCATACAGTTTACTCCTTGGCCATGACTGGATCCACGCCAACTACTGCATTCTATCTGCAATGCATCAGTGCATTATTCAATGGCACGGGGATGAGGTTGAGACTGTTCCTGCTGATGATTCGATGAGCATAGCTACTACAGATGCCACTTACTGGGAGCTGGCAGACTTTGATTGTTTCTCAGGCAAAACATGGGAAGGAGGCGTCATCAAGGTTACCACCGATGACCAACAGCCGATCAAGGCAATCGGCTGTGAGACTTTATTCTGAACATTTGGAACAGGGGATAGAGCATATCGAAGAGATCGGGCTGGAAGAGCCAGTTCTGTAACAGGATCGCCTTTAGCATAAAAAAATGTGACTCTGGCAGATCGCAATAGCCGATTCCAGTAGGGGATCGCCTCTAGACCAGAAGAATGCAAACCCACGATGGGGTGTAACAGGCGATGCCATATGCATCGCGTTTAGAGCAAAAATGAAATAAAATAATATTTACATTCAGAAGTTCTATCCATAAGTTCACATTTAACTACAAATCGCCGGGGAACACTGTGTTTATGATGTCCTCGGCGGAGGTGACAAGCGCAACGGGGTCGTCGTGCTCCTCGAAAGCCGCCACCAGGCCTTCTGGATCCACTACTTATTCTGGGAAGCCAAGCTCGACGGTCAGGAGGTCTTGGCCGGAGCGGAGTTGGGCAGCGGCGAGCGCGACGGACGCACCATGGCGGATGCCGTTCATAGCAATCTAGCGGACGTCCTGGAGACGGAACTCCTCCGCTTCACCGCGCGCGTTGACAGCGTCGGCGGTGGCATTGGCGAACAGATCTTGATTTTCCATCTACGCCGTCATGGCTGGACCAGAGAAGGAACATTAACAAGAGCCACGACAATCACTGCAGATGAAGGGTAAAGAAGCAAAGGTTACTTGCCACCATGGTGTCGGCATCCCTGAGATGAGCCCGCGTCGCTGCGAGCTCTACGTCGGCTGCAACAAGGGCAACCGTCTGAGCCTCCACAAAGAGCTCGAGACAGCCGTTCTCCTTCGTCACCTCTGAGTATAGGTTGCAGTACTCCTGCATCTACGAATGGAAGCGCCGGCCGTCCTCCGCCATATACGATTCAGCAAAGTTTGACGATAACTCAATGGTCACCGGGTTGGCACTAGAAGACCCGACGACATGGCCGGAAGTGCCTACATTGCCGCTCGGACTAGAACAGAAGCGAGGAAATCAAGAATGCAAAGCAGAACCAAGAAAGGGTCATCGAGCATACCCGACGACCATGCTTAGCTGATGCTAGAGTGGCATCAGGCGTCGGAGTACCCGGCCCAGCGAGTCGTCGCCCTCGGCGGGTCCGTCGGCGCCCTCGGCGGGTCCGTCGGCGGGGCGCTTGCCACGATTGTTGTCACCATCGGCCATTGGGGTTTTCTCAAGCAGAATGGAGGAAGGAAAGAAGAAAACTGATAGGCCGGCGAAACAAAGCGAAGGGTCGGTGTTGTGTGATTCGCCGTGTGTTTTCAGTGCGGATTTATAATCGGAGTTGGTTTCTTGGGAAACGACGCGGTGTTTTGGAATTATGCCGGAAGTTGTTCTGAATCGGCTAAATGGGATCACAACAGGATTGAGTAAAATACAGCCAATATTAGCAAAATAAAAGTTGCAGCTTCTGTCACCAAAAGTTATCAGTACAAACACAACATTACAAGTTTAACATGGCACGAAAAGCAGCCACGATTTCAGCATGGAGGGATTCACCGGTCCGAATGGCTTGGTAATCTGCGTCTTTGGTTCCAAGAAGACGGCTGAGGTGATTGCGAATGAGCTTACCCTCATTGATCTTCGTACCCACACTTCTCTTTAGCTGGGTAATGGTGTCTGGAGAATTGGCCAGGGTTTTCTCGTGCTGAGTGATAGCTGAGTTCACCGTTCGGAGTTCTTCTTCCAGTTCTTAGCGACGAATCACCAACTTCTCAAGCCCAGTGCGGGCAGTATCAGAAGAAGAGATCATGGTGTCAACTTGCTTTGCGAGGGCATGGGCATCTTGTTTGTTAAGTTCCTTCTGGGATTGCGCCATGCTGAGTTCAGCTTGATTGATATATGCTGATAGGATCCTGGGGGCACGGTCTCTGAAATCAGCTACATTCAGAAGGATGTCCAGGGTGTCATGTTTCACTCGGTCTTGAAGAAGCGACAGAATTTCTTGGATCGGAGCTGCATTCTGGACCAAATCGGTTGTGCCTTTCTCGAAGAGGGTCAGTAATTCTGATAGCTTTCCGGACGACGTCTTCCGAGAGTATGTGTTGACAAGAGCTAATCTCCTCCTCATCAAGGAATTGGATGATGTCAAAGGAGTAGTTCAAGGATGAGAAGTGCTATGTCTGAAACCAAGGAATGAGAAGGTCATATATGATTAATACTGTGGAGGGCTATTGGTTGTTTTACCTTCTCAGTGTCGGCAATGGGTGCTGCTGATGATGAACCGATCTGAGGCTCTGGATTTGGTCCTTGCATAGTTGATCAGGTATCTGTAAACGGAAGTAATCAGAATAGTGTACAAAATGCATGACAGCATTAACAGCCAATACAGCTTACCAGGAGATTGGGGAGGAGACAGGTCCTTATCACCTTTAGGCACTGGGCTAGTTGGCTGCATTTTTTAGAAACTCAAATGTAAGGTATCACGAATAAGATGTCCAGAGGAAAATGGTGCATCAAACCTGGGTACGGTCAAGAGATCCGATGACAATCGGCTGGACGGTCGATTCAGAGACAGTATTCTGAATTGGTGTTTCGGTCTGCAGTTCAGGGTGTTTTTCTGAAGAAAGGATTGGCTTTGCCGCATCGGCCGAAGACTGTCCTGTTTGTGCCTAGGGATATCAAGGGAGTCTTTGTTCAGAGCGATGATGCAGGAGGGGTAGGAATACATTGTGATGAAAATCTTACCCAGGTGTGAGGATTTTTTGTTCTTGGCTTCTTGGTAACTGTTTTCTTGGAGACAGTAGCTTTTCTTTTGAGCTCAGGAGTTACCAGGTTCAGCGTCGGACTTTTCATTATCTGACTCGGAGAAGGTGCCTCAGAACCCATCCTTGTTGATGGACATGGTGGGAGATATTCAACAACTGTTGGCAAGCTTATTTCAGGGTCGTGCAAGGAAAATAATATGTCGAATGCTGATGACTGACAAGATTCGACAAGGGAATGAGTGTTTTACCTCGGCATCTAAAGAGAATTCTACATCCAGGGTGAGGCATTTGTCATGAATTCTTTGGCCAAACAGATGGGGATGTCATTGCTGCCACCAAGTGTTGAAGAATGCATGAGCAAAGCATACTGTTGACCAATCTGGGGGTGCATATGTTGGGAGAACCCACCTGAGTTGAAATATCCTAGTACTAGTCAGTGCATCCTTTATACTCTCCCTAGGCTTTAGAATATTGGCAAAAAAGAGCCTGGGGGCAAGCTGACCCAATCCAAACTGTCTGGCCACGAAGTTAGGATTGTAGAATTCATATGAAGGCCAGACATGTTGCTAGGCGTTGTTGCTGCGAAGATGTTTGAAATCAACAGGCAGAGCACAAGGTTTGATGATACTATTGAAAATTTCAATTGCATGCTGATCTGTGCAGCCTGACTCAAATCTGAAATTGTAAGGGAAGGTCAGCTCAGCATTCTCTTCATATGGTAACCATGTAAGGACATCTGGATCGAGGCTTCTGTAAAGTCTTTTGAAAAGATGTCCTCGGCCGATGGAAACTGTGATGGCCGAACCAGCCTCGCCATAAGATTGGCATCCTCTGCTGATTTCATTCTCTCCTTCCACAAAATTTGATGCCAGAAATAGCAGGCTGTACTGAGGAGAGGCTCATTCTTCTTCAATTGAGAAAGAGAGGGATTGAGGCATTGGTTCAGGCCATACATTTCCCAGTCAGCACTCTTCTTTGCTGACACCCTGCGGAACCAATCTCTCCAGCCGGCTGGTATGTTAGGCCAGTTGCGGAAAGTTTGTTTGGTCCAAGATGATGCACCAACCAGCAAAGATTTGAATGGGAGCTGATTGGTTTCCTTGGAGATGAAATCGGTTGAATCAGGGTTTCCCATAGGCCCCAAATAATAAGCGGAAGAAACATTAGCCGATTGGATGAGGATTTCGTTCTTCATTTCCTGGGGATTCAAAAGATGCTCTGTGTTAAACAAGAAACCGGGGAAGGAGATAGATGAAAATGGAGTTGCATACCTCAACAATTTTAGTCGGAGTCGCCATGAGATGTGACAGAGCTGTTGAACTTGGACAGGCGGCTGTGGCTAGGGTTTCGATCTGGTACGACAGTTGCGAAAGTGGTTCAGAAGCGGAGAAGCAAAGACGCCGCAGCGAAGATTATTTAGAGGTGCTACTTCGGGATCCGGTTGAAGATGTCAAGAAGACCATTTGAGAATTGAAGTTATCCCAAAATTGGGGGCATGTGTTTAAACCAGATTTTAGATGGGTCAAGAGGTGACTGACACAAGAAGAGAATAGCCGATCGGGAGTTCTGGATCAGATATCTGATGACATCAATAGGATGTATTGAAGGCTGAAGATCGGATCGGATAAGGATGGACTCTGCAACGACCACGACAAAGCGATCATGAAAAATGCCCACAAAAAAGGAAAAGCTGGGTTCTGACTTATCTTAGAATTAGAAAATTTTACTCTTTCCTTATTTTTAGTTAGGGTTTTCATTCGGTTAAGATTTCTCTCTAGCTGCTGGGTATAAATACAAGCACAAGCGCGTTGTAACAGAACACACACACACATCAATATACAACATTTCCTTTTTTTAGCCTCCGGCCAAAAACCCTAGGAGTAGGAGTAACGTAGATCCGGCGAATTCTTCAACGAGTTGGGTGTCATCCGGTGGACGCCAAGCTTGCTGTAAGTACCATCACGCTCGTGTTTATCATGTATGGCCTGTACGATTTCCGTCTCGTACCCCACTGCTAGATAGATTCGAGTAGTTATCAATCCACATTCAATCTAAGTCATGCTTGGGTTGAATTGAGCATTAGTTATCGGGTCTAACTAAAATTGGCATGTTTAGTTAAATTCATTAAGTTATCGATGCTTCTTATGTTATTTTATTGTTTATTTATTTTAAGAATCATCAACTGCCCAATCTTGATCTGTTTCTTATCGGCTTAAATCTTTTGTATCTATCTTGCTGGAATGAACATTAATTGAATATCATGTTCAAGTGAGTAGATCCGTTTATCACTAGCCAGTTAGTTCAGATCTTGATTGTGTAGAGGTTGCACTCAAGTAATAAAGTAAGTTGTGTTGAGAGTCTTTAATTAATAGATCTAATCACTAGCTTACGTCATGGGCTGCAACGATCCGGTCGATCCCCTTGACGTAAGCGACGAGTTAGGTAGATTAGTCAAAGAGTCAAGGCATCGTTTACGTTATAGGCTTGTATGTTGCTTGTATTATAGTTAGATCGGTTGTTCAGCCGAATCTGTATGCGCTTCCTTGCTGCATGTTATATTTTCCTGATCTTTTTGGTATGTTGTCTTATGTTTCGATCATGTTAAGATTGATTCACATGCATTGTTAGCTATAAACGATCCGGTCGATCCTAATTAATGAATGTGATAGATTGCGATATGTATCGGTGCATAAGGCAATATATGATTTAGATCTGTTTAATTTAACTTGCCTTTATTCATGTCCTTTTGAATCGGTTAAGTAAGAATTGGATGTTTATGTTATAGTCATGCAATCGATTTATGCGATCGGGTATCGGCTCTCTAGCCGATGGCCGGGTATGAAGGCCCATTGGGCTGGATATTTGGAACCACTTGCGACACACCAGTGGTTCCACATTGTGTTACTGATCAACACATTTTCTCACTTGTCAATTGCAGGTCAAATTGACTGGCACGGTTGGAATCATCGGTGCTCATCCACGCCGATTGTCGAAGCTAGTTGGGTCTGTTCGCCTCGTGCTCCACAGGACCGTTTTGACTTCACTGGTGTGCTGAGCGCGGACCAGATTTCGCGCCAATAGCTTGAAACCCAATTGGCACAACTAGCAATCACAATTCCATATTTCAAAAAGTTTAGAATACCAGGAAAGTCTGAAGCAACCATGGAATCTGTTAATCTTGTTAATGTTAGTTACAATGGTTATGAACTAGATGAATGTGAATTTCCAATTAAGAAAGGATATCCTAGAACCCCAGTGATATCGTGCTCTATTCAATCCCACATTTTTCATACTGCTATATGTGATCTTGGATCTAGCATTAACATCATGTCTAAGGGACATTATGAAAAGTTGTTCTATACTGAGTTAGCACCTACCTCTGATTATGCGCAATTAGCTAATCAAACTGTTTATATAGAGGGAGTGCTTTGTGATATTCTTGTAAAACTAAGAAACAACTATGTGCCTGCTGATTTCATGATTTTAGACATGGGAAATAGGGATAAAACACCTCTCATCCTTGGTCGACATTTCCCAAATACTACAAATGCATGTATTTATTTTGCTAGTGGCTGTTTTCTATATTAATGGAAAGAAAGAAAGATTCATTTTCTCTTGTGGACCGCACTGTACAACTAACCTGCAGAAAAATAAGAGTCGACCCAAGACAAAGAGGAGAGCAAGATTCAAGAAGATCAAGAAGGATTGTGATGATGTCAAGAAAGAACCATCCTCTACGGCTTCTACACCTGACCCCGCCGTCATGGAAGAAGAAAATCAAGATGAAAAGAAGCTATCAATCAAAGAAGAACCTTCTTCTGTGGAAGGACAACCCCATGGGAGTAAGTATTCTAACTTTTCTACCATAATTATTGCAGTTGCATATTTTTCTATTTACATGCATTAAATTAATAGTTTGTTAGAAGCATGTTTTATATTATGTCGTGCATTTAGATTAGAACCATTTATTTAAAAACAAACAAATGCATTAAAATAAAAAATAAAAAAGAAAGACATATAATAATAATAATAATAATAATAATAATAATAATAATAATAATAATAATAATAATAATAATAATAATAATAATAGAAATAGTATGTATAATAATAATAAAAGCAATGAAATAAGACAATCATTTTATTAGCTTCTTAAGCATAGTGGCAGTAATAATAAAGTAGGATTTAGTCATTGCAAGTTAGTAGTCATAATATAAAAAGAAAACAAAGGAGAATAATCCCGACCAAGAAGACTTCTGACCCCATCCACAAGGGCAAGCCTGGGGAACACCTCCCTTGCTAAGGTATGAGTTCAACATAGCACTCTTCTTTATTTGAGAATAATGATGAGTTTATAACACAAGAGTATCTAAGTTTTGTCTTGTACAAGTTCCAAGTAAATATTTCTCTTGTTGGAAATGATAAGCAATTGCTCGGTGATACTCTGAAAAAGCTTGTTATGCAACCCTTTACTATTAATTTTTTGAGTACGATGCTTAAAATTCATCTTAAGTCAAAAACTTGTGGGTTACACATGCTCCTTGCTTGCTACGACGGAGCCACGAGCCACCAAGCCGTCTAGGAGGTGGCAACCTCCAAGAGTAACAAGCACACCGGCTTCCAACTCGATCACCTAATGCCACTCGATGTAACTCTCAATGCAATGCACTAGCAATCAATCGATCCCTCACTTCTCGGATGTGAATTATATAAGCACAAGTGAGTTGGGGAGCACTAAGCCAAGCACAAACAAGGAAAACACATTCCCAAGGTGCAAGACCCTTGCCCATGGCTGGCCTTCACTCCAATTTATAGCCCCCAAAGAAATAGAGCTGTTACTCTCTTCATTGGGCTCACTGCGCATGTAGCGGACGCGCAGTTAGTTCACACCGGACGTGTCCTGTGGTTGTTCGGTGCTCAAAACGCCAACCAAACTAGTCGTTACACAGCACCCCAGACGCCGTGCGTCCGGTGCTCTTTCTCAGCACGAACAGCACTAAACGCACCGGACGCTGCTATAGTAGCAGCCCTGCGTCCGGTGCTCTCAAACCTGCGTCCGGTGCAGCGTCCTGTACGTGCCTCCGCTCACTAAAACGGCGATATCTCTTCGCTCTAAACTCTGATTTCGATGATCTTGGACATTTTGGAAAGATTATTCAGAGGGCTACACAACCCATATGATTGCTTATTCCAAAATCAAAGGATAAAAGCAGTTTATCTATCCAAGATCAAACCAAGCTTGCTGCGAGCTTGAAACTTCCACCCTTTTGCAAATGTGACAACTCCAAAGTGTGTCATAACCTTATGCATGTGAGTATTAGCATTTTCACAAATATTTTTTCAAAGGGGTTTTTCACTCTTTCTTACCAAGCCACTCGATCCTAGCATGTATGCAAAGTTAGATCGCTCAAGTGGCACTAGATGACCGATATGCAAACAAGTTTGCCCCTCTTGATAGTACGGCCATCTATTCTAAATCTGGTCAAGTACTTCTCTACTCAACCTTAGACCTATGAAATGGAAATGCCCTATGGTGATACCTTTGTCTTGTGCTTTCCATTCCGATCACCATCTTCATAACCTTCTCCATCTCCAACTCGGTCGATGCCGGTGCAACACATGCACCAACACCTCATGAATGATATGACCCACTTCATATCATCATGTGGCTTTTGGTCCATCAATCCTCAACTCCACTTCCTCTTTGCCCCTGCTTTGGCCTTCGGTGCCAAGTCTTGTTTAAGCCTCCTGACACTTGGTACCAACAGCTTCAAAGCCTCCAACTTGCCCTTTGCTCTCGCAATGAGTCCATCAAGCCAAGTGTTGGCGGTCCTTAGCAACTAAAATACAACATCATTTTAATACTAAAACAAATAGAAAGTAGGGATTTTATCTAACCTTTCTATGAGTTTTGTTGTATATGTAACTTGCAGGTCTGACACGTGGAAATATATAAAATTCACAAGAAAGCGCACTACCAGAAAGCGTATTCAGAAAAGGCGCAAACCAAACGAGAAAGCCCACATAAGAACTGAACTGGATCCATCCGTAACAGCGGGGGAGGTCCAGGCCCAGGGAGCAACCGACCACCCGAAGGCGGCAGCCAGCGGGCCTAGCCAGGGGATCGACCGCCCCCAGGTGCGGCCGCCCCCTGGTGGGGCCTCCCAGGCCCAGTCTTCGGTGGCGGTGCTCTAGGCGGTTCCCCAAGGGCAGTTTCACCTCCTTCCAAACCTGGAGATGCCCAAACCGTCCTATCCTAGCTATAAATAGATGATGCTCCACCCTTTCTCACACACACCAACATTTGGAGCATTACACCTCACATTTCATACTTGTTCTCTCTAGTTTAGTAGTAGTAGAGCAAGGCAAAACTATCAAGGAGAGCTTGTCTCCTTGGAGGAATCAAGAACATCTTGGTATGAATATAATTCAGTTCTCCTCTATGAGCAAGTTCTCATCTTATGTTTATAGCAATGCATCTGAATTAGAGTATAATCTTGTTCATATTATGATCATGGCATATGAACTAGTTCATAGTCTATGTGTTATGTTCTTGATATGTTCATCAAAGTTCTTCATCGTTCATCAAATTAGTAGGAATAGAGGAAGAACCAAGGATGGGATAATAGTTCGTTGTGCTGTCATGGTTGCTCCTAGCCGAGCGTGTCAATCCGAAGGGTTGGGGTCCCAGGAGGTTAGGAGTTGTTTCCAATTACGCGAGCATGGTGTTCGGGTATACGGAGATCGGTGAATATGTCGGTACCCCACGGGCAGAGGGGTAGGTGGGCAGGTGATGACAGCCCTGTCCATCCCTAGCATTCCCCCACGTTTGGGTATTGAGTAGGAGTTCGGAAAGTCTCTATCGGCTGGCAGACCAGCTGCGGGGATCTCCCTTTCATCCCAGACTTAGTCCTGATTCTAGTCTTGCTAGTTAGATGTAATTGATATTCTTTGCATAGCTGTATACGACCAATGCCTGCTCAGTTAGTTGTATTCTTTTATTCTTTATTTTCCCTTTTTATCCTTGAGGTTGCTCCGATGCGTGTGTCCACTATCTTATAAACTTGATTTAACCCCTGTTTATTTTATGCCTACCTATGCATCCAAATAAGTAATCATGTTTATACCAAAGCTAGATGAAATTCATCATGCCCTCCTACGGGAAATTATAAATACAACACCCCTGAATACTCACGGGTTGAAATATTACAATGATAGTTCTGTGCGCTTGCAGAGTAATCTTATTTTTTACTGAGCTATCGATTGGCGTACCTAAGTACCGTTACTTAAGGATTGTAATTCTTGTTGCACCCCACGGCGCCGTGCCATAGTTTTGCATATCGTAAGTAATGACGGTTAGGAAGGCCAATCCGGGACTTCTAACTGCTATTACCAGACGGCATTACCTAGGCCGGCGCCACTAAGGGCCATGGGTTACCTTTCTGAAGTAATGGTGGTTGGGAATGTCAACTTATGTTTCTAGTATTATTATTAAGGACGGACCTTTAGTCTATCTTTAGTAGTGATGCTAAGAAACGCCAACACCAAGCCTCCATATTGATCTTCTCCATCTAGCCACATGACTCCATGTCATGTCTCATGTGCATTTAGCTCCTTCATACCATATGTGTGAGCTAAGCAACTTTCTCTAAGCCATTTCCACCTCCATGACATAGTTGCTCACACACATGTACCTGTGGACTAATTTCTTGTGTAATCAACACTTAAACATATATTAGTCCATCTAAGTTGTCACTCAATTACCAAAACCAAACAAGAACCTTTTGACGCCCCCCTAAACAGTGTTCAATGGCTCTATTTTGTGAGGGGCTTATAAATAGGAGTGGGTTTACTTTGGGGTGACTCTCTTGGACATTCCTGACTTCTTAACACACTTGTGAGCATACCCACTCCCTCCAACTCTCTCATCTTGATTCAACTTGAGATTTTTATTGAAAGAGTGAGCCAAGTGTAGAGAGCTTGATTCATTGCATCGTAGTGCAGTTGGTGGCTTGGTGGCAGAGTAATTCTTGTTACTCTTGGTGATTGCTGTGACCTAGCCGGTTTGGAGGTGAAGAAGGTGTGGAGAAGCGGTGGTGATTGTGCATTCCCACACCGGCAACTTGTGAAGGGTTTGTGCCTACCCCGAGCAGAGTGCTCAAAGGTGACATTAGTGGATTGCTCGTGTCATTGAGCTACTTCCTCCGCGGTAGGTCCTTGTGGCGTCTTGTGTAGGCTCGGTGTGTATGATACCGATTAGCCACTGGACCACCGGTTGAAGTTGACACATTGGGGACATAGCATGTTGGCAAGCACGTGAACCTCGGGGATAAATCTTTGTGTTCAAATTGTGATTCTCACCTTCGAGTGAGTGTTTAGATTTCTCCTAGTGATTGGTTTCATCTTCAAAGGCAAAGGTATAATGCCCAAGTTCCTCTTCTTTACTTGAGCACTTAGCTAGTTGTCTTGTGTAGCTAGTTGTGTTAGTGTAGCTCTAGCTTCTTAGTTTTCTTGCTAGCTACCTTGTTTGGCTTAAGTGCTTAAAGACACTAGAATTATGTAGGTGGCTTGCCTAGATTAGTAGTTGCACTAGCTTTGCATATTTTGCCATTTGTGGTAATAACCTTGTGCTTAAGTGTTTTGTAGAATTTTTATTTAGGCTATTCACCCCTGTCTAGCCATATAGGATCTTTCAACTGTGAACCAAATTGTAGGTGACTCGCACACACCACGCTCTATGGTGTACATGTTACGCATCCTTGCCATATACCAGCAGCCATGAATGAGCCACGAGCATGGTCGATGATCACTACTATAGATTGAGTCATCATTGTTGACACTTTCAATACCGTAGGAGCCAGAAGGATGGTGTGATACTTCTACCATATGATGGATAGATAGGAAGGCATGCAAAGGAATTTAACCAACATATGGACCTCTTAGCACTTATGATTGATCCATCGATGCTGCGGTGGTATTGGCTTTGAATTCCACCATCATGTGGAAGGCCAAGCTAGCTAAAATGCATGTTGAGGCCACCAGCCCTACAGGACTATTTGGTCTATCAGCGGTAAATTCAGCGTGAGTGTTGAATGCCCCCAACGTCGTTTCGTCAATCATCACCCTCACTATGGCCGGTGTAGGTGTAGTAGCCGAATAGCCTTACCAATGTTGGTATAAATTAATGCACACAGAGTCAATCCACAAGCGCACAGAAAGTATACTGATGTAGCATTTCACCAAGTATAACCCAGTTTTAATATCAAACCCAAAGGAAAGGTGAGTGAGTATAACCTAAGATCTTGACTTAAACTAACTTCACAATCAAGGCTAGATAATAGGAGTATAGAGCAGTTACAAAGGTCTTCTAATTCTAAAGCTTTGTCTTCTATTGTTCAGTTCTAGAGAAAATTATCTATAGAAAACATAAGCAGAGTATGTTTCCTATAGTAATTAGAATCCTACAAGGCCTGTCAACAGGAGGTGGAACAAAGGATTCAATGAGGCTGTAATTAACAGTCACCCTCATGATCTACCACCTATCCAGAAAATAGGGTACATCCACGAGTAAATAAGTCTACGAACCAAGATTAACTTTGAAGACTACTTTGATCCAGGAGCTACAAGGACTAAAGTTCTCAAAAGAGAGTCACAAACCTGAAGAACAATATGAACAAGATGCTTACTTGAATTAGAAGTTGATTACCTGAAAAATCTCAGAAGCAAGCCGAGGAAGAACCTGATCCCGACAAAGTACAAGCTGCAGAGAGAGCCTGACAGGTTAGTCCTTCTTCCAAACTCTTCTCTCTCACTATCACCCTATCTCTAATATAATACTAGATCCTATGGAGGACTAATCTTCTCTTGATTGATTGGCTTCAGATCTCTAGTTCATATTTGGGTTTCTGACTCTGCAACTCTAAAGATTTAAATTGGCTTGGCCTAGAGAGGGTAAAGGCTAGTATTTATAGCCAAGAGCGTCAAATTCTGAGCATTGAATCAAATGACTTATGCAACGGCAGAGATGCAATCTTCAAGGTGTTGGAGAAACAACGATATCCAAAGATAGAGGCTGATGGAGGGGCACGCACAGCAGGCACTCACGGTCGGCTTTGGCATGGTGTCTTCTAAAGTCTTCCTATGCTGATTTTTGTCTTGATTACGAAATTGCATCTTCCAATAACGCCATCCGTGCGGCCAGGTGCCGCCGCTACCACCCACGGCCTCACCCTCACGTTTTACCAGTTGGACGACACCACTAAAGACACTGACATAGACCGACACTGGGATGCCGCCACTGACGGGTCACCTCTCATTGGGCCCAATCGACCACCCCTCCTCCCTGCACATGGTCTGAGGAGACCAAGTTAGTAGAGAGGGAGACATGGCGACGCCGGGACATAGCCCCGACACTATTGCTCTTCCTTTCTTTTCTTATCTGTTGTCGATTAGAAGATTAGGACAGGAACAAGTAGACTGTGTTGGGTGTGCATAGTTTTGTTAGCATATTGATTCATGTTTAAAATAGCGGGCTATAGCTCCGCTATAGCGCCGCTATAGCTGCAGGAAGGACTCGCTGCTAAACTATTCGTATTTCCGCTATAACACCGCTATTTACAGCTACTTACCGCTATTTACCGCTATAGCGCCGCTATTTACCGCTATTTCATATTTCATTTGCTACTAATTTGATATTTTAGATAATTAAATTTTTATGAACCATGTTATAATGTCATATTGGTATTTGGTAATGTTATCTTGACTTGTAAAACCTTAGAAACGTATTTGTGTTTATCAAATATCATATTTATCTTGTTTTGGCATCAATTATTGGTATTTTCTCATGGTTTTTCTTATAAACCGCTATCTGGCATAACTTCGCTATAGCTCCGCTATACCTTTATAGCCCCTAAAAAATGTGCCGCTATTTACCATAGCCTGCTATTTAAAACTATGATATTGATTCACAGGATGGACCCTGAGTCCAGCTACCTACCAAAAATCAGACTTTGTGGGAATCCTAAAAAGCGTAGGAAGGAGTTCATGCATATCATTTACGTGGCTTCTTTTGATGTTAAGTAGTGCAGTTGCCATATTTTGCTTCCTATGCAAACTTATGGTTGCTTATTTTGCTTAGAGAATGAGCCAAATTGCGAACTATATGGACAATGATGGCCGATTCAATTTGCTATTTTTGATTGGTCAGTGAACCAGCTACTGTTCTGGTGAACCAATGAACATCTATATAGTTTATGCCTAATTTCATGGTTAACTTTGTTTAAAATATGTTGATTTAATGTTGCTGTCGTGTTCCCGTTCTCCGATATCTGTCAAATTTTTATTTAGTATATGATTATGTACAGGAATGGCATTCAAGGAATTCTTGCACAAATTTTTGGAGGTGTAAACTTGTCTTCCCGATCTACTCTAACATAAGACAGATAGAACAGGGCTACTTTTCACAGTAACGACAGTTCGGGAATCAAATTGCGCAACTTGTTGGCAGTTAAGAAAATCTGTGATTTTTTATGGCAATGAGGGAACTGGTATAATTTTTTATGGCAATGAGCAAAGTTTCTCTTTTTTTCCTTCTTACATTGTTTTCTTTATGTCTCGTCCTCTTGGTTACCTTCACCTTCTTCGTCACTTACACTATCTAGATAGTACCCCAATAGTATAGACGAGCAATATACATGTTGCAAGGGAATTTTTGAATTAGTGGAATTTATTGCATTCTACTTTTATGATGGAAATTATTTAAAAAGAAATTTCACTACACCACAGCCTAAATATAGCATCGAACGGTCGGTCGTTATAAGCCGTTTCAACGACTCATGGTCCGACGTTATAAACTTATAACGACGGATACATCTGCCATTAATACTGGCGACGCTAAAAACCTTTAACGTCAGACCAACTTTTAACCTCGGACCGTCTGATGTTATATAAAACATATAATGTCGGACTTTCTGATGCCTTTGATTAACTTATAACGTCGGACCGTCTGATGATATAGGTTTATAGTGACCCACTGCCCGTCGCTATGCATACAAATAATTAATATATAACATATCGTTTATTGTTTACATGTTAACCATACACTCAACAGTACATTGTCGTACATTCACACAACATTCATGAAAAACATATAAACTGGACCAGAAAGAGCTCATAAGTTACATTAAATCCATCATAACATGTCATGCCAATTTATACACAATTCATGAAAAACATAAGCTAAAATAAAACAAGTTTGGCCAAAATGGTAGAGGTACTACAGATATTTAGTTCCACAACACATATCTCATAGTTCGCTTCCACACTTTACAAAATGATGGACCTCTAGTGTCCAAACAAAAGTTTTCATCTATAGTTAGGATGTCCAAAACATGTTGTCTTGAGCACTTTGATCCAATCAATGGCTGCAGTCTACTTGCAGCTATTTCCTCCCAGCAGCAGTTGTTCCATGGGATGCCATTTTAGTCTTGCAGAGTGCTTCTTTAGGCTTGCAGACCTTGAGCTGTTAGAAATATCAATGATTAGAAATCTGGGCACTCATAACATATGAAAACAACAAGCAATAATGACGAACAGGTACAGAGCGCAGTTACAACATGATGATGGACAGGTACAAAGAGCATGCATGCAGGGCACTCTCAACTACACGCAAATGCAAATCCATCGTAAAAACATGTCTAGAATTTCAGTCAAGCTAAGCAAGGGCTCCACTATGAATTGATGGAATCAAAGTGACAATGAAGGGCTGTGCGACCAGCGAGAGCCCTCTATCCAACAAAAGTACAGGAAAGGCACCATCAATATATAGCACGCATACAACAAAGGCAAGGGAACCTACAGCTTATTGATGAAGTTGTTCAATGTAGAGACATGCTGCTAATAAAGTTTGCATTTTATGAAAAAACAAACAATGACAAGTTGTGTATGTTACCCTTTTATATGGCCAAGAAATTCCCATGTCCCTAGCATCAGCCATCTCATCCACACCAGGATATGGGTGAGGTAGCTTTGCATCCCTTTTCATCACACACACCTAACAACAACTAGACAGTCCTGCGTGCACGGTGCTAGGATTAACTGAAATAACGGTTCCCTTGGCCACAGGTTCATCTCTCTAGAGTGCATAGAGTATAATTTCATTGCCAATCTGAAGCAAACAATGTACTCATGAGAATTGTATTCATTAAAAAAGCACCATTGGACTAGAAGAAAAAATTTTGAAAAACAATGAGAACATTACAAGGTTATCATGTGAGATGTGATTTGCATCACCATTCCTTTATGGGCCTGCACCTTCAGGGCTAGACTGAGGGGACTGAACAACCGGGTCTGTAGAAATGGGGCTAGACTGAGGGGGTTGAACTATTGTTGTAGGAAAGGGGCTAGAGTGAGGGCACTGCATAAATGAGGCTGTGAGAAAGGTGTTGGGCTGCACAAATGGGGAACTATTGGACTGGTGGTCTGCTGGACTGGCGGGGCTGCTGGACTGGCAGGGCTGTTGGACTGGTGGGGCCTTACGCACAAGCACGTATTCATACTCATTAGAGTTATTTGCATAGGCACCATCTTCATGAAATTCAGCAACGTGATTTGTCTCGACATAATTTTCTTCAGATCTTGGGCTCTAGAAACAAAAAAGTTGGGAGTTAGAGCCATTCTGGAACAACACAAGAACTTAGAAAAAACTTTTGTGTAATATTAAGCAAGTCAGATATATCTATGTATGCTTAGAAATCAGAAATGACTTAGGTGCAGATATTTATGAGTAATTCCTATGTAAAACAATAGCCTAACCAGTACAAGTATCTGTATGTGGCCTGCACAGCATCCATACATAAAAGTTTTCATTGCCTAGAAGCTGAAGCAAGGCTACTGCAAATATGAGCCAATTATCTGGCCACAGAATCAAAAACCGATAATTGAAATCAGAAAACGTACAAATAATTTACCTCATGGTGTCGTGAGTTAGAGCCATTTTGGGAGACATTTCCCATACTTGACCTTTCACGTGCCAACCTTTCATGCGCCAACTCAGCTTCTAATTCTGCCATGCGTTGTTGTATAGCTGTTTGGTGACTTTCTAGAGCTGCTTGGGGACTTTCTTGCCTTTTAAACTATCGAACTTGCATTTGAACCTTTGTTGGAGTGTACCGCTTGACTCCTGGTGTACAAACAGTTTGGGGAGTTGGTCCTAGCCCACTCCATAATTGATCCCTCGGGATGACTTTTTGTACGTACAGAACCATTTAATCTCATGAGAAACCTATACATATAAATAATAGGCACGTTAACTGATAATGGTATACAACTAGTAGGTGTGTATAGGTATTCAGTAAGACACGAGGCCTAAGATAGTTATCTTTTCACAGGCCACATGCTGTGAAAATGGACTGAACCAGCTATTTTTGCTTGAGCAGGAAGATGTACCATCAAGTACCATAATGTCAAAAAAAGTTAGAAGGAATTTAGTCTCAAGAAGGCTCAAGGTTTCAGCTAAGCAATGTCAGCCTCTAGACTTTCCATATCACTTATTCGAATGACAGGGGCAGAAAGTTTCTTGAAGAAGTTGGATATACGAATCACTCCAGCAGTGACTATTTCTGGTAGAATTTTTCTCATAGCAAGTGGTAGCAAATCTTGTACAATAATGTGGCACTCATGACTCTTCAGCCCAAATACCTTTCTGTCACCAACATGTACATTTTGTTGTATATTTGATGTGTAACCATCAGGAAACTTCACCCATTTTGGTATTTGACAAAATCATTTCATCTCATCAGGACTCATTGAGTGGTGCTGGTGGTAAATAAAATTGGTCCTCTACTTCAACTAGGTGAAGATCAGTTCTAAGACCTAGAGCTTGAAGATCTAAGCGAGAATTCAAGTTATCCTTCGACTTCACAACAGTGCCCAAGAATGTGTTCAATAAATTTTCACACACATTTTTGCCTATGTGCATAAAGTCAAAATTATGTCGTAACATCAAATCTTTCCAATATGGAAGCTTGAACCAAATAGATCTTCTTTTGAAAATGACTAAAGGTTCACCTTTCTTGCGTTTCTTTCTTGCTGGTTTCTTACCAGATGGATCCTTGCCAAAACTAGTACTAAGGTCTTTAGTGCCCTCCAAAATTTCCTCTCCAGAAAGTGGTTTAGGTGCAGGTCTGAACTCAGTTTTACCACCAAATTTATCAGCGTCAAACCTAAATGGGTGATTTTCATGCTAGAATCTTCGATGAGCCATATAGCATGTCTTGGAACCACTACTAAGTCTAATTGAATCAGTAAAGAAGTGGCAATAAGGTCATGCTGCTTCACCAGATGTGAAACGTGCAGACACATATCCATGATTTAGTTAGTAATTAGCAAAGGAAGCATGTGAATAGCAGTGGTGAAGCCTGACCAAAACATAGAGGGTGCCAATTTATGCGAAACTATGAACTAGAGACCAATCTAATATTATATAAAAAAATAATATCATATAGCTTGATTGATAGATAACTTAGGAGCAAAAAAAATAGAACGAACAAGAGGCAATTTTGCAGTGTTTTGTTTTGCTGGTGAAAAAAAGTATTGCAATGGAAAGAGATGAACTGTACATGGCATAACAGTGTAGTATAGGTACACAGCGATCTCTCAATTATTATTATTTCCGCCGTGGTCCAAACTAATGTTTAGGGCAGCTTGCACTTAGTAATAGAAATGAAAAAAGTGCCTTCCGTGAGTGGGGAACGGACAATAATTTGGATCGGCAACCAGTCATTCCACAACCACAAATTTCAATTATTGATTCAACAACCAGTCATTTCGCTTCTGCTGCCCACCCAGTCCTAGTGGATTGTTTGAATATGGCGAATAAAAAAGCTACAAACAACCGAGCGAGACGGCGTACAAGTGTGAGGAGGGAATGGAGACATACCTGCAGGCGTTGTCGAGCTGAGGTCGCTGGCCGAACTGTCATCGCCGGCGGGGAGCAGCCGAGCTGAATTCGCCGGCGGGGGGGCGGGTGAGTTGAGATTGCCGACAGGGGGCGGGCGAGTTGAGGTCACCACCGTGAGGAGACGAGATGAGCTCGCTGGCCCGTTGACCGACCACGCGAGGAGGCTAGGGGGCACCAGTGAGGGGGGCCGGCCGACGGCGGCAGGCAGGCCGTTCGCGTGCAGGGCGCCGCTTTTTCTTTTTCTCTCCGATGGATTGGCTTCGGGCGGCGGCTGGCTGTGCTTTTGCATTAAGGGAGAGGAGGGCTTAGGTTTTAGGAAATGGGCTGGTGTGTCTTGGCGGGCTGGAATGGCGGGACAGGGAATTTTTTTTCGGACGTGTAGGCCCACGTCAAAATGTTAGGCGCGAGTGGCGCGCAAGCGGATGGCGACCAGCGGTGGGTCGTTAAAAGTAAGATATAACGTCGGTCTGTCCGACGTTGAATCAAAAGAGAATTAACGTCGGATAGTCCGTAGTCAAATTGAGATATAACGACCGACCCTCCGTTACCAATATTTAACGTCCGACCTCCTGATGCTAAATCGGTATTTTTAGCGTCCCCCCCACCGACGCTCATTTTGGTATAAAAATTATGGATTACAACATAAGCACAACGGCTAATTCCTGATCACCGAAATGATCTGTTGTAGCGACAAAAATGGCATACTAAGCCATGAAACTATCTGAACTCAGCCCATACACATGGGTTAAATATAAAGCATCATATGATATCATTAAATGGTCTATTGTAGTAACAAAAAAATAGTTAAAAGGTAAAATATTTAAAAACCATGGGAAAATAGACAATTGGTCTAAGCATGGAGCAGTATCCAGGTGGCATAATCTTTGGAAAAACAATTGATGAATTATACAATTAACATGACACTGTACCACTAAATTTGATGAACCAATATTTGTAGGGAATCGTAATTAAATGACAAAATACTTGTACTCACAAATTTGTAGAACTTGTAGAATGAGACAACTATCAGCTGGGTGGTATGGGGCACACGAATATACGTAATGTCAACCCTTCAAAATTTTCATCGTTTCAATGCAGTAGCTTTAGTTAGAGCAAAAGGTCTGTGGTGGCAAAAATAGTGGTTATATCACAGGGGTTCGAAGGAGAAGCATCAATCTGTGACTTAGCGACTAGTAACAAAGCTAGCGAGGAACACAAATCTGGTTGTCCAGCCACAACACCTTGAATATGTCTGCAAGGCAAACAAGATAGTGTAAAATCTGTAAAGAAAAAAAAAGGCAATGCTATCTCAAATACTTTCAACAACATTTCGTAACTATTTTCTTCAGTACAAATTTCTTGTGCTCACTATTCATGAAAAATGAACCAAACAGGAGGACAACTTTGGAAGGAGGAAAACATTGTTAAAATGTTAAATAACATATTGAAAAATAAAGATTCTCAAGGAAAAGCAAGTGCTCAAGGAAAAAAAAACTTTGTCCTTATGATAGATAGGCTACTGAAAAAAAAAAAAAAAGAGCAAGTGCTCAAGGAAAAGAAAAGAGGATAAATGTCCCATGGGCAGGTGCCCATATATCGCTGCTTCATTAAAAAACTATGGATTCAGTAGCTATGCTCTCCCCTGTCTAAGGCAAAGAAAGAAGTCTCAAGAAACCCACCAAATAATTTACACTTGCACATCTTGATCATTTTGTATGACTTGTTCCTCCCTGTGATCTAAGAGTCTAACCTTGCAATATATTCAATTCAAGTATCCTCATGCTCCAATCCTATGAGCCCCACATAAGATTTAGGATAGACATGAAAAACTCCTTTTTGAGCTCTTGTGAGGTTCATCACTCTAAGAAGTGGTTGAGGGTGCCATTAAGGGAACCAAGGAAAGATTTTATTTTCAAAATGATTAAAAACCCTCTAGTAAATGGCCTCACTCTACCAAACTAAGGGATAAAGTGTCTGCTAAACTGCTCTTTCTTGCTTTTTCATAACTCAAGGTGAAAAAGCTAAAAGCCCCATATAGTTATGACACAAAATGAATTTCTGAACCATGCTCAATACTAGAATAGTATTGGTTTGTATATAAGATCTTTGTGAATTATTACATTGAAGCAGTTCCTGATCCAACATTGCCATGTTAAAACCACATCTTTACTTGAGGACAAGCAAAAGGTTAGCTTGGGGGGAGTTTGTTGACGGTCGATAACACCCTATTTAACTGTCAATATTTCACCCATAATCACGGTAAAACCACATGAAATGCAATGAACTCACTTTGAAACTCACCTAGTTCCACATGTGCTTGGAGAAATATTGTGTATGCAGGAAAAATAGTGAAAACAGGCAAAAATAAAGCAAACCAAGACAGGTTGGCACCTCAGCTGCCACATGGGAGCCAGAGGAGGGCAGCCGCCCTCCACATAGGGCGCCCTCCCTGTCATTGGCACCATTTGCACTTGCCACGTCACGGATCCATGTGACATCCTCTCAAATGGGCTATGGCACCTTGATTCAACATCAACGGCTTAGAATCGTGTCACTTGGATCCGAGAGCCCTATCAACAGGGCGCCCGCCCTGTCCAAACTGCATGCCACGTCCACAATCCATGAGAAGGTCCCCAGGAGTCATCAAAACCATCTATCAAAGTCGATTTTCATCCAATGGTGATCAAGTGATGTGCCAAAAATTGATGGACCCACATGTCATCCTCCCAGAGGTTACAAACCACCAAAACAGGGCATCAACCAACCTTGCAACCGCCTTTGAGGAGGAATGAGGGTCGTAAGATGCAAGTCGGTGCATCCAAGGGGGCGCCCGCCCTCCTAGTAGGGCGCCCTCCCTGCCACTTTGGGCCACCTGCCTCCCAAGCGCCTACAAGTATCTCTGGAGCTTCCCTACAATATAAATAGGGCCCTCTTTCTCGCTTGTAAGGGAGAACCACTAGAGATTCAGCTCATTCTATAGTTAGAAGTAGTTCCTTCTCTCTCTAGCAAAGCTCTACTCTTAGGAATAGTGCTAGCTAGAGAAGAGTAGAGTAGTGAGAGAGAAGTCGGAAGAAAGAAGAAGTTTGTGAAGGAGCCGGGCTTGTCGGCGACCTCCTCTGTGGTATTCTTCACTCTTATCAGTAATAAATATCTCCTGCTTCATTTATTTATTGTTATGCTTTAAACAGCTATATACCTGTCTCATTGCTTGGTTAGAGTGCTCTAATTCTTGAGCTCGAGTTAGAGTAGTAAGCTTTATAAATTAAGCGCGGTGCTTAGGCTATATTTTACCCTTGAGTGTGGCTAGGCCCACGGATAGTAGTGGTAGGTTCTAGATGGTGACAGCCCTAAAATCCTCTGGATTCCACCACGTTCGGCCTGGTTTTATCAGCGTAGAGTTTGTAGGTGTACGATGCCTAATCAGTCAAACCCTACTAAGTCTAGGACTTTACACGCTCCTGGTATAGCACAGACTCTTTGGTATAGCAAACATTTGATCTATTACTGTGTTAGAGTTCTCCCATCAATTCCTGAACTACTTAGAGTTATTCTAATGTGTTTCAACCTTAGTTATCCTTCATTGATTTATCCTCACTAAGGTTTTTACCACAGTTATCCATATATAGATCATTGACTATCAGATCTTAGGAATCATAACCCCCGCCTTCATTTGGGAAAATATAAATTTGACACTTGTTACTCCCAGGTAAAGTGCTACACGATACTTCTGTGTGCTTGCAGAATCCTATCACCTATCCTATAGAGCAAACCCATAAGCATTTTTGGCGCAATTGCTAGGGACAACTTCATTCCTGGTAGCGACGTTAGAAGTGTCAACAACCACATACTTTGAGCATAGAGATTGACAACCCCATTGATTGCGTTGAGAAGTATTACCACCGCTAAAGGATAGATTTGACTACACTCTTGTGATAGCGTTAGTAACTATCAACAGGCAGTCGGTTCTGCAACGCAAGGGAAGGGGAGGAGGAGGCGGCGGAGGTGGCCGCTACGGCCGCTGCAACGCGAGGGAAGGAAAAAAGGAGGAGGAGGAGCTAGTCGCCGCCCTAGTGCCACACGCCCGGGCATCGCCCTTGCCCGCATCGCGAGAAGGAGCGAGGAGTCTAGAGGTGGGAAGAGAGAAGTGGCTGTGAGAGAAGCAGAAGCCTGAATATATATTTATTTGACTGGATTCTGATGAGAAGTCAGAGAAGCCAAAGGAAAACTAAGAAAAAACCAAAGAAACACGAGAATCCGCTTCCGCCTGAAGCCGTTCCAAGCAATTATGGCCATACGATCGAAGATCAAACGGTAAAAAAATATTTTGGGCGACGTGGCTGCCGCGAACGTTTGTGGAGTTGTTGCAGTTGATAAGGAGAGATTCTAGCATTTATCTGCATTGTCTTTTCATGATAAGCAATGTGTCTGGTGACAGCGGTGATAACCGTCCAGTCTTTCACAGGTGCACAAGAATTGGATGTATGCACATACATTTATGCTTTACGTAGATGAATGAGCTTGTATGTATGTAGCTAGCTGTTTTTGTACGAGGCATGTTTGGATTTGATTCTAAAATCCAGATTATAGATAAAATTAATCCCTGATATATCTTGAATTTATGTATGTGCTGGAAGCCTCTAGAATTTTAGGGCGTTTGGATGAGATTATAGAATTTTTGAGGTTTTTTCTAACCGGATTCTTGGAATCCCTGTGGTTCCAAACCCTGCCTTAAAGTTTTCTAAAGAGACATCTACCGTTTTGTTCTTCCTTTTTAAATTATAGTTCGTTTGACTTTTTTTACTCTAAATTTGACCACTCGTTTTATTTAAAAATTTATACAAAATATCACTTCTTTTGTTGTGTTTGCTTTAGTAATGAAATATCTTGAATAATGACTTAAGATTTGACTATATTTGCACAGATTTTCTTAAATGAGACGAGTGGCCGAGTTCAAAAAAATTAAACGAATTATAATTTGAAACGGAGAGAGTACCATATAAAGTCCAATAGGATCCGAAGAGTTACGGCTACCAACATGTACATCGTCCCTCCGTACCTAAAATTATTATTTGCCACTGTTGACTTTTACAATTTCTACTTTGACAACTGTTTGTTGGTGAATCCCTATTTAAACCCGTACAAACATTTAATTACTACTATCCACTATATCAAGCCTATCAATTATATTTCTTTTATTGTATTTTGACTAAGTATTTCAAACTTACTATGTGGTCAAGTTTTTTAACAATGCGAGTGAATTGCGTACCCGTAGGAGCACGTGAAAATAGAGGAAATCACCGCATGACTGCAAATATCTCCAGATTGGCGTTGCGTGCAGAAGAAGGTGCCAACCGCCAAATTTGCCTTTCTTGGTCTTACCGGCATGCCGCCGGCCCAAAACCAGCGGCTGACCAGCGAATTCCCCGGCGGCCCACGGTAAACGCCTGACGCGCCTCTGGCCTGTACTCCAAGCAACAACCGCGAGAGCGAAACGTGCAGGGCCTGTTCCTGTTCCTGTTCTCGCGCCGGCCGTGTACGACAGCCAACTGGAGATACTAGTACTACTACGCGAGACGCAAAACAATGGGCCGTGAAACGGCGGCGCCGTGGTCGCGCTCTACGCGGCATCTTCCGTTGAGCGTTGAATCCTGATCCAACGCTCCGGAAAAGACTAGACACATGTTTTTTTGGTTGACATGTTTCTCCGGAAAAGACTAGACACATGTTTTTTTTTTTTGGTTGACATGTTTCTCCGCTTGTCGGTCGTCTGCTCTTGAAGACGGGAACGCACACACACGGATCTTCTGTTCTGGGAAAAGCAAGGAACAACGGCACGGATTTGAGTGTCCAATTCATTATGGTTAAAATCTTCAAAATGCTTACTATATAGCAGTAAAATGGTAAGCCTAGTTACAACTTACAAAGCTGCAACGATCTAGCGAAGGAATCAGATGCATCGACCAACACTGAACCGCGCGTTTTCTGTAATAATGCCAATTGAATGACGTACAAAATGAAAACAGATTCCTCTGCAGCGATCGAGCTGCTGAACAGCAAAGATCAGAGTAGTTGAACTGCAAATCTTGATTACATGCCTCGACTTGCGAGTTTTACACAGAAGATTCCAGGTGACAAAAACGAAACAATGGATGGGTTCAACAAATTCAAACACAAGCAGACAGTCGCTCGATTGATGCTTCGTCGTCGTCACAGCGACGACCGACGATCGACTAGGGAGAGAGCCGGAGATCTTTTTTACAAGAGTTACCAACCAAAACAGACACGTTCATGATCAATTAATTATTCAGTAAAGAGCGACAGAGACGGCGGGTAGTAGTAGTCCTCGAAGCTCCACAGCCCGGCTGGCGCCGGCACCTGCGCTTCTTCGGCGGCGGCGGTGGCACCTGCAGCTGCAGCTGCATTCCCGCCCTCCATGTAGGGGATGCCGAGGAAGTTCATGTAGTTCTCGTACGCCATCAGCTCCTCCGACAGCTCCTTCACCTCGTCGGACACCTGTGGTGTCTGCGCCTCCGCCTTGGGCACCGGCAGAACGGCCGCCGGGGCCTGTGCAGCAGCAGCAGCCGCCCCGGCGACGGTGACGCCGGAGGAGGAGGGGAAGTTGACCTTGGCCTTGGCGCCCCTGATGCGCCTGGCGGCGCGGTCGTAGGCGCGCGCGGCGGCCTCGGCGGTGGGGTAGGTGCCGAGCCAGACGCGGACGCCCTTGACGGGGTCGCGGATCTCCGCCGCCCACTTGCCCCACGGCCGCTGCCGGATGCCGCGGTACTGGTTCTTGCGCCCGCGCTTCGCCTTCGGTGGTGCTGCAGCTGCACGGGAACAGTCGTCACTCACTCACACCACAATTGCTGCAGTTCGCTGGATGGATGGAGAAAATGAAGGAAGATGAAGCAGAGCTGCTTGCTTACCTCTCTCAGGGGCAGGTCGGGTGTGCGAGGCGTGAGAGTCCTCGGCGTCGGCTTCGTAGTCAAGCCAGAAGTCGGCGGCGGAATCTCGGCGCCGCGCCGGGATGTAGTCGGAGATGATTGCGCCGCCGCACATGGATTCCTCGAGTAACTAGGAGTGCAAAGGTTGTTCCTTTGGTGGAGTGCTTTGTGGGGACTGGGGAGGATAGGATCGAAGTGGAGAGGAAACTATGGGAGTCTTTTCTGCGGTGCGGACGTTGGATCTGGTTCGGCGGTATGAGATGACCGACCGTGTATTTATACAGCTTGGAGTTGTGGGCGCCGAGCCGACGGTGACCTGGGTGGCACTAGCGTTAGGTGGTCCAGAAGCTTTATGCCACGGTGGCATTGTCCATCTCCCATCCGTCCGATTCGATCTGCTCTCACGTCCAAAAATCCGAATGCAGCATATGCACATATAATCCAAATGGCAAGGGTGCGAATTATGCTTGATTCTACACTATATATAACTCTACAGTTCAGTTCCCTGCTGTCGGCACCATGCCTTCCACATCATCATGACTAGCAACGCCAGGTCACACCATATTCACCGCGCCCATTGTTCTGGCTCATCTAGCAACCGAAATTTTTTTTTGTCCGTGCAGATTGTACCTCTGTATCAGATTTAGAAGTCGTTAGAACAACGATACGGTCTTCAAAACATCTTCATCATCTTGTTTCGGTCCCATGGTGGAATTTATGCCTGCCTGTTCATTGAAAAGTAATATATACCTACTTTTATGAAAATATATTTGAGACAAATCTATTTATATAGTTTTCATATTTCCAAACTCAATAATTTAAAAGTTGTTCATGATTTATATTCCCAGTATTTCACCAAAACATTGTCCAAAACGACTTCTTTTTTGATACGGAGAAAGTAACGGTGCTCGCGCTCTGTTATCCAGATCATGATGCAAAACCTCTAGGCCCGAAGTCGCTACAGGCCACCGCCACCGCCACCGTAGTCCTGCCACTGCCCACCCATAGCGGCTAGGAAGACGTGCTTGGCCTAGGTGGTAACTGGTGGCGGGGCGACCATGGCCTGCAAGAAGCAACAGCACTGGGCGACCTTGAGTAGCACCGGCATTGGGCTTCCGGTGGCGGGGAGCTACGTTACACCGATACTGGCCAAAAATGTCGCTCTGGTATTGCGATACGTATCGGATATGCCGATACACCGATACGCTGCCGATACAATATCAGAGAAGTATCGGAGAAAATAGAGGAATAAAAATAATTAAATTAAGTCCCGATAGTTAGGCAATACTTGACCGATACTTGTCCAATACTTGGCAACCCATAACACCTCAAATTGAAGTCCATCATCTCAGGAGCCCATTTTTTTGGCCCATTTACACCACCATCGAACCATAACTGAGCCAGAACGTAGACTCTCGAGTCAGACAGACGGCGGCCGCTCCTGCTGCTCGCGAGTCGCGGGTCTTGTGACGCCGCCCACTCCTCCCGTCCTCCCCTCGCGACGCCGCCCTAGGCAGCTCCCGCCGCTCGCGACGCCGACACTGACGCCGCCCGATCCTGCCGCGCCATCGACGACGTCCACTCCAGTTGCAGCCACCGACGCTCGCAGGTCATAGGTTGCCTCCTCATGTCAGTGAGTTCTTAATCTGCATTCCATGTCTCTGATGCTCTTCGGTCAGTGAGTTCTAGATCTCCTCCAATCAATTATTAATCTGCATTCCAACTTTCAAACCCTATTCTTGTTTAGGGATGGCAAGTGGTAGTGGAACTGGAAGTTCTCCGTTCCATGTCTCTAAACCTAGTAGTGTCAATGTAGCAAGTGATGGCGATAGTGTTCCTGAAGTGAATTATGATCCTAGATATCCTCTCAGGAAGTATGTCAAGAAGATCCAGGGTAATGGCCCTGATGGAGGAAACACAAAAACAGAGTGCACATTTTGTCAGAAAAACATATCTAGTAGCTATACTAGGATTAGAGCATATTTGTTGAAGATACCACTCCAAGGTGTAAGTAGTTGCAGAAAGGTGACAGTACCAATTCTTCAGCAACTTCGCAAGGAAGTGGCTGATGCTGATGCAGCCATCTCCAACAGCAAACCGATGAGTGTTCCCTTGCCAATACAGATAGGGAGTACAGGATTACCCCCTTCTGGAGGTACAAATGCCCAATCGAAGAGAAGAAAGAGACAATCAGGGATTGAAGAAAGCTTTTTCCATGGATGTTGCCAAATTGCCGATGATCTCGTTGGAAGGATGTTCTATACAGAAGGTATGGAACTTGATTAATTGAAAAAAAATCTTAGTATCAATTTGATTCAAAACATTTTGCTGAAAATGCTATGTTTTTTCTTGTCTCTGTAATCTGCAGGCGTTCCATTCAATTTATCAAGAAACCTAAATTTTTGAGCTTTAATGACATATCTTGCAAACACTGATTTGGGTGGATATGTACCTCCTGGATACAATAAGTTGAGGACTACTCTTCTCCAGTAATGAAAGCCTATGTTTGGTTTTGGGTAATTGATGAAACCTAGTTTGCTAATGTTTGCTCTAAGTGCTTTATGAGAATTAATTAGCAAATGTCAAGATGGAGCAAAGGACCGGGTCGGTGAAGGCCACAAGTGAAGGGCATTTACGGCGTCCATGCAAATGGTGTAAGTCCATCATCAAAGGTGTCCACACAAGCTTCATCATGAGATGAGAAGGAAGATGGAGAAAAGCTAAGAGCTCAAGGCAAAGGTATAACCAACAGGAGCTCTTTTGCTTTTAGTGATCAAGACTCCATAGAGGAAGTGATCACATTTAGGATAGATAGTCGTACTATCAAGAGGAGAGAAATCGTTTGTGAAATGCGGTTATCAAAGTGCCACTAGGTGTTCATATTTGTTGCATATGCATGTAGATGCTAATGACACTAACAAAACCCGTGGTAAACTCTTTGAAAAAGGCTAGCACACGTGCACCTAAATGAGAGACACTTTGGAGTGTTAGCGCCTTTATAAACAGGGTGAAGTTTGGAGTGTTAGCGCCTTTGTAAATAGGGTGAAGTTTGAGAGACAACTCTGGATTCAGCGGTTTTTGGTGAAGTAGAGAAGCGTCGGACGCTAAGGCCAGGGAGCGTCGGACTATTGGTTTCAGTCCGACGGCTAACTCTAGCCTCTGTGCAGTTGAGAGCGAGGGTCGGACGCTGACCGCAGTGGAAGCGTCAGACCATTGCACTAATCCGATGGTGTTTGGCAGTTGTGAGAGTCGGACAGTCCGATGGTGGTTCTCAGGTGAGCGTCGGACTTTTGGTTCATGGTCTGACGTTGCGGCGTGGCGAGTTCACGTTCTGGCTGTGTACGCGGCGAGTTTTGTTCACGGCGTCGGACGTTGAGCGTTAGTCCGACGCTGAGCCTCGGATTGGCGTCCGATGAGTTTTTCCTTTCTGCGTACTCTCTGGAAGCGTCAGACTCTGGTGTTCAAAAGTCCGACGGGTTGAGCATCCGACGGTGGAGAAGTTGGCGCGAGAAATAGCCGTTGTGATCTATCATCTTCAAACAGCTAGTGACACGTGGCACTAATCGAGGGCGTCGGACCGTGTGCTATGGTCCGACGGTGGCACGCGCGGGCGTCCGACGGCACGCAGAGAGGCTCAACGGCTCTGTGTTTGTGAGGAGAGTATAAATAGTCGGTTTGCTGGCTTGTGCTCCCTCTCTTGGCCATTTACATTGACATAGTAAGTTAGTGAGCCTCTCCACTTCTCTCTCACACCTTACTCTTGATTGAGATCATCATTTGGTGAGATTGGAGAGCATCAAGTGCATTGCATGAGTGTGTTCATCTAGAGGCACTTGGTGATTGGATTTCGCAGCGGATTCTCTTGTTACTCTTGGAGTTTGCCGACTCCTAAACGGCTTGGAGCTGCGAGGATCGTTGAGGGGAGTTGGTGATTGTCTCCGCCTCGGATCGGTGAAGTTGTAAGGGGTTCTTGAGCTTTCCCCGCGAGAGATCGCAATTGGCTACTCTAGTGGATTGTGTGTAGCTTGTGGATCCTCATCTTGTGTTGATTGTGTGGCACCTTTGAGAAGGGTTTGACGTGTGATGCCAATTAGCGCGTGAATTTCCAAATGGGTGTATCGCTACAACGAGGAATAGCTTGCCGGCAAGTAAGTGAACCTCGGTAAAAAATCTTGTGTCATCTCTCTACCGAGGATTTCTTTTGTCTATTGTGATTGATTGTATTGGTATTCATATCATCACTTCACCGGCTGTATAACCTTCTCCCTCTCCTTTACATTCAAGAATTTACCTTCTTGTATTTACTCTTGTGTAACTCTTGTTGTAGTTGCTCACCTAGAAGTAGAGTAAAGTAATGACTTAGCTTCTTGTGTGTGATTTAGAGTTTATAGCCTAGAACGGTTAGGTGGCTTGCATTTTTAGTAGGCTAGCGCAAAATTCGCTTCGCTGCTTAATTGTCTAACCACACCTTGTCTCAAGTGTTGTTTGTAGAATTTTTATAGGCTATTCACCCCCCTCTAGCCATTTAGGACCTTTCAAGCAAGAGAGAGTAAATGTGGAGAAGCTATTGGAACCATGCAAGACTACATGGCCTACAAAGGGATTACTATTACCGCTGATGGGTAGACTAATCCTCAGCGGCGTCCACTCATCAACTTTATAGCTGTAAATGAAGATGGCCCTATGTTTTTGGGAGTTGTTAACACTGAAGGAGAGATTAAGAGAAAGGAATACATTGCTGAGAAGTTGATCTCTGTGATTGTGTAGGATCCCTGGAAGCCTAGAGAGGGGTGAATAGGCCTGCAAAAACTCAACTCGAGCAGATGTCAAAACCTAGGGCGGCACTGCCGCACCCCTAGGGCGGCACTGCCGCACTCTGAAAATTAAACCAAACTGCGCAAGTGATATATGGATAGAGAGAGTATACTGCCAACAGCTTGTTTCTTGAATTTCACCACAGATCACAGCTCGAACACTGGATACCACAGAAATGCTCCAAATCACAGAATCGGGCCAAACCCTAGAACAAAACAACACAAGAGTAATAAAGAGACAACAGCACACGGTGATTTATCCCGTGGTTCAGCTCGCCACTTAGGCTTGCCTACGTTCATGTTGTTGAGGCCTTGCCACAAATAGATTAGGGTTACCACAAAGGTTGCCCTATTCCTCGTTCTCAAATTAAGGGAGTGAACTCTTGAAGTGAGGGGTGATTTCTTAACTGCACACGAGATTACAAACCTCCCTAGGCTGCCACAATGAAGTTGGCAAGCTCTAGGGCGACGCCTAGCCGGCTAGAAGCAAAGCTCCAAGGAGTAGACCTCAAGAACATCGGCCAAACGTGAACCAAGTGCTCTCAAACTTTGGGAATCAGTAGATCAGCTCTCGACTCGTAGGTTGCTGCCCTTTTTCTCAAGTTTCTATGGTGGAAAGTGGAGATCCAACTTTGAGCTCAAGGTCAACAATGGAGGAGAGAGGGGAGCTGCTTTTTCTGTTTGTAATGGGCAGAAAGTCAGGAGCTGGAAGAAGAGACCGTTGAGAGGATGAAAAGTAGTATTTATACTCTGTCGGACAAAATGCGGCACTGCCGCCCTTTAAGTGTGGCACTGCCGCACTAGCAATTCTCAACAGATGAAGATGGGCTTGGACTTGTTGGAATTGTCTAGGTGTGAGGATGTTGTTTCTGAGAGATGAGCACTTGATTCAACAATTTAGCTGGCATCCCTAATAACTCCTTGATAGTACAACATCCCTAAACTCAAATTCAAAAGTAAAACAAAATTAAACCTCCGTTTGAGTTGGTCACCGCAGCTGCAAGTTAGCATCGAGTTCTTTGAAATACATATCATCATCTCACATTGATTCCCTGCTCAACATCTTGATAGAAATCATTAGTTCTCTAATTTGATGGTCATCAATACCAAAACCCACATTAGGGAGTGATTGCACTTTCAGATTGAAAGTGTTGGACCAAAGAATGTGGTCCATTTGATTACAGATAATGCTGCAAACTACAAGGGTGCAAGTCTGATAATTAAATAGAAGTATGACCACATCTTCTGGACTCCATATGTTGTCCACACTCTGAATTTAGCACTGAACAATATTTGTGATGCAAAGGATGATTTTGCTAAAAATGCAGGGCCGATGTGGATTAAGGAAACTGTGGAGGCTGCGTTCATGATCAAGAACTACATCATGAACCATGGTATGCGCCTATCAATGTTTAATGAGTATAGTAAACTCAAATTTCTTGCTATTGCGCCTATCAATGTTTAATGAGTATAGTAAACTCAAATTTCTTGCTATTGTCGATACAAGATTTGCATCGCATATTATTATGTTGAAGAGGTTTCTTGTTCTCAAAGAGTCTCTTGTGTTAATGGTTGTTGGTGACAAGTGGTCAACATATAGGGAAGATGATGTAGACAAAGCAAGATCTGTAAAAGAAAAACTGCTTGATGATTTTTGGTGGGACAATGTTAAATACATTGTTGATTTCACTGAGCCTATTTATTCAATGCTAAGGGCAGCAGACACAGATAAGGCATGTCTCCATCTGATTTATGAGATGTGGGACAACATGATTAAGAAAGTTAAAGATTGCATTTATCACCATGAGAGAAAGCAACCTGATGAAGAATATGCCTTTTATGACACTATTTATGCAATTTTGTATGACCATTGGCTTAAAAGCAATACTCCTCTCCATTGTCTAGCTCATTCTCTCAACCAGAGGTGATTTTTGTTGTTCATTTGCTGCTATCACTTTGCTCATTTTATCACTTTTGGGACTGATTCATGCTCTTCTTTTATGTAGGTACTATTCTCAATAGTGGCTTTTTGAAGCTCCTAACCGTGTACCCCTCTCCCCCCTCCCATGAAGACATTGAGGTCTCTGACATGAGGAACAAGTGCTTTAGAAAGATGTTTCCCAATCCAGAGGATCTTAGGATAGTAAAACGACAATTTGTTGATTTTTCTCTATTTGGAGGTTCCTTTGTGGACCGTGAGTCAATTGAAGTTTGAGCTCTTTTTGAACCAAAACAATGGTGGGGCCTCCATGGTCAAATGACCCCCAAATTGAGATCAGTAGCACTGAAGTTACTTGGGCATCCCACATCTTCTTCCTCGTGTGAAAGGAACTGGAGTACATATGGATTCATTGATAGTGTACTTAGGAATAGGCTTACTCCTCCACATGCTGAGGATTTAGTGTTTGTCCACAGCAACATGCGTTTGCTATCAAGGAAATCTGATGATTATAAGAAGGGGCCAACACAGATGTGGGATGTTGGGACAGACAATCATCAGACCTTTCTTGTTGCTGGCATTCTTGAACATGATGATCTCTCACTGGATGAACCAGAATTTGAAGGGATATTATTTGAAGATGAAGAAGGCGGATCTGGCACCGAGATGCAATAGCAGCCTTAGTCTTAAATTTGGCCACGTCTCTTGTATCCAAATATTTATCATTGTGCTTTAAGAACCTATAAAAACCAATATTATTGCTGTGATGTAAGAATATTAAAATCAAGTATCATGTTGTCTTAGATGCTTGATGGTACTAGCAATGTCTATGTTATGCCATTTTTATTTATTGGTTGTTATGCTAGAGTGAAAATTGCTTTGAGTAGGTATATTTTGATTTTTTTTTGGTATATTTATATACTTGCCGTATCGGCGTATCCTTGTTTTGAGAAAATATCGTATCGCCGTATCGGTATCGGCGTATCCATATCCCGTATCGGAGCAACGTAGGCGGGGAGGACGTGGCCGAGTACCCCTGAACAGTGGAGGTTGGTGCTCCGGCCTCCAGGCCAACAGCATGGGAGATGCGTCCGAGTACGTTGAGCAGCGGTGGCAATGAAGACGAGCTCAATGGGGCTCTGATTCGTCTCCAGCGTGCGGGCACGGCGCCTCTTGTCCCATCCGCTATTTGTATAACAATTTGATATATATTTTTTTTCTCATATCTATAATTCAAAGAAATAATTTGTATTTAAAATTTTTTTGATATATATTCCTTTGAAATCTGCAATTCATAGAAATAAACGTTGTGTTATCGTCAAATTATGTAACTCTGTCCAATAAGTTACACAAAAAAAATATTGTAAATATAGAAACAAGTCAGTGTATATTGTTTAAAAAACAGTGTAAATATATGGAAAAAATTATTTGTTGAGAGCGTCCAAAACAATTAGATGTTAGCTAGATAGAATAAAAAGAGTATTCACCGCCCCTTGCGGAAAACAATGCCGGTTGCCTTGCCAACACCGAAAAATTTTGCACGTTGGATTTTCAGATAGTGGTCCTTGTTCATCCCAATTGTGTGTTGTTTATTGCCTCTTATTTATATATTTGAATATGTAATATATATCATACATATGTTGTTAAAAATTCTTTATTATTTTTCTTATTACTATATAGTGGTGGCTTTCGGGTTTCGGTTAATCCGTCGGGTTTCGGGTATCCACGGATTTCGGTTTCGGGGATGGATTTTCATCCGAATCGGTGTTCAATTCGGATTCAGGTTTTAAGTTTGGATTTCGGCTTTGGATGTTCAGAGACTTCACCCGATCCGAACCCACCCGTTACCATCCTTATGATAGATCCTTACTAAATAGACCTCTAGCACGCTTGCAACTCTGAAAGGACCTTCATGACGCTTAGGTAGAGAGCAAAAATGTGTTGCTCCACTAAGCGACACTGCTGCTCAAGCGGCACTGTTGCTTCCTAGAGTGGCGGTGCTACTTCGGCAGACACCCGAAACTAATTACCCACGGGTGGTGTTATGCGAAAAGGATGAGGATCTCAAATTTTTCACTTCTTCATGTTAAAATAAAATTATAGGAAGGGCCTATTGACACAGTGGGACCATAGATCGTTTCATATACAAGCCATTGAAGGATTTTTTTTTTCGAAAGAGGATATACCACACATTAGCACGCGACCCCCCACCCCTCTCCCGGGAAACGCTCCCTTGCGAGCAATGCCGAGTGGGTTTTAAGAAACCTATTGCAACTACTCGAGATCAATAGATGGTCATGCTGTCTGCAAGGTGCTCTTCAGCCTCTACTTGAGGCTTTGCATCTTTGGTAGCGCAGTGGTGGCTCTTGGGCATAGCTTTTACATTATGTGGATCTTCACCTTTGAGGCCTTCTAGCAGAAGAGTGACACAAGCTGGATCTGAAAGGTTTGTGGTTCACAAAGGCCATATCTCCACTGTGTAAAACAACTTAGGTGTTCAGCAAAGTAAACTACAAACTGTGTATTTTTAGCCATATGAAGTGCTTCAGTTGCTTGTACTCAAATAGAAACTATGATACACAAAATACATTGTTTTCATGTGTTAGCTAGAAAATGCATAGGAGAGTGAGGATTTTGAAAATACACTTCTTTCAAGTGTTAGCTGGATAATGCATAGCATAGCAAGGATTTTGAAAATATGTTTCTTTCATGTGTTAGCTGAGATAGTATTGTGTGGATTTTGAAACTCATGCAATACATGGGCACTGAACCTAGTGTATATACTCCCTCCGTTCCTAAAAAAATGTCGTTCTCGCTTCCCGAGAAATATCTTTGATTAAATTTATATTAAAAAATATAAATATTTATAACCTATAATTAGTATCATTGGATAGATCTTTGAGTCTAGTTTTTTAACAAATTTATTTGAGGATCTAAATGTTGCACGTATTTTCTATAAATCTAGTCAAACTATCAGTACGAATATCTAAAACGTCTCTGTTTTTAGGGACGGAAGGAGTATATACTAGAAAGATAGGCACGGTCTTGCCTCACAAAGTCACTGTTAATTCGATTGTTCTTGTGTTGGTGTTTGGGATATCTCTTTCCTTTCGAATCCAGAGTCCAAGCTCGGGCACCCGATTCAACCACGTCATCGGTTATCCCCCAACCGTCGCATAAGCCGAGCAAGCGACGTGATCCGTCCGATGTTGGATCGGTTCGGGTCTCCGTCCGTTTCATCGCAGACCCGGAACCTCTCGAGCCTTCTCGGCGCTTCGATCCTCGTCCCGGCAGGCGCCTTGCGCGGCAGCCGGCGGCTCCCAACGCGGCGGCGCAGGCTTTGGCGCGGCCGCCTCCCAGAGCGTCTGCAGGAGCGAGCGAGCGTCCACACTTCTCCAGCTCTCTCGTTGCCGGCGAGGGTGCGAGGCAAGGGCGCTCCCCCGCGCGGTGACGGAGAAGATCCAGCGCCCCGAAGGGGGTGCTCGGCGACTGTCCACCCGAGGGCCCAACAGGAGCGGAGGTGGCGCCTCCATGGCTGCCCGCCCGAGGGCCCAACGGGAGCGGAGACCGCGTCCCAACGAGGGCGTGGTGGGGGGCGGCAGCGGCAGCCCTGCCCCAACCCGGCAACACCACATACATCCAGCAGCATGTGGGATTCCTCGCTCTCCTCTGCGGTGTCGAGTTCGCACGATGCGTCCACCAGGTGCTCCCCTCCTCCAGATTCTCCATCCTCCCGGTATGCAGGATGTAAATATCTTGCATCTTCCATAGCTCACGTCTCCCAGGATACAAGGCAAATACGGCCGTGGAGCATGCCACATCGAGCTGCTGCCGTCCTCTGTTTTGGCTGGGAGCTAGCTTCTTGTGTTTATGGCACTAATTTTTTGGTTGCTTGGGGACCTCAGGTGGAAGCGTCCATGGTCAAATTGCTGGATACCAGATGTGCCTCTAGAATCCGACCTCCAAACTACCCTGTGCTGTTCTCAATGCTGAGATGAATGGCTCAAGATCTTTATTGATTCAAAAACCTTTGGAATTTTGTGTCTACTACTCTCTACGTACGCCCAAATTTGTAACTTACAAATAGTATTTTTCTTTCTCCTGCAATCTTAATGAATTGTGATGTCGCACTTCTTGGAATAAGATGCTCTCTACTGGGAAGATTTCCATTCTTGGGGTGCTTGTACATACACATAACGGTTACCTGTAACTTTTGTTAGTCCACGATGATAATACAAGCTGTTCTTCTCAACCGTACAATTCAAAGGCAATGGGATTGAACTGGATTTGTTGTTCAGTCTGGACTTTAGGCTCTAAATGAATATAGAGAGTTAGCATGCTAAGCATGTTCATGAAAAAAAAAAAAGTAGTTGGATTCAGACTTCAAGCCAAAAATGAATATAGACTTTCCATAGCTACTACTTGCAGTTTGAGAAGGAAGGACAGGCTCTTGTTCTGGAGAGACAAATTCAGCTTCAAGCAGCAACATGACTAAATTAGGTTTACAAATCATTCATATAGATTATATACTTTGTAATTATTATATGGCGAATTTTATGCGAGAGAGAAAATACTTATTCCATAAGTTTGATAATTTGATTAGCTTTATTGCTGAAATTCAGCATTTCTGCTTGCACAAGCCTTTGGTAGCTATGTCATAACGATTTGTTCTTTCATTTCTGTGAAAGGAATCCATCAACTGAGGTAAAGCTGAATAGCTGATTGCCCATATAAATACAAATGTTTCTAATATCAATTTTGTAAACTGGTAGAAAGTTATATATTGTATATGATACTATTATTTTTCGGATATGTATCCTTATTTCCTGGAGCTGAGCACATGACTTGAGAATTCTTTTATTTAAAATTCTTGCACATTGACCTGTCAGAACCAACATTTTTATTGAGCACAAATGAAGCCTTGAAAATAGTGAATTAGTACAAAACATTAAGAAGCTGTCCAATATATGCTTCAGAACAGTTAAATTCTCTGATGATTCAAAAGACGAGGTACATGCAGCTAAATTTTTTGGACTAAATGCTATAGGTTCTGATATGAATTAAAATGCATATCCTTCCTCCCATGTGAGTTTGGTAAAAAATACTTTTATCTGCTACACAGTTGGTGGGAGCTTCAGTGCATAGGGTATCTTACCCATAGTGTGCTGAAACTCAAACCTCTTTCTAAGCTAGTGAGTGTTCTATGCTGAAACTCAAAAGCAAAGCTTCTGCACTTTATATCTTTAACAGATACTAAATAATTTGATTTTTGCTATAGTACTTACCTATCTTCTGTGCAGGACACAAATGAGAGAAATGCTATACCAGAACACAGATAGGTGTGCTCTGAGTTGATTGCTTCAACAATACTTTTAGAGACAAAGATATCGTGTCTTTGCTTCATTCATCTCATATATTCTATCAGACTTTGCATTTTTGGATGTGCTCATTTACCCATCGATGTTTGCACATTTGTGCAGTGCTCTCTTCATAAAAAATGATTTACCTCGGTTTCTATGTTCTTTCGTGCTTGATTCGTCAAAATAATTATTTATATATTTTTTATGACATGTCAGATTGGTTCATTGCCTCACAAGTGTTGCTTCATTATAAACCCCAGGAACACACAACAAAATGGTAATATCATGATTCGTGCCCTTTTCCCAATCCAATCGGTACAGGTGCTAAGTAATATGCCACAGGTAAAAGTTTATTGTCTCTTCTCCATGCCATCATGCTGCATACATATGACCTTGGTGCCGTATAAAATTTGTGTTTCTACTTTGCTTCTTGTTAATGTGGTGACATCATATGAATTGATTGATGATATATTTGCACTTCGTAATTTTTAGAGCACAATAGTATCAGCAGGCTTGTCTTTTATTTTGATGGTTTATTTTTTCCTTAAGTTTTTCTACTAATAAATGTGGCTACATAGTGAGAATGCCCAACAGTGTTTATCCTGAAGACACGATGAGAATCCTCTAATGCTCAGATCCATGTCACCTGTCTGCAACCTGCATATTCCTACATTGCATCAGTGGGCACAATTTAGGCTCTGTTCGCTAAATCTTAAAACCGCTTATTTTTTAGCGGTTCTACAGTATTTTCCTCTCACAAGAAATCAGCATCAGCGTTTATTTTCAGCGGTTTTCAGCTTCAGCGAACAGAGCCTTAGTTGCCTGTTGGCTGTTCTGTTGCTCCTATATGTCACACACTTTAGAGCTCATATCCCAAGCCACAGCAAAGGAGGGCTTGAATTTAACCATTTCGTTGTCCTCATGGGCTGGTTACTTCAGTGAAGGCGCGGCAACGCCGCGCGTGGTTTTCTAGTATAAAATGAACTGTGTTCCAGGCTTCGTAGTGGGTCGGCAAAAGTTCTCACGACTTCATGTTCCAGGCTTTGTAGTGGGCTGCCAAGAGATCTCACGGCTCACAGCCCAATAAGAGTCTTCTTAGCCTTTTCCATCTGTCGGGATCCGGCCTTGGGCTTTTTTTTTTCTGACGCAAACGGCCTTTGGGCTCTTGATGGTATCTTCTCTCTACTCGTTGTGTAAAGCTCTCGTACTCTCCGAAAACATAGCTTGATTTGTGCATCGTGTGGAGCTGAATATCTGGCAAAATAACAACCAGAGTAAGAGATGCACGTTTCGTAGTTTTTGAGTGGCCTTGCGTCGAGCTGGATACGTGGCAAAATAAGAAGCTTGCAGCTTGTTGGTTTCAGCAATCAGCCGCTTATTTTCAGCCACAGAACAGTATTTTTCTCTCACACCAAATCAGCGCTTATTTTCAGCCCAAACGAACAGGCTGCTCATTAGTGCACATTCCATCTTGTAAGAGATAGGACACTCATGGTGGAACAACTATCTCTTGTTGCAACAAATGCTATGGAGTATGGTCGAGGTGGAGTCTCAAGAATGAGGGTGGGTCATAAGCTTTTTTTTTTTTTTTTGCCTTAAGATCAATATTCATCTGTATAAGGATGATCTCGAGGCCTCGAGCAATTCAAACACGGATGAATTTTGTACGCTCTAGGGTTCAGACCCTGGCAAACTTGCCTGGGGCGAGCGCGGCTCCCAGGGGTTCGATTTCGATCGGCCAGGATAGCTGCCTGGCCGCCTGCTCGCCTGACAGGCGCCGAACCAAACACGCCCTAGATGCTCGTAGTTGTGCAACGGTGGGCCATTTGCTAGATCCAAGCTGTGAGTTGTGATTGTCCAGATTAAAAGAGTGACACCAATTAATTATAATTAGATGGCAGATGTTGGGGGCAGAATGTCTTGTGCCGATGTCTCCCACGGTCCCACTCCCACTCCCCCCGCCGCGCAGGCTACTTGGCGCCGGCGCCCTGCTGAGCCCGAGGAGATGATACCCCGCAGCTCCATGCTCCAGCTGTGCTGAACTCTTGCTGTCGCGAAATGCTCAGAGAACAGCTGCACGGCCACGTTCTCTCTCGCAGTCGCAGGCTCGCGCACACATGCTCCCTTCCATTGCCAATTGCCATTGCTCTGCTGACCTGCTCACCCTCACCTCGCTCGTCAGAGAATGGGTGGGCCGTGGGCGTGTGTAGCGGCTGCACCTGCACTGCTGGCTGCTGGAATCAAGCACCATGCAGTAGTTGTTCCTAAAAAGCATAGATAGACTCTGAGCCAATCCCTACACACCGGAATGGAGTGGCGATAAGATATGGCGGCCAGGACATGTCACATGACTCGAGACTGAAATGATGTAAAGCATACGATACACTATTAGTATATTCCTAATTTGCCAGGCACCGTACGAATAAATTAGTAATAAAACTCAAACACTAATTTGCCAGGCACCGTACCAAGAAATTAAGACCTGTTTAGTTGGCAAAAAAAAGTTGGCAAAAAATACACTATAACACTTTCGTTTGTATTTGACACCTTTTATTTAATTATAGTCCAAGTAGACTCAAAAGATTCGTCTCGAGAAAGGCAGGTAAAAAGTACAAACATGCAACAGCTGCTATTTTATTTAATACTCTATGTATGCGTAAAGAACAATTGATGTGACGGAAAATCTTGTACTTTTTTGGCAATTAAACAGGGTCTTACTAGTAAAACTCAAACACGTGATCAGGATTAGCTGCCTTGCCTGCAACGACATGAACGTCGTGTCCCGGACCAGGACTGGCCATGAGGGCTACCGCCGTAGTACTTATGTTTATCCATCCAGCCTACAGTACGTACGCAGAGAATACGCTACGGAAGTGGAGTATAGGAGTAAACACATACTCCTACAGCAGTATTGATATCTCGGCCTGAATCCATTGTCAGAGGACTCAAAGCACCATTTGCCATCGACCCATCGTATTGCTTGCCCGAGCTCGGCCCACCTCATGGTGCCAGCGGGCTAACGTGTGGTGGTCAAACATGCCTGTGAAACTCGTCATTGCAGGCTGCTTGTTAACTATCAAAATTTACCATGCCAATAATTTAATAAGTCATAATTTTAGCTAGCTTTTGGTTTGTTATTAAAACTTGTCAAAGTCTCATAGTTGGCTTACCAAATTAAAGGCAAGTTTTTTATCTAGGTTTTAGTTTGTCAAATCTATGGCATAGTAAATTTTGTATGTCAGAGGCAGATCTATCAATCCATGCCTCATCGGTCTTGGCCCTAGGGCTCCTCCTGGCCCTGTACTATGCAATGCAATGCGGCAAAATATAAGTGATCAAAGGCATGTTATCATGTTACTACTGTTATACTATACTGTACTGCCTATAATAGTACGTATCCCTGTAATGCCTATAATAGTACGTAGGATGTATCAGACCTTGTCTCTGCGTTCACAAATTAAGGACGTGCCGTGGAGGTCCTTAGAGGAGCGAGGAAGAACCAGCGATCCACTGGACGTTTTCAGACTGGTGGCCGCTGGGCGCTCTCCTCGCTGCTGCTTGACTGACGCCAGCTGCTAGCGAGTGAGGCTAGCTCGTGCTCGTCGCATGTTCTGCAGCCAACTGGTGCGGCGTGGCCGTTTCGATGAAATATGAAAGGGGAGAGCCGCAGCTTTGCCCAGGACCGCACGACGCGCCCGCAGCCGGCCGCCGCGCATGAAGCTCGCCCTGTTGCTGCGCCAGCAGCCAGCCTACCGAGCCTGACGAGTGACGACCACCAGCCACTACACTCATCGGTCATCGCATGTGGCTTTCTCAGCATGAACAGGCACACAGTACAACGGCCCAAGGAACAGGTCTAGCGTAGAAAGATATTTTGCCTACTTGATGAGAGCAAGCATAATAATATAACCGGCTGTAAGATTTTCTTTCGGTCTTCTCTCAACTCACTCGTATATTAGTCGGTATTTTATAGTCAATACATAGATCACTTGTCACTATATCTCGCTTCTCCTCTTTCTCCTTCATCATTTTTCCACGTCAGCATTTAACTGGTTTACAGCCTTTTTCTATATTATATTTTTTCTGATGCGTCTTGCATTTGCTTCCTGGTAACACGAATCATGTCCATTATTATTGAAGCTGCAGGCATGCAGTGTGAATACTAGAAATACTAGGGATCCATCAAGCGCATTATGATGATGATGATAGAGTGGGTGAGCCAATCCAATTCGTTGGCTCTCTTGTCCCACAAATCCATTTTCTGTTCAATAGCTTGCATTGCCAGTTCCTATGTTCACATTGGCTCTTTTCGCTTCAACTAAACAGCACATATTTTTTAACTCTAAAACAGTATTTCTCCTCACAACAAATCAGTTTCAGCTAAAATCAACTTAACTTTTCAGCTCAACCGAACACAGCCATTTTATCACACGTTAAAAATGGGTATGGAACGAGCTCACGGGCGGGCGGGCAGCTGCACGCCTGCTCTCTGCAGCCGCTCCCGTGTGGTCTGGTATGATGCACATGCACGCCACGCGAGGGCAAGGCCCCCTCCTGCGTCGAGTTACGAGGCGACCAACGTGCGCCGTCAGGCGTCGGGTCAAACACACCGCTGACCACCCTCATATGCTGTCTGTCAAGGGCGCGCACACTTCAAATTTTGGCGGGAAGGATGACCGCACCAATGAATGAGTTTACCCCCTTTTTGATTTTGGCCCTGTTTAGTTCACAAATTTTTTTCTCTTTCTCTATCACATCGATTATCTTTTACGTATGTATGGAGCATTAAATAAAGTAGTAGCTGTTGCTTGCATGTTTGTTTTTGACTGGCTATCTTGAGATGAATTTTTTGAATCTATTTGGACCATAATTACACAAAAGTTATCAAATACAAACGAAAGTGGTACAATGTAATTTTTTTCCAACTTTTGGCAAACTAAACTATCCCTCTGGGAGGATGAACAGCCTTCTTTTATTTATCCAATGCCACGTATCTCGTTCTCCCGTGCGGATGAAGACTCACAGTGACCGGACAGGACTGACCGTGCAGCTGACGGAAAGTTTAGGATACATTTTAGTATGCCATACTTTGAATTAGAGCGTGCTTGGTACAACTTTGCTACGTTAATAGAGTATTATTTTCTTTGCTTCAGCTACACGACAGATAATTACCTACATTTCCATGAAATTATTTATATTTGCCTTTGTAATAAATAATTGAGTAACCCCTTAATTCTGCATATCATTATTAACAATAAACTCAAATAAATAGGCCCTCAAATTAACATATAAAACTTGTCAACATTTTTATCACTACCCGTGATTATGCGGCATTATTAAATGTAGCACATCTAGATGGTTTGTATACAATACAAAGTGTTTATACTGGTTTAGGCACAAGATGCCCCATGTCTGGTGTATGTGGATTGTACTATTGCTTCGTGCGTCCAATGTGTCGAGAGTCCTAGAGGTTTTGCTAGGTATGATTTTGTACTGATCAAGGGCTACCTATCTCACCATATGTAGCTTTGGTAAGGTCGGCTGGTGAGCTAATAATAACAGGCTAGTTTGAGTGGTCTCCAGTAGCAGTTTCATCGATGACCATTAGGCTAGTGGGCAAACCATTTGGTTTGGTTCAATGTCGGAGTGGTTTCTATTTCTCGAGTAGACCGAGAGGTGAACTATTGTTTTGTTGATGGAGTAGTATCTCATAATTCGTGTCAAAACCTAAACTCACACTATAGGACCTTAATCCTAAGTTAATCAAAAACTAAGCTAGTGGTTGTATGGAGGTGTACTAAGGGCGCCATTGACTCCAAATGTACTTGAATGATTATGGGCCAAGTGAGTGGTCAACCCTCATAAACCTCGGATAGTAATAAAAAAACTAATTACATATCTCGCTTGTAAACCATGAATCAAAATTTTTAAACATAATTAACCCAGCGTTAGCAAATGTTTACTGTAACACAACATTGTCAATTTACACGCAATCT